>CM062600.1:31179583-31779583 GCA_031468815.1 Morus bassanus
ACTGTGATTTGCAGTGGTTATTAGATTTATTCAGAAGGGAAGAAGCTAGTAAACTGCCTTCAATGAGGTGAAGGACAGCACCTCTACTTTCTGCAATCAATCCCTAGTTAAATGACAAGGAAGACTTTTCTGGCCCTGTCTAATTCAAGTTAGTTTCATATAACATGCATGGGTTTTTAGCTCAAGGTGGAATTCAGATCTGTGGCTTGAATTTAGCTGAATTTTGATTCAGAATTGAAGTTGGGAGTTTTAGGAGAGCAAGGCTTCTGGGATATTCTCCATCCATATTTCATTGCTACTACTTACTACAACTCTTCTCTACAGGGTTTTTTCTCCTGGCCAGCTCTGATAGGAGAGATGAATGAGAAAATTTAAAGCAGAAATAGAGAAAGACGTTTTTGAGGCATACTCAGATCTCCACAAGGCCTTGGACATGATGCAGAACCTTCTGGAAATCTAAGGAACAGTTCCTTGACTTCACACAGGGCCCTGTCAGCCTGGTGCTGTTTAACAGAAGCAGGCTTACTTTACTTAACTCCTAAAAGTTTGACAGTGCTTTGTAAGTCAGGAAGTACAACACCAGTGCCTTCTATCCATGAGCTGGTCTTCCAGCCTTTGCAAATCTGTCCTGAGTCAGTTCTCACTCCTAACTATGCAGTCTCCTTCAGTAAAAGAGGCAATAACCTGTATGTGCTCTTGAAACAGTCTCCCAGTCTTGACGTAAGCTTTCACTTTTCATTTGTCTTTCTCCTGTGTCTTGAGAAAGGAGGCAGATTCCAGAGGAGGAGCTGAGGACCACAGATCAAGCTGAGAGCTTCAAGGGAAGCTTTATATTGAATTATTGCTGGAGAAGTCTAATTTGGACATTGAAAGGGCTGTGGACTCATCTGTCTACAGGCATTTGAAATGTGGTCCTGCCATCCCAAACCAAATGGTTTTCAGTGTAGGGGTAGGGTGAGGATATATGTTCTATTTCTTAAAGGTTGTTGCAAAAGAAAATAATGTGCTGTTGTTAAATTTCAGTGCATGGTGAAAGAGTCCTGTCTTCCTCCAAGAGATTTGCTAGGGAAGGGTGATCTGCAAACAGAAACAAATGGAAAAGTGCTGGTCTGCTTTTGGATGAATGGCCACTCTTCTGTCATTTAGACTGGGCATTTGCCAAGTGGTTTAAGCTGATTCTGTGCTGCCACATGCTTTAGGTGTGGATTTGCAGTGCTTCAGGGCTTCAATTTTGACAGGTAGTGGGAGAATCTCAAATGAGAAACTTCCAACCTATGCCCAGAAATAGGGATATCCCTGCTCCTGCAGGGCATCTAACACTGTGAGGGAAGGAGCAGGAGTCTTAACTGGCTCAGAACTGCTCTGGAGGTTCCTTTGACAGGTGTCTGTCGTCCCTTGTTTAAGCTTCCATTCTCTGATACTTAGCACTCAACCTCATTTGGCAGGCTCAGTGAGTATCAAGGAGAAAGGCTGTCACTTACACTAGTCATAATCTGCCTCTCACTCTGGTATGTCACATTAGAGCCTGTGTAAAAGGCACTCTGCACCCTCCAGGCCCTTCCAGAGGCTGGAGTCACAGGTCTGTTCACTGACATTTTTGGCAAGAAACTCTGAGTGAATTTGGTTGGCAAAAGCAATCACAGATTATGGGAGAACTCAATGCAGCAACATTTGCATTGATTTTTCTCTTCCACCTTCTGGCTGTTCACTTGAGCTGTTTACGTAAAATGGTCAGTTAATGTTCCCAGCACTGCTTTTTATCTCTGCTTGCCTCACAAATGCAAAATCAGATTTTAAAGCAAATGAGGTGGTGTTCTTCTTCCACTGACTGGTCCTCAGTTTCCAACAGGCAGCTTCTCCCTGCAAAATACAGCTACTTCTCAAGAGCAAACCTGGGATTTTTGAATAGTAAGAGCACCTACAGAGGCATCAGGCAAAGGAAAGAAGGCAGGGTGCTTTGCCTTAGATTTGGCACTTCCATACTGTGTCAGAAATGGGAACTGACCTGTCTTTTCAATTTAATGGGCCACATGAACACAAGAATGTTAGAGGTACCACATGACAGGCAACGAGCAAATATCCGAGAGTAGCATAGAGTTTGAACCCATTAATATAATTTAAATCTGCTTAACACAATTATGAAACCATACCCTTGATAAAACTTCTTCAGTGAAAGTCTTTAGGCTCAGTGATATTATATTTTTTAAGAAGTCTCACTACTTGGACAGTTTTGAGACATATTTGTTTCCAGTCCCAGTGATGTGGGCAACCCTTGTGTTTTTCCTGTATTGTTTGTATGTATTATTAAGGCAGGCAGAGACAATATTTGAAATCCTGGCAGAGGATGGTAGTTCAAAGCTCCTCCCTGCCTATTTCTACAACATATATCTTGGCAAGTGTCTTAACCACAGAGCAGTGTGAATAAGAGCACCAGCATAACCACAGTAGCTCTATGAAAGATTGGGATTTGTTGTCTGCTTTTAGTAAGGATGCCCAAAAATGAAAAAAGTATACTTCAGGCTTAGTGAAATTATTTATTTGGCTGACATGGACAGTTTTCATCTAGTGGCCTGACATAGTTTAGAAAGGAATTTGAATTTTTGGTTCAAAAACTAAATGTAAAAATTCATCAAATTATCCCAATTCTGATGTGTAATGGAGTTGAGGAACCAGCTATTGATTTACTGAGGGTGGGGATAGTTCAGGTGCAGAGAGACCCTAAAGGTGCCTTGTCTGTCCTGATAGTGCCAAACAGCAAGAAATCCATTCCCCTATCTCACACATACACACTGCAAGCTTTTAACACAACATATAACTCTGCTTTTTAAGGAGAATTGACATTTGCTCAGTGGTGGCTCAGAAACAACGTGGTTAGCCCTGCACTGTTGTGCACATAGAAATTTGTACATGATTCTAACAAAGACGCCCGAGATAAAAGGTTCAAAGCTTCAACATAAAGTAAGCACAGCTTTGAAGGGGTTTGGTAAGAACCCCACAGGACAAAACTACGGCTCTTTCTTCTGCAGCTATCTTACACAGTTCCTGTTCCCCCAGTCTTTTGTAATCAGAGCTTCATGGTCGTGAAGTAAGGCAGTTGCTCAAAAGATACTAAAAATGTCACAGATCCTCTAATTAAAATCAAACCTGAAAGGTCTGAAGTGTTGGCTAAGTGGAGTAATAGTTATTAAAGCACCTGGGTCCTTGTTAGGAGATGCCAGGTCTCTCTATCTTCACTGTACTCAAGGGCACACTGAACAACTTCACAATATGCACGAAAAATCAAACTGGAAGCTGCGTAATCGGGTGCCTGTGGAAACAGACTAACTTATAAGTTGGTGCAGTGCTAACAGAAGGCTACATTCAATTGATTTATCATGATTTTGTTTAATGAAACACAACACTGTCTTCACAAGTCTGATTAAATTGGGTAATCTATGCAGTTTCTAGTGATCATGCTCTTAAATGCAGCTCCCCTTCTGTAAAAACCTCCAGTCTTGCATGCAATATAGTCCTGATCACAGTGGCTAAAACTTGTGATGGTTCCTGCTTTACAAAAGTAGAACTCAAAGGGCAAGAACCTCATTTGTAGTTATGGGTAGCACTCGGGAAAATTCAAGAGTTGCAGTCGCTTTATGATCTGCAAAATACAATATCACCCCAGTAAGCAGCCTCATGCTTTCTGTAACAGAAGTTATGGCAGTGCTTTGTGACAGGATGAAAGGTTAAGTAACACATAAGAATAGGGATAAATTCACCTCTCATGCAGCCTGGAGAAGAAGATCTCAGTCTCAAGAAGCAGTCTGGCTTCTGTTTCCAGCAATTGTCTGCGACAGGGCTGTAAGATCGTTCATTTGGTCTCCGCAGTCCTGCATGGGAAGGGCAGCATGCACTTAATATCGGGGTTATCCCTGACCTGAGAACACTGCTAGACAGATGTGGCAAAGTGAGAGGAAAAGATGTGGGGGGTGGGGGGTGTGTGCAATGGTTTCCTCCATCCTGCTTGAAAAATCTGGCTCCTTTACTCAGGCAGTTGCCTTTAGCTGGGAGGCAGAACATTCTAGGAGGATGATACCACAGCTGAGAGAAGAATACACTGTGGTAGAAAAGTTCCGTTAATGTTTCTGCTATAGACTGCTATCCTAATGATGACAGCAGAACTTAAATTTGTCATCCTTCCTATCAGTTGTGCTACACTGTTCATTTAAAGAGCCATCCCACTGTGAAGACCATCACAGAGCATAGCAAGAACAACTACAAGCTTCCTTTGAGTCTCTGTCCCTTATCGAATTTGGATTCCACACCACCCACTGCCTCCCACCCCCAGAGAAAAAAAAAAAAGAAATAGAAACCCAATTAATTCAAAGCCATGCTAGGCTGCTGATGACAAGGTTAAAGAAGATAATACATGCATGGATTTTTTTTTTCTGCTTAAAAAAACACCAGAAATGTTAGCTACAAATTAAAGTAACTGATGATTTTATTTGGAACTCTTAAACTGCAGAGAAATATCCTACAGCATTTAACTTGTTTAAATGCAAATTAACAGATTAATACAGGAACAATGACATTGTTATGCTAATCACAATATTTTTGATCTTTTCCATTAAAGGCTGATTTTCCCTTTCTTTTGCTTCTGTAAAAGCTGGTCTGCTCTGACTCTTCTGAACCAATGAAAGCATTCTTCAGGAAAAATGCAGGGTTGTTTTGCCTTGGATATTGCACATACTGTAAAGGAGGAAGTTTTGCAATGCTTTCTGTGTAGATAGTTAAACTTGTTTTGTTTGTGTATGTGTGCATGGGATGGTTCTTTATGGTTTATCTGACCCAAGATATAAGCCTTTCTGCTCCATGACTGCTTTTCATACAGCTTGTTTTTTCTTTCTTGAAACAACATCACTAAATGTCAACTGATAATAAAATGTCAGAACCTGGTATTGTATATATTATCTTCTTACATGATTAGAAACATTCACTATATATGAAGTGAAGTTGACAATATTTTCTCTGTTCTTTGACTCTAAGTCATAACTTAAATTTTGCTTAACTTATGTCATTAGCTTGCACAAGTTAAAGGAGGAAAATGTAAAAGTCAAGCCAAGATTTAAAGGCACTGCCTCCATGAAAAAGGAACTTAAATATGTGTGCAAATGGGTGTAGACCTCTGCCACACAACAGAGGCTCTGGTGACACCTCTCAGCCTTACAATCCTGAGACATTAAGTATCCTATAGTTGTACTTCAGACCATGGGCATGATACCATGGCCTCCTTTACTCCATGTAAAGTTGTCCCAACTTCAGGATAACTTTAGCTGCTTCCAAGTCTCTGCAGTCTCCTGGCTGCTAGCGAGCAGTTCCTGGCTCTCCTTTGTGCTCTGCATAGAAACAGTAATAGTGCTTATAAACTAATGTCAAAACAGTGTTCTGCCTAAGAGCTTTGTCCCTAATTAGCCAGAGTATTTCCACCCTGCTTGGGCCCTGTCTGGAGCTCTGTACATACAGATGTCCACACTGCTCTGGTGCAAGGAAGCAGCTTGGACAACATGCCAACAGCTTGCTGTGCCTGCAGTCTAGACTGTCTAGGAACAGAAATGTTCTCTACCTGCAGGTGGAGAGCCTGTAAGGTTAAATCCTGGTCAGACCTTCCCTGGCGCCATGTGCTGAATTCCCCACCCTTCCTCTGACATGGTGAGTTGCCTGTGCTTTCTGAGGCAGCTCTGAGGCAAATGATCCCAAATACTTCTGAACAGATACTCTCATGCTTCACGTACAAAATGGGCTGTAAATTGGTGTCTGATATGGCTAACTGTGTTGCAACATAGAATTGCAGAGCCAGCTCTTCAGGGATCTAAAATACATGCCTAGAAAGTGTAGAAAAAAATATTCTTCATCGTGGGAGACTTTAAATGAAATGAAGTATGCTGCATAGCTGCTACTACCAGTACTAAAAGCATCCTTGGAAATATTTTTCCTATGTCAAGAGATGTTGCTTTCACAGGGAATTCTATATTAGACCTCAACTATTTGGCACTTCTGATGGATGGTTTTAGAAAGTTCAAAACAATAATGGGCTAAAGGAGCTGGAAGATCATATTTAACAAGGAAAACATAATTAATAATTTGAAACTGTTGAAGAATTTTTATCAGGTGCATGCTCACATTATAGAAAAAATCCTGATAGCCTTGGAGGGAACAAAATTAAGCATTAAAAACTGAAAACACACTGGAATGAAGAAATTGTGGAAGAATAATACATTCAAAATGGTAAAAAGTACCAAAATTTATAAAGGAAGAAAAAGAGCAGGAACAGAACTTTAGAACTGGCAGAATTAAAGGCAATAAAATTATTTTTGTTTTTAAAATGCACCAAGAAAGAATGCTTCCAATAATATTGATCTGCTATTAAATGAATTCTGCACAACTGTTAATAACTCTGAAAAATGTTTTCTGGGTACTAGACACACAGACAATGCATATGAGATTAAAATTTTAAAAAGTCATTCACAGCCAAAGATGATGCTAGATAACAGCTCTGACATGAAAAGAGCAAATTTAGATGACTTACACTGTAGATACTACAGATTGGGCCAGTTAGGTGGATACATCAGAAAAAGAAACATAGATAATACTAGTGAGCCTGCATTGACAATCTGAGGTTGGAAGACAGAACAGATTCCTGTGTGCAGTTAGAAGTTTGGTTCATAATATAACAGGACATTCTTAGGCTTGGCACAACATCACTTCTGAATTGTTAGCCTTAAATACATATTAAATGGATAAAGGTTTTGCAAACAGAATCCTTGTCAAATAGGTAGCTTCTAAGTCTTATGAATTATTAGTCCTTGGCCCTTGACCTAGTGAATGTTTTATTAAGGAGGTAAAGACAGTTGTGTATAGAAAGAACAGAAAATCTATTTCCTTTTCTGCAGGCCAGATTAAGAGCAAGAACTAACATCCCATGAAAAAGTCATGTGAATCATCATATGACGATAACAGTGCTTGGGCAGAGATCACTTCAGCCATCAAGCCTGTGGTTCGGTGGTGGAAATAAAGGCAGATCAAATTCTTTCAAAAATTGCAGCTTTACTCAGAATCATTGTTGAACCTCATTAAACCAATTTTTTTTTTTTAAAAAAGAAATAAAAGGGGAAAAACCATTTGATGATAAAAATGTTTCCTACAGTTGGAAATAGCTTTGCATTCTCTCAGACAATTAAAGGCCAGAATGAAACATTTAATTGTGCTGTAGATGATGTTAGGGTAGGAGCACAGCTCTACTTGCTGATGATTCCACTTATCTACCCCTAAGCCATTAATGCTGCCAGAATTGAATCACAAAGTTACCTGAAATTGGAATGGATATCAGGTTTCTTTCCCCTTGCCTGGAGGAGTGAGGAGAGGGAGGGGAGTAAAATCTTGCAACCTCCCTGGACCGAATTATTCCCCTCTCCCAGAGGAACAGACAGTTGCAGGATGAATTTTAGACAAATTTATGCTGACTGCCTAAAGTGTATCTTTGATTTGGTCAGAGGAGTAGTATAAACTTGAAGCAAAATCATTGTTAAGGGAGAAGACTGTGTGCTGTGTGTACAGCTCAGAAGGTCCTATCAACCGATTGTCAGAAAAGAAAATGTTGCTGAAAACACTGATGTTGAAGACCTTTGAAGAAAATACATGAATTTGAAAGAGACTTCATCTAGTAACAGAAGAACCAAATTTTTCTGGCCTCATGAAACAGCGCTATCTCAGGAAATATTTTTCTTTAATACTGAAATATCTCTTCAAACAAGGACTCATTGCTGAGAGAGAGTGAAAAGACCAGTGTAAGTGGAATGTCTTAATTTTAGTAAAACAGATCAATTCAGCCTGTGTTTGGAACTCATTTTCATGCAGTACAGCTTCTTTTTTTTTTTTTTTTAAATAACAATTTCAGTGAGGGAGAAAAAAATAAAACATGAGAGTTTCTTCCTAAACAGCAAAAGTATCATGCCCTTCAAGTTTTTGTTAAAGCCAATAGCAAAACTACCACTGACTTCTGTGGTGCAAGATAAGGTCCAAATAGCTGGTCATAAAGAGCTCAGGACAGCAGAGAAAAGACAAAGAACAAGGAAGCAAAATGGTTTAAGGGACATCATCAAGATGACACAGCAATTTAGTGGCAAAGCTGAAAAAGAGTCCATGTTCCTTGAATTCCTGTATCTGCTTAACTGTGTGGCTTTTCAGCAAGAGAAGGTAATCCAACTAATTTCCAATATTGTAAGAAGAGAAGAAATCTGAGACATTATTCATGTGGTGTGGAGAAAAGGAAAGTACTCATGTACTTTAGACCCTGGCAGACGAGGCAAAACAGACTCCCTTGTGCAAATGCTCTGAAAGTGATTAGCAGAGTAATATTTGTAAAATTTATTCAATTTAATAGAGATAAGAAGAAATAAGAAAGTCCCAAGCCTGATCCCCTGCTCAGAGAAATCAGTGAGAGACGTTCATTAATATTAATTGGGATGATTTGATCCTTTTAGGAGCATTAAGTTAGCTTGAAATCACAGCTGAAAATGCAGTCTTACACTACACAATATAAGTTTGTATTATGATCAGAGGCCACAAACTAATAAATAAAATATAGCCCCAGTGCCTTTAAGATTTATAAAATGTAAATTGGTAAAGGGCATGGATATGGTTAACTTAGAAAGGGGTAAGCATAGCAATTAGAAATAAGTACATCTGGTACATTTACAGAACAGAAAATTAGAAAGTCAGCTCTGACCTGTATCTTCAGACCAGTGTAAGTAAGCTCAGGAAAGTCTCGTTATGACAACAACATTTAACTCAATTATAAAGACTAGCATGTAAAATATAGGATATATTTTATGTTTATCTGGTATGTATTTCAGGACGGGGCAAGATCTTTCTTTTATTCTCTAATTATACACTTCCAAAATGTAACAAAGAGCTGACATGTCTCTGAACTTTTTGTTTGCCAATTGTAAATTACCAGTAGTCATGACATGCACACACTGGAAAAGCACTCATAGCACATTTCAGTTTTGCCTGGAAAAGAGACACAGAAGCCAAACAAAGGAATGTAAAGAACTGATTTCACTAAATATTGAAGAGTCACTTGATTTTTTTAAAAAGCCTTGAAAATTGAAAATACATAGAATAGGATGACTGTGCACAAAAATGTTTCTCTAAGCATATGCTGTCCCAACTCTGCACTACAGCTTTGAACAAAAGAAGCCAGTTAGCAGGCATGTCCCCCAGGACTCAGACTTCTTTGCTGAGTCCAAATAAAGGTAGACCTCTGATTGCCATGTGGCTGTAGAGCTACCTGTACGCATAAGTCTTTAAATATGTATAATGAACAATTAGCGGAGTATCTAACTGTGCTGCATTTGGTTGAATAATAACTTTTTTAGTGAACAAGTGCTCCTTCAGACTAAAGAGTGGTCACTTCCATCCACAACACTCACTCTCCCATGCTCTCTGGAATTTAATCTTAATGCATTAGTTCAGTCTCTAGCCGTAACTGAAAGAGCACCCAACATGTGATGTTGCAACATGGAAGCTCAGAAGAGTGTACAACACTTGCATCCTTCTCAACATATTCTCACAGAGGTGCCCAGTAAGAGTGGGATTTGGCAAGCCACCCTAGTAACTTCTCAGAGAAGGAGGAGGGATGTAGGGTTTTGCAGGCATTATGAAATCCTTGTCACAGTTTCAGGTGTGTTGCAGTGCTCTATGTGCAGGTTGCATCCATTTTCAAGCATCATGTCTGAAGTCTTTCAACAGAATCGGAAATGCAAAACTACAACGGGATTAGAAAAGAAGAAACATTATGTCCATTCATGGAGAAGAGCTAAATATGACAGCCCAAATGCAAGCTTGGTTTCATGGTATCCCTAAACTGCTGATGATTGAAAGCAGTTGATGCCAGAGGCAGGATCATTTAATATTACCCTAATTCTTAAAATTCTTCTCAAAGCAGCAACTTCTGGCCAGCTAACTAGACCCTTGATCTAATGCAGTATTATCATTCTGCTGCACTGCATTCCTGCTACTCATTTTGCCCTGTGGTTTTTTTTCTTTCTTTTTCTTATAAGCTCACACTGAGACTTATCTCTACTACATATAAAGAAGAGAGCAAGTCTGGGCTGTTAGCGCTGGTGACTGTGTTTTTCTCCTCTCCTCTCCTCTCCTCTCCTCTCCTCTCCTCTCCTCTCCTCTCCTCTCCTCTCCTCTCCTCTCCTCTCCTCTCCTCTCCTCTCCTCTCCTCTCCTCTCCTCTCCTCTCCTCTCCTCTCCTCTCCTCTCCCTCTCCCTCTCCCTCTCCCTCTCCCTCTCCCTCCCCTTCTCCCTCTTCCCTTCCTCTCCCTCTCCTCTCCTCCCCTCCCCTCCCCTCCTCTCCTTTTCCCTCTCCTTCTCCTCCACTCCCCTCCCTGCTTAGTCCTGGCTCATACTAAGCAGGGCACATTCTTAGTCTGGGATGATGAATCCTAGCATTTTACATCATTCTCATTGGAAGTTTTGCCCAAAATCTGAGTTTGTTTATGAACAAACTTAAAGACAAAAGCAGTTCCGCTTTTGGTGGGCACAGAAATGGCTCTACCACAAATCCATATTTTCTACTTCAAAATTCATCCTGATTCATCCTGACTGTATGTGGTATGTCTGGGCTTTGTGTCATACTGGAGAGGAGAAAGAGCCTGAACAGGGTACATTGTTCAAACCACAGTACAACTTTTCTGCTCAAAGCCCAGCAGAAGAGTATGTTATGATTTCAATCTTCTGCAGTTAAGAAAGCTGTTGCTAGAGGAGTGCCAGGGCTGGGAAGAATGTGGGACACTGGGATAGGGCTGTGGAATGTTGAAGGTATGGGCTGGAGGACAAAGTCACTGTAGTTTTCTAGACACCACTTGCCAGAAAAATACCATAGGAATGATGATATTTACACAACATTATGCTCTATTCTTCTGCACTTGGGTCCACCAACACACCCTGCCCAAGGCTCCTTTTGCTTCCAGTCTTGTCCCCCTACTTGTTATTTCCCCTTCTCTACTACAAGAAACATACAATGCTCAATTTCAGATTGTCCAAACACACAACTACTGGTATAATTTCTTCAGGCTGTCAGAAAGTGATACTGATGAAACCTCATTCTTGTAGCAAAATCTTAATTGTCTCCAGAAACTGCAAACATTCTTCAGAACTCTGACTGGCCGATGAGATTTAAGTACCCTGCAACCATTCAAAGCTTAAGACCCACTAGCTCCCTTCAGGGATTCAGTCTGGGAGGGCCTCAGATTGCAGGAGAGTAGTGGTGGCAGAGCAGTACCCAAAGGAAAGAGCTGCTGGGAGATGACCCTACTGCACTGTGGCTCAGGATGTGCAGATAAAATCAGCCAAAGCTTGTTCCCTGAACTTTTCCCTGCAGGAACTCTCCAGCTTAGCAGCATCACTGAGAAAGGTCCGCAGGTCACTGACAGAAACAGGAATAGTTAGTGAGGTGGGGCACCAGGATTGACATCTCAAGAGCTCATCTATTCCTGCTTCACGTACCCCAGCTGAAATGATCTTGTGCATGCTCTCTCAATTGATGGGCAGGTAGCAAGTATGATCCTCCTGACTGGGAAGCCATTAAATCTGCAGAAGGTCTTTCATATTATTCAGGAGAGACATATCTTGCTTTTCCCAAACAGGGCAAGAACAGGACCTAGTGAAGCTGATCTTTGGTTCCTCAAAGGGACAGGACCCACATTTAAAAAGAGCTAAGATCTGCCATGCAACAAAATGTCTTGTAAGGAAATGAGAATTGCAGGAAGACTATCCTGAATCTACGTCTAAATGGAATCCAAGTGTGAGTAAGCCAAGAAGTATATTCAATCAGCACTAAATGAAGGTAGTTTGGCCTTCGTTTTAAGAGACTCTTTCTTTGTGCTAGCTGTTAGCTGTGAAATGATAGTTTGTGACATACATTGGAATTAGTTGGGACGTGCTATGGTGAATCTCACAGCTATTGCCAGCTTTCATTAGCAGATCCGAAATGTATTCCTAGGCTGTTTCCATTTCTGCAGAAGGAATTGATTACACCTAAGGGATAGGAGGTTGAGAGAGAGAGAGGGAGAAAAAGGAAGAGGAGTCTTGCTGCTTTCCAATTTAAGTAAATTGGTCAGAATGAGAATGGGTAATTAAGTATCTATTTAAAAAAAAAAAAAAAAAAAAACTTTGCAATGGGCACCTACAGAATTCAGAGTGAGAGGGAAATTAATTCAGCTGAGCAGGGAGCCCTGGGAATATTTTGCTACATTTTAGGGATAACCAGGTTCATGAAGTGGATTTGCCTTATCATCCTTTGGCTATCAAACTGTTTCTTGTCTCCACCTGAGCTGGTGGTCAATTCTTCCTCAGTACTCAATAGGGAAAAATGCATACCTCAGAGAATGATGTCATAGGCGCCTGCCTTGGGGCAGGATGTATTGCTGTCCACAGTGTATGTCTCTCCCCAGTGACTAGAAAAGCTCAAACAGGTGCTCAACTTGGAGCTATCAAACTGAGCAAGGTGCTCATGGGGAGCCTCCTCTTCTATTACCAGATTCATTGCAAAGCCTTTGTGGGGATGAGTGCCCCAAATGGGAGAACATCTTGCTAAATAATGACCTTAGTTCCTCTTAATCATGGCCTTAAATCAACCATGCGTTTGCTGTCCATGTCACTCTCTGGAGCTGGAACTGGTTGTGTCTGGCACAGGGCAGCCCCTGGCCTCTTCTCACAGAGGCCACCCCTGTAGACCCCTGCTGCCAACACGTGGATACATAAAACCAATACAGTGTGGCTTCCCAGGCTTTGTCCTTTGTGCTATAGAAATGTCCTGTGTTTTTAAAGCATAGCACAGAGGAGAATTGCTCTAGTGTCTGGAGATTTTACTTTTGTTTTGAATATACTTTCCAGATGATATCCCAGCAGCTAAAGCCACAGGGCAAAGTGGGGAAAATACAGTTAATGTCTTCTAATTAAATTCATTGAAACAAAGCAGCTTCCTGCTTCTTATGTCCTTCATTGTCTGCAGTGTTGCTGTCCCTCCTCCAGCACAAGCTGGCACCTCGTTCTCTTGGGAGTCCCACACCTGCTCTGATAAAGGCTGATGAAGTTAGTGCCCCAGAAAAGTAATTTTCCAAACACAAGCCTGAACAGCCAGGCAAGTAGCGTTTCCATACAGCTTTACTCAATAATAACACAGTGTCCTCAGGCTTGCTGTGCTGCTCTGGGAAACAGGAGTGTCATGGAATATTGACAGGTAATCTAGAGAGCAAGCAGGTGCTTTTCGAACCAGCCACACTCATGCTGTCAATAAGTTGTTCTGTCTTCAGACAATCAGAGACTGTGTCTCCAAGACTCCCACTTTTTTCTCCTGACACACCTATGGGAGGGGCTGGTTTCTTTCTGGGGAGAGAACCAAGTCAAACAAGAGCAGGAACGGGGGCTGATGAACCTGCCACATTGGGAAAGTGACAGGCAAGCTGTTACCAGTAAGGATGCCCAGAATGTTGGAATATATAAATAAGAGGGAAATTTGCTATCAGCAAGAAAACGAACACTGTGTTTCCCACTCTCCTTGAAAGAACTCCAGAATTAGAAGCTTGTGCCCAGCTTAAAAATCTGCACACAAGTTTTTTGGCAACGTGCAAACTTTCCCCGCTCTACAACCCCCTTTGGCAGAAACCCCACAGATGAGGGATTCCACCCTCAAAGAACATCACATTGAGAGCAACAAGTGCCAAACCTCAAACTTACACTTCAACAGACAAGATCTGAAAGGTAATCACAGGGTAATTAATATACCTGCTTCACCTGTTGACATGGTGCCAGGAGCTGCCCATCGGTGGGCATGACACAGCTTCTCCTTTTAGTCCTGCAACTCAGCCGGCTCAGACACAGAGCATCGTTTCTGGTTGTTGTTCTTGCTTATCCTGTCCTGGCTCTAGGTTGGGCTGAAATGGTTGCTGGCTTCTCTGTTTTGCACACCGAGAGCCCTTTCTTTCTAGTGCTTCTCAGAGGCAAAAATATTCCTTCTACCAGTATCAGAATTTCTGTTTTCCTCATTGCATTTGTGCTAGCTCCTTTTGTGTGTACTTGCATGGTAGTAATTTTTAGTAAAAGAGACACTTCCAGTAACGCAGGACTTTTTTTTTGAGGCAGCAAACACTGAGATTTGAAAGGGCTTTTCTCCCTGCTTCTCAGCAAAAGCTATCACATGAAAAGGATCCAGGTTTTAGCAGCAGTTTGGGTAACTAGGGCCTTTACCCAAATGTGCTGAGGCTTTGGCCAAAAAAAAATACCAGCTCATCTGAAAAAGCTCATGTGTGTTTCAGTGCGGTGTATTCTTAGTTGTTTATTTTGATTACTCTTTTTACATTTGAAGAATAACTGTTCATTAATAGCCTGATGAGATGGAAATTTCTGAAGTGATAGCATTCCCACTGGTTCATGGCTCTGTTAGGCATGCACAGATATTTCATGCAGGAAAAATTATAGGAAGGTACTAAATAGTGATCAGGGGCATGGAACAGCATGATCAGCTGAGCATGCTTTTGCTGTGCATGGTCACATGTATGTGCAGGCTCAATTACTGATGTATTTCCTTCCTGCACTCCCTGCCGCTTCATGTCATCCAAGGCTCAATTTCAGTGCGATTGTAAGGTCTCTTTCTCACCCTCTTCCCTCCACGCCAAGAGTACTGGAAGTCACATTAATGATGCCACTACCATCTGGATGTGACCATCCAACCAATTCCTGTGTGAAGACTCCTGAGTGAGGTGAAATTCCATTGTCTTGTTGCCATGAAACAAAGGCATGCCTATGGGAAATGTACAGTAGAGTCAGCAAGCTCTTCTGTACAAGGTTTGTCTCTCCCTTTAGCTGTACAGCTCTTAGCTTGATGTGGGCTGTGAGCTTCATGGGATATGCCCCTGCTCACATATCACTGACAATGCTGAACTTCTGTTCTCTGACCATGGCCAGGCAACAGTAACAATGAGAAAATGTAACAACAGCTGATTCCACCTGGAAGAAATGTGAACCATGCACCTCATCTCTAATGTGGGTTTTGAGCTATCAGCCCAAGCTGATAGCAAGCTATTGCAATGGTGGGAGCTTTATGATGCAGTGGCTGTTCACAGGTGACAGCAGTTCTCCAAATTTGTAATAGCAACCCAGCCTTGCAGCTCTATAGAGCCTGAGTGGGTCCCTCTAGCACTGTAACACCATTAATGCTATTCCATTGGATTGTTAAGATGCACCAGATATTCTTCCTTATGAACTTTCATTCACTACAGACAAGACTTCCACAGCCTCTTGGGGAGCAAGAAAACTATCTTGAATTACAAAAAGGAGAGGCTGGTGTGCCAGATCAAAATGGGCTAGAGAAAGATAAATGACTTGCCTGTCATTTTTTCATGTCTCTCTGAAGGGCTACAGCATGTGAATAAACCCTCATACTTTCTTACTTGCTCTTTTTGGGTGTGAAAAGTGTTCTTCCCATTTTTAAAGCATTTTGATATCAGAGTTCTCTTTTGCCAGCTAATGGGATTGAGAAGTACTTTTTTTTCTTGAGAGGGAATTGTATGTCAAAGGTTTGAAAATAATTGATTAACTACCTTTGATTTTACTGAGTCTTGGCTCTGAGCTTGGTCTCCACAAATGCACTGTCAGGGTGGGTGTGCTAATTAGATCCTAGCCACAATGGGATATGGCAGGATTTATTCCACACAGAAGAATCCCCAAGAAGTTGATGACAAAAATTAAACAGATTCACAGCAAAGACTAAATATAATCACCTAACTAATCTTTCCTGAGCTCTTGCTATTCCAGAATTACATTGTCTTGTGCTGTCAGCAAAGTCGGCATTGAAAACATTGGTGTAGGTTACTGAAAGAAAGAAAAGTCTTAGTGAAAATTTGAGGGAGCTTAATTTCCTGTCAAACTGACCCTATCAATCCAAGGGAGTTACTGAGGATAGAATAACCTTATGAGAATGGCATGGAAGTAACTTGTTATATTTCAGTGTGGCATCATTATAAGCAATGACTGTATTTCAGAGCAGACTCTCTCACTGCAGCCCCTTTAGAAGGGTAAACCTTACTTAAGTTCTCTGTCCACCAAGAAAAAATGAATTCTCTGCCACACAGGCCACACAGAAAGCTGGGGAAAAAATTCAGGTGCATACCTAAAGGTCAGACTATTTTCCTTCCCAGTTAGTTCCCAGGATTCTTAGCAGTGGTGATATGAGTGCTCCTTTTATATCTGGGACTGTCAGTTGGCTCTCTTCTAATATTTTGGATTTTTTTTTTTTTTTGTAACAATTAAGCTGTTTATGATCTGTTGTCTTTGTTTAGATAGAATTTCATCTTCTTCATTTCCCTCAAATCTGCTATCTAACAGAAGTGTACAACTGAATGCAACTGTCCCTCACAGTGCTGTACGACAGTAGGGAACATAAATTAAGCTGGAGCATACTTTTAGTCATGTACACTGATACCACTTCCAGAATGCTTTCTAAGTTCCTTCTTGATCTGCCATGATGAGCTCTGTTACTTGCCACTTTTCTTTGCTGGTAACACACTCCTACATATTCAAGAGCACTTTTTAATGTACTACAAAATGCCAAGGACCAACCTATGGTTCAAAATAGCAAGGGCTGACATGTACACAGAGAAATGAATGCAACATGCTAGAAACAAAACTGGAACTCAGAAACTTTTTTTATAAAATCTACTTTTAGTGGCCTCCCAGAGATTTGCAAAGAGACCAGATGCAGAGAGCTTATGTAGTTTATCTACTGAGAGCTAAACTTGAAATTAATCAGCCCTTTAGGGTTCAGCCTCTGAATTTCAGCTGGCTTCAACTTCCAGTCTGCCAAATTGCTTGTGGTCAATAAGGCAATGAAATTATGAATTCTAGCAAGCACAAACCTAGCAATGCAGGATGATAATAATTTCTAAGCCTCATGAGCAGTCAGTAAAAATCTGCACCATGCTTTGCACTGTAAGACAAAGCTGACTCCTCATCCTGCAGTGAACTACTTGTCATCCACTGGATTACTTGTATTAGGATCTTGTAGAAACACAACCCCAGACCTGCACTAGCTGGACTAGAGCTTTCAAAATAAGATGAAATAATGCAAAAAATAAAAATCTAAAAAAAAAAAAAAGAGAAAGAACTTTTCACATATGGTAAATAAGTAGCTATATCTAATCTAAATTATTGCAGTATCTGGGAAATTAATTTTACCAGCCTTGTACTAAAGGGAAGGCTTTCATTTGGCAAAGCAAAAAATTCCAGGAGGAAAGAAGGAGGAGGAGCAGCTTATACTCCATGTTCTGATTTTGCAAGGTGCACACATAAACACATATATGTCCTATGGATTTATTTATGCTGTCAGATACATAGCTGTAACATAAATTCTTCTAAACTTATACAAGGAACTGCTCTGGTGCATTTCCAGGGTCCCTGCCATTGGCTTCTGGGAAGTTTTTAATGTAAAAAACTAAATGCAGACATTGGAAATACAAGAAATCATATCCCACTTGTGCTAGGAGCACACCTGCTCTGCATCACTGGAAAATGCCTCTGTTCTCATGGGAAACTTCTGCAGCTTGACCTCATCCTGGTGATCATGGAGCAAAACTAAATTTTCACTGTAACTATAAGCAATTAAACTGTAATTGTTAGTGTGGAATATGTAACTTTTCTTTCTTCTTATCCTGTCTCAGCTGCTTTGAAGAACAGAATTGACCCAGATTTTCCCAACTGAAGCCACAAGTCGGGTTCCAGGGGAGAGATTTTCCAAACGACCTAGGAGTAAAATATGTACAGTACCTATCTTGGGCCCTGTGGTCATGAGCCAGTGTGGTGATTTCAGTCAAACCTCCAGGTACCTAAAATCAATATTTTGGAGCCTCTGATCCTATGCTCCTCTTCATGAGTCAGTTATTCTCTGTTTGCTCTGGAGAGTTCTTCTCTAATTACAAGATGGAAGTCTTTGCTACTCAGCAGTAATTTAATTATCTCCACTCCTGAAACTTTCTAAACCTCATTCCCTGTCACTGAAGCTGACCATTATGCAGTAAGGCATTGTTTTAATATGGATGCTGCATACACAAGAGGAACCAAACTAATATATTTGCAAACACAGAGAAAAAGAAAACATGTTTTCTGCTGAGGATTCTGAAAAACTCATGATATATGATATCCATGCCTGTTCTTTCTTATAGATTCTTGCTTCCCAACAGGAGTAAATTTGGTCAAAAACTGTAGTTCACACCACCTGAATGTAGTAACCGGAAAGAAGCATTTTGACTGTGACAACCTAGTATAGTCCAGGCAGTTGAGCAGTCAGCAGAATGGCAAATTTGCTTCAGCACTGAGTCGGCATCCATAGTGGATCAAGCCAAAATATGTTTTCCATCTCTCTGTTTTGACCGTATATGTCTGGTCTCACCTCCACTGAGACCAATGGAAAGATTCCTGTTGATCTGAGTTTGCAGCAAATTCACAGTGTCCTCTGCAACCACGAACCAGATGCAGCTCTGTTTTTCACTTACAGTTACACAAACAGCAAGCATTGGACAGGTGTGATGTTGCTTCCAGTCAAGGTAAAGTAGCAAGGCTTGTTGAGTACAGATCAGATCTGCTCAGGAGAGCTGTGCTTTATCTTCCACTGTCTCTGTTGTAGGGCAGCAGAAAAGCAACTTTCAAATCTATTTATTTGGGCAGCGCTACTCTTGGCTGCTGGGAGTAATGGGTATTCCCAAAGGAATGTATTGCAAACCCACAGCTAATCAGAACAGAAAACAGATCTGTGGTTCTCAGGCGGCAATGTTGCCATGAGGGAGAAGGAAGTGGCTGTCAGATTCTCCCAGTGTCACGAGAAGAAGATGCTGAGTGGAGGCAGGTGAATATCACATGAGACCTTTGAAATCCACGTCTGCATCTGATCTGCACATGTAGTGCAAGCTGAAAACTGCAGGCCTCTGTATACCTACCTTGGGACCCCCCTGAGAGAAAGAGGAGGTAAGACTGTAATGCGTACTGGAAGACCTGAACCAAGACAGGTGATGAATGAAGAGCTGCTGTGATTTTGACAGAGCTGAAAGCCTGAGCTAGCAGAGAGGAGCAAGGGACATGCAGCCACGGTGAACTTGTGGGGAGATGAAGCCTTGGATGAGGTAAAGGACTAAAAGGACAGAATCCATGTCTACAAATAACCGCTGCAGAAAAGCTGGCTGAAAAACTCTGATGGCCCCTAAGGAGATGGCCTGAGAATGTCTGTTCCAGGAGAGACGAGGCATGAAGCAGAAACTGCTCATATACCCATAGCTCTGCTGTTGCATCTTAAGTGTGCCCTTCCCAAAGTTATATTGCTCTCCGTTCTCTCTGCCACCTCTCTCCTGAGTTGTGCTCCTGTTTGGCTCACACACAATTGAACAATTTAATTTAGGACTACAGTTTCCAGACTGTTCTTTTCCATTATTAATCAGCCCTCTTCCACTAACACAGTGACAGGGTCCTGGTCAGCAGAGCTATACAGCAGCACATGGTGACAAGAACACACACACACACACACACACTCTCCCCAGGGAGTGGCAGGGACTGACACACCCAGGACTCTCTCTCTTACCTTTCATTCAGTACCACAGCTGGAAAGTTGCATGGTTCCCCATGTGGCAGGCTGTGATTCTTTGGTTATTACTCCTCACAAAGCACAGAGATTACCCATGGTCAGCATGGCTGAGCTGCCTGATGCAGACTGGGTAGTTCTAACAGTACATGGCAGAGCTTAGACTTAAATGGATAAATTGAGGGGCAAAAATAGTGTCCTCCTTTCAAATGTGTTAAAAGGTTGCCCCAGAAGTTTTCTGAGGACTAATCCTCTCCCTCTCTCCATAGCAATTGCTTGGACATCAAGCCAGGGATAAATGAACTGATCATAAAGAAGTAGACCAACAAAAACAAACAAACAAACAAAAAGCACCAAAGTTCACACACAGAAATCAAGAGATCCCTAATTTGAGGTGGAAGCCAGTGTACATTGCTGGGTCAGATCCACATCAAAGCAGGCTCTGTGTGCTGGGAAGAGTACTCAGGACTCTGGGTTTCAGTACTACCATCTCATTTAGGAAAACCCTTCTCTCATTCTGCAACACCCCCAGCTCAGGGTCTTGGAGGGAATAGACATAGGGGAAGAAAAATATGCTGTTTCCATTGCTACATAAACACACAGCAGCATTCTCAGCACAGGAAGATCTATAAGCAATAGAGTAGCATCTGTAAAAACACAAAACCAGACAGTAGTCCATCATAATGGCACTTTCCTAAGCCTCTGACTGAAAACTGCCTCATCTTCACCTGAAACTTAAAGCCAAAGATATGCTTAGCAGCCTTACAGAGAAAATCACACAAAAAAAAATTGTGTAGAAAGACTTCAGGCTTGTTTAAATGAAATACACATGGAGCCTTTTTCTGTAACCCAGACACTCACAGTTGTGGAGTTAAGGGTCACTGCTAAACTCTACCTGTTGCTCTCAATTTGTTTCAGTCCTACATATAGTCCTGGCAGAAGGTTCCCTGAGGTAATGGTGGGAAAACCTTAACTGGGCTGGTGTTCTCTTTGGTAATGGAAGAGAAAAAAAAATAGCTTAGCACACATAATAAATGAAGCCCAAAAGGACGGATGAAAGATATATTTTTTTTACAATAGCTATGTCTTTTCAGTGTTCAAGATTTCTTTTAAAAAGGCATTTAAAAAAAAAATCAGGTTAGACATGAGGAGAAATATTTTAATTGTAAAGGAAATTGAGTTCCAGAGCAGGTGAGAGTTCTTCACCAGCTGAGGTCTCTTAAGAAAAAGACTGGTTCAGGTCAAGTTAACCCTTGAAGTGGAAGGGTGGGCAAGTTGCCCTCTCAGTCTCTTCTCTAACCATACACTTTCAAGTCTGGCTGATGATTTTTTTCTTTTTTTTATTGTGTTGTGGGTTGGAATGTGAATGAAATTTAATAGGGCTCTGTTGTATATGAAGCAAGATAAGGAACAGCCATTGAAATCTCTTGGTAGCTTTTAAAGCTCAGCTGGTAAATAAAATAGTAATTCCAGAGATGGCTGTATCTGCCACATCTGTTCAGACATAGACTCGGTACCACCTGCAGCTACAAAAAAACAAGAAGGAGAAAAATTCCCTGAAGAGAAGTGTAACCAGTGTCATTCATATGCCAACCTTTTCCCAGAAACTAAAACTCAGTGTTAGCCGATATGCAGTATTATTTCTTGGGATGTATACTGAAGATCAATTTCAGGCTCTCCGAGCACCTTCAGAGGAAGAGGTGTTTCCTGAGTGAAAGAAGAGCAATGTAACCAGTTGTCCACAGGGGAAACAACCAGCCATGAACAATTCCTAGCACCATGGATGGTGCACAGCTGTGTTATAGGGGTGCCTGTATGCATACATTCAGATGTCAATCACCCAGATGCAGCCACAGTGGAGGAGACTTGATTAACAGCTGCTGCCAGCCATGGAAATTGCTGGCCAGACAGGTCCATCTAGGACATGCTGTTCCGTTACAAAATTCCTGCTATCCAGATCTGCATGGGTTTATCTTAGTAAGACATTATTACAACATTTACTTTCATTCCAGTGTCTGCTGTGGGCTTCACACGCACACCCTAAGTCAGCAGAACCTTGTGTTAGTCAGACTTGTGAACATGTCAAGCTAGCCAAGGGAATGTTGGTCCTTTCTCTGCTCCAAGGACTGAAACATGCCTTTGTTTATCTTCTTTAACAGCAGCTGATGCTGTAAGTCTGGGTGTGTGTGCCAACAGCACCAGTCCTCATTCCCTACTTACCCAAGTATTAGGAGGGAAGAAAAGTGTGCAGTGAAAATATCCAGTGATGAAAGAAGCTGTGACTATACAAAGTAATACATAGTGATATTTAATACTTTATAGAAACTGTAAGATATGATAGTTCAGCCATGGCAATAGCAGATAAAATTATGTAACTATAATAATCTTAGTGAGTAACTATAATAATCTTAGCAGCATACAATCATGGTAAATATTAGTAGTATAACATTGTGGTTATTATGTTATGGTTAACCCAACCTGCTAATGTCAGCAAAGACCACTCTCTTGGTCTTTTGAATCCCCATCCAGAGTATGGAAGTCCCCAGGGCGTCCTCCCTGGCATGTCAATGGGAAAGCAGTTCATTCTCATCTTGGCAGCAGTTTATTCTCAGACTCCAGGATCCTCTGCACTGATACTCTTCTGCTGGTCCCACCATGCAGTCTTTGAGTTGTCTTTGTATCCCCCACAAAATTCCTTTTGCACTTCCTTAGCTTCTCCAGATAAATAATTTTTTCCTAAGGAGTCAGTTTCAAATCTGATCCAAAGATAACCACTCACTTGCACCTTGATGGCAGCTGTCTTCCTGAAGAGTCAGTTCCACAACAGTGCAAAGATAAGCAGTTACTTCTGCAAGTGTCTTAACTGTGATGTTACTGCTTTATTTATTCTGTGGCCTAGATATTTTCTAGATAGATATGTTCATTTTTACTAGGCAATGGTTAGCTTGTCATAAGAAATGGTGACTATATTTGTGGTGGGTTGACATTTTAGCTGCAGGTCCACCTTGGCTCAACAGTCCCCCTATTCCTTGACACCCCTACTGCCATTAGAGCTAGATCAAATTTCCAGCATGTGTGTGGTTCATGCATTTACTTTAGCTTCCTGTAGAAAGCAGAAGGAATAGGGAAGAGGAAGATGATGGCAGCATTGTTAGTCTGGTCTTTTTCTGACATGCAGTCAGTGAGTGTGGGGTAAACCAAGGGCCATGGTGTTTTTTCCCTACTCTTTCCACCTGATGACTCACAACTCCAGCCCACTAGTATTTCACCAACATACGACCCAGTAAAAACAATCCTCATGTGACAGCATAGTAATGACTTTAGGAGCAGCACGGTGGTTCACATACTTAAAATATTTCAGTATCTTGCTGGGTTAGGTCCATAATTCTGCATTATTAACTCATTGTGGCATGAGTGAAGGCCAAGCAGATAATGATACAAATACAGCCTCTGATATTAAATTTTGTAGGGTTGGACCTTGAAAAAAAATAAAATTGTTCTCATCCTTCAAATTTTTTTTTGAGATAATGCAATATTTCCAATCCTCAGGAAAGGCAGAGCACCAAAAACATTCATTATTTTAGTTTTATTTTTTAAAATTATTTGTTGACTTCACCTAGAAGTTTTCATGTGAAGACACTAAGATGCTTTTTTAAAAATTTGCTCATATTAAGACTTTCCTTTCTATAATTTGATTTTCTCTGAAACAATTTCAAACCTGACAAATACCATTTTATTCACCTATGAATCATCACAGCATTACGTTTTGATTAATATAAAGCACTACAAAATACCACCAACTTTAAATGATAGCACTGAACACTCTAGACTGAACCTTTCTTATAAAAATTGCTTTTGATGCAATGTCATCTTTCTCCAAGAGAAGAATATCTTTGCTTGAAATAAATTTGTATTTGGGTGTTACATAAGTGCTGGGGGATATGGCTTGTTTCTACATGTTGTAGCATCACTATGGGTAGGAACCAAGAAAAATTAATTTCTGTACTTGTCATTTGTGGCAGTAAGCTGGAACAATAGAATCTGTTTTTTTCTTAATGCCCTTCTACCATGAAAAAATCTCTTTCCAGGCCACGTATTGCCCCATTCTGCAGCTACCCCATGAGACTGGCAATATCTTGTAAGAGCTAAGGTCTGTCTAGCACTGTGGAATTCTCTGAGGGCAATCAGTAGAGGCTTCCTAAGGAAACCTGGCAGCACAAGCTGACAAGTACAGTGCTAATTCCTTCATATAATCTTTGAGCTTCCCTCTGTCCTAGCACGCTGTAGCACTTGAGTGGTTGGTTTTTTTCCACAGTTTCTTGTGGCCTGGATGTTTGTTCAACAAGTTCATGAGCTAGAGGATCAACCTGCCATGAGCTGATACTTGTTTTGAGATGGAGGATTTGAAAGCATGGAAGGGACCTGTGAGTTACTATGCTTTGTGTCTCCACTACTGCTCTTCTCTAGCTCACAAAGGAAGATAAAGCCTGTAGATAAATTACACTGGGAATCACCTAGAGACATCTGCCTGTGACTTGAAAGGGAGAGTGAGTATCAGCCAGCTATACAGACTGTCCACAGCCTAGCAGTGTATGTCATTCCCCCTGCAGTGGTTCCTGGTCCTATGTTGGATCTCCTTTGTGGAGTTCAGCCCTGTAACTACAAGTTGATCAAATACTTCCTTTGCCTTAGATGTGAATGGAGACGTCATTTGTCTTGAACACCTCCGTCATTAAATCTGGTGTGACTGACATCCACTAGGTATAAAATCATAAGACAAATGTCCTTAATGAACATTTTGGCTTAGAAGAATTGATTTAGAGAACTAAGGGGTTTTAAAGATACTGGTTTCAATCTTGCAGGCTGTCATCCTAAATCTTAATGGTGATGGAGAAAGGAAGCAAAAATATTGCCTTTGCTTTGAAATATTTAGCAGTTTCTTGTCAAACCCAGTAGCCCTTTGAAATCAGAAAGTCATGACAGCAGAAATGTATTTTTTTCTTTACTAGTAAACAATTTTATCTATTCTTAATGGAAAAAATGAAAAGAGAAAATAATGAAAAGAGCCTCTGGTTCATGTCTATTCAGCAGTACCATACTATTGATACTAGAAAATACTGAGTACTTTGTACCAATATAATTCCTTGATGTTTTTGAAATCATATCTAATTTTCTTTTCAAGCTTATTCATGCAAAATGTTTTGCTGGCCTTTGCCTGGGTTTAGGTTAGTTACTTTATGGTTCTTACATATTGAGAGCAATCTTAATTCCATTTGGTACTTAAAAAATTAGGTGTAAATAAAGGAATGAATTTTACAGAGAAATTATTTTGAAGCTGATAGCTGCTACAGCAGATCTGAATGCCTTTCCTCTTCCTCACAAAGGTCAAATGCCTCCCTAATGTAGCTGAAGTGACCACTGATTGTAAGTAATAAAGAGGGCAGCTTGCAGGTATCCTTGTTGCTGTAGATTTACATGTGACACTTTGAGTTTATTTTTTTTATCATGTATCACCATAATTTCCAAAATTTCCGTGCAAACACTTATGGAAATAGCAGCAAAACCTGAGAATTACTGAAATGTAAGAAGGCTGAGGAGTGATGAGTGTTTGTGGTGCAGAAATTTTTTTCGTTGGAAATGCCTTCAAACTAGCAGTTGGAAAGAAAGTCCTAGTTGCTGCAGGAGCTGAGATACTACAGCACTTCTCTCGCTAGTCTGATTCACTCAGACATATCTTTACTCTTCTATTAAATCTGGCATTTTGCATATAAAATCATAAAATGAGATTCTGGTTACCTATATGAAGTCTTAGTGGCATGCCTTTAATTCTCAATGGGAGTAGCAAATTTCGGGTATCCATTCTACACACAAGCTTAAGGATGTTTCTCTTCAGACAGTATGAGTCAGCTTTACCCTCAGAAGTGCAGAGTTCCATGTGCAAATACAGACAGAATTTCTCATGAAGATTTATTTTTACTAAAACATCTTTCTGTCCCACTAACACCAAGAGAACAGGGATGAGGTTCTGTAGGGTATCTCCCACACGGGAATATCTAAAACTGTCATTTTCACTGCAGTCTGCCTGTCTGTCCTGTCTGCTTTCTTTTGTTGATAATTATTTTTTTCCTGAAGTTTTGCCACATCCATAAATCTTTACTATAAAATGCTGCGAATTATGGATTTGAGCATCAGACTTCTTAACAGAAAAGAAGAGAATCTACACTAGTAGAAAACCACTGCAAAACTTTACTAACACAGAGCTTGTATTGTCTTTGTGAGGTCCATAGCTATATAATCCCAGATTCTCTCCTGTGCTTGTTTCTGAGTGATCTGAATATCTGCCCATCTTGTCTTGTGAGAGCTCTCCATCCACTGGGCCGTGCTTAGAGGGGAGTTGTTAGGATTGATAATTTGGGTGTCTGTGTAAAAGAGCAAAAGGACAATACTAACAGTTAAGTTCATATTGTAGAATATGAGGCACCATATGTGATGGTTGGCTTCATCAGTCATCCTGATCAGTGGTGGTTGACAATGTGTTATCTCTCCTCTGCAGTATGGGATAAAGAAGAAGGAAGAAAAGGAAGCAGAGGCCCAGGCTGCACTGGAAGCTAATGCTGAAGGGAGTCTGACACGCCCAAAGAAGGCAATCCCTCCTGGCTGTGGGGATGAAGAGGAGGAGGAAGAAGAGAGCATTCTAGACACAGTCATCAAATACTTACCAGGACCCCTGCAGGACATGTTCAAGAAGTAATAGCTGCAGACTGTTAGATGGGCATAAACAGTACTGCAAAGGATTTCTCTTTTGCCCAATGGGGATTTACAATCTTACCATCCATCATGCAGCCCTCCCCACATCTGCCCACTACTGCTCACTAGGAGTCCCTTTGCTTCCCATTCCCTTCTGACTGTCTCTTTCCCTTCCCTCCACCCCAAGACTCATCCATTCCTTTTTTGTAAATAGTCACATCCAGTAGATGCCTCTGAATGGATGTAAAGATTAAAAAGCTGCAGACTACACAACTTTTATTATAAGCCATAGTACTATGTATGTTAAATAAGGCAACTGTACATTAAGCATATCAAAGGAACAACCTCACATGCATTGCCATCCAAAGCAGGAAGGAGTGTTCACTAAGTGTGAACAGTGGCCTCTTTAATTCTCTTTTTATTATTATTGATAATAATTATTAGTCATTATTATTAATGTTCTTGTTGATTGGCTCACACTAGCCTTTTGTTGTTGAGCACGTCTGCCCTTGGAAGGGATATCTCATTTCTCCCATGAAAACAGAGCTTTTCTGTTTTAAATCCATCACTGGCATAAATAAGAGATCATTTGCGAAGTAAATCATACATGACTTACACAGCTGACATAACTCAGAAATGTGGAAGAAGTGAGTCATCTGCCCTCAGATGCTGGTGGAAGTTAAATGCCTCAGAATCTAAGCAAAAGTCATGTTACTTTGGGAATTAGCCATACACTTAACTTGAAAGAGCAGATTTGGTCTGACAGTTGCCGTTCTGAGACCTGAAACCACAGGAAAGTGCATGGTGCTCTGGTAAAGGACCTCCCCAACCCCTTTGAAGCCAATGACCAAGTACGTAGGCTGCTCTGATTAACTAACCTTCCTCTTTCTGCCCAGTGACATTTTCAGCTGTCCCATTCCCAGCAGTGCTTGCAAGATGGACATTTGGTTTCCAGTTGTGGCTGTGTTCTGCCCACCCCTTCCTGCATTGTGTGGGAGCGTGTGGTGGTCTGAATGTTAGCCACGGCCCTGGAGATCCAGAAATCCTGAGTTCGCCTGCTGTGTATCACGCTAAATTACTGCATTGCCTTGGGGAGGTCACTTATCTTTCTGCCCCACTGAGCTTCTCCAGATGTAAAATATAAGTTTCAGTTTCTAACTACTATAAAGGCATAAAGTGACGATGCTTCTCCAGTGCTGTGGAGGAGTTGGCATCCCTTGATGCTAGTAGGGTGGGAGGAAATCTGTCTCACCATTATCTTTGTTGCCTTTCCCAGACACAGATACAGAGAGCTTCTCAACATAGCACTGCAGGTATCGAGTAACTGCATAACATAAGCCAAATTCTACTGGAGATGTTGACTTGCTGGTACGTACACAGGCTCACATACCTAGACTTACTTTAAACACATACCCTCATGATCAGATATCTGGCTTGTCATCTGGAGACCTGATCTTGGAGTTTTTGCATTTGGCTAGGTCTCTGTAGTCACTGTTGTGAGAACATCATGCCATCTCAGTCTCACAATCTTGTAAGAGAATCAGGGTTTTCCTGGCAGAACTAGCATTGCTTGTCCCTGTTGTGGGAACAACACAAGTTTCCTAAATAAAGGGAAGAGATTTAGAAGCAAATACACACTTTCTACTGACAACAAAAAGGAAAGCAATCTGGGACACTTCATTATGTACCTAAATCAAGCATTTTACTTCATTGGAAATTCTTTGATGCACTTATTCAGTGGAACTGAATTTAGGCAAATATCTCAGTACTTTCCTGAATAAGGAATTTTAAAATATATTTATCATTTTTTCAGGTAAGCAGAAAAAAATCTGCACCATTGTTAAGGCAAAAAGCTTGTGAACACTGTGCCTTTTAACAGCATCTCTCGTAATAGAGAAAAAATATTATGAAAGAGAAGAAATATATTTATTTTGCTCTCCTCATCCAATTCTTATTCAGGTATGCTAGTCCTTGCTTCTTCACAAATAACTTCAACAATAAGTTTCTACCAAATCCAAAGTGGAGACTGAGGAAGATTGACTGACCTACAAGTCAGAACCAGCTGATAAAGACGCAACATATTTCAGGCTGGTTCTACAAACA
This sequence comes from Morus bassanus, assembly GCA_031468815.1. Classification (NCBI taxonomy): domain Eukaryota; kingdom Metazoa; phylum Chordata; class Aves; order Suliformes; family Sulidae; genus Morus; species Morus bassanus. The sequence continues at coordinate 31,208,102 of CM062600.1, forward strand.
AGATATGTTCATTCAAGTGCAAACTGCCAAGGACTTCCCACAGGAAAGAAAAGGCAGGTTTTACTCTTTTGGATAATGTCAGTGGTTTTTTGTCCTAACTTTCATTTAAAGCAAGATGAGTGTCTCCCTCCTAAGACTTTAATAATCTAGAACACTTTTTATCTCTGAATCAATGCTTGGGTATAGCATAGCAGTGTTGTGCAATTTATCATTTTCTAGGGAGAGTGTCCTACTCACCCCATGCAAATTCAGCAACTAGTATTAAATTACTATTTAAGTAAACCTCAAAGAATTGAAAACCCTCCTGTCACAAAGGAGCAGCTGGTTTTGATGCTCTGCCACAGAGGGAGATAAATCTGATACCCCTGAAAGCTGAAAGGCAGAGGCTGGCTCTTTGCTTCATCCACTCATTGGTAATGAAATATTCTAGCCCAAATCACACTGACACACTGATATCAATATGTTTGAAATGCTCTGACTAATCTCTGTGGCCTACATCCTCTAACACATAAGTAGAACCAGCAAAAATGTGCCCCTGCTAAAAGGGATACATCCATTCATATTTTCCCCTGGCCTTGTGCTGGAGAACTCTGCAAACAAACAAACAAATAAAGAGGATAAGCTCATTCTGCTTTGCTTTGGCCTTTCTCTACGACTTGCTTGTTGACCTTTCCCTAGCCCCGATCATGGACTCCCTCATCCAGCCAAATACTGTTCCTGACATAGAATCAGAATTTTCTGCCTGGTGTCCTCCTTGCATAATGGTACCACCAGTTGTTCATTTGTTTGTTTTTAGAGTCTCCCTGGCAGCTTGATGTGCATGTGTGTGCACATAGGTGTGGAAGATGAGGAAAAGAGAGAAGGGAAGAGTGTTTGGTATTATTTTTTTCTAACTGTGCCTCAGCATCTCTGCCATTGAATGACTGGTCTAAGTCAGGGACTTGTGTGGCCTGTGCTCATATTTCATGAACAGGTACTGCTATCCATGGGCTCAGAGCATTAAAAATACTCCTTTTGTGAGCTGAGCTCCTGAGCTGTGTGAATATCCCTATTCAAACCCTGAGGAGGGCCATAAGAACTCTGTGCTGAGTTTGTTAGGCCTCATGCCAGGCTCACAGAGCAGGAGGGAAATGGAAGGTGGTTTATTAAATAATGTTTGCCAAGCTTTTTTCATTGTGGGAGCTTCCCTGCCCAGCCATGTTATCACTTCTGTACCTCAGCTTGCCACACCTGCCCAGCCCTTCCTCCCTGGACAGCAGAGAGTTCAGCCAGGTGTGAGCTGGTAGTTCCCATTTTAGTTTTCCTTTTCCTTCAGTAAAGAAACATGACAGAAGATCGACCACAGGTACTGGACAGGTCTTGCTTGGTTGTGCCTCATGTAACTTTTGGCACCTTGCATGAGTTTTGGACCTCTCCTCAAGTCATTCCACTGTCCCCAAAGTGCCTAAGACATGCTGAACAGATGAGACCAGGCACTCTCCCATCCCTTTTGCCCATCTATTTCCCTTCCCACCCTGAACTGGCAACATGGGACACAGACACCTTTGGCTCATGTGTGGAGGTGAGAAGCATTGTCTCAGACACTTTCGCCCTCAGCACTCAAGCGGGTGTTGAAGTACTTAAGACCAAAGAGAAGCATGGTTCATTGTTTGGATTCTGAATATCTCTTTGTCTTTCCATGCCATTGTTTTATTTGCATCACTGGTCTGTTCAATCTCAGGTAAATGAGGTCTTTTGCTTTTTTAACTAGTTTTTATTTACACAGAAAGGCTGGTGGCTAGACACTGCAGCCATTTTCCTTCACAGCTCCAAGACCTTACTGGTTAGTTAAAAAAAAAGTCAAAGGGCCTCCATGTTTGGAGGGCAAATGATTTAGCTTGCCATTGAACTTGTGAACTCATATGTATCTTTAGAGAAAGCCATATGAAATCAGACTGCAATATTAATTATGAATGCCACTCTTGTGTTTAAAATGTAAAAAAAAAAAAAAAAAACCCACAAACAAAATATGAGATCATGTGCTAAATCACTTTGGGTTTCCTCTATGTTTCTGGTACCGTATGTTGGCTTAGGTCCCTCTCAGTCCCTCTCCTTCGCCAAGAAAGACCATACAAATGCTGCTGAATACATCTTTTTGGCAAGCTTAGTGTGCTAGAGTAAGCACTGTTAGAAATTAGCTGTTGTGACCTCAACGTAATGTTTTATGTATCTGAAAGTTCTCTGTATCTCTTCTGAATATATGTTATCCTGAAAACTGTTTCTTCATGTGCTGAGTCAGTAAAATGTTTCATTACTGTTGTTAAAAAAATTGCTTGTTTCCTCTCTTTCTCTGTCTTTCACACACAGAGAGCAAAGTTCAACTTAGCCGTGCATTTTCTAGCAGAAATGCTCCCCAGCTTTCTTTCAGATGCATGCAGTACTCTCCAAGCAACTAGAATACAATTTAGAGTAGAGACTTTGTGAATGTGAATTTCATTTTGTTATTTGCCTGCTACTTTTTAGTGCATGATGTGGGTAAATGGTATGATGTTCTTTTAAAATGGAATCACAGCCAATAAAAAAAAAGTGATTTCATATGGTGTTTGCAATGCTTTCCTGTGAAATTCCTACCAGGATACACTTGGAAATCTAAGTATGGATACTGCAATACAAATAGAATGGTGACAGAATCGAGGAGAAACATGGATATTACTTAAACTGATATGTTATTTTTTTAATTTGTCAAAAAAACTGATGAGGTTTGACATTCTACAGGTGGTTACCAAATTTTAAATAAGTTTTTCTATTAGGAAATACTTTTCCTTAGGAAGAGCAGAACAACATTCTTTTGAAAGAAACACGGACATCTAACCATATCTTAAAACCAAAAAGGTAAAAAGCAGGTTTGCAATGACATGAAATATATCTCTGGATCCAGAATTGGTGATATGTGCAAAACTCTTTGGGTGGCAAGTTGCACAGAGCTAAGCCTCATTTTACTTGCTCAAGGACAAATCAATAGTTGTTATGTTCAGCATAAAAACTGTTAGAAACATTTTTTAAACTAACATTTTTATTCATATAAAAGAATTTTGTGAGAAAAAGAAAGAGAAATAACCATATATCTCATAGCAAATGCTGATACCCTTCCCCCTAGGAAAGTTATTCCTTAGGACCATTGCACGGCAATGTGTTTTGGTTTTTTTTTTACTAACAGAAGCAGCCATGGGACTGTCACAGAGAATCAACCCATATTATTTACATTCCGTAACAGCTACTAAGACTTTAAGCCCAGCACTGCTAAGGCCAACACACACTAATGCTACTGCAGCCTGTGAGTTCAAGGTAGGCCCGTAATTTATTCTGAGATCCAGTGAGGTCTGTGTTTGAGGATGGTAACAGGGCAAGAAAGTATTTTGCATTGGTTCCCCTACCAACTCTACCAGAAAACCCATTTGCTTGCCTTGCCCAACACAGAAGGTCCATTGCCAGCTCTCCCTAATGAACACAAAGAAACACATGGCCTTCGCTGAAGCACAGGCACCTAAAGCCCACATATTTCCCTTGTCAAACCTCTCTTTTTTACCTGGGAGGTGAAAGGATGAGACATTTCCCCATGAAAATATTTTTTATGAGCTCCACCCTTGCATTAAATGGCTCTTATACTCCATCCCCACATTGTTTACAGGGTTCATTCCTTCTGTGCCCCTCTGCTGATGTAGAGCTGGGACCCCTACCCTCACTGCAGCCAGTTCATAAGATTAGTAGCTTCTTTTTTCCCTTGTCTCTTATGCCAGCCATCTCAGGCACGCTGAGAAGCTTTTCGCAGGCAGAGAGAAGCTGGCGAGGAATGAGTTTCAGGCAGTGGAGCAAACAGCTCCCTGGCCTTCATTGGCAGCTTTGCAAGCTGATGTCCAAATTTGTTCTGAGAGACCTCCCCAGAAACTGCTCACTGCACCCGCAGGATCCCCAAATGCCACTGGAACACAGAAGGTCAGGACAGCATCCAGGACCTTCACAATTTTGCTTCCTGCTACCATACCTCCTTCTCTTGTATCCTTCCACAGCTCCTTCAACTGTCTGCCTAACAGCATTATGACTCTTTGGTTACCAACATCTTTGGTGAGAGCCTGGGACCTTCTCCAATTTCTTGGGGATCAGAGGGCCAGGAAGAGAGATTTGAAATCCTTGCTCACATATATGACACTTGAGCTCTCACTGAGCTTCCATGCTGTTGGGCAAAAATGCCAGGGCATTCCTTGTGCCTAGGGGCCTAGCTCTAGCTTCTCCTGAGTGGTAGGCTTAAGAAACACATTTCCCAGCCAGGCTGGCTCCCGTTCTTTCCCAAGAGTGAGTGCCTTACCCAGGCTTATGCAGCATTTTTATGTGCAGTCACCATAGAGTGTACAGATAAGAAAAATAACAGCAACGTCTGTCAGCTTGTATTTGGAGATAATGCACAACAGCTATTCCCCAGTGTGTTGCTGTTTGGCAGAGAACGTCTGGCTCTGGTCCACCCTAAGTCTCTGCAGGCATTTAACACCTCTCAGGTTCATTAATTGGTGGAGACTTATGCTTACATCCTTCACAGACCTCCTTGCTATTGCCAATACACTTTGGCAGGTGACAGTGAAGAAACTCTATTCATGTTTCTCCGAGGAAGAACTCCATGATCTAGGGAGGGAAAAAAGGAACTCTCTTCTTCATAAGAATTCATTATACGTAAGCTTTCCATGCAATTGGATGGTGTTATAAAAAGGTGATAAAAAATGACTGACCAACAAGAAATTTACCCATATGAAGGAGCCTGAAGTTGGCTTGGCTGTTGGGAAATTAATTTTAATTGATTCATCAAAGAAATACTTATCTAAGAAGACCCTCCAATGCCTAGAACATGTCTAAACAAAAAAATGCACTACATCCACAGCCAGGCCTTTAAGTTCAAAGCAGCTCTGAGCAGCACCAGGACCATGTGAGCAGGCATCATCGCAACATGACTATGTTACTCTCTCACCCTCTTGGATGAGTTTTCCTTCAGCAGGGTTTAATTCAAGTTTGTCACACAGTCCCTTAAGGACCTCCCTACTATGGTCTCTTTGGAGGCCAGAGTGATGTCCTTATTGCTCATCATGGAAGAAAACTCTCATCATAATGTTACATTACACTGACATCTAACAGTACTGCTAGGTCTTAATAGTGTCCCTGGAAAATCTCCCTTTATCTTCTCTGGGACTGAGGGTCTCTGCTGGGTGCTCAACATAATCCCAAACTGCATGCCCAACACTTCCCTTGCAAGTGGTAGCCATCACACTAGATGTCTACATGAGCAGAAGTATTTGTGTGAAGATCAGCCTGATTCTCAAAAGCTTCCCAGTTTCACTGACTCCTTGTGTTTATGGAGAAACCCATTCCTGCCAGAGCACTGAAACTATGTGACTGTAGCATACCCTTGTGCCAAATGGAAGCTGGAATCCAACCATGGCCTGTGGCTGGACACCTGCCATCCTACAGCAGGAGGTGCATGGGGCAGAATGTGCTACAAGTGACAGTCTGACTAAACAAGAAAAGGGAGGAGCAGACAGCACTGGGAGACTTCTAGCTTTTGCAGGCTGACTGCTAAGGACAAATTGCTTTCCCAGGACATGTTGCCAGTGAACGTACTCCAGCTGTCAATGTGCAACAGGATAAGCTTTTGTGAAGGACTAAGGCAGAAGATGAATGGCTATGGTACACCATTAACACCTAACTCCACACAGTAGGGATTCCCTCCATGCTCTTAATCTCCCCTTGTGGTCAGGCTTGCTTTGGAAATGTCTTTTTAGAAAGAGAACTACATGTCTCTGTGAGTCACCAGATGCAGCCTGGGTCTTCTTTGGCACAAAGAGCCCAAAGAAGCAGAGAAACCAAACCTCCTCATTTGGAGTAGCAAACGTTCTCCAAGGGAATATGAGTTGGGGTAGAGCAGCGGATGAGGACATTCAAGAGAACAAGGTTACTTCTAGCCTTGGAGTCCTGCACATTTCCTGTGAACACATCCTCTAAAGCTAAGAAGTGACAAACTGAAGCCCCAGTTACCAATGCTTCCTCTGACGTCTCCCCAAAGGCCAGATCTATCAATCTACTTGGCAATTACTCACCAATTGTCTCTTAAATTCAGTCTTAACTAAAAAGCACAGGCTGCTTTCTAATAACAATACATGTAAAACTGTAAAAGTTGAACTAATAGCCATTTTTTAAACCTTGGCCTTAGATCTCTCCCATATAGAAACTCCACAGGTAAAAGCATTACTTTAAAGTGAGGTATTACAGCTCATCAGGACTTTAAAAAAACACCAGCTACTTCTGAGGCTGGGCAAAAGTTAAGCTGTTCAAGAAAAGAAACAAGCAAACAAACAAAAAAAAAAGCTGTGCAGACCAACAAACCAGGTCTGGTGCTTATCATAACCACAGGAGAAAACCTATAGGCAAGCATGGTTTTGTTACTGTCAAATGACTGAATGAAACTAACAAATACAGCTGATGGGACCAGTGGAGGAACTAATCCCACAGCAATGAACACAGCCTTCAAAACCTTACTGAGGACAAGTCTGCTTGAATGCTGGAGGGCTAATAGAAAGCTGCATAGGAGAGCAATTGTCAGAGCTGGCTGTGAGTGACTTTGGCCTATGAAAATTGCCCAGCAAGTCCACAAGTCATATGGAGGAGATAAAGAGATCCTGGGAGAAAAGGCTGCTATAGGATGTGCAATCAGTTAAACACACACAGATACACACGAATGCCAGACACACTATCCAAGCACACAAAAGCTCCATAAACTTACATCACAAACACTGTATTCTTGGCTTGCAAAAGCCTCCTTTCACAGTAGCAAACTTGAGATAAGTGCCAATTTTTCCGCTAAGTTTTCTTGGATTTGAGATTTGCTTGGCAAAATGTACGATTAGAATAAGGCAAAGATTCAGCTTTTCCTGTCTCATCCAGCTCTCAGAATACTATATGGTTGAGACCAAAACAAACTGAATGAGCACAGGAGTGAAAGAGGAACAATGCTTTCTTCTTCATGCCCTGGGGAAGAACTGGCTTATTCCAGTGGTAGTGAACTGGATACCAGAGGAAGGATGCTGGAGTGTCACAGGCCTGGAAAGAAACAAGTGGATTGGGAGCTAGGTCACCAAACTAGAATTTAGGGTGGCTTTTCTCTGCCTTTTCTTTTTGTTACCTTCCACCTGGAAGCTAGAAACTTCACACTGATATTTTGTTCAATACTGGGTGCCACTGTGTCTTCAGATGCTTGAGAACATGAGATGCTCCCAGAATATAAATCTTGATATAGATGTATATTTAGATTGAAGAAGCAAACTACCAAGACAGAGATGAACTTGATGTAAAAACAAAACTAATCAAAACTCGTAGAAATTGGGTGTTTAAATCCTATGGCATGGATAATTTATTAGATTCCTCTTGCAAGAAGAAAACAACCATCTGAGACTCCAAGGAGTTTTCCTTCTGTGGGAACTATTAGAAAAAGGCTGTTTATAGATTTCAGTCTTAAATATGAAATTTGCATGAATTATAAATGCAAAATAAATTTGGGTTTCAAACTTTTAGAGTTAGCAAAATGTTCAGGGAAATGCTTCCAGATGTAGGCAAATGCTCTTCTCTCATCTTTATGTTACATGCTGGAAGAGAGGATTTCTACAAAAGTATAAAAGCATGACATTTATGTCTTTAATCAATAACACTAAGAATATTTTAGAAAAAGAGATTCACAGTCAGTAAAAAAATTTGCTGCTAAATCTCAGGAAGTACTGCTTTTTAATCAGATGCCTATTGTGCATTACAATGTGATGCATATTGAGAAATGACAGTGCTCTTTGGTGACAATACCAGCAGAGTAGAGACAGGATCACGAATTAACAGGCTGTATGTGGGTATGGGGTAGGAAAACAGAACTAGGAAAGCTCTTGCATTTCTAATGGTGCAGGCAGTAACTTACTGAAGTTTTCCTCTTACTAATCCATTTCTATTTAGGTTTTTTGTTAAATATTAGCTTCAGGGGTGTGAAATAAATTACAAACTTATGCATATGGTACTAAGGAAAATTATGTAAAACTGAAACCATCTCCAAACTTTGTAATTTTTGGATAAGTTCAATTCTACAGCTTTTCTAAACTTGATCAAAGGTATTAACAGATTCCATGGAGGAGTTTAGTAGAAGAATATTCTTCCATGTCTCTCCAAGCATTAACTGAATTAAAAAATATGAACATGTTTACGTGGATTAAGAATACTATTACTTTCTACTATTACTGTACTTGCTGTAAGCTTCTAATCAATTAATGAATTATAATTGTTCGTTTCTTTTCAGATTCTCCTTCTGCAAGAAAATTTGGTGGAGGTTCATGTGATACCAGTCTTACATGACTTATCTTGGCTGTACTGATCTGAGATGTCAGTCCCAGCACTTCCAGCAGAAAAATGGGTACCCCATGCCCTGTCTCAACAGCTCTCACCCTGTTGCATTCAGGTCCGCTATGTGCTGTTTCTGAATCCCTTTTCAGCCCTGCTTCCTCATGGAATAAAGCCTGTTGGCTTACTAAAAGCCCAGTTTCTCTCATTTGCTGGTCTTCCCATCCTCCACTCCTAGTTTGCTGGGCACTTAATGTTGCTTTGGGGTCATGCTCAGCTAAGCAGTGGAGACTAAGCCAATTCTGTCTCACACAGTACCTGTGTTCAGTTCTCATTCCACAACAGAAGGAAGAGAAAGCTCTTGTAAAGCAAACCAACCCAGCATGCTGCCAAGGTCAGACCAGCATCCTGATGAAGCTAATCTCACCTATCTGAGACAACATTCTGAGGGTACAATGAATCACCACACTCTAAGCATATGAAAAGTAATCCAGGCTGGGGCATTTACCTTTTAGAAAGCTAAATGCGTTTCTGCAGTGGCAGTGCCATAAAAACACAGCATTAATCCCATGGTACTCTAAAAACTAAAGCTTTGAATTGAACATTAAAGGATTTTGTTTCAACACAGATGAGAACATTTTCTGCAGTTTCTGAGCTATCTTTGGAGGAGCCTTTTTTCTATTTACACTTCTTCTCAAGAAAATTATTAGCAAAAGCTGACATCATTTAACTGTATAATGACTGAAAGTGACTTCATATCATTTAGGAAAGACATTGGTTTAATCTCTCTTTTTTTATCTGTTAATTACATTTGTCACAGTGATGTATTTGCTTTATAAAATCATCTTGAATTTGCAAGAAGATTTTAAAAACAATGTACATTTAGAATGAGTCATTTTCAGTCAGTCATCTCAATGGGCCTGCCAGGAGAAAGCAAGCTGTAGAAGGCACAGAAAGGACAGCATTCTCCTAGAAGAGGGATGCAGGCTTATTTGGTTTTCTGCAGTGCACACTGCATTAATCCTCCACCCGAGCTATAGTAAGGGCAAAAGTTAAAGGTAAAAAGCAACTTAAAGTGTCTTAACACCATCAAAAGAAGGATATTTTCATTGCTTGATAGAAGTAATTAATTTTTTTGTTTTAGAAAAACATACTGAGGCTTTGATTAGCACTGAAAAGGAGCCTGGGCCCAGAGGAGAGCATGATCTGCTCTAGCTTATGTTTATACTATGAACCCAGCTACGGACAAACACTGTGCCTGGAAAAATCAGAGCTGAAACCATGTCATGTGTTTTGGAACTAAGACAGGATTGAGATTACAAGATCTTTGCTTTGTTCACTGCTTAACAAAATCCCCATTCTTGGTTTATCTATCCTGCCTCTCCCACTCTTCTCCTTATACAGAGCCTGGCTTCATAGCTGTGCTCCAGAAATTCACTGAATCTACATAGTTCTCAGAACAATGGGCAGATCCCTTTGCTTTCCATGGTCTTGCTCTCAGACACTTCCAGCCAGAAAGTGAAAAGACATACAAGATGAGTTTTGGTAGAAGTTCAGTAGCCAGTACTGTGTGACTTGCCCAAGAACTCTGAAAAACTATTCTCCATGATTAGTCACTTGTCTTCTGAAAAGCATGGACCACTGCATATTATATACCTGTTAACTCATCCTCCATGGACTGCATATAAGAAAACTGGTCTAGCTACTACTTTGTGAAAAATATTTTTCTTGCCTTCAATTTCCTTTATCTACATTCTTTCCATAACCAGGAGAAATTTATATTTGTTGTCTCACAATTTCACATCACAAACAATCTACTTCCTACTTACAGATGTGGACAGCGACAATACACCTCTATCTTACTACAGTGGTGCTTAGCTTCATTTTTACCTTGCTTCACACCTTTTCTCTGAATGACAGCACAGATTTTGAATGAAGCTTAACAGATTTTTCAGGCCAAGTAATGAGGAAAAATGTTCAGCGTTTCGGCTTTGAAAATTACAGTTCTGAAATGCCATTCTGAATGAGCTTTACTGCTTCCAGGTACTTTTATAGATAGTAAAATGAAGTTACTATTTCACATTAGTGCTTTCTTTAGAGTTTGTTGGTATCTGTGGCCTTTGAATGTGAGGTGAAACAATGAGTAATGTATTTCTAACAGAATGAGTGCATTTTCCGCGAAGACGTGAAGTATTCAAAGGACCAGTGAGTTCTGCAGGAGAGAAGAAGATTCAGCTTTGACAAAATCACTTTGTAAAATAAACCCACTGTCCATCACAGTCCTCATTTGAAGTTGTGTTGTACTTTTGCTGATAAATCTGTAGATTTGTGTAGAATTCTTTGATTCTTTTCCTTGTTGAGTCCTTTTCAATACCTCTGGGCAAAAGATAACCTTGCAAATTGATATGAAAGGATAGCTGAATCTGATGATTTTTCACAGAGGGATTTTGCATTAGCAGAAACACCTATGCAATCTATGCCAAATACTCTGCTCATTAAATGCTACGGCCTTTTGCACTGTTTAACAGCTGTCTAAATTATAGGTAAAATTTCCAGAAGGCACAGTAAATTAACCAAGCCATTGCTGGAATCTAGTGCTAGATTTTATCAGCCATAGCCTCAGTAAATTTCAGATTCAGAAAGTAACAAGACCTGCATCAGGAAAATGTTTCCTACGCTCCGTGATGTACTATTAGCAGTGATGCTACTATTATACTCACATGGTTAAAGATACATTCACTTCTATGCTTCAGGAAGGGAACATCTGTGGTTTCTATTGTAAGGGGAGGAAAAAAAACCTCACCATATCTTCAGCTCATTATCTGTCACTAAAACTTAAATTTTCTAAGAAGTTTCAAGAAAAACAGTTAATTGCTTTCTAAAGGGTTGACCAACTAAATCTGACAGCAAGAAATGTTCCTATGCTGAGCTTTGTGTTTTAATAAGCCTGAGTTGCTTAAAAACATCCACTGCAAAAATATCATATCCCATGAGAAGTTACCTGAAGCATCATGGTGAAAATGTCTTCACTCATTAACAAGAAAAAAGTAGGAACTTGCTTTACTTGGCTTTTGTCAAGGTCTGCTATCATAGCCAGAGTGAGTTGAGAGTTTGAAGACTAATTACCCTGAATATCTCCAGCAAAACACTAGCAGATCCTCTGTTATATTTCAGCTGTATGATACAGGGCAGTGAGTTCAGGAATGTTCCTCACTCAGCTGGCTCCAGACAAAGCAAGTTCTGTCTTCAGAAAGCCCAGGAATGATGTGAGATGCATCAACTGGCTCAAGGGTTATTGGTCATATTTCTGAACTAGACATCTTATCCTCTCCCATCTTTTTCACTTGTCTTCCAACCCATCTGCTCCCTTTGGCACAGCTTAGGTATTCTCCTGATGTAGGTGCTCATTAGTGCTCTATCTGTGAGTAAGTGACAATCAGTGGAGCAGATTGTCAGCAGTTATCTTCAAGATGCCATGATAATAATTTCGCTTAGTATTCTCACAGCTGGTACTCTTTCTAGCACCTTGGAAAACCAGCTGTATTAATAGGAATTCCACCTCTACAATACATTCATTTGGACTGTTTGATATCCTGAAGAAAATGGAATTTTTTTAATGTTCTGCTATGCCATAACAGTGAACTATGTGAGCTTGGCAAAACAGAATTTGACGGCCAGAGATGGGAACTGAGAGACAGGGAAGCACTTGTTTTATGACTATATCCTTGAGGAGAGCTGAGAGACTGATCAAAAGAAACATTCCACCTCATAAGACATTGAGAATGTGGTGATAAAGTGTATAGTCAAGGAGAACAACTAATTGCGGTGTTGATAAGAACTAAAACAAAGTGCTCATTGTAATACTAAAAAACAGGCCCATAGGCCAGGAACTGCCCCTGCTAATAAGTCCCTTACTCTCTGAGCATGCATGGTAGATTAAAAGTGAGCTGTACATTTATATCGAAGTGAGAAAGAAATTAACTAATCATTAGCTGACTCTTGTGAATATTAGCTGTGACAAGAAATTAACAAATTATTAGCTGATGCTTGTGAATATTAGCTATGACTGACACATTTAACTGTATAAATGCCTTGTAGTTTCTTGGTGAGGTGTGCTAGCTTTGTCGGTTACCACCTAGCACCAATCTGTGTGCAAAAATGAACGAAATAAAATACCGCCGCTCTGTGTGTAGTTTGGCATTTTGCATACCAGGCGAATGAACCTGCTTTTTGGGATATGTTCACACGTATTTGGCTTTTTCTTGGTCTCTACTGCCCCTCACAAGGCTTAGGCATAAAAGATACTTGTTCCTTGTGGAATAAAGGTGGGTTTGCCTCATTGCATGCTGACTAATTTTTTGAGCATCTTTCCTTTTCTGCCTTAGGGAAGTCTCCAGATTTCTTTCAGAAAGGTCATAGTCAACAGATTCATCTGGTTCTGAACTCCACTCCTGGCATGGCTGAGCAGCAGAACAGAGAATGAAGTCAGGAGCTCTTGTTTACTACACAAGATCAACTAACTTCATGTAATGCCTTTAGGTAGATAAGCACCACACAGCTGCTGTCTTACTCCCTGCAAGTGGGATGGGGAAATAATTCAGAAAAAGAAGTTCATGAACAAGGCTAGACACCCCTGAATGTTAATGGTTTGGACGTGGAACATGGAGACCTTGCTCCTATCCAAGAACGGAGGCATCTCTAGATACCAGGGAGCCCAAAACTAATTGTCGTATTTGAGTCACAACAGGCTCTTCAGCTGTCCTGAACTTTTAGGATTTTTAACTTGTTATGGTCAAAAAAGAAATCAAATAGTAAGGTCTGGCCTGAACCCATGTCCTTTCAGTGACAATCATTTTTTAGCATTGAAATCTGTTTTCAAGCAGACCATGAAAAGCTTTGAGGAAAAACTTCTGCTGAAGGAACCTATTCTGTAGTGGCAGATATTGAGACATAGGCAGTGCAATCTTCCCAAGATGGGAACAAGCTCTGAAAAGCTTCTGACAAGGACAAGACTTCTGTGAGTACTAGCTGGGGCAGGCCCTCCTTTTGACACAGCCCAAGTGATGACCACAGTGCATTTCTATGCTGGCTAAAAATTTTCTCTCTCACTGCTAATGCGGATGCTGTATTCCTGTGAGACTGGAAGCTTCTTAGGAGAGACAGATATTTTGACCCATCAGCAGTTTAACAAGTTAAACCACAAACAGGCAGGCTGCAAGATGGTTGTGACCAAAACCTGACTGTATTGCAGAGAGACTGAAAGTGAACTCTCTTCACAAGTAACTGCAGACAAACAAACTACAGGAAAAAAATACACTTGCATAATCCCTAGGTTGCACACTGGGTGAAATTATTATCTGTGTGGTTGGTAAAATCATAAAACATTTGGCCCTCTGAAGAAGATCCAGCAAAGACAATAGTCCTTGTGATGTGGCCTGAAAATCAGGGTGTTCCTTCTGATTTATATCATCTTTGCCGATTTCCTCCTGGCACCATTCTGAAAGTCCATCTTCTCATGATCGTCCCACTGTACTCGACACTGCTGAGGCCGCACCTCGAATATTGTGTTCAGTTTTGGGCTGCTCAGTACAAGAAGGACATTGAGGTGCTGGAGGGTGTCCAAAGAAGGGCAATGAAGCTGGTGAAGGGTCTTGAGAACAAGTCTTATGAGGAGCAGCTGAGGGAACTGGGGTAGTTTAGCCTGGAGAAGAGGGGGCTGATGTGAGACCTTATTGCTCTCTACAACTATCTGAAAGGAGGTTGTAGCAAGGTGGGTGTCAGTCTCTTTTCCCAAGTAACAAGCAATTGGGCAAGAGGAAATGGCCTCAAGTTGTGCCAGGGGAGGTTTAGATTGGATATTAGAAAGAATTTTTTCACTGAAAGAGTGGTCAGGCACTGGAACAGGCTGCCCAGAGAGGTGGTAGAGTCACCATCCCTGGAGGTATTCAAAAAATGTGTAGACATGGCACTTCAGGGCATTGTTTAGGAGGCAGGGTGGTGTTGGGTTGACGGTTGGACTTGATGATCCTAGAGGTCTTTTCCAACCTTAATGATTCTATGATTCTATGATTCTATAGTACAGCTGCTAATCAAGGGATGTCTTGGATATTCCCTACCCTCCATCTTCATCATAGTATGAACAATACACATAGCTATGGAAGAGATGGGCATGCCGGGCTGTCCAGACTGATGAGGTCACTCCAGATTTGAGCAGAAAATCAGAAGCAATTGTGACTAGTGCCAGATCCCGTGACAACAAACTGTGAGTGAGGATTCCAGTCTGCATACAGGCAAAGCACAGCTCATTGCCACATTGCTGTTGTCTGAGATGAAGCATTCAGTATCTTCTTTGATAGTAGGGCATAGCCCTTTGGCTATATTGAAGTTGCAGCTGTCAAGTGAATAAGTTTTTTTCGTCTTTTTTTTTTGTAAAACAGGAGGTTTCACAAAGAGCTTTGCTAATGAACTCCACTGAAGGATGTCAATATTGATCCAAATGTCTGCAGGCCTCTTCTGAGTCACAATACCATACTCAGAAGCAAAACATGAATGAGAACAGAGGGTTTCTATTCTTCTATATGGTAAAGGCACTGGGATCAGACATCCCCTAGTAAGAAACTTAAGATAATTTGAATATTCATTGTTCCGTTCCCTGAATGGGAAACTGCATATTAAATATACCACAACCTGTATATATAACTTGTGTTTTCGGAACTTTGGGAGATTCAGAAAACTTTCATGACAAGTCACTGGAATGATAAATCATTGCTGTACCACAAGGGCAGACAAAGCTACTTAATTTTGAGTGAACCTACTGAATGGAAGGAAGGCAAGAGAAATGTAAGGAGTTGTTGCTGTTGGAAAACAAGGTTGTGAATCATGCACCAGAATGTTGGGAAGAAAAGAGGAGAGAAGGAAAGAACATGCAGGACTAGCAGTGGATGACTGAGCAACAACAGGATACTGGTAAAGGAAGAAGAAGATCACAAAGAATTATCTTGGGAGATAGGAAGGCATGGGTAGGTGCTACAGAAGTAATGAAGAACTCTTGAGGTGTGTTCTGGGATTGCAGACAGGCTAAGGGTACACAGCACAGTGCAGAAGAAATCATACATGAAAGCAAAACTTCAGGAATAAAAACTAGACAGGGAAAATAGTGACATGTGCAGAGGTCACATGCTAGAGCCCTAGGACTCGGAGCATGGAGAGGGACCTCTTAGTCTGCATTTTACTCTTCAGGGCAGGGTTACTCTATTGCTGTAAATGCTACCATGTCTGTAAGGAATGGGTGAGACACCAGAGATGGGACAGCTCTGTTTTTTCAACACAGGGGATCCAAAAAATCCTTATTTTTCTTCAGATTGTATGTTTTCCCACAGTTAGTGGTGTGTCAGTGGTGCTAGTGATTAAACCCACAAAGAATAAAGGTGTGGGCAGGATTACAGAGCATGGACCTTCCCAGCTGACAGCTAGGGAAAATTGTTTTCTTACTCTTAGTTTAGCACTGGCTACTGTTCAGGACAGCTTCTTCAGGCACATGAAGTTTCTTCCTTTTCATTGAAAGGTCTCTGGTCCTTCTGCTGCCATTCTTTCCTGCCATTCATTATTTGGTGTCTTTTTGCTTAACAAGGGTGGCCGACATCACAACCAAACCCTGATGCAAGAGGGCAGATTTGCACATGAATTTAATAGTACAGAGCAAGCAGATTAATCACTGCAGAGGAAATAAAATTGCAAAAATAATCTTAAAATAGCAGCTTTTTAATAATTGGTGCTTAGAAAGAACTCATGGGAAATCCATTGCTTAGTTCATCTTTTACAGTATATAATTAGTCTTCCAGCCCTTACAGTGTTGCATGCACCAGGGACAGACTCAGCAGAGCCACTGAAGTGGAAGTCTATACTCAGTAGTGAGATTACTTGGTGACAACATTTTTTCACATCAATATTATTGTGGATTGCCTTCTTCTTTCAGTACAGGGAAGTCTAACAGCAGCAGAAAGAAGATGCCTTCCTTGAGCAAACATTAACTGCTTTGTTAATTAACATTAACTGCGTTAAGATTGAGTCCTTGATCAATTAATGAAAACACACTGTTTTGATGGAATTGCAAAAAAAAAATAGTTGGTGTAAGGCATCATGATGAGTTTATCTGCTCAAAAGGGAACTTGAGGGGGGCTTGTCCAACTATTGTTTGTTTGTGGTGACCACTTAGCCCAACCTGTCAACGTAACTGAAAGTTCTCACTGACAGAAAAATCACTGACCTTCTTCTGATACTGTTTTAAGCCCATGTGAATGGATGTGGGGACTGGGAATACACAGCAGAAGTACCAGGAAAATATTTTGAGCACAGACAGTCCCACAGTTCCTTTCTACAGTGCCTGCTGAAGCACAGAGCTCCTTGAAGTGTGGAGGAAGGACATTCAACACAGCCTCTAGTCAACATCTCATCAGTATTTCAGGAAAAGGGAATACATCTGGTCATGTTGCTGCTGACACCCATGCTGGCTTGCCCCCAGCACTGGGCTGGCAGCAGAGTGTGAGCACAGTGCCAGACATTTTAGCTTCTGAAGTCAGTACTCTGACAAGCTTTAGGGCTTTAATAATTTTCTTTGTCAGCCTGGCAAGTCTGGCACCTTCCTATTTGCAATACTGTTGTTTTAAGGATATGTATAGGTGTCACTCTGTCACCATCCACCAAGTTTGTAACTATAATCTAAATGGGTACTTTTTTCTTCAAACCCAAGGAGTTTCTTCAGGTTCAATTTCTTAGCTGGAACTGCTCAGCTATGAGTCTTCTAAAAGCACTCACCAGGTTAAGATTGCCATATATTTCTAAAAATTTATAGACAAAAAACCTGCCACATCAAAGTAATGTTAAAGAAAAATATTCTGAAAGCACAGCTGAAGGTAAGAAACTACTGACCCCACTTGTTCCTGCCAGGTTCCCCAGTGATTCACCATCACAGAATTTCACAGGTGACAGATCTCTAAGACATTTGTTGCAGAGGGCCTGTGCAAGGCATGACAGGGAACGAAATGAATTAATCACATTAGCTCACACAAAAAGACTCCATCAAATATTCATCCTTGTAAAAAGCCCAGCTGCTCTGGATAATAAATTAAGCTGCAATGCTTAAAAGGGGTACTGCAGGCCAAGTGTGATGCTTGCTCCCCAATTCAAAATTATGCCACATCTTCTGCTGCTTCAGCTCGGGCTTTCTGCTTGCAGATCTGCTTAAGTCAGATCTGTGATTTAAGAAATCACAGGATTTCTTAATCCTGTGATTAAGGATTAAGGAGAGGTGGCTTGGAGAAAAAACTTCACTTCCGTGTAGCTTTTTTTTTTCAATTCTAGAGTAGAAGAAAATGGATTTGGTGAGCCCATGTTGAATGATGTTACTCTAGGCATTAATTTTTCATTTAAGCAAGAATAAGCAGTACTGAATTATCCCCTGATTCTTACATGGGATACTCCTGGACCTTGTAAACCTGAAATATCAAAGGTGTCTGGATAGGCCATCTCCCAGGCTCGAGTATAAGGGCATGTGCTATGTGCAATACCAAGAAGAAGAAGCAAGGCCTTGGAGGGTTCTTTCCAGATATAGAACCACTGTACAACCACATGTGCCTACCTAAAAGAAGCCTGAACTTGGGGACAAGAGAAGTCAACTTCTGGCAAAGGCATATTGATCTAAATACCTTTCAGGTCTCCTTCAACAGGCCTCTACGGTGTTGGGCCAAGTCAAAGAACTTACTACACAGGGAGCTGCAATTGCTCAGAGATTATTTCCTGAACTCTCCTGTTCTATCTACGTGTGTAGTGATATTTTGAAAACATAGATATTCTCTTCAGAACTTATTCTGCTGAAATAAACTGGGGCCTGCACATGTTCAAAAAAATCACATACAAGACTGCTGAGTTGACCATTATTGGTTGGTTTAACATCGCAGGTAGTTTGACTTAACTCAACAAAGTAAACCCATTGCAGGTTGTTTCACTTTGGCAGATTTATCCCAGAAATAACAATATCTTTGGAATGCTCTGAACTCATTAAAAGTGCTTAATTTAGGACAAAAGAATCTTCTGGATTTTAGACTAAGTAGAAAGAGACTTATCAGAGTCAGTGAGAATTGTTTCAGAATCCTTCTCATTCCTTTCCGTGTTTTCTGATAAGATAAAAAATATGAAGAGGGAATGTGCTTGCAGTGTTTCAGTAACAGCATCAAAAGCATTCTTGTTCTTCTGGTAAATATTTCATCCTTATTTTGTAAATATTTTGTACCATTTGAGGGTTTTTTCTGTCCTTTCTAGTGATGAAACTTGCCAGTCAGAAGTTTCTTTATCTATATTTTTGAGCAAAATGAAATTCCCCTCTGAAAACTGATAACGAAAAAAGTTAATTTCATCAAGACATTACTAAAAACAACCTAATAAATTCTTAATGTTCAGAAGAAAAATACTTTTCTTCTTCCAAGTGGCTCCATTAATAGGTAAAGTTAACAGCGGAACTCCGTAACACCAAAGACAAAAGAGAAATGGACCTCACAACATCTCATAAGGCAAATGATCCAAAGGCTAGAGCGTGCCTTCTCCCATGTAGAAGAATTCACTAGTACTGATATGAGAGAAAGGAAAAGAATTTGTCATTTTTGCAAAGCTTTCCAGCTCTTCTGATACACAATACGTCAACTAGTACAGTGTTAGCACACTTTACAGATGGGTCAGTCTGCTCCAACTTCATTTGCATACCTTTTGTTTCACTCACTTCAAGAAAATAGGATATTGGTTACACAGCTGCAATCAGTTATTTGCTATTCTTGCCACAGTGTTGCTGATTTATAGCTGTTTAATTGATGCAGTGGTTATCCATTATTATAACAATCACTCAGGAAGACTCAACTGCAATTACAATATATCCCGAACTCTTTATATAACCTGGATTTTGCATCATTCCCTTATTAAAGGCATATCAAATCTTCGCTTTCTTGTATCAACTCTTTTGGCTGGAAAACAGACCTCTTTTTGCTATGCTTTAATGTGATGATACTAAAATGCTGCTTGGCTGACATCTCATTTTCACTTTTTCTGTACCCTCAAGAAACATGAGAATCCTGGTGATTTATGCTGTTAGCATGAGGAGCACAATATTCAAAACATGCAGTTGCATGAATAACATTTTATCTTGACATTATGCAAGAGAAGAAGAAATCAATCTTACTATTTTTAACTACGTCTGCTCAGAAAGTTTTCAGTTACATATTTCATCCCCAAACAAAGGCAGAAAAATTTCCAATGTTGTCAAAGGAATATGTTTGCCATAGAAAGAAACCTGTTTTGCATTCAAAACCAGATTTCATCAGGAAATATAACTGCTGCTGCAAAAATAAATTTCTAAGGTGTCTGAAGGTTTCAAATTATTCCATCTCAAAAATGCTGACACTTCATCCCATTTCATGGAAAAGATGTGAAGCCATCTTTCCTATGTGTTAGCTGAGCCACAGGATTGAGTTAGAGGAGGTTTAATTACCTTATTGTTAATGTGTTCCTAAGCATATCTGCAATCTCCCTTTTAATTTTACTTATTTATGGATGCATTTCATTAGTGCTAACAAATGAACAACTGTAAATTTAATGATATTTTCATGAGTAGGCCAAAACATTCCACAGCAAATGCTGATTCTTCTAGCCCTGTGTATAACTTGGTATTTCAAGACCTTCCTAAGCTCTTTATCCCTGTGGCTTCATTCATCACTGTCCAAAGATATCCCAGGGTCCTGCCATTTCACCTTCTTTCCTAGAAAGCATACACAGCATTGTGTTCTCTCCTCACAGTGCATTAGTTTCACTCCCTAAACACATCAGTGCTCTGGAGTTCCTTCCTAATACTAAATATAACTAGCTCAGTATAATTTCAAAGCTGTGCCAAACTGTGCACACAGAGGCAACCTGTTGTGAAAACTAGACTATACGCAACGAGGAAGAGCTGGAGGTCTGCATATCTTGGTGTAATGCACTCAACTAACACAGCGAGAGAGGTTTGCACATCTGTGATTAAGTTGCAGAAGCAAATAGGGTAAAACAGCAGACCTAATCTGCAGGGCAGGACACTGTAATTCTGAAATTCACTTCTCAGTTTCTTTTCTTCCTGTTGAAGAATACCTGGTCAATTTGTCCTCAGGAAACCTAGAATCAAGATTGTCTACACAGATAACAGGAAGGGACGCAATAAAAGGGGAACTTTTCCAGAATAACTTTTTTCTTCTCTTATAATACTGCCATCAAGAACTGTTTTTCCTTCTTGGCACTTTCCCATCCAATTGCTTTAGAGTAAATAGGACTGCAGTTCCTCTGCATAAATTCTCAGTGATACCTAAGGGCTTGATGGAAGAAAAGGAGGGGTAACAGAAAAAAAGAAAGAAAATGAACGCTCCCATGGCTGTAGACTGGAGGAAGAAGAGATTGGCAGCAAGCATAAAAAACTGTTTTCCTTTTAGCCTTGCTTAGTGCTGTCCTTGGTCTCACCCTGAACAACAGCAGAGAAAAAAATCAAAACATTTCCCCAAAGACAAAGTCAGAACCAGAGACTAAGCATGCCTATTTTTTTGGCAGAAGGGACAAAAGAAGATGCCTATCAACTGAGCAGGAAGAGCCAGATATTACGGGCTGAAATTCTTTATCGTACCAGCTAGATAAAACCAGATAGTCTGGAACTTATTCAAAGCAGATACACCACCTCTCAGGGTAAGACATGCTGGAGGAAACAGAGTGGTTCCCCAGGACTGCAGACTGCCTCTTCCAAAGGATAAAATCTTCTAGGAGAGGAGACATGAACCTTTACACAGAAATCTGAGGCAAACCTGAATGGGTTCCCATCTTGCTCAACATTCCTGTGCACACAATCCAGAACCTACTAAACAAGCAGGAGTTGCCTTCATGTTCAAAACAATGCTGTCAAATGGGGACAGCTCTCCTCTAATTCTTGCTAAGAGTACTTTTAAGAAGGAAACATGCTGCTTATGCCTAAAAAATTGCAATGATGCATAGTATTACTTCAGAGTAAGAAGCATTGTAGGAGACTGCAAAATTTAATCATCCCTGTGGTAATGTAGAACTTCTTCTGAACTAAGGCCTGACTGTTACTGGCATGTCAGTTTTGACTAGTTTCTCATGTTGTGTTCAAAGAAATAGTTTCTTAAAACAGAAACAAATAGTATCGCCAAACATGCCTAAACAATCTAAACAGCGCCAAAACAGGCAACATAGTATAAATATATCTGCTCTCTATTGCCTAGTCAACACAGATGTCTGATGCATAAGAACATGACAGTGCAAATTACATTGGCAGTACTCTTAACTTTGCATTTTCCCTCTTGCGTGACATGAAACCCAGGATGCAAAGTGAGAACCATCGATTGGTCTCTGGCTCCCCATACCATTTCCAAGCAACCATTTTCTGACCCAACTCCTCCTGAAATCCAGCCTTAGCTCACCTAAGTACCCATGCGAGCCCACACACATGACAGCGTCCCTAGCACTGCTCATGACGAACTGATACCTCAGATTGTACGCTCTATGCAATATTCTAGCTTTCTTCTCCCTTGAAAAGTGATCACTGACTGGAGTCACCCCAACAGCTTTACTCCCTCTTCTCAGACTTTGGGAGGCTTGTTTTATCCAGGTCATCTCACAACACTTTCTTCCCTGTATGGAGGGCTCCAGCTCTGGCTGGACCACTACTTCACCACAAGTAGGAATGGCGATACTTTATCTGTCAAACTTGTGGACGCAGGATAAGTGCATGAAACAAGGTCAGTGCTCGCCATCAATTCCACTATGCTTCAACGCCCAAAGAATGGCTCTCTAACCTAATGGCTACTGTCAAATATGTGAAAAACTGAGGGGAAAAACAAATTGCAAAAGATAGACATGGGACCGTGGTGCCATAAGAGTAATGAATATTTTGTGAACATACACATACCAGCAGAAAGACACTACTGTATATGAGAACTGGATACAGAACAGAATGCAACTAGAACTAGGCAAAGCATAAAGAATGAACAGAGAATGTGATTAGAAAAAAGAACAAAGAGCAAGTAAATTTAACTAGAACTTTTGTCAAAAATAAAGACTTTCTTAAAATGCAACTATCTCTGTTGCTGTTTCTTAAAATGCAACTATCTCTGTTGCGGTTTTCTAAGTTATCCTTTGCTTTCAGTAAATAAAAATATTCTTCTGTGTGGGTTTTTTTGCAGATAAAGGCACCCTTCATGTACAAATGTCATTTTTGACCTGTCTGCAATTAATAGGAGAAATAATGCTTTAGAGAAAGGCTTACATAATTCACATTTGTAATGAAACATCAAAAAATATGTACAAAATAGGCTGAAACTCAACGGATCTCAGTTCATATTTAGAAAAATCACTCTAGATTTTTCCTCAATTTTTTGAATCAGCTACAGAATCATAGCTAAGTTATTTTTCCACAAGTCAGCTGGCTAACCTTTAGAGAAAACTGCTAAAACTTATCCCAAACCAGTAAAAAAAACGGTTCATCTAATCACGGAGAAATTGAGCAATAAAAGGAAATTCTTAACGACACTCTAAGTACACAGAAATATAGGGCACAATCACACCTGTTATTTTTATCAGTGCAATAACATATAATGAAATCAATTAGTCCAATAAAATGAAAGGCAGGACAATTGGAATATGTAGGAAAAGAAAAAGCCTAAACTAAACATCATTTAAAAGGCAGAAATCTACCATGAAGGGATGTTCTGGCTAAGCTCACAGAAGCTGTTCTGGAAACACCAGCACCAGGGAGATTCCACATAAAGCTTCAAGTAGGCATGAGTTGGAATTCTAAATACACTTCTCTGTAACAGCTGGATTGTAATAAAACACAGTTCAAAAGCTGACAGAATTGGTCTAAGTGGCACTCAACTACTGGACATCATAATGATGGCAACATTACATAGCACAATGATAGTGGTCCATAGGTTAGTCGATGGAGGCAAAAAGTCAGATGGATTTGGAAGGTATAAAACATGACTTAGATGAAAAACCTAGGAAGAAAACTAGGGTAACATGTAAATGGTTAGGCCAGAGATAAGAACAAGAGTGGGGGACCACATGTAGAATGTCAGGTGAGCAAAGGTGGTATACTGTACAAAGACTCTTACCTAGGTGTGACTGATCCTTCCACACTGAAAGCCTTATGGAAAATGTAAACAACTTCTTTACTGAAGTAATTCAAAAATTTCATTTATACTTTGATCTGCACCTTTGAGCAGCAGTGGCATATATCTTTTTAGGAATTTTTTACAGGTTTCTTCAGTTTTCATTCTGCTAGTTAAAAAAGAAGAAAAATGAAAAAATAATTGGTGAATAAAGAAGCCATTTTTGTTTGGTGAAATGCTGTCTAGATCAATTCTGAAGGTCTGCACTGTTTTGCGATAGAGACCAATGCCAATGCAGAGACCAAGAGATAACATTCTTATTAAACTGATCATTGTAGCTATACATAAATAAGAAAAATAAGGATGAGGGTCATTCAAAATAAAGTTGCTTTGTGCTGAAAAAGTCTGTGCTGACATTTATTTTTAAGGGCTGTATTTTCCAGAAGCTATGTCTTAAATAGTGAGGGTTGGAAAGAACATGTTTCACTCTACTAGGGAGACAACACTGTGTCCCTGAATATTTAAAAGCTGATTTCAGCACTGAGGCTTTGGTCAATGTGTTTGGTTAAAGAGCTCCTGTGATTTTCCAGATTAAACCTTGTCATTTGAGTCCTCAGTATACTTTGTGGGTCTACAGAGCAACTGTGCGCAATGAAAGACAACATGCCCGCCCTTTCTCCCAGGAGAAGCCATGTTTTATATTTTCACGTCTCTATACAAGGATAAGATTGCCAGAGGGATCACATGAAGGACTCTAAATGTTGCCCAAAAATACCTTGAATAAATGCAGTATAGGGATCAAGGTGCTATATTCAAATTTTCATTTCACCTGGATATCCCTGTTATTCTAATTCCATAATAGCCAGTAGTCAAAGGCACAGGTAGTCAAGTGGTGGTATTTTCAATCCTCCTAGTCAGGGGAGAGGGTGAGATGAGGACACTGATATTACAGATCAATAAGAGGGTTAAATAAGGTCCCCTCCAGCATTTCCATGTAAGCAAGGTAGTGCTTACTTATGGTGAAATCCCCTGAACACTTCTAGGAAGTCAGCATGGATTCACTAACGGGAAGTCATTCTTGATCAAGAGAATAACCTTCTGTGATGAAAGACTTTGGTAGATAAAGTGAGGGCACTGGATACTGCCTAATTTGTCTTTTGACTTTAAAGCTTCTGCTATAGTCTACGTTGACATCCTCATAAAGAAGCTGATAAAGCATAGGCTAGATGAGCAAACAGTGGAGAGAAAACTGGCTAAATGGCCAGACCTAGAGTGTCGTGATCAGTAGAACAAGGTCTTGTTGAAGGTTAGCCACGAACAGTGTAACCCAGGAGCCATTATTGGGTCCATTCCAATTTAAAATATCATTAATGGTAGGGATTTTCAACAAGATTGCTGATGACAAAAAACTATCAGGAGTAACTGATACATCAGAGGCTTGTGCTGGCCTCCAGAAGGACATCAACAGGATGGAGAAATGGGCTGAGAGGAACCTCATGCCATTCAAAAAGGAGAAGTATAAAGTCCTGCAGCAAAGGGAGGCTAAATCCTATGTACCAGTAAATGCTGGGGAATGCCCAGCTGAAAAGCAGCTTAGCGGAAAAGGACCTAGGGGTCTTGGTGGACAAGTTCAACATGAGCCATCGATGTGCATTCACCACAAAGAAGGGTAATGGTGCCCTGGGCTGCATTACGGGAAGTGTTGCCAGCAGGTCGAGGGATGAGATTCTTCCCCTCTCTACAGCAGGGGTGAGACAACACTTGGAGTGCTGGGTCCAGTTCTGGGCATGCCAGTTAAAGGAGATATGCACATGCTCAGGAAGGTCTAGCAAACAGCCACCAAGATGGATGACTGAGAGGATACACAACCAAAGTCTCTCACGTCATATGCTATCACACAAGGTCGTTAGTTTAAGAAAGAATCAGTGGTCCTAGAGCTCTTTCTGGTTCTATTCCAAGCTGACTTTTACTACTAGCTCTCCATCCTGACAGGCATCTAATGATCATCTGAAAATTTCTGCTTCAGAAACTGGTTTGACATGAATAAAATACCCACTAATGCATTTCTTTAGAAAGGACAATTAGGAATCACTATTTTATTATACATACTGGTAAACCTGAAAGCACCTCACAGAGAAAGCTGACAGGAGGAAACTGTGGCTGTTGGAGAGTAAGTGATTTGATCAGTAGCAGATGTAGGAAAAACTCCTATATCATTATTGCTATTGCTATCCCGGCACTCTTGCATGCACTAGAGACTGTTTAAGTTGACTGACTTCTAAAACAGTCACAGAGAAAGCTTCCTTATGGATACAGCGACATGCAGAAGAAATTCAATCCTTGAGAGTTTTTTCTCCCTAAACATGCTATGTAGCACTCCGACTTTTACTGTTGTATGTCCTGCTGCCTTCCTGGGACTGCTTCCAGAATCCCAGCTTCTTCCGTCTTGCACAACACCCTTGTGTTAGGCAGGCTTGTAAACTCTCACAAGGTGACAAATACTTTTGATTCACAGTTTCAATCAGCTGAAGGTATCTTGCAATCAAAGGCTAAATAAGGTTCCATAGAGCAAACCATTTTCCATCCTTGACCCATTGTATGGCTCACTATTAGCCATTCTGCTGCTTAGTCATAAAGACATTGAATTTCCTTTGTAACTCAATATAAGTTTACACAGAGAAAATCCACTCCTACTACATTTCTGAAACAGAAAAATAATGTTATGGCTTGCAAAAATGAGTGGTGCAGAAATTAATGTCTCGAAATATTCACTAGGCTCCTAATGTACAAAGAGCTACGTGTTTATTGCTTCCATAGCATCAAAAATGCAGCTCAGCATATTCCACAAACTTCTATTTGAGGATCAACAAAAAGTAGAGAGAGGATAGCAGGACAAAAGCCAATACTGCAGTTTCATTCATCTTCATTTTTTCCCTAGAAATTACGTCTAGCATAGAAAAACGCAAGTAATTGCTTTATAAAGCATCTTGGAAACATGGGAGCCTTTGCAGTGCTTAAAACATCATTATCTGTTTTATTTTTATCAAAACTTTCAGAGGAACATCCTTTCTTGCCATGGAAGCTTTTGCTCTCAAAAGGGTTGTTGTTGCACTGGGACTCATATTAAACATAATAAATTATAAAAAAATGACACATTAAAAATAAGAAAACTAGAATATTTAACTCTGTTTCCTGCTGAATGTATGAAACATGTATGTTAGACTTCCATAGCTCTTCTGAGATTTGCCCAGTCAGGCCTTGCACACCCTTGGTACTGGAGGCACATATGGTTCTATCATTGCTCAGGGTGTCACAGAAGTTTGCTAAGAGACAATGGGTATTGTTTCTCTGATGAGCTGCTTGATGAAGTATTCGTGTGAAATCACATTAGGCAATCAGTGTTCAAAGTAAAGATTGCCATAAAATCTGTCCTGTTTTTGGAATATGAAATAAGAAGTACTGTAGAAAACTCAGGACCAGAGGTTGTCATTGTAGCCTCCAGATATTGCAGACTGCAAGTGTCTGTGAGTGCATCAGGGAGAACAAGAAATTCTCTTGCATGTTACAGGCATGTCTTGAAAAAAGAACCAGTTAGAACATATAATAAGTGTATCAAAACAACACTGTATAGACATCAATTTCTCAAGTACAGCAGAAACCAGGAGGACAGGAGCATTGCTGTCTATATTGTCCATATCACAAACCTTAAGTAGCTCTCTTTAGCCAGTACCTGCAGGGGGAAAAATATATCAGGTATGAGTAGATCACATTTGGCTGCTGTCAGAAGTCTTATTAGAAGTCACTACATCAACACATTTATATTTTGTTTTAGATATGCCAAAAAATTAGAAAAGCAAAGAAGCTAAAGTTCAAGCAAGACAAAGAGGACCTGAGATCTGATGGTAGTACTCCAGTTCTCACAAAGTATAAGATGAAAGTCAAATGGCTCTATTCTTTACAGTTAAGCACAACAAATATGTGTTGTACAAATGAATTGGTACTGTAGGTAAGCAGTGAAAAGAATATGTATATATTCTCTGTCTATACAGAGAAAAATCACACAGGCCTCTAGGTTTGCCCTGGCAGCTAATACAAGCATACAGTTGTTACTATGAGAACTGGAAAAAGTATGTTGTCAGTGTGTAAATTTGACAGTGTCTCATAAAAGACAAGGGGCATTGTTAACCTCCAGATATAGAACCAAAATACTATAAGGAAAGAAAAGAGATATTCTCGGACACATTGCTCCAGAAATATTTACCACATCACTGGAGAACACAATTTACAATAGTAATTAAACTGTGGATATGATATCTTGATAAAAATGGAAATTTTTGAATTTTCTGTAAGCCATAAAAATGAAATATATTAGCTTGGTAAAACAGAATCTGATGGACAGAGAAAGGAACGGAGAGAGGGAAGCACTTGTTTTATGGATAAATCTTTGAGAAAAGCTGAGAGACTGATCAAAGTAAATATCCTGCCTCAGAAGATGCTGAGAACAGGGTGCTAAGGTGTACAGTCAAGGAGAACAACTACCTGCGATGTTGGTAAGAACCAAAACAAAGTGCTCATTATAAAACTAAAAATCAGGCCCATAGGCCAAGAACTGTACCCTAAGAAGTCCCTTACTATCTGAGTATGCATGGTAAATAAAGAAATTAGGTGTACACTTACATCGAAGTGAGAAAGAAAGAAATTAGCAATTATAAGGGGCTGCTTTTGAATATTAGCTATGACTGACACATTTAACTGTATAAATGCGTTGTAGTTTCTCGGATTGGGGTGCTAGCTTTGTTGGTTACCACTTAGTACCAATCTTTGCACAAACATGAATTAAATAAAATACCTCCTTTCTGTGTGTAGTTTGGCATTTTGCATACACAGAAAAAAACCCGCTTTTTGGGATAACAGATTTGCAATAGTACATTTACAGCAACATCGGCAAAGAAATTCAGGACACAGAGGCCTAAACACAGAAACATTTTGATAAAAAAAGAGAATCTTGCCTTTTCTTGTTGAACATTCAATAGTCCACTTCTTAGTTATTTTAAAGAACTGCTAAATCATTTCAAGTCCAGCACCTGCCTTGTGATGGTCTCCACTTCCACTCTGCTCCTTTGTGAGCCTCATTTCTCAGTAAAGAGAGGACATCAGTGAGCTACGTGCAGTTACTGAGGTGACATGTAGAAAGCAGACTGTAGGAGATTTAAGGGGCAGGCAGACAAGAACAGAAGGGAACTGTGGTCATTGCAAAGGGGATAGAAAATGAGAATCAGAGAAGCTAAGTATTACTAGTCATTGTGTTACAGCAGTAGTGACGAAATTCATGTCCCCACAGCACTATATAGCCTTTGTATCTCCATCTCACATAATCAAAAATAAAAGGTGTTAGGGCAGATGTCTTCAGAATAAGTGGCAGAAGACAAAAGACCGGAAACTGTGTCCAAAGACAGCTGGGAAAGCAAATGTTGCCTGCCACTGTCTCCTGAGTCCTGTAACCCAGACAGCTATTATTGCTATCGATGAAACGAAAAAGAACTGTGGGTACAGCTAAACAGGCTGCATTGTCTGGAAATTACACAATCATTGTTGCAGGTTAAAGTTCTTCCTCATCTTTTTGCACTTTAGGTAAAGCAATTTGTTCCAATTCACTCCTGTTATATTTTCCTGGATGTTGGGTTACGTAATCCAGATGTGCAAAGTGAGTGGCATAAACATAGAAAATAATTCTGAAAATATTAATTTAAAAAGCGTCCTTGAATTTCAGCTCCAAGCAGAAATCCCAGTACATGGTGTCTTTTTTATCTTTCCATTAAATAGTAATTGCTATATGTCAAGCATGAAATAGAACTCAGTAACTCACTGTCACTGTTATATTAAGAAGCAATGGACTCATGATGACAAATGAGAGAGTAGTGGGAACAGTAATTTTTTAACGAAGTCTTCAATCTCGGTTTCCAAACCTGATCTTCTAAAGAGGAAAGTACAGAGCAGCTAAGTTAACAACAGTCACCATCTTCGAGGAAAAGGGTCTGAACATACTGTGGTGTTTGGTCCTAACTGGGTTTTTGGAAATTCCTCTGTAAATTTTCAGTGTTCACGGGTAGCCAATTCGTGTTGTATTTCTCACTGAAGTTGTAGAGAGTGAGCTTGGGTATAACAGCTATGTGACCATCCAACCTAAGGAAATATCCCAAACTATTCTCATTTCAATAAGAGTTATTACATGGTGGTATGGCCAGGAAAACTCACACCAGTCAGAGTGCATAATCTTGGAGGTACCTAAGCGCAATCTTTTCTGCACTGCAGCACATACCCTTTGAGGACAATGCTCATATGCTCTTCTTACTGCACCCCCAGGCTCTGTCCCATTGTGGCTTTCATTTGAAGATGTTTGATGCAGAAGGGCTGAATGTGCAAATAGCACTGCAGATAGGCATGTTACTTTATACATGGCTGCTAGGGGAAGCAGTGAAAAACAATTCAGTATAACTGCAACCATGCACTGGAGACCGCTCTCTCATGTTACTGAAGGGTGTCCCTCAGCAACACCTCCCGTCCCCCCACACTCATCAGCAGAGCTGTCACTTTACTCTGAACATTCCGTGATGTGTTCATCTGCAGACATCTGTGTTTGTTCAGAGGACTACTCCATCCAAAAAAATCTTTTGCCAAAAAAAGTCGTTCCTATATTAGGAGAACAGTATGCGAAGCATGAATACAGAGAGAATTTCTCCCTATAGCAAGTCAAAAATTTATCCCACAGCACGAGGTTTCTTTCAAATGGCTTTCCTGATCTACCAAAATAGCTAGTTCTGACTCAAAGGACTAATATTTAATCAGAAACATAAAGAAGGAAGATAAATAAGTAATGATAAGGGATGCAGAGTAATACTTCGTGTTTTGTGTGCTCCCTGGAATAGGTGTCTGCAATGAATAGACTTGCTGCCTATTTTGGGTGCCTATTGTGATGGAAACATACTAGTGTTTCTTGTTCTCTGGTAGCAGAACACTGCCCTGCTTCTAGTCATGAAATGTTACACTTGCTTGGCAGCCCTGTGTAAGGATGGAAAATCCAGACCTTTCTCAGAAATAGTGCGTGACCAGTGTGCATATCTATGGTGTGTATATCTTAATATCTTTTGAAGATGGCACCAACTACATATGTTGTATCTTAGATACCATGGATTATGTGGCCCAAATTTACCATATATTTCACGTGTGTTTGGAGATTACAATTTTGTGCGTTTTCCATGGTACCATTCCTCTCTGTTTGTCACCTCTATGGGGAGAAGTGTAGTAGTATTCAATTTTGACAATGCAGGTATCCAGGTCTGTGCGGTAGTTCCACTTGCAGTTCCAAGATGTATTATTTTACATAAGGATAAGATTTAGACATTAATTTTATGGTTGTTTTATCCATGTAGTCAGATGACAGAAATTGTGTGAGGGCTTCTGTAGCATTTGGTCAAACTATGTTACCTGGCTGGGGGGAATTAGTGTCCCTTCATAGCTATTTGGCAGACAGTGTTACAGTCGTACTTGTCCTGCAAAAGCACTCTATGAAGACATTTTAATGTGGATCCAGATTTGTTGTCTTCAAAAATGGCAAAGATGCTACCATACTAGCTATCAGGCACTATTAATTTTTGATTCCAGAAGATTTTTTTCCCCATCAGCAGGACAGAAGCCATCTGGTAACGGGATCATTCCACACACTAAGGAGCATTAATATAGAGGCAGTGGTTGTTTCCTTCTGCAATCGACCCAGTCAGATGGCATCAAAGTAGGACAACAATTGCTCCAATAATCACACTAGAGTTGTAATGGAATGATAGTTCCTTAGTGAAGGGACAAGAAAAGTAACCAAATTTTTCATTTGGACTTGGGATATGGGAGGGAAGAAATACTTCTCCCAGTTCGGAAATAAGGTATTAAAATCCCAGAAAAGCCTGTCTGAGACTGTAGGCAAAAGAAGGCATCTCGGAGAACAACTGCATACCAAACTTGGTCCCTGCTCTGCAGAAAGTGCACCAGAAAACAATGTCACATACTGCCTAGTAATCCTGAACTGCTATGAGTTATCTGTATGGTTTTGCCTTCCCCCTGGCTACTACATTTTCTGAAGGTGCCTCCAGAAGCCATAGTCCTTGTCTTCTCATAGGATAGAGAGCATATTACATCACTATAAACTATATTCTGACAGTCACCTAGTTACCATGATCACCTTATGGGAGCTGGTAGAAGCCTTCTTGTACACGCACATGGTGGAGAAAGCAGGAAATTTAATCTGCAGATATGTGCATGACATATTACAGCTTAATGTCCTGATATTTTCATATGACAGTAAAAGAATAGCTTTAGACCTGTTTTCACCTAGACAATTTAATATTTCAGTATCCCTGAGATATAAGAAAACATTTGTTTAACAACCATACTATTATTGCAGACAGACTGATAAAAAGGACCATGAAAAACTAATTGGGATGTTGACATGAACTACGACAAAGTCAGCTTTAGCTAAACTATCCTCATTATAATAATGAAAATCACGCCTTGAGTCCAGGCACCCCCAAATAAGTGCCTTGATCTATTAGAAAATGATGTCGTTTTTAAGGGAGCTGTACCTTTCAGTTGAAATGAGAAAGAAATTAATCAGTCATTAGCTGATTTGTGTGATAACTACCTCTGACTGACACATTTAAATATATAAATGCCTTGTACATTTTTGCTACACTATGCTAGCTTTGTAGAGATACCAGCTAGCACCCATCTCTCTGCAAAAGTTAAATAAATAATATACCTCTGCTCTGTGTCTAGTTACCTTTTTGCACACCGAGTGAATGAACAGGATTTTCACTGTAACAATACTATAAATATTAGAAAGGGAGGAGGTTTAAGTTACCTAATCAGAAATCTTGCAGAATCTCAGAACATTAAGGATATGTACATGAACATAATGCACCCAATATGAACTGCTGTGCTCCTGTTGTTTTTTGGAAAGCTCCCTGCAGATATTCTAGTCACAGAAAAATCCTGTAATATATTTTTAGACTTTCTGTAAGCAAATATAAGTTATGTTCCCAAATTACATGTAATTTAAATATAAATTCCTTTGTTGACCTTTTAAAAAACCATCACTATAAAAGATTAAGAAACGTTCTTCATTATATGAAGATATTATGAAAACACATAGAATGTAACAAATGTTCAAGATAACAACTATCGAGAGGAATATACTGTGTTTTTAGAATTGAGATGTCATCTTCATTAACTTCATGAAAATATAATGGAGATATAACCAAAAACTGTGTTGCTTTCTCCTCGGTTTTGATGCCTCTTTCTATATGATGCCTTTGAATTTGAACAGGTTGGGGAATCTCTCCTACACCACGTACTATTCCAGTGATGAATGTGTCCTATGCATGGACCAAATGCTACATCCTTCTTTTCTCCAGCACTAATGGTCAAATAACTTCATTCTCCTGTGAGTAAACATCTATCCATGTATCTCTTCAAAACGCAGTGCATTGTTTCCTTTGATTTAGACCTCTAATTTTCATGTCTGCCCTGACAGATTTTTTTAGCCTATAATTTCTTTGGAACGTGGAATATCTCTATGAGACATTTTTCACAGGAAGACAGAGCTGGCACTTTGAAAAAGGCTCCTCTTTTCTTTGGGAACATAAATAATAAATATAAAAAAAGAAAAAAGCTCCTGGACAGTGGTGAAGAATAAGGAAGCATAAAAAAATTGAATATGTTAAATCATCTGAAAAGGGACAGTTTTGATTTTTATCTTTTTCTGCCAATGTGGTCCCCTTTTATATCAGTAATAAATTACAAAGTCTACATGAATGTAACAAAGAAGAGCCGGCAGATTCTCTTCATTTTTAGTTCAGCTTTTGCACTGTGGTGGGAGATCTGTCACGGAAAGTTTAGTGAAATTTTCAAGGGGATTGCAACGCTTTTGTTACCTTGAAAAGACTTGTAAAGAAAAATAACTATTCTAACATTGTTAAAGGTAGGAATCTTAACAAATGAGGTAATGACATTTAGTCAGTTTCCAAACAGTAAAAAAGCCTCTTTTCTCTCCCTATTTCCTCAAGATCTAGGCTTATCTCTTGGTAAGACAGCTAGGTTTCTTGCTATTATTTTGTGGAGCTTAGCTCCTGCTGTACTTTTAATATGTTGCCAGATTGTATTCTTCGAAGAAAACGGGGGAGTTTTGCATTTACTTAATAGCACCAAAGTATTTTAACATGCTTCTGTCTTAAAAAGTTTTCATTAAAAGAAGTTCCTTTTCTGGATATTTCCTAGAAGCAAAACTTTCAGAACTAAAATTCTGGTATTTTTTAATGTCTAGCTAGCCTACCAAAGCTTAAAATATATGGAGAAACATAAGTGAGGTGTGTGGGTCAGCTGTCCAATGGCTACTCCTGCATTGAGTAGCCACTTACAAAGTGCCTGTTTGACAATAAGTGCAGTAGTAACTGACAATAACCATTATATTTGTGTAACAACTGTGTGAAATGGTTAGTAAAATTATTTCATTCCTGGTGCTGCTGAAATGCTTAGTAAGAAAAAAGCATGGTTTTCCCAAACACATGTGGAAAGCAGTATGAGAGAAATTAACACTAACCTCCCTTTTAATGAAAATCTGTTTTTTATGTAGACTTCTAGAATAGAAAGCAAGAGCTGTAGTGTGAGTATCATGAGAATGGCACTATATGCAAGGCAACGCAGCAGTCTACAATTCTAAAGACATTTAATTTTGTTTAAAGTATTTCAGTTCAATGTACCAAATCAATAGTGTTTTCTGAAGATATCTACTAAAACAGCAATGACTTGAAGTGTGACAGCTGATCAGTGCAGAGCCTGGAATGGCAGATACTTGATTTTTCCAGAAAGAAAAATCAGACAATTATATCCTCAATGGAAAACCAACATTAATGCATAGAAAATATCCTGAGGCCAAAAGATGAAAGAGGTTTTTTTGTAAATTATGTAATGTATGTCTCTGAGAAAAAATATTAGTGACAAAACAACTCTTTCCTTGCAACTCTGCTTCTTTTTATGAAATTTACTTCTACGTTTCTGTGACATTAAAGAAAAGGGTTGATCTTCTCATCCTTCTGAAAAATTCACTCCTGCCATCTGAAGGCAAGAATTAGCCTTCGCAGAGTCATCCAACTACAGTGAGATAGTGCCTTTTATTACTGCATAGAGATTATCTTCCTTCTAAATTCTATCTCAGGAAATCCAAAGCACACAATACAGCATCTGTAGCAGCCTCGTTACACAAGTTGCACTTAGCATGTATATGACCTCAAGCTCCTTAAACTGTGCCTTCATGTGTACGTACATAAATATACAGGACAGACTCTACAAAGTAAATCCTATTACAATTTAGGGGATGCACTACGAAGTCAGAAAATATTCACACATGCAGGGAGAAAAAAGGGAAATCTTTATTTACTTTGAATGCCGTACAAGTAACTCCAGCAACAACAAAACAAAATCTAATAGAGGCAATCTCTAAAGCCTGTGATAGGAGCATAAAAGAGGAAAAAGTAGATCTTAGTTACACTCTACCCAAAAGTGCAGAAAGTTGCATCACTCCTCCTGTTATTTAAATTCTTTAAGTTGCCAGTGGCACTGAGTCTCTCCTGTTCATCATTTACATCACCTCAGGCTGACCATTGATCTTTAGGTATCAGAGAAGTGAGAAGTGTTATTCTACAGCATCTGCTGAAAGTCTTCTTTCTCAATAGCTTGGCCTCCCGTGAGTCCTCTGGGAGGTGAAATCCCTGCTTGCAACTGCCAAACAGTGTTACAGGCTCCCCCTCAACCCCTGATGGCTAATCAGAGATATTATGACACACACTCTGGATCAATGGGGTCAGGCATGATGCACAGGATGGGGAAGATGGTGAAGGCTGATGTGCAGCAACATCAGACAAAGAAAGAAGTAAAACCACAGCACAGGCAATTTCAGTAGACCACACAGCCCTGCTGCAATATTTTTGTCAGTGTTTCTGATACTGAATATCTGCTTCAACTGAAAAAAATTTAAAATCTGAAAATATAATGCCACAGGTCAGACACAAGAGAGTGTACAGATTAGTAATAATGACTGAACAAATTGAAGCCCTTGCTGCTTGTCAGGGAGAGAAGAGGATCTTAACTGTATTAATAAAGCATACTAAAGATTCTCAGTTTCTTGCCAGTGCTGCTGTTTCTCATGCTCCTTTCTTCTGCTTTTTTCTCCAGCAGAGTGAAAACTGAACTATTCCTTCTACCTGTGCATGCGTCCTGAGCTTTCTTCTTACAGTACTGATGGTGAGAGCACCCAGTACCCCACATCCACTTCCAGGAAATATATCATCAGCTTCAAGTCCATTTTTACACTTCTGTATCACACATTGCCTCTTTCAGTCTGAGATGGTTCTGGGCAACAGATGTTTCATGAGCTACTGCTTCTGGTAGACTCACTATAAGAAATCTGTCATACAAATAGTATGGTTAAGAGGCTCACATTCAGTAACCCATAGCATAGGCTGTGAATTGTGTTGCCAAAACAAGACCTCTCTGAGCTCCTCACAATCCTGCACAGAGTTCCACATGACTCAAAATATTTCCCTTTTTTGTACCTCAATACTGTGCTGGCTAATATTCATCTTTTATTACTCTTCTTCTTTTTTAAGATATTCTGCAATTGTCTGGTTTAATTTCCAGGGAATAAAAAAAGCATATAAAGACAGAAAATCTGACACCTTAAGACTGGTGAAGACAAGTTTAGACTACAAGACCCAACACCTCCAGAGAAAGGTCTGTTTCTTTATCTTCTGGTTTTACTAAACCTGGTGCACTATGGCATTCGGTCTATTACAGAGGCACTAACAAAATATCTATATGAGACAGCTTGCCTGTCTTGCAATCCAAGAAAGAAGTACCTGGGAGTTGTTTTGGTATGAGGCCTATGACAGTTCAATGCACACCTACATTTGAACAAGAATAGCTACCAAATACTTACTTCCAGGCGATAGGGAACACACAAATTTGTAGAGATAGCAGGAGCAGTGTCCATGAGTGAGACAGAAAAAAGAGCAGGCAGTGTGGAGGAAGAAGCACTGAACTGTTAAGACCACCTCTACAGTGTCCTGTAAACCCATGTCTAATGGACAGCAGTATACAGTTTCTGTACTGATTTATAAAAAGAGATTTATCTGTACACTTTTGTCTTGTACGTTAAAATGTCAAAAATGTAATTGCGTTTATGTTGTTACCCAAAAATACCTGACCAATCTGTGAATAGATGGTGTATGCACAAGTATGAGCTCGCTATATCTCCCCAAATCCTTCACTTTACATGCTTCACTGTACTAATTTCTAAGCTGTATAACTACACATAAATTATGACATTGAAGCAAAATGTGTAATCTGATTTGAGAACTCATTAATCTGTGGCAATGTGTTGTACATCTACTACAAGAGCATAACATCAGGATTTTCTGATACAGTCATTACAGACTTACTTAGCTCTCTAATAAAAAAGTTACTCTGGGACTTACGTAGTTGACATTTCCTGAGTCTGTATATGAGCTGGTAATTGTCTTGTATTTCTGTTAAAATATGTAACATATGATTTAGAGCCATTAAACAGCCTTCCTGCTGTACTCACAAAGATCAGTTTTGATAGTGGAAGCAATGAGAGGAGATTGAGATGCCCAAAATGAGGAAGTTACAGGTTAGAGCTGTACGAATCAGTTACTCGAGAGTTTTTTCTTAAGAAAAGGAAAAATAGATCTACGCCAGATATCAATCTCTTGAGAGAAATGTTCAACACATGTCTGCGCATGCCTCCTACAATGCAAAAAAAGAGAAACCAGCTA
This sequence comes from Morus bassanus, assembly GCA_031468815.1. Classification (NCBI taxonomy): domain Eukaryota; kingdom Metazoa; phylum Chordata; class Aves; order Suliformes; family Sulidae; genus Morus; species Morus bassanus. The sequence continues at coordinate 31,245,573 of CM062600.1, forward strand.
AGATAAATATGATGAACACTAGGAGTTTAAACATAATAAAAAAGAATATCATTTGTGGCATATTTAAAACCAAACTTCACATAACTATACATACAGACGTCTACCTAAAAAATATACAAACTTATTAAAATGAAAGAGAATAATCACTATCACGCACCACAAATTAGAAATCTTCTGAAGTACCTCTGTTTAGCAAGGCCTTTCTTCAATGCAGTAAAAAATACCCAGCTCAAAGTCCTACTGAAAACAAACACATTTAGTTATTCCCTCATAGATTTTCTTGCTTCAGAAAGAGAGCATCACTGAAAGAGTACTCCAGAGTTCAGCTGTAGCATGGCAAGAGTTAATGTCTTCCTTCAAGAGAACCTCAAGCACCCTCTCAGTCATAATTATTTCCAAAGTAAAAACACTTTTTTCATTGCTGTTATTTTAAGAATGGATCATACTTCAAAGGCCGTAATAGTGATTTTTCACGATACTGATCACTGGTTATGAACACTATAACACTACCAATGATCAGTAACAAGCTATGACAGCAGAGAAACTGCTAATGGTCACCCACTAATAATGTGCCTAAGTGCATAAGAAAAGACATGAGAATGAGAAGGCAGGGGAAAGAACCCCACAAATGTGAAAGAGAAACATGTAGAAATATAAGAATATTTATTCTCCCTATATCAACATTTTAGGGAAAAGTACGAAGTATCTCTGGGTAACTTAAAAATTTTTGCATAATGGAAAATATTCATTCCAAAATGAACCACGTGTTTAATATCATAAAAAAATTTCAAAACTAATACCAATGATATATAACAGAAAATTGAAAGCCAGCTTTGAAAAGGGCTGACATGATCAAAACAGAGTGCTTCATCCTTTTCAAGACATTTCGGAAAAGGTTTTATTCTGACAAAATGGACTTTTTCAAATAAAAATTATTCATCTAATATACTTCCAAAGAACTGCACAAAAAAAATTTATGAAGGCACGCTTCATCATTTTTCTTTGAGATTATTTTGTGTAATAGCTGTACCAGAAGAAAAAGCTTCTTTCATAGCTTTTGAGACTGACATGGCTTGTCTAATTAAATACTAGACATATCCTGGATTTAAATAAATTGCACTATTACAACTTTTTAGCTTCAGCAATTTTATTGTTCGTAGCTGTAACCTTAGCTTGCCAGCAATTCCCTTCCCTGCTTGCCCACCATGGCATTATATCTGAGATTGAAAATATTGAGCAGAAGTTTTGGGGACATATTATTTAACTGATGTCTTGAAAATACGGAATTTTGCTCTGTTTTGTTTATCTCTGCCTATTTACAATTCATGTAAAACAGTTGCCCTTTGACAAACAAGAAAGTCCCTGTAAGAACCTGTACCTCAATGCAAACTCTTTCAGGAAGCAGGGATAATGGGACAGAGAAGTACTATGAGATGTACAGAAAACAGGACAAAATTTTCAAAAGGTTCTTACTCGAGGAGACAGCATCAAACCTGTGACATGAAAAAAAGATATTTGATAAGACACTGTAGCACCATCTAAACTAGGAACAAATATTGCATTTCTAAACCATAAGGAGATCTTCTGTTTCTCAGATGTCTTTCATAGAGCAGACTGCGTACTGGTAAGAAACTGGGAATGGAAAGAGGTGACAGCAATGTACAGAAGGGATACTACATATTATATGTCCTTGTGCTAAGCAATAAATGCTTGGGACCATGGCAGAGGAAGAAGGGAGTTTTGTGCCTTTGGCTTTTTTCCCAAGGTGCCAGTACATGTGCTGAGGCACTCATTTTTCTGGAAAATGATGTGCATTCCTAGATAGTACAGGTATATTTTTCTTGCAATATGCAAAAGAGACAGGCGGTGGGTTTCAAGGTCATAGTAAACACAGACATATTTTTGTTGTTTTTGTGATGGTATCACTTGGATTTTTCAGGCAGGCAGTTTTTTTGGTAGGTATAGGTTTTTGAAGAGTGTATAATGGCCATATACAGTAAAAACAATTTAGTTTCAAAAAGGGAACATGTGGCAAATAGCAGAAGCAGATGTCTATCTTTTTGGAGTCTGCAGGTGTAGCATCTGTGAGATGAGGCCAGTAGTTTAGCGTTGCGCAGGACACAGACTAGCCCAGGTACTGCTAGGTGACTCCTAGAATGCCTTTCCCTTTTTTCACTATGGACGGTCAAAAAACATTCTGACTGTTTAGTTAAAGAAGAAAGATATAGCCTACAACTGAAGTTTTTTTTTGCGGCCATATCATAAATTCATTTCTGGGAGATATTTGTAAAGTTGTTGTTATTCCTTTATTCCATATTGCTATCTCTGCTTACTCTAAGACGCAGTGATCTGGCACAGGGGACTAGAGAGCCACAAAGAAAGTAGATTGACAGTTTAGCTATGTTTGCGCTACAAGAGACAGTATAGGAGACTAAAAGCTGCAGAGGGAAGGCAACAGATAATACATGTCATAATCATGGTGAGAAATGGAAAACTGGTGAAGAACCCAAGATTAGGGCTATGCTTTTTGGTTATTAATTCATATTTCCAACCAGCTTATTTTTCCTCTCTAATAACTTAATAAATGAATCACCCTCAAAAATAATATTTAAAGGAAGAAGAATTGATTGTCCACCTTTTTATCATATAGCGAAACTGAAATACTGTAAAAAAAGTAGTTCTCCCATATACGATTTAAATAAAAGCTGTCACTATTTAGAGAAATCACACATTAAATACAAAAAATATGTAAGATTACAGATCAAGAAGATTAACGATTAGCTGTGCTTTGGAGTTGAATAACATGGAGGAAATCAATTCAAATTTCAATGCAAATTGCTCATCTAAAAATTAAAAGGTTAAAGCCTGTCGCCAACACAGAGACCAGTGGCCAAAGATGGAAATTACTTGCTTTAATTAGCTTAAAAACAGAGCCAGATCACAAGCACTTTTGGATGACTCAGAAATGTGATGCTTCTACTCTAGTTATTACAGAATTTAAAAATGAACTGCTTAGAATTTTTCTTTACGCTGTGAAGTTAGTGCTTTTTATCCATGTTCTGATTAGTGTGCATCAAAGGGGACTGCAAAGATGGTTATCCAAAATGGATGGCAAATGAAGGTAAAATAAAAGCTCTCTGTCTGCCTAGCTATATCTCCTAGCCTGTTGTGCTGCAGAAGAGTTTTGTTTTTTAATTCTAACAATCCTTCCTTATCACCTGGAGTTAAACTAATACAAATAGTTTAGAAAGACCTTCGGTAACTGATGTGGAAAGTTAAAAAAGCAATTAATTACATAAGTTCAAATTGCTGGTCAGATTCTCTGTCCTTAAACTTTTAAAAAATTATTTTATTGCTGGGATCTGTATTTCACAGAGAATTATACCCCGCAGTAATCACGATAGCAAGTCTGAAATGAATACAATGCACGTTCTTTATAAAAACTACCTCTGATATTTCGCATCCCAATTTATAAACAAGAGCCAGGCATTCTGACTCACTGAAAATTGTTTCTTGCAGCACCACGGCCATTTGATAACTGTCATTCATCACTAACAAGACAAGAGAACAGATGGCAGAGCTGGCCCAGTACATAGTCAGCCACAGTTACAACTACAGTGTTTGTTTGTGCCAGAGGATATTCTGAGATGTCCTCTATAACTGTGCCTACACCATACACCGAATTTGTTGAAATCAACCCTTTTGGGGACTAAGGTCATTCATAGTGTCTTAGCTAAGCGTGCACTTTCTCTTGGGTTTACTGCCCAAGAGATTATTTGTTGTGTGTGACCATCTCAAATGAAATTGCTGAGCAGATAAATTTTGAACAGACCAGTATGGAAAATGTCTCAGAAAAAGCAATCGGAAAGGTGGCAGAGAGCTTGCACCATCAAAACCAAAGGTAATGATTGATCTGAGTGTTAGTGTCAAGTTTCTACAATAACTAGAGTGATACGGCAGTCCTGCCAATTATTTCTGTGCAATGTCTTTCAGAACGTTGTTTCCTTCAGTGAAAGAACTAAAAACTTGCATGGTGAGTTTCGCTTTTCTTGAATTTTGTACATTTAATAGTGCACTAGAGGCAGCAAATAAGTGTGTTTTTATTTACTCTATTTAATTGCAACACTCTTCCAATATAATGAAGCATAAAAGTGCAAAAGAGATTATTCTCCTGGTACAGTGGAAGGAATTTGGAATATTGATTGTAGTTAATATTTATCCTTATCACTGATAAAAAAAATTAGTTACAAATATATGTTCTTCAGAGGCTTAAATAATCTGTCACAAAGTGCATGAAAAGCAAACCATACTATTTCATTATAAATTAATTTTCAAGAAGATGCCTGCTTTTTAAATTGTATCTTAACCTTTGTGGTTTTTATTGGTATCTGTTTCTGTTACATAGTCATTCTGGCTTTTAGCAGGATAATGTCTTCTGCTCAACCCAGTCTAGATTTTCTGCTCTGCAAAAAGTCCAGTGAACTCATAGGGACTCATTCGGTATATATCAGGATTATCTCCATCATCATGTTTACAAAGGAAAAAAGTGACATTTTTGTCATGTAATTATTTTTTCAGGCTTTCATGATATATCTGTAAAAAAAGTTCCCGATTATGTAAAGGTTAGCAGACTAAGATGTTCCCTAGAGCATCACCTTACTTCCTTCTGAATGTTTATAGTTGACAACCTGGCTTCTCCGTTCTGCTAAATTTCTATTGTACTTCATGATGAAAGGCTTTTCATTTCTGTTGAGGGCAGAGGCTAGAGCAGACTACAATTTTTTTTGACGGCCCATGAATAGATAAAATCAAGTGTGTGCATTTACTCGTAGAGTTAGTTACAGGTGGGACAGCACTGAATGGAAAGCAAATTTCTTCTCTATTTTAAACATGAGATACCAGCTTGGCATCTCCATAAAGACTGCAAATTTTAGCAGATTTTTTCAGGTGTCAACCTATAGAAAAATGCAGGGACATAAGAAAGTAATTGGTACTATATTGGTCTCATTAATCTTGAGTACTTCTCTTCCTACAGACCCAGTAAACATACATTTGTAATGATATCCATGTCATGGGAGTTTTCATATTTGTAATAACATTTGGTGATGGAAATCTAGCAAACTAATTTGACACTCTTTTTCGCAATGTTTACTATTCACAAGACTGATAAATTAGAGGTGCACATTGCTTTGTAAAAATACTGACTTTATCCTTGTCCAAGTAAAACAAAGCAATAAACCAATCAAAACACCAGGAAAAAATAAAAGATAAGGGGAATATAAAGCCATTTCTGCTCAGGAAGTCTTTTTCCTGGATTTTTCTTTGCATGTTTTATGGGTAAACTTCTCCAGAATAAAGGTAGAAGAGAGAAGAAAAAACTTTCATATGTTTATTATGCAAATAACTATCTCATATTCAAAATAGTCAGCATGCTAAGCGAGTAAAATTTGACACAGTATTCTTCTGCAAAAAAAATCCATCCTCATGGCTTTGAGTATAGCTGCAACGTGATGGTAATCTTAAGGATTGGGATTTCCAATCAGTGCAGCTAAAGTAAAATGTCTGGTTTTGGGTAATAAAGCCCAGCTTCTCTTTTACACTGGACAAGAACAGATATATTAAACAAAGCAGAACAGAGCAAAGATGAAGTAATACTTCATAAAATACTTTCCTAAGAACAAGCAAACTGCTGCTCAAGAATTTCTTTTCTATGAGTTTGTGCAGTTACCTACTGAAACTTTGTAAACATGTAATTCTGTTTTGAACCTCTATCCTTCTCATTTTTTGTGTTGTTTCTTAAAGTTTCATTTTGACAGGATGCTAAATAGTCAAACATCATTTACCTTGTCCTTAGCACAGAGCAATTTCCAGACCACTGTCATATCCTTTCTCAGTTTTCCTTTCTCTGTTTTGATATCTACTTATTAATATTTCTATTATTTAGTAGTAACTGTCAATTTAGTCATTCCAAAAGCTATCATAGACTTGTGGTCATGAGTTAGGTAGGCAGGAGTGAGTGACACGGTATTCAGCAGCTCTGCTTATTCCCAAAGACAACAAACAATTACCTGAACATAGATTATGCCAAAAGTTTCTAGGTTCAATGAGAAATTACTTCAGTAATACACAGGCAATAGAAACATGTCGTGGAAGGCAAACAAATATTTGACACAGACTTGTCTAGACGTTTTGAAATGTGTAGTACATATCTGAATTTTCTTGAATGAGGTTTGCCTTTTAATAGAGAAATAGGGTGTACAGGGTCTGACTATTCTGTTAATGTACTTGAGAAAACACAGTCCTGAAACAGATGCAATCATAAATGACAGAGATCACTGCCTTTTCTAGAATTATCAACTGCTGACTCTCAGATTACATACTTAATGATATGACATTTGTAATATATTTTACTAAGTGTTTCCAGCTTATAGGACGTGGTAAATTCTAAGGTAGGCCTCAAAGTCAGTGCCATCTCTGACAAGTATGGAACTGAATTTGAACACTATTAACTACTCTGTGACGACTGATGGTTTCTTTTAAGTCTCCTAGAGTTCCATTAATACATACACACAAAAATCCAATTGCACAGAGAGTAAAACATGATCTAGCATCCAGGACTCTAACAAAGCTATATAATTGACTCAACAATACTGCAACAGATGTAGTACCATAACACAAATAAAGTGTTACTGATATGTCTTAAACTCATTTCAGAAGCCAGTCTTGGAGTTCCATGCAGAATGAGAAAGCTAAGAGCGAAACTGCAGTGAGTACTCTCTGCATATTAAAGAATATGTCAAGAAATTCTAAGCAGACACTGCACGTGAGTCCTGTCAGAGTCTGTGAATCATAAGGGAACTCTAGATGGAGCTTCTCTAGGACTTAATAACTTCTATGTATAACTAATTTCTCCTGCAGCTGCAATACTCAAAAAATTGAATGAGAAGAACTATATTTTCTAAATGGATGCCAAAATGAACAGCTTTGCATAATGTCTTTTTTTATAGAGCAACTACAAAATTATGACCAGAGAAGAGCTGGATCATGACTTCAGCCTCTGCATGAAGGAGGAATATCACTTACAATATTTTTCCAAACACTTATGTCAGTTAGCTGTTGTGCATTGACCAACTTAATGCTAGAATTGAGGTCTTTTCTTTTATGCAATAAATATGCATGTAAGGGTGCAACATATAAACTTCCACACTGTTGAAAGAAATTAAGCGCTTCTTATGCAAAAGATATAAATATCTAATATATTGTCATGACTAACCAGATAAATGGCTGTTTAAAATTTTTTGCTTACCATGTAAATGACTATTTGAAGATGAAAGATAACAAAAATATGATTTTTTTTTTAAACCTTGATTTCTGTACACTTTTGGCTAAGTTGGTTTCTTCAGTAGCTGATCTGTGATTGTTATGTCCCCCGCCAGAATTACCTGTCCCATAGTTTCACTTGGTTATGGCAACAGTAAGCAGTCCTTTACAGGCTGTTAACAAAGCAGACTACCATTCACTTTGGGGCTTATATTTTCAGACAGAGACAAATGCCATAGTATTTATCACGTAAAATGAGATAACAATATTTACCAATATAGAAAGAACTGTTATTTCCAGAGATGTCAGAGAAGAACGAAGTGAGCAATATAAAGTGTCACAGAGCAGAGTTATACAGGTCCATGTTGCTTTCCTTAAGAGGAGTGCTTTCAGTGCTTTGACAAGGAATGTTTTCACTATATATTCTGCTTTGCCGTGATCACACACAGTTATACTGCCACAGATTCATGTGCACCAGTTCCTGGAAACATAGCAACTAGTGAAGAGAAATCAAAGGAAACAGAGTTGTGCAGTGGCAGAGGTGCTCAGAAATAGGCTGAGAGTTCAACCTCCCTGTGCTTCAGTCAGATCATTCAAAACTAAAGACAGTCTGGAAAATGCTGTCAGGATTTCAAAATTCAGCTGATATACCATATATCTACTTCAGTACATGAGAAGCAGGTGTGAAGAGGCATAGCCAAGCTCTTAGTTATTCAGTTGTGACATGGGTTTTTCTATGCTCCTTAAAGCTTTGCAAAAACTTAAAGATAGCCAGATAAACTTCTCCTGCACCACCAAGGGATGAGGTCTACCTCCTTTACTTTGGCAGTTGTCCCTAGCCTGATGTTTCCCGATACACGTCCCGCTGTTTTCCTGCCACTTACAATGCTATTCTTCCGAGCTATCCCCTTAACTTGTTTTTTCTTAGCAGAAAACTTTTTCATTCTAATGCCTTTGTCTTTCCTGCCTCTTTTCTCTTCAAGCTATTTTTTTATTACCTAGTCTAATACAGGTGGACAATTCTTGCCCTCTCTCAGATATCTCAGAAAAGGCTTCTTATTGCTATGAGTAGTGGTCAATAAATAGTAGCAGACCTGAGAGCAAGCTTTATCAATGTGTCACAAAAGCTACTACCTACTAGTAGACACATTTCTGATTGAAATATGTTGTCACGAAACATTTTGGAAGGAAAAGTTTTACTGTAATAAGTGACATTTTTCTTTTCTTTCACAGCTTCACTTCCAGAACTGAAAATGTCACTCTTTTGTTTAGGAGATGTTGATATGAATAGGAAACGTGTAATGATTATTTCCATTAACACTCATATTTAGGACAAAACACAACTAAAATAGCTAGTTATTTTTAAAAAAGCTATGCATAATGCCAGTTTAAAAGTATCCCTAATACTCAGGACACTTGAAAGTATTTTGCTAAATTCTAACACAGAATCATATCCATTGATATTGTGTGAATGAACTACCCCGTCGACTGGACCTATGTTTACAGGTAGAAAATTAACGTGATGCACTATGTTGCAGAGTGCTCTAAAAATAAATATTCTTTTGTTCCTATTGCAAGTGATCTTTCCTAGAGAAATTTAGTTCAAGGTAAATATGCCCTAAGAGAGAACAACAAAAGAAAATAATTAACCAAATCAATGAAAATTTGCAATATCCAGATGGAAACTGTAAGTAATAAAAAAAAAATTAAAGAGATTAAAGGTTATATAAGACCAATTTACGATAAGAATGACCATAGCATTCATGTGCATTTTCAAACAGATACTGGTTCTCTATTTCTTTCTTATGCAGGAAGGTATAATAAATGGCAGAGATTACATATTGTTTTTCCAACTGCTACACTTTGTGGTAAGTTTGCACATTATCCTACGAAATAGTCAAGTCAGTTCTTTGGAATGTTCTTCAGGCAAGGTATAGATAAATGTCATGGTTTTAGCTGGGATAGTTGATTTTCTTCACTGTAGCTAGCATAGTGCTGTGTTTTAGACTTGGTATGAAAATAATGTTGATAACACCCTGGTGTTTTAGTTGTTGCTGGGTAGTGTTTACACTAGTCAAGGACTTTCTAGCTTCCCATGCTCTGCCAGATGCACAAGAAGCCGGGAGGGGAGGGGATGCAACCAGGAGAGCTGATTCGAATTGGCCAGAGGGTATTCCATATCATGTGACGTCATGCCCAGTATATTAACTGGGGGGAATTGGCTGGGGGAGGCAGCGATCGCGGCTCGGGGACCGGCAGCGTCGGTCGGCGGGTGGTGAGCGGTTGCAGCACTTGTTGTTTAGTTTTGGTTTTGTTTTTTTTTTCCCTTTCCCTCTCCTTCTACTGTTTCATCTCTCTCTCGCTCATTATTTTCCTTTTCATTATATTAGTATTATTGCTGTTTTATTCTAATTATTAAACTGTTCTTATCTCAACCCACGAGTTTTCTTACTTTGGCCCTTCCGATTCTCTCCCCCATCCCACAAGGGTGGGGGAGTGAGCGAGCGGCTGTGTGGTGCTCAGTTGCTGACCGGGGCTAAACCACAACAGTCCTTTTTGGCGCCCAACGTGGGGCACGAAGGGTTTGAGATAATAACAGTTGCTGGTCACAGCATTGATTCATCTGTTCTCGATATTAGTAGTCAGACCTACACCATGCTGATTTTGAAGTACATGTTAAAGATTGGCATTGGGTTTTGTAGTTTGCTGTGCTCTGCAGTGGTTAGAGATGTTTTGCCTAGGAGATTTGTTATTAAAACACTGGCCTTGAGTTTTATCGGTTATTTGGGTCTTGCATGGAAGCCGTTACTGTACTTCGGCTACCACCTCATGGAGACAATTAGCAATTATACCTCCTCTTCTGAGAGGTTCTTTATGGAGGAAATACAGAATGGCACCTTAGCTACCGTCTTCTGTAATGTCTCCTCCTTCATTACAACAACTTTTCAGTATCTTGAACATCCTTGGGTAGTTAAGATACATCTGTTGATATTCCTATGGCAGATTGTTTCAGTTTTGTCTAAGGTTAATAAGCAATTCAAGAATATCATCCAGAGATCTGCCCCAAGGCTTGATAATTATGGGTGGCAGGGTATGTGGGAGAGTATGGGCAAATGCCTGAGACGGTGGGCACCCCCAGTGTTTTGGGACTTCACCCCTGAACAAGTGCAGAATCCTGAAAAATTAGTAGAATATTTGGAGGAAGTATGCTGTCACCCTAGCAATTCCAGAGAGATACAAATCACTGCAATGTGTTGGGGCCTGGCCCATGCCTACCGAGCCCTATTCAACAGTATTCAGTACCACCAAGGGAAAATGACAGGCCCTGCGGCTACTCCAAGCCCAGTGACAAGCACTGTGGCCCCTCAAACCCCCACAACAGGCGCTGCAGCAGCTCCAAGCCCAGCGACAAGCACTGTGGCCCCTCAAACCCTCACAACAGGCGCTGCAGCAGCTCCAAGCCCAGCGACAAGCACTGTGGCCCCTCAAACCTCCACAACAGGCGCTGCAGCAGCTCCAAGCCCAACGACAGGCACTGTGACCGCTCAAACACCCATGACGGACACTGAAGCTGAATCAGAGAATCAACCCGTGCCAGTATCAGTTGCCCCTATACGAAAGAAGAAATCTTCGAAGAGAATGTCAACTCGTTTAGAAAAGGATGATGGAGAAGCAGTGCCGTTACTAAGAGAGGAGAAGGAAGAGGAAGAACTTGTACAAGAGACGGAAACTACCCGATCCCTATCCTTAAGTGAGCTACGAGATATACGAAAAGATTTCGGCCGTCATGTAGGTGAGCATGTTGTCACCTGGCGGCTCCGATGCTGGGATAACGGGGCCAGTAGCCTGGAATTAGAGGGTAAGGAAGCCAAACAACTGGGATCCCTTTCTAGGGACGGGGGCATTGACAAAGCAATTGGAAAAGGGACACAAGGCCTCAGCCTCTGGAGGCGACTCCTGTCTGCTGTGAAAGAAAGGTATCCCTTCAAGGAAGATGTTCTATATCGCCCTGGAAAATGGACCACTATGGAGAAAGGTATCCAGTACCTGAGAGAATTAGCTGTGCTTGAGGTGATTTATGGTGACCTGGGTAGTGAACAGTCATCCAAAGATCCAGATGAAGCCCAGTGCACACGACCCATGTGGCGGAAGTTTGTACGGAGCGCACCATCATCCCATGTAAACTCCCTGGCAGTAATGTCCTGGAAAGATGAAGAGGCACCAACGGTAGAGGATGTGATTGATAAACTCCGGGATTATGAAGCACATGTCTCTTCCTCCCTCATCTCAGCTGTGGAGAAATTGTTGTCCCGGGAGTTCCAGCAATTCAAAGAAGATATGTCCTACTCCCTACCTGTACGGACCAGTATCTCGGCCATTAGGAGTAAGCGTCCTTCTGCTCAAGAGAGAAGATACACACCACGGGGCACCCTATGGTTTTACCTGCGTGACCATGGAGAGGACATGAAGAAGTGGGATGGAAGACCTACCTCAATCCTGGAGGCACGGGTACGTGAGTTGCAAGGAAAAACAACCACTCAAGGGGGGACCTCCAGGAGAGTTGCTGCTCCAGTTTCCAGTAGGCAGTTCCCCAGACAGAGGACTAGAAGCGCTGATTCTATCCGTGATCTTAATAGGGAGACTTCTGATTCCCATTCACAAGAAGTGGGTTGCGAATTCTGCAATTGGAATTAGAGGGGCCCTGCCTCCAGCCAGGTGGAGGAAAGGGACAACCGGGTTTACTGGACTGTGTGGATCCGATGGCCTGGCACATCTGACCCACAGGAGTATAAGGCTCTAGTGGACACCGGTGTGCAGTGCACCCTAATGCCATCAAACTATGTAGGGGCAGAACCCATTTGTATTGCTGGAGTGACAGGGGGATCCCAAGAGCTAACTGTATTGGAGGCTGAAGTGAGCCTAACTGGGAATGAGTGGCAAAAGCACCCCATTGTGACTGGCCCAGAGGCTCCGTGCATCCTTGGCATAGACTACCTCAGGAGAGGGTATTTCAAGGACCCAAAAGGGTACAGGTGGGCTTTTGGTATAGCTGCCTTGGAGACGGAGGAAATTAAACAGCTGTCTACTTTGCCCGGTCTTTCGAAGGACCCTTCTGTTGTGGGGTTGCTGAAGGTCAAAGAACAACAGGTGCCAATTGCCACCACAACAGTGCACCGGCGGCAATACCGCACCAACCGAGACTCCCCGATTCCCATCCATGAGCTCATTCGGCGACTGGAGAGCCAAGGAGTGATCAGTAAGACCCGTTCACCCTTTAACAGTCCCATATGGCCAGTGCGGAAGTCTAATGGGGAGTGGAGACTAACAGTGGACTATCGTGGCCTGAACGAAGTCACTCCGCCACTGAGTGCTGCTGTGCCGGACATGTTAGAACTTCAATATGAACTGGAGTCAAAGGCAGCCAAGTGGTATGCCACAATTGATATCGCTAATGCATTCTTCTCAATCCCTTTGGCAGCAGAGTGCAGGCCACAGTTTGCTTTCACTTGGAGGGGTGTCCAGTACACCTGGAATTGACTGCCCCAGGGGTGGAAACACAGCCCTACCATTTGCCATGGACTGATCCATACTGCACTGGAACAGGGTGGAGCTCCGGAACACCTTCAGTACATTGATGACATCATCGTGTGGGGCAACACAGCAGAAGATGTTTTCGAGAAAGGGAAGAAAATAGTCCAAATCCTTCTGAAGGCTGGTTTTGCCATAAAACAAAGTAAAGTGAAGGGACCTGCACAGGAGATTCAGTTTTTGGGAATAAAATGGCAAGATGGACGTCGGCAGATCCCAATGGATGTGATCAACAAAATAGCAGCCATGTCTCCACCAACTAGCAAAAAGGAAACACAAGCTTTTTTAGGCGTTGTGGGTTTTTGGAGAATGCATATTCCAAATTACAGTCTGATTGTAAGCCCTCTCTATCAAGTGACCCGGAAGAAGAATGATTTCAAATGGGGCCCTGAGCAACGACAGGCCTTTGAACAGATAAAGCAGGAGATAGTTCATGCAGTAGCCCTTAGGCCAGTCTGGGCAGGACAAGACATAAAAAACGTGCTCTACACTGCAGCCGGGGAGAATGGCCCTACCTGGAGCCTCCGGCAGAAAGCACCAGGGGAGACCCGAGGTCGGCCCCTAGGGTTCTGGAGTCGGGGATACAGAGGGTCCGAAGCACGCTACACTCCAACTGAAAAAGAGATATTGGCAGCATATGAAGGGGTTCGAGCTGCTTCAGAAGTGATCGGTACTGAAGCACAGCTCCTCCTGGCACCTCGACTGCCGGTGCTGGGCTGGATGTTCAAAGGGAGGGTCCCCTCTACACATCACGCAACTGATGCTACATGGAGTAAGTGGGTCGCACTGATCAGCCAATGGGCTCGAATAGGAAACCCCAGTCGCCCAGGAATCTTGGAAGTGATCATGGACTGGCCAGAAGGCAAAGATTTTGGAATGTCACCAGAGGAGGAGGTGACACGTGCTGAAGAGGCCCCACTGTATAATAAACTGCCAGAAAATGAGAAGCAATATGCCCTGTTCACTGATGGGTCTTGTCGTCTGGTGGGAAAGCATCGGAGATGGAAGGCTGCTGTATGGAGACCTATACGGCAAGTCGCAGAAACTGCTGAAGGAGAAGGTGAATCAAGTCAGTTTGCAGAAGTAAAGGCCATCCAGCTGGCTTTAGACATTGCTGAACGAGAAAAATGGCCAGTGCTCTATCTTTATACTGACTCATGGATGGTGGCAAATGCCCTGTGGGGGTGGTTACAGCAGTGGAAGCAGAACAACTGGCAGCGCAGAGGCAAACCCATCTGGGCTGCTGCATTGTGGCAAGATATTGCTGCCCGGGTGGAGAACTTGGTTGTGAAGGTACGTCATGTGGATGCTCATGTTCCCAAGAGTCGGGCCACTGAAGAACATCAGAACAACCAACAGGTGGATCAGGCTGCTAAGATTGAAGTGGCTCAAGTAGATCTAGACTGGCAACATAAAGGTGAACTATTTATAGCTTGGTGGGCCCACGACACCTCAGGCCATCAAGGAAGAGATGCAACATACAGATGGGCTCGTGACCGAGGGGTGGACTTGACCATGGACACTATTGCACAGGTCATCCATGAATGTGAAACATGCGCTGCAATCAAGCAAGCCAAGCGGGTAAAACCTCTGTGGTATGGAGGACGATGGCTGAAGTATAAATATGGGGAGGCCTGGCAGATTGATTATATCACACTGCCACAAACCCGCCAAGGCAAACGCCATGTGCTTACAATGGTGGAAGCAACCACCGGATGGCTGGAAACATATCCCGTGCCCCATGCCACCGCCCGGAACACTATCCTGGGCCTTGAAAAACAAGTTTTATGGCGACATGGCACCCCAGAAAGAATTGAGTCAGACAACGGGACTCATTTCCGAAATAACCTCGTAGACACCTGGGCCAAAGAGCATGGCATTGAGTGGGTGTATCACATCCCCTATCATGCACCAGCCTCTGGGAAAATTGAGCGATACAATGGACTGTTAAAGACTACACTGAGAGCAATGGGGGGGTGGGACATTCAAACACTGGGATACACATTTAGCAAAAGCCACCTGGTTAGTCAACACTAGGGGATCTGCCAATCGAGCTGGGCCTGCCCAGTCAGAACTCTTACGTACTGTGGAAGGGGGTAAAGTCCCTGTAGTGCATGTAAAAAATATGCTGGGGAAAACCGTCTGGGTTATTCCTGTCTCAGGCAAAGGCAAACCCATTCGTGGGATTGCTTTTGCTCGAGGACCTGGGTGCACTTGGTGGGTAATGCGGGAGGATGGAGGAGTTCGATGTGTGCCTCAAGGGGATTTGATTTTGGGTGAAAATAGCCAATGAACTGAACGGTATGCTGTTAATTGCTATATGATATTGTATGTCATCACTCCTATGGTTGCTATATGCTGTATCAATGGTATCATAGTAAGAATTTCCAAAATTAATGAAGAATGAACTTTGATTAAACCAAGCAACATGTAGCGGTGGTGGAACAAAGACTGGCTTCAGCATGCAACAATCCAACACCACGCAGACCATCTCTCCAGCCTTGAAGGACTATTACGGTAGATGGAGCCCAAAGTTATAGACTGAATGAACTCAATGGACATGTGTGGACCCTCTACAGATGTTTTACAGGGATGGTCCATAGACTACGGGAATGATAAATGATATCTACGTATGTCATCAAAGGATGGGGAGGCGGGTGGTGGTTATTGAGGTCATATTGGATAGTATGAGACCTGAGCATGACGTAAATGATATGGAATAAGGGGTGGATACTGTCATGGTTTTAGCTGGGATAGTTGATTTTCTTCACTGTAGCTAGCATAGTGCTGTGTTTTAGACTTGGTATGTAAATAATGTTGATAACACCCTGGTGTTTTAGTTGTTGCTGGGTAGTGTTTACACTAGTCAAGGACCTTCTAGCTTCCCATGCTCTGCCAGATGCACAAGAAGCCGGGAGGGGAGGGGATGCAACCAGGAGAGCTGATTCGAATTGGCCAGAGGGTATTCCATATCATGTGACGTCATGCCCAGTATATTAACTGGGGGAATTGGCTGGGGGAGGCAGCGATCGCGGCTCGGGGACCGGCAGCGTCGGTCGGCGGGTGGTGAGCGGTTGCAGCACTTGTTCAGTTTTGGTTTTGTTTTTTTTTTCCCTTTCCCTCTCCTTCTACTGTTTCATCTCTCTCTCGCTCATTATTTTCCTTTTCATTATATTAGTATTATTGCTGTTTTATTCTAATTATTAAACTGTTCTTATCTCAACCCACGAGTTTTCTTACTTTGGCCCTTCCGATTCTCTCCCCCATCCCACAAGGGTGGGGGAGTGAGCGAGCGGCTGTGTGGTGCTTAGTTGCTGACCGGGGCTAAACCACAACAATAAAATATTAAAGAAGGGAGTTTTACAGAATTTTACAGTCTTTTAATCCAGGCGAGCACTTAAGGCTTTCAATAGGGTAACAAGAGCAATTTTTACCATATCTTTCTCAGCCACCCTGCAATACAGGTAAAGAAATAAATGTGAGTTAGTGGACAGAAATGTGTTATTATCTAAATTCACAGTCACATAAAAGACAGTGCAAAGCCAAAGGAAAAGATGTGGTGGTATTAAGACACGAATCTATGTATATGCATGTGTGTATCGCTATTAAATAATAAGAAGACAGTTTAAAGATATGAAATAGTATTTAGAATCTGTAAAATCAGCTTTCTGTGTGCAGAACTTAACAATTGATTCTGAATAGGCCCAGCTCATAAATTGTAGCTATCCATACTAAGCAATTTTTGTACAGAGTAAAAGAAAGTCTTGAATTTCACTTTTTCTACACTTTCATGGCATTAAATTCCTCCAAATTCCAGGGTGCAAGAGCCAGAGAATGCTATAGAGAAATCAATCAACTCAATCATTTGACCAAAAACACTCCATGAACATATGATTCATAAAATAGTGAGAAACAAATTAAATGGCAAAATCTCTTATTTTATATCATTGAGTTTCCAGCATAACCACTACATAGGGCATAATATAGAGCAGAGTGTTTAAAGCATGTGTTAAAGCAGAAAAATATTCACAATTTTCTTACTAGTAATGAAATAATTGCAGCAGTAGAACATTTTACATGACACTCAGAACTATGTGTTAAGTATTTGACTATGTTTAGTAGTTTTCTCTACAGTAATGTGTTACGACACTACATCAACAGCTATAAACACAATTTCTATTGACCTCTGCAGCCAAGTCTGTGGACATGAATCATTTCAACCTGATACAAAGAGTTCTCTGACAAAAGTCAGCAGAAACAAATTGTGCAGACTCTAGTTGTCGTGTAAGGGCATGCCCTGTGGTAGTACCATTAAGAGGTAAACACGGAGTGCTTATGGCTGCTTCCAGCTAACCTCAGGGCAGCATTTGAACACCTCGGTAGATGTTTCACTGGACAGATTCCACTCCAAGTGCAATAAACAGACCACATAACCAGAAGACATGCAGGACTTAGGGAGGCATATATCTGCCGGCAGGGGGCAGACTTTTGAGACAAAATTTGGGCGCTGCACTTCACACTTTTCTAGTGTTAGAAATTTCCTTTCACAACTTCAGGAGGTCTTAAAAAATGTGAAATTATCAGAAAGGAGCATTTTTGAGAAGTGTATGACGCAAACCATCTGTATATAGCAAGCTCTTAAATATCACAAGGCTGTAAAAGGAACACTATATGGAATTATTTTGAATAGTCCTGAAGTATAAAAACCACCACATTCTCAGTCCAAGGAAGATAAAAAATGTTTATATGTTTACACTGGTAACAAGGGTCTTGGAAGATTACAGTAGTCCTTTCAATTTTACATCTGCAAACTTGCTAAAATAATTGTCTTTTAATGAGCATTAGATTCGGTGAGATTTTTGCATTAATAGAATGACTGAAAAAGCTACTAAACATTATTTATTTCAGCATTAGACAGTAATGTTGTCTTCTGTTTTCTTTAATTTGTTAATTCTCTCATGAACTTTTCACTGTATATGCTCAAAAACAGCCATATGCAAAGAAGAAAAAGATGTCAAATGACTCCCTGCTTTTCACCTGCCATGCCGGACCTTTTCCTGAAGTGAATATTAACATTAGTAGATGTTGCACTGCCCAAGGCAATATATAGAAAAAAATTCTTTAACGAAGGGATTGTAAGTCTTGTCTATTCCGTTGAAACTCACCCATACAAGAAGACCGGAGTGCTTCACTACTGAACAGATTTGTGTGTATCTGTTGCTTTCTGGATGATAAGGATTGTTTTCAGAAGATATTAATCCTTTCCCTTGTTTACTGAAGGTACTGGTTTATACTTGTCAAAAAAATTAGTGGATTCTAAAAGAGGAATAAAGCAGCCTTTTTCTGCTCTTGGATGTATTCAACAAATGTACATTATTCACATTCTTTTGTAATCGAACTGCTGAATCTTCACTGCAATAAGAACTTCTGCTTCAATTAACGTTGCACAAAATAGTCATCATAAGAACTACCAGTAGCATGTTAGAAATTATATCGGAATTTTTGTGGTTGTTTTTAGTTGTAAATTGGATGCTCTTTTAATTCTTTAAATCTTATATTTCGTTAATAAAATACATTTCATCCTTCCACGTCTTAGTCAAACCTGTGTGTCTCTTTTTAATGGAAAGATAATGTATTTTTACTTTAGATGTTTCTGTGGTATTTTTAAAATGTGGCAACACTTGCTAACTGCTTATCAGTTTCAGGGTTTCCTCATTTTTTGACAACTCTCTTCAATACCACTATTGAGATTATATAGGTAATACAGAAATAAAGCCTAAGTAGGGAAAATCAGTCATCTTTATGGCAAAAAGGGTACTATAAGCTCATGATGTCCGCAATAGCAGTACCACTGAGAGCATAGCTCTTTCTCTGAGGTTATCAATCCCTTTGTTGTGATTGCAGTCATGTTTCCCATAGTAAGTGGTCGCAAGCATTTGACCTAATAAACTATAGGAGCTGTCTTTGGTTTGTATCTTACACACTGCTTCCAGCTACTGACACTTACAATGAGTGTACACAATACACTATGACAACCATCAGAGCTGACCGCCTTTGCTTACAATTAAGGGGACTAAAAACAATCCAAGATCAAAAACATGCAAAGCCTAGTGTAAGCCCCAAGGATCTCTGCCACTGAGTGGGACCAACTCCCAAAACCCAAAATTTCTTTTATTCTCTGTATACTTTCCTGTTTACCGCTGTCTCCTTCTTCATAGAGGTGCACTGACTTTGCAGACTGCCACAGTATGTGAAAAATTAGACTAGTCTCCTAATCTCATGACTTTTTTTGGCCATTTTTGGGCCCCAGTTGTTTACAGGTAAAAGCTGGCTAATCGTGCTCTTGGTACATCTACACGCCACCTCTTCGTCTACCTCCCCCTTTTTCGGGGGAAGACTTCATATGCTGCTTTGCAAGCTCTTCACAGTGCACAGTGTGTTCAGCCCTCCCTTGGTCACAGCCTGGAAAAAAAAGCTGGTAAATTTCTGGTCAGAAATATCATCTCTGAAAATAAGATGCCTTCTTTCCATGTAACTAATAAAAAAGCTAATTGACACAATTCTGACCCTGATCCATTTTAACATATCAAATTATGCCACTGCCATTCTTGCTTTGCTAGCAGATAGCATACTGTACAGATGGCAAGCTCTTCCTTAAACACCATCAACTCAGCAGAATTTTTGATTTGTCTTGGAGCACACCAAAAATGAAAGAAATGGAGAGCTCTAGAATTTTTCACAGTTCAGATTTGGACTACTTGAATTTAAATGGTCTAGCAAATATTTTCTAAGAATAAATTGACTTTATTTCTCCCTTCAGCTTTCTTACAAAGAGAAATTTATTATTGTTCTCAGCTGAGAATTTTTCACATAAACTAATACAAGCAAGGGACTGCACTCAAAGAAGTTATGGATTTGTTTTTCTGACCTGCTATGTGACCCTGTTATATCTCTAGGTGAATCAGGGTTTCAGACCCAGTAACCGTTTCATACTGGGCTTTCAGATTGTGCACCATGGGGCATTGAAGCACCAGCTTACTGAGGTGGTTTTTTTCTCCAGTCAGCAGGGAAAATTAGTAACTGTCATGTACAAACTGTATTGAACACTGAAGAGTGTCCACAGGAAAGGTCTGGACAGGCAGGGAATGACACAATAACTTCTAGCTGTTGCTCTTGGCTTGTTTTTCTAGAGTTTTAATATTTCTTGATCCCTGCATAACAACCTTTAATCTGCCAGTGTTTCTGGGCTGTTATTAGAGCAGTCCCCTCTTACTAATGCAGCTAGGTATCAGCAGGGGGATTGGGAAAAACTGTTGTAGAGCCAACAGAGATAGAGCTTTTCCTGAGCAATGAATGGGAGACCAACTCTGCACTGCCAATTCTTTTCTTTTCAAAAAGCACCTCAAGACACACTGCCCCTGGAAATTACTGTGACGTCAGATATCTGCATTTTACTACAGCCTCCTCGGACACATTTGGGACCTTAAGGAAAGTAGCCAATTTCAGAGACAAAGACTTTATTACATGCATTTCTCTCCTTGGATGTATAGAAGCCATAAGGTTTCTACCTTACCTCTACCGTGATAACAGTAAGTAAAACATGCAAGAAACTCTTTTTATGCAGGTAGAAATAGAAAGTTAAGATGGGGTGGCTCTGGATCTGAGCCACTGGAAATAGTGGGAAAAGCCAAGCTGCAGATTTGTAGTGGAAAAGAGAGGGCAGTGAGAGAGGAAGAAATGTGAATCTTTTGAAAGCTTTTTCTGTGATGCTAAAACCAAATAATCTCCAGCCTAGATCTGGTCCTACAGCAGTGTATGGCCAGGGAAGGCTATAAACAAAACAGATATCACAGATACTATCTGATACCTCATTTTTAGATAGGAAAAGTTACGTACTTAACTGGGATACTCTGGGAAGAGGGATGGATTTGCAAGGCTACATCAGTGATCTCTCTGTGCATGAAAACCTGTATTCTCCCTGCTGTATAGTACAATTTGCATAATTACTTGCTCTCTGGGAAGACTCTATCATTGGTTTTAGCTGTGTGTTTAAATGGTTCCTTTTCTTTCAGTGCAAGCATAATCACCCATCATCATACTCCTGGGAAATCATTACGTTTGGTAATTTATTTGATTTTATTCCAGTTTCCCACTGCATCAGTTATCAGCTGATATGTACAGGCTAGCAAATCTCCATGATTTCAGCAAGGGGCTCTTGTTACCCAAACTCTGCTGTCAAAATTTGGTGTTAGATGGTAGATTGGTTTGCAAACTCGTTCTTTTATGCATGGTTGATTTTTGTCTTTTGTCATTCCCTTTTCCTCTTGCCAGCCTCTTTATAAGAAGCCCAGCTGAATCCACTCAGAAAGCATGCATAGTACCCTCATTAATGCACCTGTCTGTACCTCCATTCACAGTGCTGCATTTCTGCAGCATGTTTTTTCTGGCCAAAACTTTTCCATATACTTATCTGCACCTGAAGTTCTGCTCTGCAGTCGGTAGGATTGCTTAAATTTACTTTTTTATTATTATCCCCATAAGTAAAGTGCATGAACATAGCAGATGATAGTGTATTGGTTCTTCATTACATCATATCACCTGTTTCCAAGGTTTTGAGTATTAAAAAATAGTCTTGAGTGCAGACCATTCTCTTGAATTGCCTTAAATCTGAAATCAGCCATGCCAGTACTCCCAAGTGCAGGAAAATTAGATGTAATCGACAATAAAATCAGCATCTTGTGATCAACAGATTACTTAATTGTCAGAAAGCTCTTTAGTATCCACAGTTAAAGTGGATTCCTTCTACTGCCTTAGTTGGTGATGCAAACTAACTATTCCACAAACGTGGCAGTGGACATATCCTGCCTGCAACATCTTTGACTGGATTTAAGCGTCTCTACCCAGCTTTCTAGTAGGCAGTGAGAAACATGCACTGTAAGGACAAAATTGTTATGATGCTAAGGTGGACATCTGAAAACTAACCTCATGATTTTTTCTGAAAATAATCAGTTATTTCCATGAGAGAAAGAAAAATGACTATGTCTGAACTAAATATGCCTTAGTTGAGATCAACCTAGTTGTAGTAAATCTTTGTGAGTCGAATGATAAAATTCATATGTTCTGGTGCTTTACCCATGTATGAAAAAGCAGGATGTTGGACCGTAGTTGAACTGTTGCACCACAACCTTTGTATTTTGCCATGACTACTTTCTCAAGGCACGAGCTGATTGATATGAACCATACTCCTGGAGATGAACCATTAATATGTCAGTTTCAGAAAGTACTACACCTGACCAGAACATTGGAAACGTGCTTCAGAGATTTTCGCTATAGCAAAGCAGAAACTACAGCCTCAGCTGAGCTTCTGCTACAAGTCCCTCTTTTGGCACACTACTGCAAAGCACAGGCCACATACTATGAGCAATGTGGAGCACAAACGGTAGCAACACTGTGATGTTTGGTGTCAGTAACAAAATGAAAATTTTCACTTTCAAAGTGGGTTTTTTAGCCAGGCACTCTTTCTACCTTTATGTCTGTTATTTCTCTGAGACAGAGTACATTCTGGTTTCTGGTGTATTCATGTATCTGACAAACTACTTTTACCTCCCACAGAGATTTGGGTATTTGTATCACTAATACATAAGAAAAATGACAATACTGTAGAAAAGATGAATGAGTATTCCAAAATGTTAAGTTTGTAGTTGGACTCGAGGATCTTAAGGTTCTTTTAAACTTAAATTACAGTATTATTCTCTGATATTTGTTTATTCTTTGACACTTCATTGAAATATTCTCAATTACTCATAAGTTCAATGAAATGGCAGAAGTTAAAGGCCCAGGCAAAATTTAAGTGTTCTCAGCTATTGTCGCGTCCCAACCTCAGAGGGAGGAGAGCGACTAAGGTTCTAATGGTCCCCTCGGACTAAATTAAGGTGAAACGACACCAAACGATCAATCAAACATTTTCTTTTTATTCTAACACAGAAAGTAACTTAGACTTGGAAAGGCAATTCGAACTTAAAAGCCTGGAAAAGCGTTAGCGGTGTGGATTCTTATTAAGAATATTCAGAGAAGAAGAAGAAGAGAAAAGAAAGGAGAGAGAGAGAGATCACCGGTCCAGGTTCCAGCGTTGGTCCAGCCAACGCGGGGGTGGGTGTCTGGTCGGTAGGAGCGCTTGTCCAAAAAATGAGGAAGCAGGAGAAGGAGGAGAAAAAGCCCCAAATGGTACTTGCCTTGCCCTTTTATATTCATCTTGTGAGTGTTTGAGACATTCCTTAGAAAGGTTCAAGGGATCTCCACCCCCTGTCCCCTTACCGAGTATTGTCTCCTGCTAATTGGTTAGCTGTCCTCTCTCGCTATGTAAATTAGCACGCATGCTCCTTCCTGGAGTGGGGGGAGCAAGTCTTCTCAGCCCTGAATTGGGTCGGCGGTCGTGATCTCCCCCTGCCGCCTTTACCCTTCACCTAAAAACCACGGTTTTGGTACTTTGTCAACCAGCTGAGGGGGATGCTCACCCTTATCAGTCTCTTCAAGGATCCTTATCTCTCAGGTTTTGTCTTCAGCCAACTGAGAGGAACGTTTATGTTCACTCTTATCAGTGTAAGGATATAGTCGTCCTTATCTCTCAGCTTTTGTCTTCTGACTGATGAATTGGCCTTGGTGTCAGACTGCTTGTCATTCCAGTTGGACTCCTACAGCTATGGGGACTAATATGCACTTGTGTGTCTGTATATGGTGTACAAGATACAAACATGACTGTATATATTACAAAAAAGTCAGAATTTCTTGCATATTCTGCAAGGATATTCTATTTAAATATATTTTCATAAACACTTTCTCATGTATTTAAAATTTATATTATAAGAATTGGTTAATATAAAACTATTAAAATAATACATCAAGCATCTATGACTGTGTCCTTGTACAAGCTCCATTTGTAATCAAAGGTTTTTTCCTCTTCAGCACAAAAAATGCTAATCAAGGAATGAAATAATTTTTCTGAAAACACCTTTGGAGAAGGTTTTAAATCTGAGCATTTTAGGTGAGAAATGTCTTTACGATGAAAATAGATGGATACTGGTATTTCCTAATGCATTCTTCCCACTTAAATTTTCTAGAATACTCCTATTTCAAAATTGAGAGCCGTCAATGACAGTGCGATCGCCATATCTTCTGAGAAGAAGTAAGCAACATGAACGAGAATAAATAAATGCTATATTGTGTACTGTGGAGAGCTCTTCTCTTCCTCCGGCTCCATTTTTATTATTTCAGAAGGCAGTAAAAGAGTGCCTCTTATCCAGATTTGGCGTGGGGCCAGCTCTGTTCTTGAGTGACCTGAAAATAAAGGAAAATATTTTTATTTGTGAGCCAGTTGAGGACCAATCAGTGATAAAAGCTCTCTGTAAGTAACTCTTCCTTACTGAATGGTTGACTAAAATGTTTAACTCTCATAGTACTGAGAGAGCATTGTTAAAGATTCAAGGATGTCCTCATTAATGAACTTTGTGGAATAATTAGATTAAACTCTTCTGCATGTCTCTTGAGCAGAGACATCTCAGTACACATCTTGCAGAAAATGGGCCTAGATTATTTCCTCAGTGGCAGTTGAACTGATTAGTATTGAGATAAAGAGGAGTGCCAGGCTCCTTTCCATGCTCTCACAAGAGTCAAGGGCCATCAGTCTCTGGTAAGAAATTACATTTTGTAAAGTGAGTAGTTTTTCTGGGAAACTGTACATAGAAAATCACTGATCTTATGTCGTTGGAGGCGGCTTTTTCTTAGATGCAACACCACAGTAAAAAAATCCCCTTTTGGTGCTAAGAATAACGTTTTGATGAAAACAGGTTAAGATTTAGAAGATCATAACAACTCGTCCAGCTCTTTCCAACTATAATTTTTCAATTCCTCTGTCCTCATCCCCTCCTACAGTAATAAGAAATAATCTGACAGAGCTATTGCCAGAGTTATAAAGGTACTTTTGTAGTGACGTGAGACAGTTTATCATCTTCAGTAAAAAGAAGTGGTAGCAATATGTTGTTGGAGTAATTGTCTTCGTATTTCTTTCTGACACTACATTCTACAAAATTAAAATGAGTGCTTATGATTATGCTCTAGAATAACTTGAGAACTCAGCAACACATATAAGACTTATTTGCCCTAGAGAGTTTGTGTTTTGTCCATTGCATCCCATTCTTTAGCAATATAATGATACAGAAGGAACAGTCCAATAAAATATAGAGGGAATAAAAATTAATCTTTGCAAATAGTTATAAGAAGAAAGTAAAAGGGTACATCATTAGTGTTTATTCCACTTTTAATCCATGCTTCTTGTTTACAAAAATATGCCTTCATTCATATATGGATTCAATATGCCTCTCTGTTAATCAAATGTAATACTAGCCTGGTAATGCTCTTCATCACTGGGTGAAAAAGAGTAGAATGTCATAACTTGCACACTGTATTTATTGCTATTTCAGAGTCAGCTCTGGAATGTGGCGATATTCTTAAAGAGCTACACCCTAATATTGCTTTTCCAGCTATGTAGCCATGCTTCATTATAAAGAGGAGAAAAGGAGGAAATGTATAGCTGTAATAAATTCGCAGTACTGCAGGGAGTCACTTGCCTTGTGCTGAACTGTCAATATGACAGTAGAAGGAAAAACTGCCTCCCATAACACCACACAGATTCAGTGCCAAATGGGCCTAGGCCTTTCTCATCTATAGTGTATTTCTCTAAAGAATACAGACTCTCAGCTGAGAATGGCTCCTTGTTTTCTTTTATATAGAAAAGGAATTTACATAGGATGACATAGTGTTGTTTTCAAAAGGTTTATTAAAGAGACAATTCTTGTCGATGATGTGATCTGACATCAGTTAGAGAGCACTTCCAAGTGATGACAATTTCTAAGATTCTGTCACTTCTCCAACAGTTTGACATGTATTATTTAACAATGTCAAACACAGTTGCTCGTATAACAACACTTTCAAAGGACCTTGAGCAAATTTCTGTAGGACAAACCATGTTATCCTGACAGTTTCACCTGTGGGACATATACATTTAAAGCAGAAAAACAGACGGTAGATAGGTATGCTGATATATAATCCTTCATATGCACACAGATATACATATAATTTAATAATAATGCTAAACCTGAAATCACATGTCTCATGTCACTGGTTATGTCCTCAGCAAAATGTTTTCTCTGCTTTCCTGGATCCTGTCAGTCAGACCTATTCTGGTGAAGGAACGTGAATGTGCTATACACATCTGCTAAGTAAACTACCTCTCTATCTTCTAAAACCTGTATGCTCAGCAAATTCTTTACTCTGGCACACATTAAGATTTTGGAGATGAAGAGGGTCGTCATGTTTTACATCAAAAGTCACTTTCCGTTTGACTGATGTATAATGAGTGTGGGCAAGTCAGATTTGCTGCCTGTCAGCTGCTGACGAAGAGGAGTAGCTGAAGAAAGAGATGTGGATCTAGAGAGTCTCTTTCCCTCAGACCATTTTTGGCAGGAGGGATATCTGGTAAGGTCCACGTCATCCGCCATCCCTCTGTTACCAGCCACATCTGTCCTTACATGTGGTCTCATCCCTGCAAGCAGTGAGGGCTAAACCATTGCCTTTGCCTTCGGCCTGTCGTCTGGTTAGCTTACTTTTTATTCTTCAAATAAGTCCAAGTTTATCATGTGAATTTGCTGCAGTAATAGCATTAAAAAATCTTATTGATAAATTGATTGAATGGACAGAAAGCAGTAAAATAAATCACCTTTTAATTTTGAAAGAAAAGATTTCAAAAACTGCAGTGGAACACATTCCAAAGAAAGAGATTTTTTTTCTAGGTTTAGCATTGTAGCAAACTTACCTTGTCCCTGCTTTTCAGCAAAGCAAGTGAAAGAGCATAACATTTTAACTTAATATTGTCAACAGTTTCCGCCATCTCCAAAGAGCTGCATACATCTCTCTCCCAAATTATAGTCTCTGCCTTGCGAAACCGTTATTATAATTCTAAATAAGACAAAATGAGCAAACCATTTGAGAGACAAAATACAGAATTACTGCTAAGGCAAAACTGCTGACTCACCAGATGTAAGCACACTTTTTGAAATCACCATGCTTTGTGTACATACAGAATTTCAACTATTCAAAAAAAACTTGAGAAGTTGCCAGATTCACAAAACGTTAGTACTGCCACTCTGGTGATGATGAGTCACAGCTTCCTGTAATGCAGATCTTAAAAGACAACAGTGAGTCATCTTGCAGATTTTGACGCAGGAATCAAATTGCCTCTGGGCGTAAAAATTACAGGAAAGCAAAACCTGGGAAATCCTTTTAGTGTTGCAGAAAAAAAACACAGATTAGAAGTAGCGAAAGCTAAATTGCATCTATTGCAGAGTACAGGAGAGACACATAGCTCTGTAGTGCTAGTCAGCAAAAGACTTTTAGGTAGAAAGTACTAAATCACTTCTCAGTAGGAATTTATCTGTGCCATGTAGCTATTGAAGTTATTGAGGTGGAGTTCTTCTCCAACAAAGCGACAACTATCTGGAACCACTCTTTCTGATAGCATGCAGTCTTATCTCAAAGCACTTTTAAGTATGGCTTAAATTCAGTATTTACAGAAAGTACATAGATTTAAGATTCTTCTTAGAGGGAATTACATCTTAGGATTTGGAACATGGAGGAGACCTGCTAAGGAACTGTAAAACTACATTTACACTTTCTTAATCTTGACTTGCTATGAGAATTCCACAGGCCTCGGGTGTAAATTTGCACTTCTATAACTCGTTAATGATTTCACATTTGCCAGAAAGCTGCATAGTGCTCTAGATTGAAAGGTATGCCTAGTATCCACAGCACCTAGGCCTGTGATTATAATAACGTGCTTCTTTCACCATATCTTAGAGGAATTGACAAAGGAAGTCCGTTCCAGAGATTCCCTATTAAAAATTAATTACTACATAAAAGGTCAAATAGACGAGGTTGTCTGTTTCTTATTCCATTCAAAGGTGGAAAATTCACAAGCTCTATGGGAAATCTCTTTCAGTGTTTCATAACCATGTGACGAAATAATTTCTTGTGTAATTTTTATGTATTGTATTACTTTGTTGTTTTAAATAATTCTAAATTTTGATTCTTGCTATGTGTACTCTCTGTATTGGTCAGCTAGATCTAGCGGGATCGAAACTGGTGATGATGCACTGCTCCTCAACAACAGCAGGTGTTCTTTGCCTTGCTCAAGCATTTTTATCTCTGTATTACTCCAAAACATTTTATCTCCTATTACTCTCACTAGCATCAGTAACATGAACCCTTAGAGTAATTTTTTTGTTCCTGATGAGCTTTCCTATTCGTCTTTGTCGCGTCCCAACCTCAGAGGGAGGAGAGCGACTAAGGTTCTAATGATCCCCTCGGACTAAATTAAGGTGAAACGACACCAAACGATCAATCAAACATTTTCTTTTTATTCTAACACAGAAAGTAACTTAGACTTGGAAAGGCAATTCGAACTTAAAAGCCTGGAAAAGCGTTAGCGGTGTGGATTCTTATTAAGAATATTCAGAGAAGAAGAAGAAGAGAAAAGAAAGGAGAGAGAGAGAGATCACCGGTCCAGGTTCCAGCGTTGGTCCAGCCAACGCGGGGGTGGGTGTCTGGTCGGTAGGAGCGCTTGTCCAAAAAATGAGGAAGCAGGAGAAGGAGGAGAAAAAGCCCCAAATGGTACTTGCCTTGCCCTTTTATATTCATCTTGTGAGTGTTTGAGACATTCCTTAGAAAGGTTCAAGGGATCTCCACCCCCTGTCCCCTTACCGAGTATTGTCTCCTGCTAATTGGTTAGCTGTCCTCTCTCGCTATGTAAATTAGCACGCATGCTCCTTCCTGGAGTGGGGGGGGCAAGTCTTCTCAGCCCTGAATTGGGTCGGCGGTCGTGATCTCCCCCTGCCGCCTTTACCCTTCACCTAAAAACCACGGTTTTGGTACTTTGTCAACCAGCTGAGGGGGATGCTCACCCTTATCAGTCTCTTCAAGGATCCTTATCTCTCAGGTTTTGTCTTCAGCCAACTGAGAGGAACGTTTATGTTCACTCTTATCAGTGTAAGGATATAGTCGTCCTTATCTCTCAGCTTTTGTCTTCTGACTGATGAATTGGCCTTGGTGTCAGACTGCTTGTCATTCCAGTTGGACTCCTACAGTCTTGAAAGGCAGCTGAATGCTATTTCTGGAATAAGTTCTGGAAATGCCATTTCTGTCATCTGACTTACATCTTCTTCTCTTTGCCTCATGTTTATTGCAGCTTAGCCCTACGTCCTTTCATGTGAATACTTTTAGACACAGCCTGAAGCTATGTGCAACTGTCTTGAATACAGAGTTGTCTGGACCTGTTTGGGACTATTAATTTTAGCTGTATATGCCTAGAAGGCATATCATCGCTCAGAAAAAGAGCCTGCAGCAATAAAAATTGAAACTGCAGTATTCAAAAAACTGACTCCAGGGTATCCAAAACCCCCAGGTCTCTGTGCTGCTCCCACTAATATCTGACTGTCAAAATAACACGCAGTTATCTACTTTATTGGATATATTATAGAAGTATCTAATTCTATGGGACTTTGGGATGTATCCACAAAAATGCACTTTTAAGTGAAGAGAGACGACAGCATAAAGGGCAGCGAGGACTGTTTAGAGATATGAAGCTGCCCGTTACCTCTTCATTTTTTTAGGGGTGAATAAAGCTGAAGAACAAATTTCTAAAAACTTTTCGTTGATATGGTCAGCAAAAAATATAAGCATAAGCCTCCTGCCTTTTCTAGTCTTAAGCATTTTAGTTCTTCGTACCCCCGGTATGCTGTAACTAAAAGAAGTGTAAGTAGGATAAGCTATCCCTTCCAGATTGCTCAGATACTGGGTAGAGAAGCATAATTTAAAACAGGCAGATGTCCTCACAAGAATATATTGACTGTGTGCTATCTAGTGCTCTCTGTTGGCTTCCACAGCATCCTACCGCTCTACTAATGCATTAAATCTTTTTCTTCAGAAACGGCACGATTTTGTGACGAAAAATGAGTACTGTCTGGCTGATTTTGTGTCTTCCACTGAATTAAGTATAATATTTGTGTCCTGGAAGCAGCTTTGTTAATAATTTTTTTCTCAGTTTCTCTTGCTATATCTGCGCAGTTCTTTCAAGGGGTATGTACATCACCACTCCATTCACTCTTGGTGGAGCTATCTACTCTGTGGAGATCTAAATGTCATACCACTACTTTTCTTACTATCTCTTAGAACTGGCAATCAGAAACATTTTTTTTTTTATCTCCTTTCTAATGGCTAGTTTGCCACTAATGAAGTAGTATGTATATTTCTTTATCGAATTGCTGGACTCTGACTCAAACTGTATTTTTTCCCGTGATGATTGCTCTGCTATGTGCCTTCAGGTGCCCTTACTCATGCTGCTTGTGTTTCTCATTTTGAATATTCTCCCTATTTCATATTATGAGAAGCCTTCTGCATTCATGATTTGGAGCTAAAGTGCAGAATGCTTTTAGGACTGCAGAAGGAAAATAACTTGAGATGTCTTCAGTGTTCCATCTTCTTTACAACTCACTGAGCTCCAAACAGCCAGCAGTAGTACTTTTCCCGGACTTTACTCCAGTGTAACAGACAGCATGCACAGTTATATTAGGTGTGCTGTTCTTTAACAGTGAGTAGTCCAGGCTTTGACCTCTCACTCTTAATACAAATCATATAACCATGTTCCCAGGTAAGTAAAAAAGCAAACAAAGTGCTCTGCAGCTAACTTCCACCTTACGGTAGTACAAGTCCTTTTTATATTTTTATAAATAAAGTCCAGCTGCACTCCATGTTTCCAACAGACAGATGTGTCTTACTACACTGCATGTCTAAAGTTTTTTTCTCATCGGATAAGCGATTCTCAGTGCCTTCGGCCACATATATTGTCTGGTGATTGATGAGGCAGTTGCCTTATTATTACTACTATTCTTGCATTCAATCCTGTCTCTTACCAAAAGAATATCATGCTAAGATATTCATGTTGAGAGAAAGAAGCGCAGGTTTTAAAGGCAACTTACATCTAGCTCAAAACCACTGGACTGTTCTGGCACTGCACATCAGAGTGTTTTACAAAAAAAGAAAATTCCCAGAGAATTTAAAATCCTATCTTTACACTAATTACAATGAATAATATAATGCAGGTCTAGTTTTGTTTCTTTAATCTGTACTCTCCACTGTTTCTTTACGTTAGAAGGCTGTACCTATGTAGTGTGGAACAAAAAAACCTTCTTCCCTTCTGCAGCAGAGGACGTCTCTGACAAACTTAAATACTGAACCTATGTGTATCTTTAATTGTCTTAGTTATAAAATTTATGAACTACGCAAAGCATTGTAAAGGGAAGGTTCAGCGATGACAGTACTCCACGAGGGCTGCACTCTCTGCTGATAAAAACCACAGTTACTATTATTAAATGTCACAAAGAAACAGGAAACAGAAAACAACAAAATGGATGGACATTAAATCCAAGAGTGCCAAGAAGGCGAGAGAGTAAAGGCAGTTGAAGTAGTACTGAGTGCATATCTAATACTGTATGACTACGGGGAACAAAATCTTAGTCTGTGTCCTTGTAGAAGATGATGAAATGAAAAACATATAAATATGTCCCTGAATCCCAGCATTAGCTGGAGGCAGAGTGCTTTCTCACTGGCACCTGCCTAGCGAAGAGCATTCTTTATCACTAAAAGTCAACGAACTATGACTGCATTAGATGTCCAATGACAGTACATTATGACTCTTTTTGATTCAAAATTGGTAATTTTCCAGACCTCTGAAGGTACTCTGGTGATATTTTTTTAATACTGATCAGGCACAAAGATATAAATACTTGGAAAAAATAATGTCAGCTGTTGTACTGTAGGCAGTTGACTTTCAAGGAGGACAAGGCTTATATGGTATTACTGTTTTGCTGCTTTTCTTTTTTTTTAATGTCTTTGTCTATGACGCTCTTGCTGTATACATGCCACATAGGACCACTGTTCTTCATGGTTACAGTAATTCTCTTATATTGACACACGAGACATGAATTCCAGAAATGATATACCATGATGATAAATGTTTGCCCTTTTGCATAGTTCAGATGTAGATTCCCACGCAGTCTTACCTATATGCAGTGGCAAATAATGGTAATCAGGTTTTTTATACCCACCACATGAATATCTAATAGCTTCATAGGCTGATGAAGACACTGCTTTGAAGAAAAAAATAACCTAAAGACTTACTTGTCCACAAAGTAGCAATCACCAACCTTTCTTTTCGTGTTGTTGTAGGCAACTCCAGCTTCTGAGTACTGTTTTTAGTTATCTGTTGACAAAGAAGCCACTTCCACCACTCTTGCTATCATATTCAGTGACTGTGTTCGCCTGGAGTCTTTTCTGTCAGTCAGTTCACACTGCCCTAAAACAACAGTACGCGACAGATTGAGGGACCACTGAATACCAAGAGGTGCCGAGCACGAGGAAGAGCAGAGCAGCCCCTAAAACTAGGACTTTGTGACAAGATTTGAAGCACAAAGACAAGATGACACAGCACCAAAAACTTCTGTTATTTGTTTTATGTGCTATGCCAATTTAATCAGCGGTCTTGATGAGTTCTTGAAAAATCCAAATACGACTCATTTTCAAAGAACTTTCTAGTATGTATACGTCATTAGGAAGAGTTTATTATTTAAAAGGTAAAAAGAGATAAAATACCATATAATGATTTCGGAAAAGGGAAAAAAGCTAAATTGGTTGAACATGATCTTTTTTAAATCTAGGTATGATGTAGAGAGGATATATCAGCAAAGCTATTTCTCATGTGGGGCAACTCTTCTACATCTACAGTAGTGCGAAGAGTGAAGAGATCAAAACTGAGAAAAATAAAACAAAGCTGATGAACTTTAAATGTGTCTTTTGAAAAAATGCTGCAGCTAGTAAAGACTTTTGTGATTGAGAAGACACCTCTTTTTGTTGTGGTCTTATCCTGACAACTATTCATTGGAATAGTATCATTATTTCTTGCCGTCTTCCCTTCCTCAGAAATTTTAAACCCATGTAACACAAAGTTCATCAGACCTTACTTCAGGAACAGCTATTTGTTACTTTCACTGTCTACAGCTGTTCACAAAAGTACAGTTTTTTGCTTTCCATTCCCTTTTAGCAGATAGCAATTTCAAATAGTTGTAAAAAAAAGATAATTCTTTCAATTTTGTAGACTTTCTACCTTTTTTCTTAAAATGTGCTATCTCATACGTGCTTCTTCAATGAGTCTTTGTAAAACTAATTGAACTTGGTGTTAATGATATTTCCAGTGTGAAAATCATCTTTCATTACTTCAAGACATATTTCACTGTCTTTCACAGCAGAGCAATTTAGGGAGAATGTCATGTTAAAAATAAAATGTACTCTTCTTCCGACCTGTTGTGGTTTAGCCCCGGTCAGCAACTAAGCACCACACAGCCGCTCGCTCACTCCCCCACCCTTGTGGGATGGGGGAGAGAATCGGAAGGGCCAAAGTAAGAAAACTCATGGGTTGAGACAAGAACAGTTTAATAATTAGAATAAAACAGCAATAATACTAATATAATGAAAAGGAAAATAATGAGCGAGAGAAAGATGAAACACTGGAAGAAGAGAGGGAAAAAAAAAAAACAAAACCAAAACTAAACAACAAGTGCTGCAACCGCTCACCACCCGCCGACCGACGCTGCCGGTCCCCGAGCCGCGATCGCTGCCTCCCCCAGCCAATTCCCCCCAGTTAATATACTGGGCATGACGTCACATGATATGGAATACCCTCTGGCCAATTCGAATCAGCTCTCCTGGTTGTATCCCCTCCCCTCCCGGCTTCTTGTGCACCTGGCAGAGCATGGGAAGCTAGAAAGTCCTTGACTAGTGTAAACACTACCCAGCAACAACTAAAACACCAGGGTGTTATCAACATTATTTACATACCAAGTCTAAAACACAGCACTATGCTAGCTACAGTGAAGAAAATCAACTATCCCAGCTAAAACCATGACACGACCACTACTGCAAAGAATAGATAACACTTCATGCCTTTTCTGCATCATATCAAAATGAAAATAAAGCAATACTGTCTGTGCATTGCCACCTCGGTTTACCAGCTTGACAAAGACGAATTCTTCCCACTCCTTAAGACCAGATTTGCTCCTCTTCAAAATCTACAGGATGACATTGTCAGTAGTAATAGTACATTTGTAACTCTCATTCATGAGCTACAAATTATTTCAGCTAAGCCACCCTTGCTCCTTCTGAATCAAGGGATTTGGCAGATATACTAGTCTGCTGCCTCCTTATTGTGCTGAACACTGAATAACGCTAAGGTTATCTGCTCAAATGAGGTCCAGGGATGAAAAGGAGCTGCTAGGATTTGTTTGCTTTCCCTGTATGTTTTATGAATCTTCATTATCAAGAAAGTACAAAATGCAGGAAGTTTTTCTAGCTGAAGATTCATATCAAGTAAAACTTATTATATGAAGTACTACCACTGTCTTTAAATACTGTCAGGACTGCTCTGCAGATATACTTTTTTCTCAGATTTTATTATAGCTTTTCATTTCACAAAGTTTTGATTAAATTCTTTACAACAACTCCATGTAGAAAACACCTATGGGGAAATGGATGCCCAGGTTTGTAGTCTTTGCTGACTTCAATATGTATTGTGTTAATATGCAATTATTTTCCTCTTTTAAGATTGCGTATAATCAGAGCAAATAGGTTTTTTGTACATTTCCAAGAAGTGTATTTTAATATAGATTCTTTGAAGACTTCATGGAATAATGCTCTCAAAAAAAGCCTCACTCTAATATGTTTCACTGTTCTTCATTGTCTAACTAAATATTGGTTTCCCGGAACACTTCAAAAGAACATTTATATAGTAAAGTGTGAAGGTAATTCTGCAACTTTGCATTCTTTATTCAGGGTTAAAATTTTAAAAATATTACTTTCCATATATATTTTAAAGTCGTTAGTTTATAATAACTCTTACGCAAGCCCTTTTTCATATTGTCCTTAACCTCTGCACCTCTCAAAAGTGCCCTAGGGATAATGCGTAAGAGTGACACAATCATGGCAATATGATATCTGTTGAATCTCCAGGAATCCTGTGAAAAGTAAAGTAATTTTCTCTCGTATTCACGTTATTTTTCTAACATGCCCTGTATGTTACAAATATTTGCAGTGACAGCTATCGTGGATACTATCAAGTTACTGCACATGTATGTGACTGGGGAGAGCAAAAAATGGATATATTCAGTTCTGCAAAGAAATTATCATAATCACTTCTCCCTTCGATGTGTTCCTTAATCACTTACAATATATATTTTGTTGAAGTCACATAGTCGAAATTTCTGGATCTTTCCATATTGCCTTATTTTTCACAGAAACATAAAACAGATATGGTGTATATTGATATCAGTAGCTTAATAGGACTTCATAGTGTAGTCAAGAGTGGGGCTTTAAAAGAACTCAAAAAGCTATGCTATACTAACAGAACTTTCATAGAGTATTTATCCCTCTCCCCCTCACTTCAGCGTCTTAACTTCAGGATCACTCAGTATCTCTTGATTTCCAAAGAAGCATTGGGAAAAATGCTGCGTATCTTCTCAGAGACATAAAAAGACATAAAATAGGCACCAGGAATCTCATATTTGGCTATAAATTCCGCATTACATCTAGGAACACTGACTGAGAAAAATAGGAAGAAGAAAAATTAGACTTTTTTAAATTAATAAGTTTCCCTATGAGGTAGAAGCATGATTATTTTTAGTTTAAATGAAATATTGAGACTCTTCAATATTCAGAGCTAATTTTCACAAAAATGAGGGAAGAACAATACAGCTATCATACTTACATGAAAATATGACACACACTCCTTAATTTCTGCCCTTTCTTTGGTGCTGCATAAACCCTTCCACTGCTCCCCAGATCGGCTCTGGTTTTATGCTTGCGGTGCTATTGGGGAATTTAGCATGAGGCATCACC
The DNA here is from genome assembly GCA_031468815.1 of Morus bassanus. Classification (NCBI taxonomy): domain Eukaryota; kingdom Metazoa; phylum Chordata; class Aves; order Suliformes; family Sulidae; genus Morus; species Morus bassanus. Next base: position 31,281,531 of record CM062600.1, read on the forward strand.
ACATGAAATCATTATCAAAAAAATAATATGATATTCATTTTAATGATTTCTCTCTTCTCCTTCCAGAATCTTCTTCTGATCACGTTTTATATTTTATATCATATATTTTCTATTCCTCGACGTCTCTGCAGCTGCATGTTACATCCAATTTTACTATACCTGATGCCGTATCAGTATGCCTTTTTTGTTCTGTTAACCTTAATTCTGGTATTGTCCAGCTCCAAATTACAGTTTAACCATCAAGTTGTTTCAGCTATGCTCCACTGTGTGGCATCTTTTGTGTCCAATTCTCGTGGCTAGTAGGTATGAATTTCTCAGCACTTTTTATCATGTTTCATTTGCATATATGTAATTTCACATAGAGTAACTGATTGCCATTCCTGTCTCATGACAGAGTGCCAAAAGTAAAAAATCCACTTAGACAGGCGATCAGCTGGAGAAATTAGTATAACAGCTAAGAGAATCAAAACAAAGATACAGAAAGGTCATGGAAATTTCAAAAATGGCAAACGTGACAAGCCTCAGTCCATAGGTCTTGCAAATATGACCAAAGGTTATTGTCTGTCAATGAGAACAGCTGTGCTGTATTACAGGCCAATGTAAGTGCCATGTCTCTGGTCTCCAGACCAAATCACATTAAGATACACACTGTAGTGTTGGCGGTAAGACCTGTCTTTTCATTCTTGCATCGTAGTTAATGTTTGATTATCAGCTTTTCCCAGAAACTACCTTCTATTCAACAGCTACAATCTGGTGAGGGTTACTCTCTATGAAAAACATTTCTGTCTCTCTAAAGGAAGTACAAAGATAAAGAAATAAAGGACAATTTATTCTAATACTGGCACATATCCAGCTCTCTTTTCCAAATTTCTATTTCCATGTAATTAACATATTTATCTGAAAAAAACGTTAGTGTAAACCCTACAGTCTTACCTCTAACTGAAATACTTCTTTTCCCTGTCATTGTTCTGGCTGAGTTCTGTCTGTTTCCTGCTATGCTTCTTTTCAACATAATAGACTATATATGCCACTCGCCTCCAGCTTGTCCCCTTTTGGGCGTCTCATAAAGCTGTCTGTAATCTTCCCACAAGCAATCGGTCCATTGTTATTTTCAGGATTTTTCTTCTCTTTTTTTTTGTGTCCACAAACACTCTTGTCGGGAGATTATGCACTGCCATGTTCTGGTTCTTATGTCAGCATTGTCTCAGTCTGCAGTGTCTTCTGAAGTAAAAAAATCCAGATAGTTCACACTCCTGAAATAGATGGATACCTTTCCATATCAAATATACTCACTGTTTGTGTACGTGTTCTGTTTGGCAAAGCCTCACAATAGCGTGTTCCCTCGTACGTAAAATCACAGAATAGAAATTTTTTAATTAGTTCTTAATTTGGGATCTTCCATGATATCTCTCTCTGCTGCCAACAGTCTCTGTTCCCCGAGGATTATTAAATCTGTACTGCTCCGTAATTTGTTATTGTAGTTTTGGACTAAAATTTCAAAGAGAGTTTCATCAGTCTTCCATCATATGCAAATTGTTTTCCTAAGTGGACTCTTTTTTTCAATAGTAAAAAAAATTGCTTTCTGCATATCCAATATACTTCCAGCATGTTTCAATAATGCCATTCCTTCTTATAGTCTATGCTTTAAACCATTTTACTACTGACAGGTTATACTGTGCAAAGATGAAATACTAATTAGTGCAGTAGATATAAGGCATTACTAATTTCTTTACATTTTTCTTGATGGATATACTTAGCCAGAGCCACTTCACGACAGAGCAGCCTGTTGTAAGCACTTTCTGGGATGGTCATTTAGAAAAATATTATTATAAACTCTTAGAGTAGAAGTCAAAGGGGACAGAGATATTTTTCTGGCTTTTCTTCTGCTTGAATATTATTCAACTTACATTTCTATCCTAGTTCTCAAAAAAATACCATAATGAAACTCGTATTTTAACATCTCTTCATTCTGACCACTAATTATAAGTGTTTTCAAAATGAAGTTCAAACAATTTAGAGGTGTTGCTGTTTGAGAGGAAAGGAAGCCTATGTCCCTAGGTCAGGGAAAGGCACACTTAGTTCTGTTCTCATTGGAGGCAGCAGTAAGCAGGCCAGTAATAATGACATAAAAATTTATACAAAGCAGCACTAAAGAGCCTAAAAATACCTAATATCATGGGAAGTTACTGCCCTCATGGGCAGAAAAGGATGACTGCTTTATTATTGTCCAGCATAGAGTTGCTGCACTGGAAAATGGAGTTTTGAGACAAACAAAATAAATTACAAATTGAGATCAACAAGCTGAAGTGCTGAAATATGTATTTGGTTTGCGTGGCAAGGTTTTGGCAGAGGGAACCACAAGGGTGGCTTTTGTGAGAAGCTGCTGGAAGTTTCCCCCATGTGTAACAGAGCAATACCAGCTGGCCACATGACAGACACATCGCTAGTCAAGGCCAAGCCCATAAGTGATGGTAGTAGTATGTCTGGGATAACAGATTTAAGATGGGGGAAAAACCCAAAAACTGGTCAATTGTAGCTGGGGAAAGGGGGGAGAATATGAGAGAGGAGCAATCCTGCAAGCACCGAGGCCAGCGAAGAAGGAAGAGGAGGAGGTGCTCCAGGCACCAGTGCAGATATTCCCCTGCAGCCCGTGGGGAAGACCGTGGTGAGGCCGGCTGTGCACCTGCAGTCCCAGCAGATTAGTGATCCGGCAGATAACCACTTGCTGCTTGTGGAGGGACCCACGCTGGAGCACGTGGAAGCCAAAAGGAGGCTGTGAGCCACAGCAGGCTCCTGGCAGGACCTGTTAACCCCTGGAGAAAGGACCCCCATGGTAGAGCAGGTTTGCAGAAAAGACTTGTGACCCTGCAGGGGAGCCATGATGGAACAGTCTGTTTCTGAAAGACTGCATGCCATGGAAGGGACCTACACAGGAGAAGCTCGTGGAGCAGTGTGTGCTGTGGGAGCGACACCATGCTGGAGCAGGTGAAGAAAGTGAGGAGTCCTCCCCAAAAGGACCAAGCAGAAGCAGGGACAGCATGTGATGAACTGACCTACCCCCTTTCACAATCCCACTGCATCGCTGGTGGGGAGTAGGTGGACAAATCGGGAGTGAAATTCAGCCCAAGAATAAAGGAAGGGTGGGGGGGAGGGTTTTAAGATTTGGATTTATTTCTCATTACCTACTCTGATCTGATTGGCAATAAATTAATCTAATTCCCCCAAGGCGAAATTGTTTTGTTCGTGACAGCAAGTACCTGAGTGATCTCCTCCTCCCCTTATATAGAACCCTGATCCTAATAATATAGGCAGAGAGATGGGGAGAACGTTATGGCTTTCGGGAAGCAAGCTAGTTCCAGAGGTCCAGTGTTGGTGTGGCTGTGAAAGCGTTGCCATGGGAGGGGGAGCACCAGCAATAGCTTTCAGTGCTGGCATCCTTTGTGTGGGAGCAATCCCTGGAGATTCACAATTTTAGAGCAGGTGTCAGGAAAAATGAGGCTGAGAGAGGGAGAGACCATTGGGGTTTTTTGGAGGCTAGTTAATGGCAGAGGCCCAGTGTTGGTGTGGCTGTGAAATGGTTGCCATGGGAGGGTGAGCACCAGCAATAGCTTTTAGTGCTGGCATCCTTTGTGTGGGAGCAATCCCTGAATGTTGACAACTTTGGAGCTGGTGTCAGGCAAAAATGAGGCAGAGAGAGGGAGAGACAATTGGGGGTTTTGGGAATCTAGTTAATGGCAGAGGCCCAGTGTTGGTGTGGCTGTGAAAGGGTTGCCATGGGATGGTGAACACCAGCAATAGCTTTTAGTGCTGGCATCCTTGTTTTGGCAGGAATCCCTGGAGAGTCACAACTTTGGATCTTGTGTTGGGCAAAAACGAGGCAGAGAGAGGGAGAGAATGTCGGGGGTTTTGGGAATCTAGTTAATGGCAGACGCCCGATGTTGTTGTGGCCGTGTAAGGGTTGAATGGGAGGGTGAGCACCAGCAATAGCTCTCAGTGCTGGCATGTTTTGTGTGGGAGCAATCCCTGAACATCGACAACTTTGGAGCTGGTGTCGGGCAAAAATGAGGCAGAGAGAGGGAGAGACCATCGGGGGTTTTGGAAGGCTAGTTAATGGCAGAGGCCCAATGTTGGTGTGGCTGTGAAAGGGTTGCCATGGGAGGGGGAGCACCAGCAATAGCTTTTAGTGCTGGCATCCTTTGTGTGGCAGCAATCCCTGGATGTTGACAACTTTGGAGGTGGTGTTGGGCAAAAATGAGGAAGAGAGTGGGAGAGACCATTGGGGATTTTGGGAGTCTAGTTAATGGCAGAGGTCCAGTGTTGGTGCGGTTGTGAAAGAGTTGCCATGGGAGGGTCAGCACCAGCAATAGCTTTCAGTGCTGGCATCTTTTTTGTGGGAGCAATCCCTGAACATTGAGAACTTTGGAGCTGGATTCGGGCATAAGCGAGGCTGGGAGAACTAGAGACCATTGGGGGTTTTGGAAGGCTAGTTAATGGCAGAGGCCCAGTGTTGGTGTGGCTGTGAAAGGGTTGCCGTGGGAGGGTGAGCACTAGCAATAGCTTTCAGTGCTGGCATCCTTTGTGTGGGAGCAATCCCTGGAGAGACAGACCTTTGGAGCTGGTGTCAGGCAATAATGTTGCAGAGAGTGGGAGAGACCGTTGGGGATTTTGGGAATCTAGTTAATGGCAGAGGCCCAGTGTTGGTGTGGCTGTGAAAGGGTTGCCATGGGAGGGTGAGCACCAGCAATAGCTCTCAGTGCTGGCATTCTTCGTGTGGGATCAATCCCTGGAGATTCAGAATTTTGGAGCTGGTTTCGGGCAAAAATGAGGCAGAGAGATGGCGACACTGTTGGGGGTTTTGGGAGGCTAGTTAATGGCAGAGGCCCAGTGTTGGTGCGGGTGTGAAAGGGTTGCCATGGGAGGGTGAGCACCAGCATTAGCTTTCACTGCTGGCATCTTTTTTGTGGCAGCAATCTTGAACTTTGAGAAATTTGGAGGTGGTTTCGGGCAAAAATGAGCTAGAGAGAGTTGAGGGCTGTTGGGGCATTTTGCTAGGCTGTTGGGGCATTTTGCTAGGTTGTAGATACTAGGTAATTTCTAACTGCTTCATTGCTACAGTTCAGAGTATGTATCATTTCGCCTTAGCCCAACTGCTTTTTCCTGGTGTGGTAGTTTTTTCCAACACTACCCTTTTAATGTTAATAATCCCTGAATGAACTGGACATAAAAATCTTGGAAAGGATCTGCCATTGTGTGATACCAGATTCCCCAAAGAGAATCAGAAGGAGATAAGGGAAAGCCAATCACTGATCTGTCAGATGGTAGATGGATAGATGGACCATTAACTTTTCAGTTACTGACTGCACCCTAGCTGTCACTTTGTTGGTCTGGCATGCCCATTCTCTGAAAGATATGGCTTCTCTGCCCTGATGCTGTCTGGACAGTGGCCATTCTTCAAGCTATGTGTTGCCCCCTCTTTGGATGCTCTTCCTGTTACTTCCAGGGCTTGCCTCTCCCACTAGTTTCTTCATCACTATAGAGATGCTTCAATGATCCTGGAACACCCCAGGACACAGTTTCATCCCCACTAGCTGTGATTTGTCTTGTCAGAGTTACATGACTCAATACTTGACTTTTTGCACTAGCTTCTTCACTAGGGCACTTGGGTCACAAGGACATTTGCAGTGACACATGCGCAGCACCCAACAAGGCAAAATTAAGAAATATTCAAGACAAAATACAGAGCATCCAGTGAACTCCTCATGTACTGCAGCAGGCATTTCCCTACTAGTATCTGTCTTTCATTGTGCCCTTTTCCAGTTAGCTAATTACTTTGCACACATACAATGCATAGACTTCTCAGTCACCCCAAGTACCCACTGTGAACTCTGTGCTTTTTATGTTGTCCAAGCACAGCCTTCAATGTTTCCCAGTCAGCTCACCCTTTCTCACAGCCTTCAGGATCTCCTGTAGAATTCTGTTTTTTCTTTGACAGATAACAAACGGCCTTCAAATTAAGTCTACTATTAGCAATGTAACAGTGGCTGTCATTTCAGATCCACAGCCACAATAAAATATTTTCCAGGCACTTATTGTGCTAGTCTACATGCAGTTTCTGCCTTTTTCCATGAATTGTGGATGATAGTTCATTAGTAATAATAACAGCTTCTGCTCCCAATTCCAATCATAAAAACCAGAAAACTGTATGCAATTTTTACTGTCATCAGTGCCTATGTATGCAATTTGTAAAAACAAAGCTGATCAAGACTAGCTTTCCTGCACCGCTCTGCCTCTACTTGCCAAATACCCCATCCCTTATAACAGGCAGTTACACGGGTCATCCTTTGTCCCACAACTACTCAGAATCCCACAGGACATTTTAATTCAGCATTTGTTTAGTAGCAAGATGCTTATTCCCCACTGTCCTTCAGGAAACTGAATGGGGCTGCATCTTGGCTGCAAATGCTGCAGGTTGCACTTCAGTGTGATCAGGGAACCCTTTGCCGTGAAGCCAGGCAACAGTTGATGCAAAGACACACACTTGGATGTCTGGCCCTTCTCTCCTGATGCTGCATGATAGCTGGCACCCATGCTAGGAAGGTCTCTGGTTTCTCTGGGACAGTCATAGAAACAGATTAAACTCTGCCCCTTGCAATTAAAATCTACAGCAACATGCAGGTGCTCTGGCAGCAAGGACAGATGCACCTCAGAGACCAGCCATGCACCAGGTGATCTCTGCGCTGTGCCAGAAACACAGGACTGTGCTTAAGGTGCCTCTGCATCTCACATCCCCTCTGCAGGGTTGGGCTTTCCTGTCACAGCAGGTCCCTAGCAATTCCCGTGCCAAGAGCCACCGCACCAGGTGCCTCTGGCTCCTAGAGTGAAGCAGAAAGCTGAACTGTCACCTGCACCATTTAGCTATGCTTCATACAGAAGGTCTCTCATTTCCCTGTTTTTCTTTCTAAGCATGCCCATGTGAATATCTGTCTTATGCAATTCTGCTTTAACTTAACCAAAGCACTGTTAAACACCGAGCAGTCAAAGTCAGCTTTTCCAGCAGCTGCTGTTGCTTCCTTGGCTTTGCCATTTTACTTAGCATGACAAAGTTTAAAAGAGCCTGCCCTGTTCCCACTTAATGCTCCGATATGTGCTCAAGTTCAGTGGTAAGCCAGTAGCACACAGCAGCTTTGCTAACAATTGCAACCTGTTTTCCTCAACACAGAAAGACTTTGTTTACAGCTGTGCCTGCCTCCAGACTATACCAGTTCCAGGGCAAAGCACAGCTCTTATTGTTCCAAAGACAATACAGAAGGCATACCATCCATAGATTTCAGATACAGAGTTACCAACTCTAAGAATCGAGCACATATGCAAAACATGCTGCAGAACCCATGGTCACCCAGTTTGTTAGCCTCCTAGTAATTTCAGCTTCGTTTCTCTCACCCTGACCCCTCCCTTTCACTTCTATGGTCGTATAATCATGACAGATCTCCAGCCAGGCCTGCTTTGCTGCCACCTCTCATATGCTCTCCCCACAACGCCGTCCTGTGAATCATAACCACGAAGGGGGTAGATCTGTATTTGCAAAACTACATCACCATGCCCAGTAGGGGGAGCACTGGACTAGCAATTTGTACAGCTTTCTTCACCCCAAAGCAGCAGCAAGAGCTCTGGCGTGCATTTGGTTTGGTCTTGCAGAGGATCTTGCTGGTCTCAACCTCTAACCCTACCACTCCTTTGACAAAGAGGAGGACAAATTCAAGTATGTTTGGCATCTTGCTTCCTTCCAAGCCTCACCAGAATGCACCGGTTAGATTCTCACACAAGCAGCTTTTGAGATGCTTGTGCATACACCTGGAGCTGGACTTGTCTTCTCCCAGGAGCAGAAAGCTGCATTGAGGAGCAGATAGCATACGAGCTGTTTTCTCTTCCTCTCCTCTAGGTGAAGTGAGTGAAGCAGCAGGAAAGTCAGGCATAGGACCAGTTAGAGCTCACTAGAGCTTCCCGCACAAGAAGGCCTTTAAGGTGAGAGCCCAGTGACAGCGAAGACCCTGCAGAAGCAGGAAGTGGGTCATGCTCTTTTGCCTCCCTGGCTGCAGCCTGATTCCAGGATACTGTCAAGGTGATGAGCTGAAGCTCAGCAGGTGCCTCAGCTGGCACCAGGAGGTGGAGGGGCCGGTGGAACCAGCACAGGAAGAGGTTTCCCTATACTTGTAGTGAATTTTTCACACTCAGAGCCTGAACAAGCATCTGCCTGAGGAAAAGAGCAGAAAGGCATGTTGCTGTCACACCCCACACTGAGGGAGAGAGACTCCAGTCCCCAGACCCCCAACCCAAACTGGCTGTTTGTAAGAGTTTCCCATTCAAGAAGCCTGAAAAAGACAGACAGATGAATTCACCTGTCAGCATGCAGCAGAAATGCTGGTCACTCTCTCAATGGAGCCAAAACATCTCCACCACAAGAGTGTCACCTCTAATAAACATGCACGTGCTGAGACTGCCACATCAAACAGACCACGGATCTGAGTAAGTGATGAGGCAAAGAAGAAGAAAGTTGATGAGACTTTCTCATATGCAGCAAGAAGAGCGCCCTCACCACAAAGCCAGTCAACCCATCAAAGCCAAGGAAGCAAGAAGACAAGGCCAAAGGCACACTGAAAACATACTTTGCTAAGGAGGACCCCCAGATATCAGACCCATGCTACTGAGATGGCAGTCAGCTATGGAAAATATGTAAACTGCTTGTTTTCTAGGGAGAGGAAAGAGGAGACGTTCTCCAGAATGAGAAGCCTTTCCAGTCAGGACACACAAGATCTTTTGAGATCCCAATGGTAAAGGATCCAGAAACAGCTACTCAGTATCTTTGTTTCAAACCACCATTATTACCATTTTCAAACAATGCCCACCACTGTAATAAAATCCAGAGATAGCTTCAAAGCTGAGCAGAGGAAACAGTTAAAATCATCAGGTCTCAGATGTTCCAGCTGCAGACTGTAAGGCTGAAATGAAGCAGAGAAAAGAATCTCTTCCAGAGGATGTGAAACAGGACCAGAGGATACATTCTACTTGACATCCAGGTTCACCACTGTACAATCAGTCTCTTTTCAGGCACTCTCAGAAATCAGCAAAACACATTTAAAACAATAGCCCAAGTAATGCTGTCACAATCCATTGCAGCTGGTTACAAAGACATTTCTTAAGTGGGAACACAAAAGCATTTAGAGAATATATTGTATTATGAAATATAACAAAGCAGAAACTTTGCTCTGCAGCCTGCTGAGAACCAGCAGAACAGCCCAGAAGCAGAGACGTTATTTGCTGCATCAGCAGTCAGCATTTTTCACAACAGCAATGGAGACCTTCACAAGGTGCAGCCTTAGAGCATCCAGAACCAAAGGCTTTGTGTTCTCTTGAATGAGGGAGTCAAAATTCAGGCAAAGGACAGTGAGCTTTGCATCAAATGAGAAAATAAATAAATAAGTAAATAGCCTTAAAGACTTTAATGAAAATGAAGCTTCCCTTCCCTCAGGTGTGCAAAGGAACAATTACATGCTACAGGCAGAGGCAGCAAACGAGGCAAGGCTGTAAGGGCAGCATCCCCACATGGAAACTACCCAGTCAACATTCCTATTGAAGCCAGTTTGGATTTTTGTTCTGTTCTTATTTTCTCCCATATGGTATATGTTTGGATATATCAACATACAATCATTACCCACAACATATGAAGCACAGACATGTCTAATTCAAACCCATCAATGCAACATCTCTACACAGTGACAGTACAAGTCCAAGAAGACTGTCATGTGAAAGACTAGACATGTTTAGATAAATGTGGCCCACGTCTTGCTCTTGGTAGGGGAATCTCTCAGAGCACTCTTGTAAACTTTTTTTCTCCACTAAGACCAGGCCACTGCTTGAATTTCTCACAGAAAAGCTAATCAAAACGAAGCTTAAAAAAAAAACAAGAAAAGAAAAAGCTAAATGAGGTCAATGTTAGAAGTTAAAGACATGCAGGGACTTTTTATGTATAGTTGCATTGCATTATACCTCTATTCAGACACTTATTCAGATGTGGTGCTGGATTAAGCTTAACAGAATTGAAATCAATTTAATCCTGAGTGACTCTGTCTACACCAGGGTTTAAACAGCTGAATTAATCTATCTTAATTTCACATATTCAATTAATATGGATTATTTTTTCCGACTGCTCCAATCTCAAGGAAACCCCAAGGAAGTTACTGCACAAAAAGAGATGTTCCATTTATAAGTACAGATTTTTATAGCAGAATATTAAATCAACGGAATAAGAAAATATCAGTTACATCTAAAATAAGAAATACCAGTTAGAACTTTCTCACATTGAATTACCTCTGGGGAAAAAAAAGGCAGTTAGCTGCTATTAGCCGCAGGGCAGTTTTATGCTTTCAGGGCTACCTAACACGACTATTAGCATAATTTCTTGCTGTGAGGCTTGGGACTTTCAGTCAAACTGGAATTGTTTTTACTCTTCTTTATTAGATTAGCACCATGTTAAGGTAATGAGGGGATTTAGTTCAGTTCGACCAGGTATTTCTGTTGTTTAGGTTTTTCACAATGTTTTGCAGTCTAGTTTTAAATGACTCATTTCAAATTAACACAAAGTAATGGTAATAAAAGATAAAATGTCAAATAAGTTATTTTTTCTGTCCAAATCAAAGCCAGAGAACAGTCTTGAATTTCTACAAGTATATTTTACATAGGACAATTAAAAACAGTGACCTACAAAATAATTTTTGCCACAACCATTTCAAAGGTCACATTCACAACAGATGCTGATGTGGTGCTTTAATGATTGTGAGGTACACATGCAAGTCATTTCTCCTCCAAACCTGAGCTATTTCATCATGATATACGTGCCAATTGAAGAGACCACAACTTGAGTACAGCACTAAGTGACTCTGTACAGATGAAAGCTTCTGTCAGCTCTTAACTACTCCAGCAGTTACAGAGGTCAGAAAATCTGTAATCACATTCCCATGAAACAGAACCCCTCCGTTCAAGCACATCTTCTCTAGACTCCTGTAATAGTTGCTGAAAATGCAAGAAGGAAGAAGCAGGCTGAGCCATCACTGGTTAGTTCACAGACAGATGGAAGCAACCAGTAGTACAAGTTCAGGGGAGCGTTAAAACCAGTAATAATGAGCATGGAAGATTTACAAAATGTAATGCTTGCTCAATTAGTGCTAACATTTATTCACTTTTAAGTGACTATACATAGGCCAAAGGACCCTTCTGCAATAATGTCTAATTTCCTTAGGACAATTATACATTGGTACTATCAGTGCAAATAAGAGATGCGTGTATGAATAAATCCCTCACTTCAAACCAGCCTGTAGTTGTTGGCGGTTCCTAAGAAGCCAATGGCAGGAATAAAAGCCCTTCCTGCCCTCTCAGTATGTATAGAGCAGTTCACAAGCTACAAATTTGCATTACTGCATGTAGATACTGCTAGAAATTCAACTACTGCAGCATCTGCTTTGCAGCTATATTGTATTATCTCACCTAGGCATTTCAATTAATTTTACCTAAAAATTCACCCATACCTTTGGTCTGTTCAGGTATTAAAACAGATCTCAAGGATCTTGAAAGGAAAAAGTTCTTGAAGTTATAAAGAGGGCAAGCACCAATGTTTGCCAAATACCACAACAGGCCAATTTTTTCAAAAGCAAAACACATGCAGTTCATTAATCAAAGCTTTCTGTAAGTAAAAGACCTTCTTTGACCCTAGCAGCTCACCAAAGTAAAATAAAATATAATCAGAATGTGTGTGGATATGCTTTTCAATCTGGCATGTGTGTAAGTGAATGTCTGTGTTCCAGTATGTTGCAGTCAGTCCCCACGCATCAAGATAACCAGGTAAGGGTAAGATTGAAAGTAACACATACACGTTAATTAAGCACCTTTCTACATAAATACATCAGGGCAACTGTGTTTTTCCTCTTTGTAGCTGAAGTAATTTCATTCCTAACTGGCAGTTACTTGCCACACACTTGTCACAGACATATTGCCATTCTGTGCAGTGGAGTAATACTTTGGGCCATGCTTGTTTTGAGTAAAAGGCCGATTATGACAATGCAATGCCACACTACCATTGTTTCAGTCACACTGTGTTTGTTCAGTGCTATGATATTATGAAAGTTAGTTCCTTATTTTCTTGGGGAAAAATGGGACAATAACTTCCAGACTGACAGTACTTCAGTTAGTTTCTCTGCTTTTATTAACAAGCATATAATATTAATTGGCAAAACACTGGATACAAGCTTCACTATCATAAAATCAAAACATTAAGCAATAATCCCAAAAGGCTTACTGAGACAAAACTAGCCACCAATAGTACAAAAATTACACAGCAACACAAAGCATAAAAAATTGTAAACTTTCAAATGAAGCTAAGCCAAATATATGGTTTTACACTGTGACAGTTCCAGAATCTTTATTATGCCACATATGAGGATAAAGGCTTAGTGGTTGCACTGGCTTATTGTCCCTTAACTGTAAAATAATCTTGCTGCAGACTGAAAGAACAATCTCTCCTTTTGTCCAGGTAAGTCACTTGAATTCAAGATTCCATTAAACCAATGCTTTGAGTTTCAAATAAAAATAAAAAAAACATACCGGAACATCAGTATTCAAAAATCAGGGCTCCTTTCAGCCACACCCAACTGTTCGCATGTTTCTGTGGAACCATCCAGGTTATTAGTAAAGTTACCAATGTAAGTGTTCATAGAATGGGACATTTAGTTCCTACCCTACCACTAGGATCTGGACAGGTCATTGTAGCTTCGACAGATTTCCAAGAAGCCCTAAGGATGATCAAGCATGGATCAAATAGCAGGACCAGAGCTTTAATTTGTATATAAATAAACCATAACTCCACAATAAAACATTTCTGTTGACTTGCCACAAGACGCAAACTCCTAGAAAGTGTTTGTACTGATAGCAAGTTTTGATTAAAGCAGAGATTGAAGCATTGTTCCATGTTCCTTAATGAGGTTCTCTCTGCAACTTTTTACTTCCAACAACAGATCTCAAGACCTTAGTTACAGTTAATTATATCTTACATAGAGATTCTAGTGTATGGGACAGTTTTTTCCCCTGTTATCAACTTTAGGCAGACTGAACTGTAGGTGGTATTAACATTTCCAGTGAAACATCCAAACTGAAGTGATTACCTGAGGAAATACAGAAACTTGATTTTTCTGTACAGTTGAGCCTTCTGTACAAAATGCATTTTAAGTATTTATTAAGATTCATCTCACTGATGTACAGACTAGTTGGCTTTTTCCTATTATATTTAGTTCAATGGTAAGATGCACAATGCTGTAAAATAGGTTAGTTGTATGGTTACATTTATCATCCAGTAGAAAAAACCTCAATGAATCTCCCAGGGCTAACTATGTTGTTATAAAGACAATAAGAGCCAGATAAGTTTTCAAAGTCTTATAGCCTATTGGAAAAAAATAGCACCATCATAGTTGTAGTCTGATATTTTTTATGGTCTCATATCGCCAGAGGTGACAGTGTTGTGTATACTATTGCACAACTAATAAAAATAAATATTCCCAGGTTTGATCGTACACAAATATACCAGACATAACAATGGCACAAAATATTTTCAGATAGGCTGCAAGTCTCACCGATTGCTTCCACACTTCACATTAAGGTTTCTTGCAAGATCATTTATTTTAAAATATTGCTGACAGATAGTTCTTGTACTTACACAAATTTAAATCCCACACTTCACTCTTAAAATAAACCCAGGAACAAATCAAAAAACAACCCCCCCCCAAATAAAACCCCATTTGAACATGTGAGAAAAGCCATCTACATTCCTTTTAAATTTAATGGTAAGTAGATGTTACATTTACAATTTAAAACACATGCCTAATAAATGCATGTTTCAAACCTATTGCACAAAAGCATAAGTAATGCTCTTTATCCATACAAAATAAAAACATACAAATAAAAGCTACTCAAACTCAATGTAAAAGGAAGAAGCTTGTAAAAACATCTTACAATTTCATTTTATATGCCCGTAAATAAAGCTGGATCACCGAAACCAAAAATACTTGGATGGTAAAATAAGACAGAAGGCTTAAAATAGAATAAATAATTTTATAAAGTTAAAATTTAAACCCCCAAATCTTATTTAAATTCAATATTATATATTCTATCTGAATTCTCTATTCTTAATGAAACTATATTTAATGAGACTCTGAGCCTGGCTGATTGATCAGTCTCATTGCTGCTGAGGATAATGCAACAAGATACTTCTTTACTGCAATTATTTACCAGCGTAAGCAACTGTGAAAACTACTTCACATAACGGCATCTTCACGAAAGCCAAAATAAACTAACACTATGTCACTAGGAATAAGAGATATCTATGCTGAGTCCAACTTTTAGTCCAACTTTGAACAGTATCAGGGTTATTTTACCCAATATAATCTTGATATAAATTAACTGTCTCTTAAGCTTCACAGAAGTGAAACAAGGCTCTGACCCAAAGGAGACCTCCATCTGACCTCAATTCAATTGCACTGTAGTCTTTTAGTAAGGCTAAAGGAAATAAACATATGGTCCAGACACAGTCACATCCCTCCTGAGGGAAAGAGTTTCTGTAGCGAAGATGCTGTGACACATGGTTTAGAAAAATAATTGGGAGGTTTTGTATTTGTTTTTGTTTTCTTCTTACTGGTGAGGTTTTATCAAACTAAACACATTGCAAAAGCAGTTACACAAAATTATGAGCAAAAAACCCCAGCTGTAGGTATTAATACTGGCTTGAATTTATGTATCCATATAGGTATAAACAGAGTTTTCAATACATTGATAGCACCATAACAAATTCAAGTGATTTTAAAGATGGTTATAAACTTATAAATATATGTTCTGTACTGTAGATTGTTACAGCAAGAGATAGATTTGAAACGCTTCTGAATTTGTGAGTTGGTAACTAATTTCTCAGTTGCACAAGTACACAGAAAAGTACTAAAATCCCAATGTACTTTAACAGCACTGCATCAAATCTAATTGTACAAAAAGTTTCTGCAGTACACACATTCTGAGGTAGACAGTTCTCACATACATATATATTTGTTTTTATGTGTATATATATATCCTGATTAAGGTGGTTAATCAGAATGCTGTCTGGCAGCTTTAATTTTGTGTCTACATCAGGTACAGCCAGTGTCTGTATACTCAGGGTGCACAGATGGTGGACACAGCCCTGTTCACTCTCAGTGCTTCACTGGCTAGAGCCAGTCCCTTATTTATACTAGGACAGTAACAACCACATCAACAGCTCCAGAAAGGCCCAGTATGTCAGTTTGTGTACACATCCATACCACCTGCATTCACTGTTTCATGAAAAGATTATAAAAATGGTAGACCCATGATCTCATTTGTTCTTTTCTGCCAGTTCAAGTAATGTTAAAGACAGAAAAAAGGCTAATATACATATGAGTCCACAAACAGTAAGACAAAACCAGAGCCAAGTTTGATTCCATTGCTCGTACACATGCACACACACACTCCGCACACAAACCCAGCCACTGAGCCCAGATGTGGAGTTCTGCCTAACCCCAACGTTCAAATGCAGCTATCCTATACCCTCATCTGCAAGGACAGCATCACTTTTTGGTCTTTGCGTGGTTCTCCTTTCCATCTCCAGTTCAGCAGTCTCCCTTTCATTCTCTGCTCACATACTTTTTGATTTCCTTCCTGTTCACATTTGTGACTGTAACTAAAAATGAGGAACCCTGTTTCAAAGGAAAACACAAATTGGAACATCCCTTCTGCAGCAGCAGAACTGAGAAAGGAGGACTGAAGACTCCAGAGAAGGGAATTATGGACACATGCTGAGGAATGTGGTGCTTTGAAAACTCAAGAAGAGGAAGAGGATTTAAAATACTTGGATAAAGCCCTTGCAGTATCAGCTTCCTGTTACTGAATAACAAGTAATACTTTCCAGTAGAAGAGGGGAAGGAGCACAGCTAGAGGAAGCAGGGCAGTTAGAGGCAAACTTGTTTTCTTATCCAAAGACAATTTATGAAAAAATAACAGGGTTTAATAATAGGAATAGCAAATAGCGTTTTCAGCCGACGGGAAAACTTCCAAAAATTAGAAGGTTACTATTTACAGGTGCCAATAATATGGCATAGCCTGTTTTCAGTGACTTGGCACCTGGGCCAGACAAATACTCTCACAATCATACTATATAAGCTATACCATATACAGCTTACAGAAATCACTTTCAACTACTGTTTTTAAAAAGCCAACTATTTCAAAAAGCCTTACAAACAGTGCAGTGAACCTTGCTAAGTGCTATTGAGGGTGCATTCTATAACATATGTAGTTATATGTGTGTATAGATGTATGCACACATATATACATGCATGTGTATTACCTTGCATCCATTAGGGCTGATGCAAGTAAAATTCTCAGTTAAGGCCAGAAGGTGCTAAAATAGTCTTGCCTGAGCCTCTTCCCCCCCTGCCACTAGGACAGCTAGGAATTGCACAGAAGAAAATGCTATGGTTTCATAAGAAAACAGGTAAAGGAAATATAAAGCTGCTTATAATGATCTGAGGAATTTTTCATCAGTGAAGTGAAAACTGTGCAGTATCACCCAAAGTTGTCTAAGAGCCAGTGTGCTGTCACTGAGCCTAGCTAGTGAGGGCAAATTCTCTCTAAATTAAAAACTGTTTTCTGCAAGCCAGAACTACATAGGAAATGTTTATTTTTTAAGAAGTTCACAAATCTAGCACTTTTGAATATTTGTCATTATGAGGTGCGATTTATGCCACCGCAAAATACTGGGCACATTAAAATCAACTGAAATTATTTCTATTAATCTTACCAAATCAACATGCACAGGGGAATATCAAAACTTTACTAAAACACAAAGTGAAGGAAAGCAATAACTGGGCAAAAATGACAAACTTATTGGTTTCCAAGATTTTCAGAAATTTTCAGTGCAGCATAATAAATTATCACCAGTCACTATATCATTCAGTATGTTCAATGCTCTACAGAACAACTTGAATAAAGCCAATGCGATCAGGCATACCATATAAGACAGTAACACTTTTGCAAAAATATAGTTTTTAAAGATTCAGAATGTGAAAAGTAACTAAATGCAACCTGGTGTCAAAAGCAATGTTTTTAAATCACCCCAAAACATTCTTCTAACTTATTTCTGTGTAACTGTAAGATAAATCAGGCTGAGCTACATGGAACTGTGAAGTGTTTTCAGTATCTGTAAACTTAGTGCTGGTAGTGTCTTGCTGAGTTGCAACTTCTTTCTTCCGTACAAAAAAGTATAAATATTTTCTGTCCAGAAATCTAGGTAACACATCCCTAGAAGAATTATTCAGAAGGACAGTCTGCTATGAAAGCACTACAGTCTTCCAAAATTAGTCAGCTGGTTTGTGTCACGTGATTAGTGATGCACTAAGAAGGTGCCAGATGATCGTCTCTGCAAAAAACTCTGTCCAGAAGGACAATAAAGTTCTCTTACAGCAAGTCCATTTTGGGTCTGTAATGTAGCAGTAGAGGTGCTTTCTGCAAGACAGAAATATCAGATAAGTTAAGAAACAAAACCAGAACTAATCTGTCATGTAGGTAAAACATTTGTTTCATAAACTAAAGTTTAAATGAAGTAATCATTATAATATATATAATGTATATAATTATTAATTACATATATACACAAATATATAAAAAAGTGTTATCGATGAATTATCAGAGTAGCTATCTGACCTGTCAAAATTTCACCAAGACAAAGACAAGATGCAATTTCATCTGTGGAGCTCAAACAAGAGATGAAGAATCCTTTCCCTTTTGTCTCAGGAGCTGATCACCTTAAAGATCAGTTCTACCAGGTCTGTTTAACTTGGAAAACCCATTTCCAGTAAGGGAGAAATGCAGATGCCTAGAAAGCAGCATAAGAGCATGTGGTACTACATATTTAAGAGCTCTCACTTGATTCTTCTTCTGTGAATATATCTGTTGCTTTTTTATGAATAGGTAAACTTCTAACATCCACAACGTCCTGCACCAAGGAGTTCTGTGTCTCATGTAAATAATGCTGCTTCTTGTTTGTTCTGAACGTCCCACCTTCCAGTTTCATTTCACAACCCCCACCTCTTTCACTTGAGAAGGCAGTTTACAATTCCGTTTGCCATGTGACTCACAATTGCATAATTTCCATGACGA
The DNA here is from genome assembly GCA_031468815.1 of Morus bassanus. Lineage (NCBI taxonomy): Eukaryota > Metazoa > Chordata > Aves > Suliformes > Sulidae > Morus > Morus bassanus. The sequence goes on from CM062600.1 coordinate 31,299,786, forward strand.
GAGTGAATGGTAGACATGTACAGACGCACATCAATTTGAGACTTTTGTTTGGTTCTCATTTTTCCCCACAAAAATCCCTAACATTTGCTTTGTATCCCTTTATAGTTATCTACATTGAACTTAAGGTGCTCATTAATCACCTGTCACTCAGAACTGTAAAGGCTTGCATCAATCCTTTGTCATAAGTCTGTCTTCACTATCCTAAATAACCACAATGTTGTCAGTATACTGTTACTGCATCAAATCCCTTTCCAGGTCATTCCGGAATAACACACAAAACGGAGTCCAGTAGGATTCCATTTGTAACCTCTCTGCATTTCAAAGACTGACCATTGACTTCTATGCTGTCACTCTCATGCAAGTCAATTATTTTTCTATACAAAGACAGAAAAACGCTTCCCTACTCCCACCTGCACCTCTTCTAGATATGCATCCAAAGCCATCAAGTGGTTCTACCTCAGTGTACACTGTAAGCTCAGACTGTGTTGCTTGTCCATTATGAGTACTAACTCCTAGTTCAAATATCCCCAAATACACATACACTGACTCTGGAGGTGTGACTTGCCTCCCAAGTGTTCAATTTTGCAATTCATTCTTACACCCATTTCACTTGAGTTGCTATTATTAATATGATAATTAATACTAAGAATGAATGCCCCACTGTTTACTATTCAGTTGCAAGGGAGTTGTTTAAAAAAACCACAATAAGCAAGTCAAAGTTGTACTCAAACATTTTTAACCAGTCTTGTTTATACCTAGTAAACGTTAATAGAAGTTTCCTTAACCAAGGCAGATAAGCATTACAATTACTGCCTCTCCTTTAGAAGTAAAACAGCCTTCTTGAGCTACAGAAATTTGTTGAAATTTTCTGCCTTTTCTGCATCACAATTTCCCCACCTACATGGATTAAAACCAGTTTTACCCGAAGTAGCTAAAATTGATACTTTCTTGTGGCTTCCACTTCCTTTGCCAGGCTTGATAACAATTTGACAGTTGATGCAGTGTTCTCTTTTCCCTTGCAATTAATACTTAATTCCTCCTTACTTCATTTTCTTGGAAAGAAAATTAATACTTGGTATTTAAGGATGCTGTATTAGATATTTATTAAAGTATCTTTTTATCAAGTTTGCAGCTACTGCGGTATACTTCCAAATGACACCTATTTTATAAACATTTTATCTGGCCATTTCATGATTTACTTGGAACCACTGTGGCATACCTTAAATCTCCATCTTGTAACAACTACAAACTTGAGCGTGTGGTCCTTGCCAAGAATCTCTTCATTGCATAATATGTCCAGCTGACAAAACAAAGACAACAGTTAATTCATTGGGACATAGCACATGAAACAACATATTTCAGATAATACTACAAATGTTTGACAAGATTTTTTTTCTCTGAAGACACTGAAACCATTCATCTTGCAGTTGCTCCACAGATAAAAATAGTACCAGGAAAGAAAAGAGAGTGACTTTTCTCAACATAAAGTGCTGAAAGACCATGCCTGTGCCTACCTAGGAAATACTGTGTGAACTGGACTTAACTGTTTGATTCAGCTTCCCAAGCAGTAGTCATGCCTTTTCCTGAAAGCTTTGCATGCTCTTAAAAAGGCCCAATAAAATGATCAAGGAGACAGAATTCACAAATCTCAAAGACAGTTCTGTTATTAACATACTATGAAAATTCTTTACCTAACACCAGCCAGATGACTTTCTGCTACAAGGATAAATCTAAAAACAAACCTGTCTGCCACCTCACTCATATACTATATTATGGGTTTTTGCAGATACTCAGTAGCTATTTTTACTTTTCTTATCTCAGTGTTGAAAGATCTTGATATTAGAAACAGTGAGCATATAAACATAAAAACGTGAGGATCATATGACTACTATCAGCTGAACTACAATAGCTGAACATGAACTAAAACAGGGAAACGAATGAAAACAGTAATTTCCACCAAGGTGGCTTATATTAACAACAATGCTTTACCAGACAACCCAGAAAGGCCTGAACGTGCATGCAGTCCACTTACATAGCTTATCTAATTGGCAATAACTCAAACCTGCAATATTCTATAGAAATCAATCAAGTGCCCACAAGCTTAAATCCTTCTACTATATACCCATTACTTGGTACTGGTCCACTGATTACACCACAATTTATGTACTCTTTAAGAAGGTAGGGAGGGATGGCAAAGGAATAAACAGTACTCCTGAAAGTTTATTCCTTTAGTAAAAGCCAACCAGGTTGTTAAATCACAGACTGGCACAGTGGAATGGAGTGCTTGAACACACACACGAACAAAAATATCCCCTTTTGAACAGTGATGATAGCTATGTTACTGCTGGGCTACAGTCAGGAGTCAACCACTTCCAAGCCACCTAAGGACAAGATGGGAGGTACAGTTTTGTTTAAGTAAGACTAGCAGAGTTTGGGGACATACTCCAACCATAAGACAGAGTGTTGGTTTGAAGTCTACAGAGGCTAGGAAGGCAAGAGTGATATAGATGCAAACTGGCTGTTGAAATGTTTGAGCAGAAAGATGTTGACACATTGAACTGGAAAGCAGATGATTTGATTTGAATGAAAGGCCTTAATGAAATCCAGTGAATCAGTGACATAATGTGGGGTTGGGAGGTGTCAAGCTTAGAGTCAACTGAGATGCCTAGAGACTGTGACCAAGACCCAGTGAAGTAGTAAACAGGCTACATTCAATATGTTCGCCACTGTTAATTTTGAATCTGAACTAGGAGAAGAGCAAAGAATTGCCTTTCTTTCTGTACCTTTCACCATAAATTCTTCCCATGATTCCAACTATTCTCTGCAAAGGAAGGGAAGAGTAGGTATCTGATAACACACTGCTCATGGGAGGCAGCAACTTTGGGTTGAGCTTCACTGAGCATAGAAAGGAACAAAATATTTGTGCTGCTTTCTCTTAGGCTGGGCTTCAGTAGTGTTAAAGTGTTTGTTACTGCCTGTCCCGTGCACTGAGTGTGAAATCTCTGAAAGGGTGGGGCATTTGACTACAAGCTGTCAAACAAAGCACATTGCCAGAGTCTGTTTTAACACATGTGAAAGCATGTAACCAAGCCTTTTAGCTCAACTCTTTATATATGGACATGAAAAGATGCACTGCAAACTAAGTGCAAATCCTGTATAGACCCAAGAAAGGACAAGAAAATGGCTAAATGGCTATGGAACATACAATTAAAGAAATGGTATATGCTTCTGTTTTCTGAAAATAAAATCAGACTAAAAGAGGAACAATCCCACAGTTTTTGTAAGGTTTTTATAACTGCAAAATCATTTTAAAAAATTAAAATATTACCTCATTAAAAGAAGAAAGGTTAAGTTTTTTGGCAATGAACTTCTTTAGATGCAAGACTGTTGCTTGTGCTGAGCAGCGTATCCATTTTCGTTTCAATCCACGCAATTTGCTGCTATTGCATTCCAAGCAGATGCTTACCTTCAGGAAAAAGCAAACAGTCAGTGTTGGCTGGAAGAATTTTCTACAGTCCTCATTATGTATTCCATATGCAGTTTTTATTAATACAACAAAGTGAAAAAGTAAAGTACTAGTATTCCTTAAACTGAAATGCCTGTAGTCCTATTAAAGAAAACATTTTCTAATATCTTGTCAGTTTACTGATAAGCACTACTGCAACCAGAATGGATCTAGACAAAACAGTTCAAGAAAGAATTTTTTTATGTTGGAACAAGGCAGCTCCAGTCCAACTCACAGGCTGACAGTAGCTCAAGAGGACACCCATTGCCAATTTTTAATGATTGCTTCTAATGCAACTTCTTGCTTTTAAAGCAACTGCTAAATCCAGTTCCAAGCAGAATTTTAACACGTTTAAAAGAGAATTTAAAGTTTAAAAAGAATGGATACAAATGACATAACAAATTTTTAAAATTCTGGAGATTATCCCCCCAAAAGGTCTCTCTAATTTCTATGCTTCAATTCTCACTTTTCTTCTAATCCAGCTATTCATTACTTAGTCTAAGCTCTTTGTGATGATTTACTCTATGCACGAAACGGATCTAGTACTAGGTACAATCCCTTTGCAAGTTCTTGTACATTAAAATTGAAAAGAAAATTAATACCAAGTTTAATTTACTCTGGACACACGTAACAGGAAAACATAAAAGGGATGGCTTGTTTACCCCAAAAGGAGACTTCATTGTCAAACATGATTTGTGTTTATAACTTAATGGTGAACTTCCTGGCTTTCATACTATTTTTATGGTATAGGGCTAACACTGTCTTAGTATTAGAAGTTTAAAAGAAAATCAATAGTAAGTTAATAAAAGTGCAAAAGGTTTTAATCAGAATTATTGATAAACGTTCAGCTCATTGTATCACAATAACACTGGGATACACTCCTTCAGAAGGGGGACCAAATAACCTGAATTTGTTTTGAAAGCAAATAAAGACTTTGGAAACTCATAAACAGTCAGAACTATCAAATTTAAATGCAAATGCCTTTAACGTATTCTCCATTCCTGCCAAAACCCGAAGACAAAACTCATGTTTACACAGAAGTATTAGGCAACACTGCATCTTGTTTGTATCAGAGGACAGAAAAAGTAGCTTGAAACAGTAATTTTTCTTCTCTGTTAGCTTACCAAAGCACTAAAGCTAAAATATAAGATAAAACTAAAACATGCCCTATGAGCTCACCTGTTCGTCACTTCGGTGGTAGTCATTATCTTCTTCCTGTTTTTCCTCAGAAGTTTCTTTGTTTGAATTTTCATCTGTTTTAGTTTCACCTTAGATAAGAAACCAAATATATGGGATAACACTCAGCAACAGCTTGTAATGCTAATATGATTAAAACAGCACAGCTCAGGACTGCAATATAGAATAAACTTTGCTTTTCCCAAATTGTGCTTATCTGCTTAGACAACACTAGCTGCCAACAGCCCCACGCATGAAAGAGAGGAATACATACAGAGCACAACCTTCAGTTCAACTGCTAGCAGCCCAGAAGCTGGGTAATTTCAGAGAGTCCCCATGTAGGCACTACTATGGAGATCTCCTTCATCAAGAGTAATATGATATGACCAGCTGAAAAAAAAAAAGATTCTGTGCACAAATAAGGGACAAAGCAACAATGCTATAATCACTGTATTATGCAGCGTTATAAAACAATTGAGATTGTAATAAACCAACTAGGCTCATACCTCCAACATCAATTTACTAGCCATCACCCATCCAAGACAGAATAAATAAAGGACCATTTACCATTTCGATGGGAATCTAGGTGCTGTTTTGTAGAACATGTCTCCCCTTTGATGTCCCCTGGAACTTCCATGCCCAGTTTGTGATAAAATTCCCTTTGCTTTTTCATTTCCGCTGTTTAAAATTGTAAATGTTAATCCCTGTAATAAAGTTCTAATGCAATATTTATGTAGTTATTCCAAATCCTTCCCTCTTAAGTGAAACAGGCTTGCCAACAAGTAGCAGTATTGTCAGTATTTACTACTCTTCTATCTTTGGTATTCTGTCAAGCCATGCCTGTTATTTTTCAGAGTTAGAATACGACAAAGTCATCTGTATAGCTACCATTATAGCATTCCTATTAGAATGGAATACGATACCTTACGTTGAATCCCTCCCACAATATTTCAGTCAAACCATTGTTTTTGAATTTTTATTTATAGTTCTGATTTTCAATATGCCAGAAATATTTTTTAAATAATCTATTTAATCTTATTGATGTTTGAGAATGTTCTGGGTTTGCAGCTTAAAAGGATTAAAATAATCTATTTAAATGAAAGTTGTAACATACATTAAGACAGATAAATACTGAGCATTACTTCTTCAGCTGAACAGATTCAGTCTCAAAGAGGATTATGAAAACACAAATTGAAAGTTACCTGCTAAGAAAGGACTCACACAGTAGCAGAAACTTCATTGAAACTAAAAGCTATTCTGCATTACATTCTACCTCTGAGAATTCTAGAAAGCTGGCACAACAGATTTAAGTACACAGTTCAACAAGAACAAATGAGAGTTACATTGTGCCAATATTCAAAAGCTGAACTACTATTCTGCTGAATATCCCATCTTTCCTCCCACCACCACCTCCCCCAATTGCTGCTAGTACAGGTATGAAATTAAATTAATCACTAGAAATGACACAAATGAAGGAATACAGTTTTCCGTTGTATTTTTCCTCAGTTCCCCCGCCCCCTGCATTTTCATCACCTGAAGCTTTTTTTTTTTTTCTCAAAGTGTTAAAGATATATGTGCAAAACAACCCCTAAAAAAGGTCATACCACAGCTTACCTTCTTGGAGGCCTGGCACAAGTTTGTAAACAATATCTTGCATTGTTCTGTCATGACTAGCAAGAAAAAAACAAAATAAAAAGTTTAAGTCAACCATCTTGATCCAAAACACTTATCTTAAAAAAGTTCCAGGTCTAAATTGATGCAAAATCTCTAAATCCACCTAAGAAGAATTTCAATTCTCAAATCAGTATTTATATCAAACAAGAGAGGACAGTAACATGAAAGAAATTATGAAAAAGTACAGGCTAAGACAAAAACCCAATGGAAGTTTGAGGAAGAATAGTCTTGGACACATGGAAGATGATGCCCAATGGAACATGGCCTCCTGTATCAAGGCAAGTATGTCACTAATAATCTCAAAATTCTTTGACAACTTTGAGGTAAACTGATTTTTATTACAAAATAATCAAGGATAGTCTGTTTCTTACCCCTATAGACTCATCTCTCACATTTCTAGATTAGTTATCTTTACTAAGCTTTTCCAAAAGCACAAGAGAACAGCTCATAGAAGACAACCACAACAATAAAATTTTACTTTGCTTTTAAAAGCCAACATTTTAACTGTGAGCAACATTATGTAGCTCAGAAGCCTGTATAGGTAGTCTGGCTCAAATAAAAGAAAGGTAATAATCCCACTGGAGCAGGAAGGCAGCAGGACTGGTTAAGATTCCAAGCTTTAATTCCCAGATCACCTAGACAAACTCTGTTTCAGTCTAAAATAAGTCACTGCCTGAAAGAAACAAAATATTATCCTAAATTCCAACTGATAAATAAAATCAGAAACATTTCAAATGTCTGTATCTGCTGCTGCAAGGTCATTACCCCAATAGAGCTTGCAATACCAAATCCTGAATCTGACTTAAATAGCAGAAGAGGCTTACAAGGGTAGTCTCAGGCTTCTCATCACCTGACATGTCCACCTGACAGCAGTGAAGACGAGTGAAGAAGTACAGAAATGGTGACAAATCAAGAGATTTACAATTGACCATTATGATCTTTTAAGTAGCACTACAAAAAGAATCAAAATATGATTAATTCTAAAGTTCATGTCATTTCAACCAGTAGCAATCCTATTTGCACAGGCTGAGATTTTCAAGAGGAACATCTCCAAAAAATGTTTCAACATAAATGAGAAAAATCAGCCATCACTGTTAGATCAGAGGTGAGAATTTAACAGCATTCAGAAATGTGAAATAGGAGACCGTTGTGGTTTAGCCCCGGTCAGCAACTAAGCACCACACAGCCACTCACTCACTCCCCCCACCCCTGTGGGATGGGGGAGAGAATCAGAACGGCCAAAGTAAGAACACTCGTGGGTTGAGACAAGAACAGTTTAATAATTAAAATAAAACAGTAATAATAATAATAATAATATCATGAAAAGGAAAATAATGACAGAGAGAGAGATGAAACTTGGAAGAAGGGAAAAAAACCAAAACCAAACAACAAGTGCCGCAACCGCTCACCACCCGCCGACCGACGCTGCCGGTCCCCGAGCTGCGATCGCTGCTTCCCCCGGCCAACTCCCCCCAGTTAATATACTGGGCATGATGTCACATGATATGGAATACCCTTTGGCCAATTTGGATCAGCTCTCCTGGTTGTATCCCCTCCCTCCCGGCTTCTTGTGCACCTGGCAGAGCATGGGAAGCTAGAAAGTCCTTGACTAGTGTAAGCACTCCTAGCAACAACTAAAACATTAGTGAGTTATCAACATTATTTTCATACTAAGTCTAAAATGCAGCACTATACTAGCTACAGTGAAGAAAATTAACTATCCCAGCTAAAACCATGACAGACACATATTGCGTTTACCTATTTTCCAGATAGAGGGTGAGAATAGGAGTGCAAATCTACATTTTAAGACATATTGTGGAACTCCTGACTGTCAATTCTTTATTAAAAAAAATACATATCTAAAAGTAGGCTGGGAAAAGGCTATTTAAATCTTGAAGGGGAGGTATTTTATAACTAGTTCAGGCAAAATACTTCCTTTGAAGTGTATCAAATGACCTAAAACAAGTAGCAAATTTCTTTCTAACTGTTCTCAGTTTGATGTTGTTTCCTGGTCCCTTTTGGCACAGGAAACAAGCTTCTGAACCAAGGCACGTGTGTATTCCTGTAGGTTTACAGAAGACAAACATGCTCTCTTGTCATTTATTCGTTCTTGCCTATTGGCATCTACTTGTCTCTTCAAAGCATATACTCATACAGGGTATTATCCAGTCTACCATATGTTATCAGTGTACACTATTATTCTTCAAATGCAGAGATAGCATAACTAGTTTCAGGCTCCTGAATCAGGATCAGCTTGATCCATGTAAGTGCATATAGAACATTGACAGTTTTCTGTAAAAGTGAAGAGAAATCAGACTCATTTTCTATAAGCATTGCTTCAGAAGTTGTTATAGAACTGAGAAAGGCACACTGAAAACTGCCACAGATGAAAGCAAACTCTTTATAAAGGTAGGCAAAACACTACTTGATAAGCAACAGCTAGTGCAAACACACTGTCACAATGGATTTTCATCAGCAAAAGTTACTACAGTTCAGTAAAATGAAACAAAAGCACTGAAAGAAGAGAATGTCTTTTCTGAAAACAAAAGAAAAAAAGCAAAAATACTTAGTAAAAAAAAAGGAAAACTATGAACAATATCACATTCATGTTAGGTCATAAAGTGAGAGCACTCTGTGCAGGGTTCAAAATAGAATGAAGGACAAGATTGTTCCAGTCTAGAGATTAAAGCCACTTATCTATTATTTTTGTTGCCATATTCTTATCTGTTCCTATGAACTAAACAGACCTTGAAAGACTAACTGAACAATAAAGCTGACAATTATTTCTCTCACTACTCTGTGAGATACTTTTCAGCACTGTTCAACTGGAACTAGTTATTTTGAGCATTTTGTAAAAGTATAATTTCTACAAATGTTTCATTTATGTAACTTATATGACCCAAGCACACAAAATGAGGAATGACTAAATCCCATTAAAATTAACACAGAAATTAAACAGTAAAGTGCATACTTTGCTTGCTTTTAAGTCTGGAAGAAGCTAACATGCCAAGGAGCTGCAAATTCATGACAAAGTTTGATCCCATATCTCCTCAATCACCTTCAACCTTCCTTTTAAATGTTTAACATGCTGATAAGCAAGTAAGAAAATTTAGGATAAAGCTGTGCCATGTTAAAGAGGTTGAAACACTCTAGCTTCTAGAGTGAAGCTAGTTGCAGTTTGCTTTCATACTTACCCAATATACTGTAATGGGTGGCTCTGATGTATAACAATTCTACAGGTCGGACAGGTGTTGTTTTCCTCTAAATATTTCACTAGGCAGCTTCTACAGACTGATAACAAAGACATTAATAATTAAAAAGAAATAAACATAATAAAAAAAAGTTTGTTTTTTATACAGTCACAGAAATGCACCTTACTGAAATTTACACAAAATTCATTTTTTGCATCATGTAAGCATGATGTATAATCATGCAGAACACAGTTTCCAATATCTTTCATTAATGTTCTTGATATAGGGAAGTGATGGACTAGAACTAAGGCATCTGTACCTAGCCAGAGTTTTCCTAATAAAGCATACAACACACAATCCCACTCCAGAATGTACTAGAGCAGCAGTTTCTAGCAGGTCAACATCACATTGCTTGCACCATTCAGCTTGCACAGATATTACAGGAACTGTATGCCATTAAGATACTAAGCCTATTTGCTTTAACCATGGCCGCATACAGAAGTAAAGCATACAGTGACAATGAACCCAACACAAAAAAATTATTCCAAAGTTGAATACTTTTAAAAAGAACAGAAAACTTTCAAAAAGTGGATACAGAGGTGCTATTTTAATTCTAACTCTCACAGAGTACACTACAGTTTAACTTCCACCAGAAGAAAAATTACATGGGTACAGACCTTCAGTATTTGTAAAATGTCCTGGCAGAGGTTGCTAAAGCAGTCATTCATTACAAAGCTGCGTGCTTTTGGAACTGTTTCCATATGCATATGCACAATCATCCCTGTCTCATTCAACATAAACTATTTACATTCCCCCCGGCTCCCCTGAGAAACAGTACTCATAATATACACTACTATATGATATCCTGACTCAGTTGAAGTTACAACTCAAAAATGTAGGGGGAAAAAAAAGGAGGGGGTTGGGGATTAGCTTTTTCTTAAACAGCAGCAGTTAATTTAATCTTGCTATTAACGCACTCGTTCTCATAAAATAAAATGAAAGAATTTCTGTAACTCTAGTGCCATCTACCTCTCAGACAAGATAGTAGTACAATTAAATGAACACCTGTTTAAACTAAAACAATTATGCAGCAGCAAATGAAGCATAGTACGTTTACATTCTGCATTGTATTTACACACTTCGGATGACAGTACTGTTGGTGGTAGAGGTTATGGTTAGACCAAGCCTCATAGCTTTGCACACTAAACACAGATCTTGCACAGCAGTCTGTTCCAGTGGAACACCAGAGCAGTAGATCCATTTGCAGAAGTGAAGCCAAACCCCAGTCTTACCAAGTCAATGAAAGCAGAACCTGACAGTGGAAGCAGGGACAGGTATCCTGGGAAGAGTATAGGAACATTGCCCGGTTGTACACGGGTGGGTCAGGAAGGCCAAGCACAGCTGGAGCTCAGCTTGGCAAGGGATGTAAACAATAGTAAGACGGGCTTCTATAGGTACATCAGCCAGAAAAGGAAGGTCAAAGAAAGCGTACCGCTCTAGACGAACACAACTGGCAAACTAGTAACAACAGACGAGGAGAAAGCTAAGGTACTCAACAACTTCTTTTTGCCTCAGTTTTCACTGGCACTCTCTCTTCCCACACCTCTCAAGTGGATGAACCTCAAGGCAGGGACTGGGGGAGCAAAGTCCCTCCCACTGTAAGAGAAGATCAGGTTCATGGCCACCTGAGGAACCTGAACATACTAAGTCTATGGGACCTGGTGAGATGGATCCCTGAGTCCTGAGGGAATTGACTGATGTAGTTGCCAAGCCACTCTCCATGACAGTCATGTCATGGCAGTCAGGTGAAGTCCCCGGTGACTGGAAAAAGGGAAACATTGTGCCCATTTTAAAAAGGGTAGAAAGGGGGGACCTTGGGAAATACTGACCTGTCAGCCTCACCTCTGTGCCTGGGTATATCATGGAACAGATCCTCCTAGAAGCTATGCTAAGGCACATGGAGGACAGGGAGGTGATTTGAGACGGCCAGCATGGCTTCACCAAGGACAAGCCTTGTTTGACTTACCTAGTGGCCTTCTGTGGTGGAGTGACTACATCAGTGGACAAGAGAAGAGCTATGGATTTATCTATCTGGACTTCTGCAGAACCTCTGACATGGTCCCCCACAACACCCTTCTCTCTAAACTGGAGAGATGGATTTGGTGGATGGACTATTTGGTGGATGAGGAATTGGCTGGATGGTTGCATCCAGAGAGTAGTGGTCAACAGTTCAATGTCCGGATGAAGATCAGTGACAAGCAGTGATCCTCAGGGGTCTGTACTGGGACCAGTAGTGTTTAATATCTTCATCAATGACATAGACAGTGGGATCGAGTGCACGCTCAGCAAGTGTTGCAGATGACACCAAGCTTAGCGGTGCAGCTGACATGCACGAGGGAGGGAATGCCATCCAGAGGAACCTGGACAAGCTGGAGAAGTGGGCCCATGTGAACCTCAGGAGGTTTGACAAGGCCAAGAGCAAGGTCTTGCATCTGGGTTGGGGCAACACCTGGTATCAATACACACTGGGGGATGAAGGGATTGAGAGCAGCCCTGTGGAGAAGGACTAGGGGGTACCAGTGGATGAAAAACTGGACATGAACCGGCAATGTGCACTTGCAGCCCAGAAAGCCAACCATATCCTGGCGTGCATCAAAAGAAGTGTGGCCAGCAGGTTGAAGGAGGTGATTCTGCCCCTCTACTCTGCTCTGGTGAGACCTCACCTGGAGTACTGCATCCAGCTCTGGAGTCCTCAGTACAAGAAGGACATGGGACTGTTGGAGCCGCTCCAGAGGAGGGCCACAAAAATGATCAGAGGGTTGGAACACCCCTCCTATGACGACAGGCTGAGAGAGTTGGGGTTATTTGGCCTGGAGAAGAGAAGGCTCTGGGGTGACCTTACTGTGGCCTTTCATACTGAAAGGTGGCTTTTGAGAAAGATGGGGAGAGACTTTTTAACAGGGCCTGTAGAACAGGACAAGGGGCAATGGTTTTAAGCTAAAAAAGGGTAGATTCAGAGTAGATAGAAGGAAGAAATTTTTTACAATGAGGGTGGTGAAACACTGGAACAGGTTGCCCAGAAAGGTGGTAGATGGCCCCATCCCTGGAAATATTCAAGCCTTCTGAGCAACCTGATGTAGTTGAAGATGTCCCTGCTTACTGCAGGGGGGTTGGACTAGATGACCTTTAAAATGTCCCTTCCAACCCAAACGATTCTATGATACCTTCTAAAACAACCTCCCATTTCAGTACATCTTCCTGTTTGGACTAAGTATACGCTAACTCCTCCTAAACTGAACTCATCACAAGTCGGCTCAGGTTTTGTCAGGTTTATTAGTCTAAGAACAGCATCCAAATAAATGCAACTAGACAGCTTATGGAGGGTGCTGCAGTCTTCTAGACTGCTGGGGGTTTTTTTGTTTGTTTTTTTTGTTTGTTTGTTTTTGTTCCCCCTCCCCCCCCGGCTCAAGTTGGAATTAATAAACTGTCCTGAAACTGGAAGTCCTAGGAGTATGGGACAGCCAATATGGGAACCATTCTATGGTCTGACACAATAGTATTACTAGAGTTTTTCCATTACCTGGGATTTCAAAAGCCTCTGATCTCCATTTAACAAGATACTTGGGCACTGACTGTAGGCCTGAACTGAGCTGTACATTTTCTGGTTACTTTTACAGTATGCTTAAACTTACCGGAGAACTTTCATCAGAATGGAACAGGCAAGGTTAATCCTCACTCACTTTTTTTTTTTAAAAACAGTTTCATTCCTCTTGACTTTTTTCATTTCTATATCTAGTTAGAGAAATATAGTTGGTCTTTCATCATCCGCATGAACCCGTAAAACAATATCTTTCATAACATAAGAGGCTTTCCCTTTCATAACATACAAGGACAACTTTCACATGTAGACACTAACGAAACTCAAATTACACATGCAGAACTTTAACAAGACCTTCATATATCTGCTAACCTAGAATTCTGGTCAAGAAACAGATGTAAACTAGGAAAGACTTAACACTGAGTTACTACTAATGAAGTTTTATCTACTGACTTATAGGCCTGCCTGTCACCAACAAACTAAAGATACTGCAGAGAAACAAGCAGGAAACAGAGCAAAAAAATGTTTGTTTTCCCCTGAATTGCATTTTACAAAAGAAGTTGGTCCTGTCCCTCCAAGGGACTGGCCTTGGCCCTCCAAATTACTCTCACTAAAGGACTCAAGAACTACATTTACTACTGAAGTGAAGAGTCTCTGAATGTCTGAAGGACAGGAAATTAGAGAAAAATGAAAAAGATAAGAAAATCATGCAGTTCTGAGTAGAAACAGAAAGAAAATTTCAAGGTGGTGTAATTCAGCAGAGAATTCACTATCTCAGACAGGGCACTTTCAGGACAGATTTTGCAAGGATGCTTTCCCAGTAACTTATATTATTAGCATTAACATACAGAATACAAATGATGCCAACATGTATAAAACTTTTTAAAAAGACAGGGCTGTATGCCTCTTCTCAGAAAGCTGTAATTCGACAGGACACCCACTGAAGCAGTGTTCTGAAAACATAAACAGCCAAAATAAGGGAGGGACAAGCCACAAGGGGCAGGAGTGGAGGGGGCGAAGGGGAAAAAAACAGAAGCCAGCAAGGAGCATTCCCTGGCTTTTGAAGCAAGCACTGAAGCACTGTAGATAAATCTAAAAGCTTCCTCCATAAGCAAATGTAAGAACTGGTGGAGATGACATCAGCTGAGGAGTTCTTGTGTTTGGTGGGTTTTGGTTTTTATTTTGTGGTGTTTTTTTTTTTTTTTTTTGTTTGTTTGTTTGTTTGTTTAAGAACAATGAAAAATTACCCTCTAGCTCTATATCAGCCATGTTAACTTGTTGTTAATACTGGTTTTGTATATAATCTTGTTAATAGCAGCAGTAAAAAATTTGCAGCAAAACTAAGCAGAAGTCTAGCTTAAGGATCTCTACACTCCAGAAAGAACACTATGGAAATTAAGATGAGAAACAGATGCAGAAGGGACATGAGAATAACCAAAGTGACATGGAAACGTGACAAGAACAATGAACTCATTAAAGCTCAGGAACAGAACTTCTAAATAAAATACAATGGAAAACGTAATCTCTGACAAATCATGAGCATTATATTTCCCCTTTGTAAGCATTTTAGGTGAAGAATAAGTCCGATGAAACTTTCATTTTGTGAAGATGAAGCCACTATCACCAAATAATTCCCTTCCAAGGAAGTTTAGGACTATGGGTCATCGAGTTATTCACACAACATACTAGCTTTATCAGAATAAGAGTAAAATACTGTGACAGAAGCATTTTAAAACATGGGATGTTTGAAGTTGCATGGCAAATACTATTTAACAGATTAATACAGGTGCATATAAACAAAACAATTCTATTCTAAGCTCTGAACAGATAAAACTGGACAAATGGAAGCTCCTGGGTAACAAGGACGCATTGGTAAATTGCAGGGATTCTGAAGACACAGCTAGAAAAAATACTTTCGGTAAAATCCTGTAATGTAAGGTGTAAAGCCATCAATGTGGCTGCTACAGAGGATATTTAATGCCACTACAGCAGGCCTTCTGGACTGAAGGTTAATTCCTCAGCTGATACCTACCTTGGCAAAGGAAACTGAGGATAAGAAGAGATTTGAGAGAGAGAATAGTTTTGGAGTTACCACTTTGGACTATAAGGGTGCTCCTCCTCAGAAGGAATCTTTTCGGACCTTTAGTTGGAACTGTGCTAATATGCAAGGTTTCCATCAGCATATTGCAAACCCTAGCACTCCTATATCCCATGATGTCAACAACAAAGATGCTGGGATGGACTTAGACCTTCAATTTTCTTGAAGCCTAAGGCTTTGCAAGGTACTAAGGCATACTTCACTGATGTGAAACTAGAAATTCACAAAGTAACATAACAACAAACAACTACCTTATCACAATATTTTGGAACAAAAGCTTATTTCTAGGGTACAATACAATATACTTATTTTTTATTGATAAACTATGGCTGCTTTCTGCAGAGGAATAGGAAAGCAGGAGACATTTGGAAGGCTGCAGGTAGAGAAAATAAGCTATGTCAGCTGTCACAGAAGAGAGAACTAGGCATTCCACATTCCTTTAGCAGGAAGACAGACTGCATTCTTGAATCATACGTTACCACTAATTGTATATGGCTTCAAGTTTGTGCAGTACAGCCTTAATGTTCTCTTTATTTGCTTTGTTAAAAAAGCAAAATCATCTATTAAAAAAAGCAGTGTCTAGTGAAGCATGCATTATTTTGGCTGATGCACAGTAGATTTTTTTAATTTCAACAAAAAAACATTAAAACATGTTGCACATCAAGTTTAAAAAAAAAAAAAACAAACCAGAAACAATTTCCTTAACTTAGTTATACTTCTACTTACAAGTATGTAAGCATTCTGTTACAGTAGTAGCATCAATCAGGTATCCATTGCACAGACGACAGGTTATATGGGCATTAATGTCCCAAAGCTTAATCTTTCTTGTTAGCATCTTTGGTGTCTGCAGAAAAGACATATCATAAAGTAACACAGCTGTAGTAATCCGGTAAAAGTCATTTGGGAATAAATGATTAACTAGAATTAACCCTAAAGATATGTTTATACAGTTTTAGGCTCTCATATACTGTATATGTGCGTGCACGCACAGACGCACAATGATAGCACTAACTTTTAAAGGACTTCACAGAAGTGCAACAATGTAAAACCCACACTATTTTGCAAGTCAAGATTTCAATAGAAATGTCAATAGAAAACAGTCTTTCTAGCATGCTATTAATTAATAAGTTCCTTTACCAACCAAGGGACTTGGATTTCAGGTGAAACTCTACTACTCTACTGATCTAAGACATCACATTCAGTCTAGTAATGGGGAAATATTCACAGAGATTTGGAGAGAGAAAATCCTCAAAGCAATTTGAGAATGGAGAGCATTTTGATAATTGAAAAATCAAAATAACAGGGTCTGATTTGGCATAGTAGGTTTAACCACACTTTTAAGGCTTTGCCTTGTGCCAATATGGTTAAAGCATAGTGCATGAACCATAAAGCTGTGTCTCAATTACAGAGCTGAAAAGCAAACCTTCTAAAATCCCATTTTATTTGAACTGAAGTTAATTAAAGAACACATTACAAACTAGAATAGTCTCATTGGCAGAGCTGCAGTTTGTTGTACTAAGGAACGTGAACTAGAAGGTTTTTCTCTCTTCAGAGCAAGGGATGGCATAACCACCATTAAAAGGAAGAAAAAATAGAAATTGAAAATTAAACAGCTCATTTGACTTTTTTGCAGCAACTCCAATTGCTTTCAGAGAAAGCATCACACAAAGCCCATGCCTTAACAAACAGTTACCTTTTAAATATAGCTATATTTTATTTTTCAAAATACGTTGAAAAGAAAATTGTACTGTTACCATAAGGTGACAGCATTAGAGTTAATTAAGAGAGCAGGCTAAACTCGCTTACAACCTATTACATTTGGTTCCTGCACTGCAGAAGTCACCAAATTGCACTGTCTTCCATTAAAGTGACTTTACTGTCCCTGGCTCACAAATACTAGCTTAGTTTGGAATACATTTCAGAATATGAATGCTGACACGTTCCCCAAATTTCACATGGAACTATCATAACAAGGTTGTCTGATCTTTAATTTAATTTGTCCCATTCTTTTTCTATGTTTAATGAAGTGGTACTAAGCAAATACAACTATCAAAAGGCAAACTTTCACACTAATCTGAACTATACCAGCGCTGAAAAAGTATATTCCATTATAACCTATGGAAAAGCACACCCAACACACATCTGTTAAAATCTGCATTGTGCTATACAAAAATGACTAGGAAGACTTCCAGTTCTCATGGCTAAGAAGTAAATGACACAAATATCAAACTTATTTTATGGTATTTGAGATTTCTTAATTAAGCTAGTGACTAGCCATTACAGAAGAATGAAAGCGCAACTTGGTTTTGCAGTACACGAGATAGGTCAGAATCTATGCTAGGAAATTGAATTACTTTTCCAAATTGTATTTTTTAGATTTATTTCTAACCAGCTGAAAACCAGCCACATTTTAAACCCTTGGAAATTAGTGCACAAGGTCACCAGTTAAAGCTACTGCATGAAGTACCTACATTTCTATGGCACCGGGAAAGAGCTATCCAATATCATTCTTTAAGAAGAGTTCAGGAGATGGCTTAAAACCACCAGTTAAATAGAAAGTCAGCACATTGAAAACATAATTCATGACAGGCAAAAGAGAAATTAACCTACAAGGATACTTAAAAAGGCAATATCCATACAACTCTAGTTAGTTGCCTAGGCAGGAATTCAGAAAAGGTGTTCAGGATCACCACAGACTGAATCCAAGCACTAATGAGGCAGAAGAGCCAAATATATTATGGTGAAAACTGAAGCAAAGAAATTACTTATTTTCTAGAAAAAGCATGACAATTTTTCCCCACTACAGTGGAGACAAGCACTGCCACTAGAAAAAAACCTGCAACAAACAAAAAACAGTTCAGATAGAGTAAAATATTATGAGAACAATGAATGAACCATACAACAAAGAAGGTAAAAATACTACAAAATGGTAATAAAGCCCATTGTGCCAGAAAAAGATGATAGCAAAGATAATACACACTTCACTGACTGAATGGGAAACAAAATCATACACTTTTTGGCAATGGAAAAAATACATGTCTTCTAGAATATCCAGAGCAAGCCTGTCAAATCAACTTCATAAAAATTTTGTACACCATTCAAGAATGACACAAAGCCCCCTCATTAGACATTTAAAGAACAGAAACTGGGAACTATTGGAAGAAACAGGAGAATGGGAACAGGTTTTTCCAGGGCATTAGACACCTCAGTTTCAAAAAAAGACAAAACCTACAGCAGGAGATTTCTCCAGAAGGCCTGGCCCACACTGCTATCTTGCAGCTGCTAAACCAAGAGAATGAGATCTTCTCTGCACATGCAGAGGCCCAGACACGGTAGCTTCAACACAGCTTGAAACTCCAATAAGCAATGCAACTTTTAAGCTCTGTAAGCAAGCTGTCAGTGTCAGACTCCACTTTAGCCTGCATCTGGTGCAATTGAGACCTGTGTCCTCTAGTTTCAGGAAAAAGAAGAAAATTGGAATGGCTCTTTTATTTTTCAAAAGAAAAAAAAAAGAAAACCCCAAAAAAGAAGAAAACCCCAAAAAAGAAGAAAACCAGGCCAGACTAATTCATATCAATTTAGAAAAGAAGGGAGGAGCTAGCAACAAAAAGGCATATTACCAACATGTCAGTTCAGTTAGACAACATATTTAAAGACTCAGACTTTGAAGACAACCTGAATAGCTTCCCAGAGGGAAAGAGGAAAAAAAATTAGCAAAACTACTGACATATATAAAGAAGAAATAGAATGACTAATGTTACAGCCTCATATAAGAAATTAAATTCATTAATAACAGCAACAAATTAGAAATCTAAAGTAATTCCACATTCATCACCTGTCTGTTCTGTATCAGTTAAGAGGAAAGTAAGTAACAATTGCAAATTTCACCATCAACTACTTTTTTATTATTATTAATGTATTTGAAAAGCATACACAGTCATACCATAAAATACGAAGCTAAGCCACCATTCACAATACTTAGGAAGAAACCCTTCATGTGGATAGGTGGCTAATATAGGATGTCTTCCATGTTACTATCTGGAGTATGTTAACAACTATCAACTCAGATGGGGTACTAGTCTATTCGAACCACACATCTGCTCTTGGGAAGCAGTCCCAACATTCCCATGTTCCTACAGCCAAACAAAAGTTAAAAGTCACTTTCATAGAATCATAGAATGTCCTGAGGAACCCACAAGGATCATTGTGCCCAACTCATTTGCCTGCACCGGACAACCACAAATTCACACCATATATCTGAGGGTGTTGTGCAAATGCTTCTTGAATATCGTCAGGCTTGGTGCCATGACTACCTCCCTGGGGAGCCTCTTCCACTGTTCCACCACCCTCTGGGTGAAGAACCTTCTCCTAATATCCAGCCTAAACCTCCCCTGACACATCTTCCTGCCATTCCCTTGGGTCCTATCATTGGTCACCAGAGAGAAGGGATCAGCACCTGCCCCTCCTCCTCTCCTTGTGAGAAAGCTCTAGACTGCAATGAGGTCTCCCCTTAGTCTCCTCTTCTCTAGGCTGAACAAACCAAGTGACTTTAGCCACTCCTCATATGGTTTCTCCTCTAAACCCTTCGCCAGCTTTGTGGCCCTCCTCTGGACACTCTCGTAGTTTTATATCCTTAATGTACTGTGGTGCCCAAAACTGCACACAGTACTCAAGCTGAGGCCGCACCAGTGCAGAGCGGGACAATCACCTCCCTCGACCGCCTAGCTATACAGTGCTTGATGCACCCCAGGACACGGTTGGCCCTCTTGGCTGCCAAGGCACACTGTTGGCTCATCCATCGACCGTCGACCAGAACCCCCAGGTCCCTCTCTGCAGAGCTGCTCTCCAGCCTCTCATTCGCCAGTCTGTATACATATCCAGGGTTGCCGTGCCCCAGGTGTAAAATCCGGCACTTGCCCTTGTTAAACTTCATACGGTTGGTGATTGCCCAGCTCTCCAGTCTGTCCCGATCTCTCTGCAGGGCCTCTCTGCCCTCCAGAGTGTCAACAGCTCCTTCCAGTTTTGTGTCGTCAGCAAACTTAATTAATATTTCTTCAAGTCCTGCATCCAAGTCATTTACAAAGAGATTAAAGAGTACCAGCCTCAAGATGGATCCCTGCAGAACCCCACTAGTGACTGGTCGCCAGCCCAATGTAACCCCATTTACTATAACGCTTTGAGCCTGACCCATCAGCCAATTGCTCACCCACTGCATTACGTGTTTGTCCAGCTGTATGCTGGACATTTTGTCTAGGAGGATACTGTGAGAGACAGTATCAAAAGCTTTACTGAAATCCAAAAAGATCACATCGACTGGCTTTCCTTGGACAGCTAGGTGGGTAACCTTGTCATAGAAGGAAGTCAAGTTTGTTAGGCAGGACTTTCCCCTTGTGAACCCTTGCTGGCTAGTACCAATGACTGCGTTGTCTTTCAGGTGTTTTTAAATAACGCCCAGAATAATCTTCTCCATAATTTTACCAGGCACAGAAGTGAGACTGACGGGCCTATGGTTACCGGGGTCATCCCTGTTGCCCTTCTTGAAGACTGGGACAACATTTGCCAGCTTCCAGTCAGCTGGGACCTCTCCAGATTCCCAAGAGCATTGAAAAATCATTGAGAGAGGTCTCACTATGACATCAGCCAGCTCTTTAAGTACCCTTGGATGAATCCCATCAGGCCCCACTGACTTACAGGGATCTAGCTGGAGCAGCAAGTCCTGCACAAGTTCAGGGTTCATTAGGAGTTTATCATTCCCACAGTCATGGTTCTCTAGCCCAGGGCTCTGGGGGTCCCTGGGCCCATCATCAGTGTTGAAGACCCAGGCAAAGAAAGCAATGAACATCTCTGCCTTATCTATGTCCCTGCTTGTGAGGTGACCATTCTCATCAAGTAACGGGCCAATGTTATTTCTGGCCTGCCTTTTGCCATTAATGTATTTAAAAAAGCCCTTCTTATTGTCCTTCACGGTACTGGCCAGCTTCAACTCTAATTGGGCTTTGGCCACACGCATTTTCCCCCTGCAGTGGCGAACAGCATCCCTATAGTCCTCCCATGTCACCTGGCCTTGCTTCCACTGGCCATATACTTCCTTTTTTCTCTCCTTATTTCTAAAAGAATATCCCTGGTCAGCCAAGCTGGCCTTTTGCCTCGCCTGCTTGACTTCCTACACTTTGGGATTGTCTGCTCCTTTGCTTTTAGGAGGTGGTACTTAAAAAGCGACCAGCACTGATGGACCCCAGCACCTGCAAAAGCTTTTTCCCAGGGGACCTTACTAAGCAGTTCCCTGAACAACCTGCAGTCTGCTCTCCTCATGTCCAGAGTTGAGTTCATCATACAAGACAGCCAAGTTCTTATCACCCCACTGAAAAATGAAACCAAGCATACTTTTCAAGTAACCATATATACACTGACGTACACTGCTGTAGGGGAAAAAACATGGATTAGATCTGTAGATTAAAAGGAAACAGAAGGTACAAAAAATTTCTAAGACATTAATGCTGACCAACATATCATAAATAAATCTCCAAGCCCTATTTCTGAGTCATCTTAACTGCACCTTAATTATTATAAAGACTACCTATTATTTCAACAAGTGCAGTAACGATTTCAAAATCTATTTATTAACAATTTAAGATTTTACATCATTAATTGGCGTTTATATTTCAGTTGAAATATTATTTGAGTTTATCAAGCAAGAAACTGAGAACCTAGTTAGTTTTTTTTAGCTGCTGGGCTCCCATGAAAGCAAGATGACATCTATCTTGAGAAAATCTCAGTATCCTTCAGAAGTGCTAGTTAGGTAGCACTCTCAGAGAGCTACTTTTACTATATTAACATGTAGGAACATAAAGAAAGGAGGAAAGGCATGTTTACCAGCTGCTGGATTTCTCTGAACAATTCTGAATGAAGTGACATCCTTCTGCTTAGACTACTGACACTTTCTGTACAGAAAATTAATCCATGTTAGTAATCTCGTACAAACTGGAACTAAACAGCAAGCCTGCACAATGTCCAAAAGATGAAGTTTGACTGAGAACCACCAGGATTAGCCAGCTTGCTTTAACCAACATATTTTTCTATTTTCTAGGCAAATCCAGGTTTCCCTTCAATACCTTTGCTTTGAAAAAGGGTAAGAGATTTTTCCAAGTCTGAACTCTAGGTGGTATCTTCCACAAATCTCCTTTTTCCATCTCTCAAACAGTGATATGTTGAAAAGAATGCTAAAAGTGAATTCAAAAACTTCCAAAACAAGTAATCAAACCTTAAAAAGGAAAACAACAAAAGTCCAAAACCATCTCTGAATACATATTCCCAAGCGGGCTCACAGCTTAAGAGCATGGAAATGTTCAGAAAACTGGATAAAGCACTGAGCAACCTGGTCTGGCCTCATAGCTTACTCTGTTTTAAGCAGTTGGATTACATGATCTCCTGATATCTTTTCGAACCTGAATTATCCTATGATCCTATGAATTTACTACACTATTACACTACCTTTGCCTATCCATGCAAGCTGAATTTCTTACTGTTTTGACTGCTCTTGAGCTGCTCATTGAGTACTTCAAGGAACTGATATCCAGTCATAATCACACAGACTTTAACTCAATGAAGTCAGCATAAGCTCAACATCTAAAATTGGTTGTTTTAAAAAGAAAACTGGCAGATCAAGTTGAGGTTAAAGTCACACACACCAGCTTGATGTAATAATAGGAGGGGATGATAAGTTTAATTTTCTAAAGTACCACCTAGGCTGATGTCTTCTTGCATAAAATTTTAAAAATCAAAACAAAGTAAAAATGTATCTCCAAATTGAGAGTTCTTTGTTACAGAGACTTTATAAATTCACTAGACTGTGCAGGAGTTAGTATGAAAAGCAAATCTCTTTAATAAACTGAGACTGTCTGAATTTGCCTTATTTTGGTAATGTGACCAATCAGTCACTGTATAGAAGATGCATGCACAAGAGCTTCTGAATCTTTCACAGGACTGCAGCCAAGTTCAGAAGCAGAAGTCTCAAAGAAAGTTATCATCCTATACAAAACCAGGCAACTTCAGAGGACAGACCAGAATCTGTCATTTAAACATCATTTTCAGAACATAACAGCCGCTTTTTCACAGCTGAACACTGCAAACCTCAGGCTCTCAAACTTCTACGGCAGTTTGCAGACAACAGAAACATCATACCTTAGTTTAGGTTTTAGAAAACCAAAGCCAAACAAGGAATATCAGTAGGACACAGAGGTTCATTAGTTCTTCTACACAGAGTTAACTACTTAAATAGTAACCTACTACAGCAGATAATCTCAAATAAACTGTAAGAAGTGTATATAACTTTCCAAGACTCTCAATCCACTGACTGAACAGTGACATTTGATAAAAAACTTAAAATTTTCTCACTCTTTACCTAGCCAACAAGTGAACACTAGAGCCAAAGCATGATCCTCTTCCCTCAAAACCATGTTGCTGGAATAGGAAGAAGTTAGTCTAACGCCTATGGCTCTATAATCACATCTCAACTACAGATACTTCTTTAAAACAAACAAAACCCACACACACAACAAAACACACCAACCTGAACCTCACCTGTTTTTACAGGAAATGTAAAATGCAAAAGAAGTGGCCCCTCAGCAGGTTACACGATTCATAGAGTAACATAGATTGGAAGTAACCTCCCAACTGCTCTAATCCCACCTTGCACTTGAAGTAGGCCTACTTAAATTGAGTTGCTGTGGGCCTATTCCTGCTGCATTCAGAACACCTTCAAGAATGGAGATTCCACAGCCTCTCTAGGCAACCTGTTCCAGGGTCTGACCACCCTCACAGGCAAAAAGTGCTCCTACTGCCTCACAGGAAATGTCCCGTGTTGCAACTTGTGTACAATGCCTCTCATCCTACAAGTGTGCACCTCCAAGAATAGTGCAGCACCATCTACTTGATTTCTGTCCGCAGGTGTATTGAAAATAGCAGTAATATATTCCCTTATTCTTAGCATCATTTTCTTTAGGACCTTTGTAAACACAGCATAAAAACCAGCAACACCAGAATCTCAGTCAATAGCTGAAGAGCTGCTTTTAACCAAGGTATTAGTACTTTATACCTGGAATTATTTTTAAGTCAGACAAAACAAATCAGCACTGTACTGCTTTTGAGAAATAGGAAACCTTCTGAAGTTCCAGAGACCTGAATCATGCCTAAAAAAGAATTAAGAGGTCTTGTTTTAAAAAAATTAAAACGAGAGCCCTGAAAAGATTGGGTTAGACCAGTCTTTCTCTTAGAAAGACAAACAAAGCCTACTTTCCTAAAATGTGCCACCTATGGATCCTGAAATGGACTAAAATGGATTCATAAAGGAGACATAATAGAAGAGCTATCCAATTCAACTTCAAAGAGATTGCTTTCCTAACAGCTGTAAAGCAAGGAATTATTCAGAAACAACATACCAACAATGGAGAGAGAAGAGGCAGTATCCTTAAGTGCTGGAACATGAAGCCCCAAACAAACACACAAAGCATTCCAAACATCCAATACATACACAAAAATGATCACTTGCACAAAGATTAATATTTCTTTATCCTGGTTCCAAATGACATTATTTTATACCACACTGTTGGCATGGTGTCAGCCTCTCACTGTCTGGTAAGTCTTAGATCACACCAGGAGAAAGTGAGTGAAGACAATTACAAAGGCATCTAGACCATAGTCCCAATTGAAAAACAAGCACACACAGAGTCAGGTGAGGCTGGCAGGGGATATGCACGTGTCAGATAGTCAACTGTTTTTTTCATGCTATCCTTCATCCACTAAGGCATGTTCTCTTAAGATGATCAAGCAAAAAGATAAGCAGTGTATTACAGATCTCTGTACTAAAACTGTGCCACCAATAAGATAAGCCTAAATGTCTCTGTACAAGCTTTCACCTTTCAGAGAGATTTCAGCACTGAAAACTCCGATTCATGCAAGCTTACAGAGAGGATCACTAAAGGGGCTCCTTAGAAGTATAGCCTTATCATTTATATATACACTAGTCAGGAATATTTTGGCCTACATGAGGCATACCTCTTAAAACAGCATTTCTTTTCAGAGTCTGCCATCCAGAGACCTGAAAAGACAGAAAAATAGTCTGAAAGTTAACATCGGAAATTCCTCAAAATCCAGCTGCCACAAAAAAATACTTAGCTCACTAAATTCACCTAAAAGTATCTAAGTATCTCTATTAATTTAATTTAACAGTGGGGCAGGGGCACTTCTGAATAAGAAAGGGGGAAATAACTGTCAGAATTAGATCCTCTACAAAAAAAAAAGAAAAAGAAAGAAAAAAAAGATGTAATACAGTCTCCTCTGAAAGGACTCACAAAGGCAAGGAAAATCACTCTAAAATCCAAGTAGTCCTGTCACCCTGTGATGGTGAAATGAAAAGCAATTAATTATCTTCAGAAATGACAGGGAAAGTAACCAAATAAATAAGCAGAAACCTTGCCCCAAAACCTATGGACTAGATAATGATCAGTCCTTAAGAAAAGAAAAGATTTTGGATTGAAGATCCACAGCCAGATGAGTATTATGCTCAGTTTTCAAGCTATATTTGCAAGTAATCTGTTCTTTGTATCTTAAGTTTCCAAAAATACTTTCAAGGAAATAATTTGTTTTTCCAGAATCTCTAAATAAAATTATGTTTACAAAAACAAACCACAAAACCAAACCAAACCCCAAACCCACAACAAACAAACACACATACACTCCCCCTTTGCATCACCTTTAGCCAGATTATACTCTCACTTGAATAGACTAGCTCGACAGAAAAAGGCAATTTTTCTTATTAAGCTGTTTCACACAGGAAATACTGAGATGTTACAGACACAGGTAGAGAGTACTACTGATCCGATCTTCCTGTTCCAAAGAATCAGAGGCATAGCCTGTAGTTACTGCTTTTACTGTTATATTGCTAAGGGAATTATAAATACAGTGATACAACACGGTATTAATGATAACACTAGGTGAGAACTTCAGCACAATGCAAATAAAAATCTCTTAGCAATTCCGCTGTGAACTTCTTTTACTGCATTCAGAGAAAAAATTACTATTAACTGAAAGAAATGCAGAGTTGCACGAGATGCTCTTTTGTTGGAACCCACAAAAAAAGTCCTCACCGAGGATGGAAACCCCCTCATATGGGCAGGAGATGAAAATCCTTAGTACATTTGCCACAAAAAAAAAAAAAAAAAAAAAAAAAAAGATTTATTTCTGCAGCAAAATCTGGAGAACAGAGCAGTCAATGACACTGCTTCTGAAGAAACTGAGTCAGAGACTTATTACCATTCCAAGAACACATCACAACATAAATTTCTGAGTAACAATCTTTCAAAAGGAATTTTCATACATCTTCCTCACTGCTACTGGAAGAGGACAAGGTAACACTTTGGTTCAGCTGGAAGAAAGTGGCACTCAACTTGTGAGGAAAAAGCCAACAACCAAGTCAGTTCTAAATCACCACCACATTCTTCAAGTTCTGGATACAGAAAGATAATGATGCACTATAAAAGCTAAAGACAGGGAAATTCAGTTCATTTTTATACCTAGACGGTTGTTGGAGACTGGGCAAGTTGATCGCTCTACTGATCCTGCACACTAACAAGTCAGAAGAAAATACTAATATTCCAAAATAGATTTTCTTTAAAGGACTGTTCAACTGCTGTAACTCCTCTTGATAACTTGACAGATTATCAGACTAATTCTCATTTGTACCACCTAGCTTTGTAAAGCAAAACAGGAAGTCACTCTTACCACATACAAATCCAGAACTGAAGTGAATGCCTGAAGGATTTACAAACCATTAAAATCTTGCTCTATTTTAAAAGGATAAGCACATATATTTTTCTTTTGCTGAAATATAACGAACAATGTTACTTCATTAAAAAGCAGAAGTATGGTGTTCACAGTGCAGAGAGCCTGAGAAAAAAAGCTATATGTGGCAGATGCTAGTAATTTTGTTGAATAATTACTGAAAGGTACTGAGGTCCTACAGCACTGAAAGCTAAATGGCAACAGCGATAGAAGCAGCAGGTATACCTCAATTCACAAGGATAGTGTCATTAAAGTCACAGCTCTAAGAACAAGACATTACAACAATGGAACTTTGTTCAGACCCAAAACTTAGTATGGGAAAGAAAATTTTCAAATCTGATGCTTATGATTACCTGGCATAAGCATCACACACTTTTGTTAGTGGCTGCATGCAGATGAAACCCAGTAGACAAACCTAGGTCTACAATGAACTGAATTAAACTGTAGAAAAAAAGACAGTCCTTGCTATGGCAGCCAGTTTAATTACTCTTAAAGATGTCCAATAAATAACTATTTAGATATTAATACTAAATTCTTAAATACTATTAAATATTTTCAATTTTAACAGCTGTTTCCATCTAAATCCACAATCTACATTAGCTGAACAGGCCTTGCATACTCCTCATTCCATCGTGACAGGATGCAGAAAAGGCTCCTGACATTGTGACCATGTAACTAGACAACTAATGCCTGGTTAAAAAGGAAGTCCAATTCAGACTTTCAGCACAATGCAACTGAAGGCAGTGTTGCATGGTCATGAAGTCAGAGATTACGAAGAAATACAAGCACAGAATTTGTGCCTCTTCAACTAGCTGGATTAAAACATAAGAATAGTCTGTTACTGTAATCAGTTGCAACAGAAAAATGTAAGTTGTTAATGGCTGAACAGGCAGACCTCTGTTCCACAAGGGAATTTATTTAGCAGTAACTTATTAAAAAACTATCATGCTGACCTGCAACAGATCAAATGAATTATGGCTAAATGAAATGAATTAAAGAAACCCACCAGCTTAATATAAAGTACCTTGCACTTCTGCGAATCTTTCCATCACAGGGCAAGATTTTAAGTCAGAAATTTACTTCAAGGGAACTGGAGAAGTAGTCACAGTCCTACTTTCATTGCTAACAAGGTCAATACAGCCTATACTGTACTCTAGACAATGATAAAGGTATTACCTCAATTAATTTAAGATGCAGGACACCTAAGAGATGGAAGGATAAAGAAAACAGAATATTTGTGGTTGCTTTGGCTTCAGATATCAAAGTCGCTTATTTCAACTGTTGTCAGGTTATGTTGTTGAATTTTTACTTTCAAACTTAATGTGTCAGCCGCTTAAAAAAAGAGAACAGTAACTTCAAACATACTAGCAGTGAGAAGGTTGTGCTAGGTTTAGCAAAATGCAATAAGAGGTAAAATTTTCTTCCAAATTGAGTTTTAAAATATTGTAAACTTCAACAAAATTATTTACGTTGTGTTTGCAAAGCACTGTTTAATAAAAGAAGCTACAAACCTTTTTGTTGAGCAGAAAGAAATCATTAAATATTTAGATTTGCTTTTACAAGCCAAGTTATGATTAACAGCCCACGTGCAGCCTTTTATGACTTATTTCATCTGCATAATTATATGTTAAGGCAGCAAATGTATCTGTGTACTCTTTTTAGTATCATGCCAGCAATTTCTCACAACTTAGTGGAACTCCTCACAAGCCGTTTTTCCCATTTCTGGGAATGTATTACCACCGCCAGATGGCACCAGTGCCCTAACTTAAATAAAGCAGGTTTACCTCTTAATAATTCAACAAAGAAAAAAGAGGACCCCGCCCAAACAGAAAAACAAATGAAAAACGTTTACTATTTGTTATCTCAGTCTTCTTAAAACAAAGATCTACTAAGGACAACCACAGCACACAGTTAATTTGAATCAGTACATACTATTTTGACATTATTCTGAAACCAGCACTACCCACAAAAGAGAGAGAGCAGCATGCTTCCTGATGCATTTGTTCAGAGGATTTTGTTGTTAAGTTTACCTTCTGTTGAGTGGAATACTGCATGTCAGTTCTGTGCCCATTTAATGGGTGTGCTGAGCAATTTGCAGAGATCACATCACATACAAACTAACTGACAAGTCAGGTTTCTGCAGTTCCAGTGGAAATTAAGGTACTAATTTTTCATCATCTTAGAAAAAACAGAGATAGCCTATAAGAACAGTACACTACTTTTTTCACTTTTCTGAGTATTTGCCTCACTATTACATCACTAAAACACTACTATGATATGAATTGGTCCCAAAGAAGGATTTTAAATAATTTAATATTACTTACAGAAATGAGTGCCATACTCTGTTACAACACTCTTGCAAGGAAAGCCACTTGCCCTCCAGCCTACTTATAGTAATTTTCCTTTCCTCTGAAAAGATTCAAGAGTGATGATTGATTTCTCCACTGGTGAACACTGTGGAGGTGAAATGTAGAGCACTGAAGGAGACTTCAGGGAAAATCAGGCTGCACCTGGCAGCCCAAAAGAGGCGATGCTGCAGCAGCTCCAAGCCCCCAGATAAAACTTGTGGTGAGGCTGAGCACATATTCCCAGTACACACACACACAGAGCACGTATATACAACACATATATACACCACAGCCAGTGACAACAGATCAACCAAGACAGACACACACAGCACACACATGACCACGAACAGCACCAACAGCGTCACCCTGCTCCCCTCTCTGGCTGAGCAGAATGGAGGTTCACTACTGAGAATATATACACATACGTGCAAGGTGGACCCCCCCAGGAGCTGGACTCAGACTCTTTGTCTGCCCAGCAGCTATCCCCTGGATCCCAGTCCCCACAATTGCTGTCACCTGGACATACATGTCTTTGACGCCGCTGCCCCACTCCAGTTTCTGGTACAGACTGTTTAGGGTCTGGTTGCTGGTACGCATGCACACACACGTGTATGCACACGCAGAGCTTGCTGGGACTCCCCTGCTTCCCCAGCAGTTCCCCCCTCCACACCCCACCATAGTCTAACAGGCACACCTACACAGAGATGGCTGAGACCTCACTGGTCTCCCAGTAGCCAATCCCCTATGGTTTTGCCCTTAGAGCCACACATTCACCAGCAGTCTCACGCTTAGAGATCCCCAGATCCTACAGTGTCCCTGGCAGCCAGCTGGACTCACCTGGTCACCCCAACAGCCAGCTCCTTCTCTGGTCTCCCCCTTAGAGAGGCACACACACCTAGCCACTTCACCTACATGCAGGCTAGCCTGGCTTGTTCTTCACTAATGCTCACCCACTTACTGCAATTGCTAGCACCATGGACACATGGGCTTCTGACCCCTGGTCCCACTCCAGTGTCTGGCACTTGGTTTCACTCACTCGAGTCTCTCCAACCACTGGCACTCAGGTACACGGTCCCTCTGGCCTGCAGTCCCACTCCAGCTGCAGCGCCCAGACCCTCACTTGCTCTAGTTCCTGGCACCACTGATGCATGGACCCCAGTGACCTGAGGTCCCACTTCTGTTGCTGGCACTTAAGTCCACTCATGCCAGTCTCTCCAGTTGCTGGCACCCTGGGCCCTCTGACCTGTGGTGTGCCTTGCAGTTGCTGGCACTTAGGCCTCCACAGACACACTTGCACACAGAACAGAGCACCCCTCACCCAGGAAGGAGTTAGAAAAGAATTCAGGAAGGTAAGACAGACTGCACTGATCAGACACAGGACATGGCCAGACACATGTACTGACCAGCCAGCTACTTACACATGCCTGACCTTCCAGATCGCTTTGCCCATCTGTTTTCCTATGTGTATTCCTCCCCAAATTACCTAAATGCCTCCCTTCCCCTGCCTTTGGCTCCTCCCCAAAACATCTTGTAAATCCTCTGCAATCCCAAAATGCTCTTCCCCTGCACCCTACATGTCCCATACCCCTGGCAGTAACACCTCTAGCCCCCAGTCCAAAAGGTGCTCCAGCATTGATTCACTGTCATGGGTGTCATGTCTGGACAATGGGGCTGATGGATCTCCAGGGACAGCCCAGGTTAGGTTACATACCTGCTGGGGTGTGCCCTCCTCTGAGTCCTTAATTTGGGTTCCCTGCCTGCCATTGTGCCCCTGTGCTCCTCTGGGCTTGTGCAGATGGGCCTTTGACAAGCTTACAGCTCCTGTGATGGGCCTGGAAGTAGTTAGGCGGGGTACGAGTATCGAGTATCCTATCTCCCCTGCCATTGTCTCTGTGAACTCCTTTGTGGGTGTGTGGATGAGCTTTACCATGTAACCTAATAGGTCTCTCTAAACATGTTCACAGAATCACGTTCCAACTAAATTGGAGAGAGATGGGTTTGACGGGTGGACTGTTAGATGGGTAAGAAATTGGCTGGATCACCATATTCAAAGAGTTACAGTCAATGGCTCAATATCCAACCAGTAATGCATGGTACCCCTCAAAAGGTCTGTACTGAGACCTATGCTATTTGATATCTTCATCACTGACACAGTGGGATTCAGTGCACTCTCAGCAAGTTTGTGGATGACATCAAGATGAGTGGTGTAGTTGATATGCTTGAGGGAAGGGGTATCATCCAAAGGAACCTTGAGAGGTTTGAGGAGTGGGCCCATGTGAACCTCAAGAAGTTCAACAAGGCCAAGTACGAGGTCCTTAACCTGTGTCAGGGCAATCCCTGATACCAGTACAGGCTGGGAGATGAATGGATTGAGAGCAGTGCTGTGGAGAAGGACGTGGTGATACTAGTGAGCAAAAAATTGGACATGAGCCAGCAATGTGTGCTTACAGCCCAGAAAGCCAATTGTAACCTAGGATGCACAAAAAGAAGCGTGGCCAGCAGATCAAGGGAGATGATTCTCCCCCTTTACTCCACACTCATGGCACCCCACCCAGAGTACTGTGTACATTCACAGAGTACAGCTCTGTGTCCCCCAGTACAAGAAAGACATGGACCTATTAGAGCAGGTCCAGAGGAGGGCCACAAAAATGACCACAGAGACAGAACACCTCTCCTATGAAGAAGGGCTGAGAGAGTTGGGGTCACTTAACCTGGAGAAGAGATGTCTCTGCAGAGGTGTTATTGTGGCTTTTGAATACTGAAAGGGGACTCACGAGAAAGATGGAGAGAGACTTGTTACCAGGGCCTGTAGTGACACGACACGGGGCAATGGTTTTAAACTGAAAGATGGTAGCTTTAGATTGGATATAAGGAAGAAAGTGTTTATTGACAATGGTGGTGATACCCTGGAACAGGTTGCCCAGAGCAGTTATGGATGCCCCATCCCTGGAGGTGTTCTGGGTCAGGGGCTTTGAGCAACCAAATCTAGTGAAAGATGTCGCTGCCCATGGCAGGGGGGTTGGACTAGGTGATCTTTGAAGGTCCCTCCCAACCCAAACCACTCTACAGTTCTATGATTCCAAGCAAAGTAGATGTAAGCTGTTCTTCAGCCCTGCAAAAGGGAAATACTTACACAGAGGATGCAGAACACAGGATGGATCCTCACCAAGAACACTTCTTCCAAGAAGTTATTTCTCTGCTGGCCAATGAGCAAGTATTATTTTCTTTGTACCAGACCTATCAATATAGGGCATTCCACTGCATGCTTAGAAATAGTTACCCCTTTTAGTCTCTCACAGCAATGCTTGTGGAGCATATGAATGCCCAACCAGAGTAAACTGCTGACAATTATATACATGCAGTTCAGAAAAGAAGAGAAACACATATGCAAGACCAAGTAGTGTAACTTTACTTTTATGTTCTCAGGTCTAAGATAGTGCAGATGATCCCTTAAGGAAATCCACTGGAAAATCTGTTAAATTAATATTTTGAAGTCCCCCTAATATTTACCGTTTATCCCAATTAAAAAACACAATAGTCATCAAGCCTAGAAGTCATCATATACATTTTTTAAATCCAGTTAAAGCTAGACCAAAGACTATTTCCCTCCTCTTCCAAATCCAGAATAGTCTACCAAATCTACCTAAGCATAAGGTGAACCTCCAAAGACTTTAACTCAGCCATGATATTTTTTACTCTCTGTATTGGAAACTGGAAACATGTAGGAAGAATATAGCCTCTCAAAGTTGTTGTTATCTTAAAATATGACATTAAGAATAAAGAGTCTTAATTTACTATCACATCTAAAATACTAGCTGCCTTTACCACTAGAAAAATGGGTTTAACCACCTAACCATTCCAATTACACAGCAAAGTACCCCAGGGTTTCTTTTAGGGACTTGTCTGCCTGCCACAATTAACTGTAGGTTAACAGTCTGACTCTTACAACCAACATAACATTCTCCACTATTTAAGTTTCTAGCCAATGACAACCCAATCTCAGTTCCTTCATAATTGCTATTTCAAAACACAGTTTTAAGTTAATTTCAATAAGGATTAAAAACTAGGATATTACAAGGCCTATATAAAAGTTATATCATCAGAATATACTTGCCTTTCATGAAGGGATTAGAAACTCACCATGCCTTCCTAGAGCAAGCAAACATCAATACCTATTTTGTTTTTACATATTCCAATACTTTGGGTTTTTGGTTTTTTTTTTTGAGGAGGCGGGGGCAGATCGGAGTGCTGAGACATTTCACTCTTCCCTAATGAATCAGGAGCTTTCTTTAGAAGGTATAACTTTATAAGTTGCAAGTAAGTTATTGATTTCTTCCCAGTATCTTCAATTATCAGAGGTTTGTGTCAGAGGTACTGCCTCTGGCATCACGAACACTTTGCCTACAAAAGACATCCACAAAGACAGAGCCACACAGCTAAGCAAAAGGGAAGGTGAAAAGAGAAGGACAACTGGAACAGCACCTAAAGCTCTAGACTGCTATCACATTTTTCTCTCAGAAATATTCCCCAAGTTTCAGTCTATTTGTTTTAAGCACTGTTTTGAAGAACTAGGAAAAAAGAACAACAAAAATCCCCACCTTATTTTGTGGATAACAAGTAAAAGCCCCTTCAAGACAGACATCTAAAAATTTTTAATTAATACAATAGTATTACTATCTCCACAAGAATACTGGACAAAGTTTAAAAAAATCACAAAGCTCATGATCCCAGTTTTAAACTCACTATGTGAGCTGGTAACTGAAAGGGTTGGTTTTTGGTTTTGTTTTGTTTCTTTTTTTCAAAACCCTAGGGTTTTTTCTTGGTTCCATAACTAGACAAATGAGTGAGATTGTTTTTCTCTCCTTCCCTGCAACCTCCTGGCAATCAAAATAAGCTCTGCCTGAATACTTCTGTAGTAAAATTGCCTGTACATAGTAAGTATAACTTGATCTTCAATATTAGTCCCCAAGAGACTGCTTCAGTGATGGGTTTTACACCAGTCAGATTTTTAAGTCAGAAATTCTTACTATTCACTAGTCATTACACATTACTCTTGAGTTTTTAAAAATCTATTCATGATCAAAAGTCAAAAAGTAGTAGGTTACTAGAAAAGTCAAGCAAGGTATGAATAATGTGATCTTTAGCCAACTTATTTGAAATTAAGTCTCTCATGTTATTTTGGAGAATTTAGATCATGATTAATGGTGACGTCAGCCATCAGGTAATAAAAAAGAGACTCAATATCACATCACTTTCATGAAAACATCCTCTGAAAATGACCATGTACTATTTCTCATTACTTTGATCTATTATGCTCAAGAGTATTTCGGTCCTTTTTGAGGAGACTTGACTATCAGGTTAAAGAGAAACTACTTGGGGTGTAGTTGCACCATTACTAATAGTTGTACTGGGGTGGCTTAAGAAATGTCCATCCCAAAGCAAAACACATTCACTTTTACACAGGTCTCATTCATTTCCGTACAAAGTAGAAGACACCACTGATAATAAATGACATGTAAAAAGTGACACAAATGTTTGAGATAAAGTAATAATCAGGACATAGCAGCATTAAATCTACTAGTTTAATCTTCATTCACCCCACATACTTACTTTTATGGTACAATGAGAGACTGATCCATCTGATACTTTTCCATAAAACATCTGTTTCTGTCTACACAAAATGAATTATGCCCTGTAGTAAGTTGTCAAAACAGCAGAGATGACTGTTCATAATTTGTCTTGCATGTTATTAGTAAAAGGCATAATGAAGGAAAAAAGGACTTCAGTAAGGCAGGAGAAATAGCAATGCAGTTGAAGATAACTGAGTGACTCAAAACTGGGTCCTATGGCCCTTCACACAAATTTTGATAAGTTATTTTCTGTCATTTCACTTTGCAGAGTGGAATGAGGAACATCAAACACTACCTCCTCCCAACTGTTACAGGAATTAACTTTTTTAGAAAATTAACAAAATATAAGTACTATCAAAATATTAAATATATTTTTAAAAAATCCTGAGCCATTCAATCTCAGTTTGGCATCTAATCATAAAAGGCTCGAAGTTACTAGATGTATGTTTAATACCAGGGCTGGATACTAAGACAATTTAATATAAGGTTTTATTTAAATATTTTCTTTTATACATTGCTTAGATTTGGAGTCTGTATTAAAACTGACTGTATTAGAGTCCTGAACAGTCAAACAACTACTACCTGCTTGCTAAAAATGGTCACACAACCAATCTCTCAAAGTGTCTGCAGCCAAAAAGATATACAAATACCCAAATTATGGAAGTTATTTTCTTTAACTTTTCACCTGACAACAGGTGCTTATAAAGCACTAAATTAAGGAAAAGGCATTGAAAATCAAGTAAATAATTAACTGTTATTCCTTTAATAAAATCAACTAAATATGATAAATACCAGTTTGCCAGTAAAAAGGCAAAAGACTAGAGTGTTGTAATATGCAATATTTTACTGTACTTTAAAAATTCATCTACACCTTTGTCTATCCAGTAGCGTAACAGAACACTGCAAAGAAGATGGACATCATCCCTGCATTGAGACTCATATTTAATTTCTGGTAAATCTTGAGTTTTATTAGGTTCATAGTAGATCTGAATTCATAGTCACCATGATATAAAATCCCCCATATATACTGCCTTCCATCCAATCATGTGAAAGCACAAGTTTCAAACATTAGCAATATTTACTGCAGCCATAATCAGATACATATTAACCCAGAATGTGTCCTGGTTCAATTTCAATAGCCACAGTCCGCTGCCAGTGCAATTTTATAAGCTACTGGTGAAACACCTTCTGAAATAATGTTCAATTCTACTTGAACACATTAAAGAAAAATGGCACAAAACTGGACCAAGTACCAGGAAGGGTTCTCACAATTAGCAGAACACAGAGCATGAATGAAAAAAAACCTGTCTTCCCCACATTCACCTACCACATCCTCGTCTGAGGGGGCAGTATGACTGCTACTTGTAAGCTAAGGAGAAAGCAGAAAGAGTAATTTAAGCTAAAAACGTACAATGGAAAGAAAAGACATGCACATATCTAAGAGTTAAGCCCAGGAGGACTTTTGAAAAATGTTCCCAAATATCTGTAACGGTCTTACACTTCAGTTAATGTAGGTAATCGGGTAACTTGTTTACTTTCCTAGAGACAGTGGGAAATGGTGGAGACATTAGCAAAGTTAACTAAATGATCCAGACAATATTTCAGGCTTTTCTTGTTTCTCTAAGATGGAGCCCCTGATACAGCAAAGTCACAGCAAACTCAGGAAGATGACAATAAATATGTGTTTTTCATTCTCAGTATACCAACTGCAGATCAACAAACACAAATACCTTCAGCTCTTTCATTTGCAGTGCTCCATTATTACTCCCCTCTTGTAAAGACTACCTTGTAGCCTCTTTAAATCTTTCTTGTAGAAGCCCACTACAGAGTTTCATTGCAGGAGTATATATAAGGAAAGAAAATGAAAGCACATTTAAATGTACAAATGGGAAATAAGCTGGGGATGGATTTTGGCATTAGGTCCGTTCAGCTCTGAAGGTGAAAGCAAACAGAGTGCAAAGAAATGCCAGACTAAGGTTTTCCTGACTTCAGGCAATGATGATTGAAAACTGCCTTATATGTACATGCATAAAGCATCAGTACTAAATTGGACCTGGCATTTTAAAAGGTTCTGTTTAGAAGAGGAGCATTAAGAGTAAGAAGTTAGAGAACAGCAGATTTTTAAAGGAAGGAAAATGTGTATACATACTAAATGCAACCTGGCCTACTTACTTCATTGCTTCCCACCTACAAATGTCAGCCCCAGTGTCTTATTCCCCATATCCTACCTCCTCCACTCTTTCCGCTGCCTCAACTCTTCTTACAGAGTCAGGCAAGGGATAAATATGTATTACATCCACCCAAGACACATTGGCAAGTGTGATTATGGAAGAGATCACATTCTCATAATTCAGCAATAGGAGGCTTTTCAAGTGGCAGCAGATGGCAGGAATCTCTTATCAGAAATAAAACATGATCAGGAACATAAAAGACCACATGATATGAGAATTTTTTAATAGATATTGTCAGTTCTCTTTCAATCAGAGTATTAAAAAGCTACCTTAAGTGCAGTTACAGTGATCTACCTTGAGCTATAGATTTCAACACAGATTTCATTGTATAATGATGTGTTATCTTAAAATCAATACTCAGAAGTCATTGGAACTAATCCAAAAGACTGTTGTTATGTTACAAAAGAAAAAGGGGGGGAAAAATTAAAACATAAAAACACAAAATGTAGAAAAAAAAACCCAACCCGAAAAACCATTGGTGAAAGCATTAATCCTAGAGAAAGAAACATTAATTACAAAAATCATGCATTCATGTAACTAGCCAAAAAATGTACAAACCACAAGATTAATCCAATTCTCAGGGTACTTTAAGAGTGACTAAAAATAATCTTCTATTCTTTTCTTGAAGTGTACTAAGATATTGGGGTTTTTTTGTGTTTATATGGTGGTTTGGTTTTTTTCCCATCAAATAAAGTAGCCACCTCAAAACCAGCATAGTACAGTCAGAGTTCCTAAATTGTATTGGTCTCGTGTTATTAATATCATAAAGCTAGCCTGTAAACCTCAGAATAAAAAAAAATCAAACCCATTGATTAAACTTTGCTAGGTTTCTTGAATGGACATGTAAAATGGCAGTGAACATACTGCCACAAAAATACAGGGACATTTAGTATTATGAATTTCTATCATTTAAGACAGGACAGAGTCAACCAACTTTTCCTATGTCAGTCACTAGGAGGCACCTAGCTAGCCAGTCAAATTTCAGAGGTAAGCCATTAGCACCAGACTTCAACCACTGGGATCAGAACTCCAAACCAGTACCGAAGTTCTTCATCTTTGGAGGAAAGGTGTCTTTGGCAAAAGATGTGCAATGAGCAGCATCATCTCTAGAGACTTGCAGCCTGAGAGCATATGAGGTGGCCCTACTGCAACAGCACGAAAATTTTAAGTTTCATTGTACCTGAAGCATCAGCTGCTAAGGGAAACAGGATCCTCTCATCTTCAATCCCAGCCTTCCCAATCAATCACTCCTTTTAACCTCTGAGGCAAGCAATATAGTGGGCAGAGTAGCAGCCAGCAGCAGAAAAGCAGAAAGAAGGGAAAGGGCAAGACAAAAACGTTCTGGAAATGTCAAAACTCTTTTAAAACCTGGTGTCTTCCACTGGTTTTGGTTGCTTTGCTGGTACTCATCATCATTGAAATTAGAGATGTGGTACTTAACTACAGTGTCAGTTATTACAATAATATTAAGCCAATTTAGAGAAAGTTAGGGTGGAATTTTGTTACCAAGAATTTTATGCCCTCCTTTTACACACTCCAATAGACTGAGTATCACCTCAGAAGAAAAAAGGTATTAAATACAAAGAATCATAGGACAAGTAAGTAACTTTCATAACTTTTGCATTCATCTCTTAATGGGGACAGCAGAGTTTTTAAAACTCACTTGACTGTCACGTGCACCCCTCTACAGGTTTGTATTTAAGCTCAGCCAGTACCTTACTCTCCACAGAAACCATTTTCACAGAGTTGCTTTCCCTGGTTGTGAGAGTTGCAGAAGTATGCAAATAGTGAGTAACAGCATGCATTCCACTTATTTATCAATACTCTGAAATCATATTACAGTCATGTAAGCCATTTCCATTTAATTCTGGAAATGGCAGCTGCAGCGTAAGCAGAGAACGAAGACTGGAAAATGAGGAAATACACTGTCCCAAAGCAGGTGCTTCATTTGATATTAGATAACCTAAAGAAATCTTCCCATTTGTAATATAATCCAATCAGAAAAGGTGGTTTAATGGTCTCGAAGCTCTAAAATATCAGCACAATTATTCCTAATTTTTATTTTGATGAGTCTTTTTTAATCAGATGAACTTACTACTGTATTTGTCATTTATTGTATAATATCTGTACATGAACAAAGTTCTTTCATATAGACCAGTAAGGCATACGATTAAAATAAAGTTTAGTTAATGAAACTTTTGTTCAGAAAAGCTTTTATAGATTACATTGTCAGTTAACTTTCTTGCAAGAAAAAAAACTGTTGCCATTTTGAAGTAGAAAACATTTTTCCTTATCTGCCATCTAGCTGTCTTGATTAGCAGAACTTCAGAATTTGATCACTATATTGTTCAAAGCAGCTCTTAATAGAATCTCATTAAAACATCCTCCTCCTTAAGGCAGTGCTGTTTCAAGGCTTAGGGATGCTTTGGTAATGACTCATAAATCCATAGATTAGTCTGCTGGACTGATAAAATTCACTTATACATAGGAAGGTTAAAGAAGAACTTGAGAATGGCCAAGGCAAGAGGATGCACTGCACAGTGAAAACTGAACTTTGTTTGGCAGCAGCAAGCGTGGCTCCAGAGTCTGTGAAACCACATACTTCAAAACTCTTTTTTAAAAAGTGCATTCCAGGCACCTCTTCCAGCTGAAACCTGCTTAGTTGCTCATATCATGAGTTGTTCATGGTATGGTCTTGACACAGTCCTAAGAGTACACTAACAAATACTGGGATGCAGGATATCTAATCAACAAAAGTTAAAATTTTCTGCAAGATAGCCTGGATAAAAACAACATCTGACTGGCCAAATTTGATCTTACTAAACCAATTTTCCATTTCTGAAAAAGAATCACTAGTTATATTACACTCAAGTTACTCCTTACATTCAGCTACTTCCTTTGTTTAGTGCTGAAGGTACAGGATAATTTCCAATCAACATGGATTACAACCACTGATAAAACTGGGAAGACTTCTTAAAGTATCAAAGTTCTTGAAGTCTTTAAAAATACAGTAAAAACACAGCATTATCTCAGGAGTGACCTTCATTTCATGAATGAATACCACTACAACCTTCTCTAAATAAGATCTGGCTCATTACCACAAACCAAAATCACTGCAGAGGCAGGAGACTTTTGATGAAAAGACTACTCTTAACCAGAGTACTATCCCTGATTAAGTCTGGTCAAAATGTTACAGACACATTAGTCATACACTGGAAGAGTATGTTCCAATATCCTCCTCACTGAGAATTTAGAGACAGAAACTACAAGCCATTAAAAAGGCACTTAGTTTCAATTCAGTACACATGGATCAGAAGGAGATGAACAGATCCTTGACTTAGAGTAATTAAGTCAGTCAAAACCAGCCTTGAATCCCATGAAGAACAGTCCTTTAAAACCAAACCTTCAGTGAGATTCTACTACCTGAACCCACATCACTTTTTTTGAATGTTATTAAAAAAAAGTTATTAAAAAAAAAAGCACATGGATATTACATGTGCTTCAGAGAAAGTAATTTAGGACCTAGCCACAGTTGAAACGGATCATAATCTTCATTACTATGTCCTTTGCAGAACAGATGAACAACTCAAAATACCAAGTGACTTTTAGTTGTCATTTGAACTGATGGTGTACATTTTCATTGATTGCTCTATGACTTCATGCAAGTTAACACGGGCTTGAAAAGTTCACCATGGAGAAGCAAGAAGCCTTATGGACCCACGCCATCAACTCCTAACAAACTTTAAGTTTTGCAGATCTTTCCCTTCCTCCTTCCCCTTACATACATACGTTTGAATTGCCATTGTTGAAAAAATCCCAATCCTAGGTACAATGAAAACATCTGTTTACATAAAATGTCGTACCTGATTCTACAATCCCAGAAACCAAACACTTATTAACAAAGACAAGGAAAAGGTGTATCCCCAGTGAGTAACTGTATGGTAACCTGAGTGCTAGGATTTTTATACCTTTTATCTGAAGTGGTTACAGATGTCTATCAGAAACAATAATTCACCCATTCTCATGCAAATATTGCCTATTTTGGAAGAAGAGAGGATAAAGAAACTTCATATATGAACCAAAGACAATTCTTTTTGGTATTTAGCAAAAGACCTTTAAAAATTCAGGTTTTTAGTCACCTGACTCCACTTACTGGTCCAGACACAGTGGCAGCCCAGTAAAAGAGCAGCTGCCAAAATGGAAATCTGTAGTGAGAAGCCAGAAGCTACTAGCACGTAAGAAGTAGGAAGGTGCTACAATTCAAGTGAATGCACATTTTATCAGCACTCACTTTTCTTTTTAACATCCCCATATAGTTTAAAGCCAGAATACAGCACTTGGTGGTTAATTAATCCAAACAAAACTCAAGATATGAGTAGATCTGAAAAATTACATATCCATGCCTTTGGTTAAAAAGTTTCAGTGATCAAAGCTTTCAACCTCACTGATCTGTCCAATAATTGACTCCGTGCTGCTATGACAGAAGATGAGAAAATGTTGCTAGAATTGCCCCATACCTTGCAAATGGTTAGTAGGTATTCTGTATTCCTTCTGGATTCAAAATGTACACACAGTAATTTACATCAAGTTAGCTACCCATGAACCATACAACTTAAATGAAAAGGAGCCTTGCAAAATCTTTTTTCTTTTGTTCTTGAAAGCCCAGAAGGGCTTTAAGATGTACTCTGCTCACTACATTCAGCTCTTTCAGATATAAACTGAAGCAACGTTACAACACAGTTATTTAGTCTCCTTTGAACTCTTGCTGCTACAACTTTCTTACCCCAGACAGAATCCTAGCCTTTCAGTTGATTGCAAATGTGAAAACAAACCTGACAGTTAGCATTGTTTATTTAGTGTTAAATTATATAGCAGGATTTCAATCAATAGAGAAGAAATTTTTTCTTTCCACCAAACACTGTTCGGTGCTACGTATCTTCCAGTATTTGATTGCCTCAATTATTACCTTGAAGTCTTGACACTTCAGATTTGAAAACATTTTCTTTTTTTTTTTTCTTTTTTCTCTCTCAAAACAAATACAATTGTTAAAGGGAAAACACTGAGGAAGGGACACAAGAATGCAGTACAAAATCAGGACCATCTGAGCTGGGACTTGGAGGTGTTAAAACGGAGCAAAAGCACAAGAGGCTTGTTTGTGTTACTTCCAAAGACTGCAAGATTTCTCTGTGTTACAAATACAGTAGAAGGAACTATTAAAAGCTTCCTTTCTCCTAACAAGGAGACATACAAATAATTTCAATAATACATCAACTCTTTAACAGTTGGAATAAAGCTACACTTGTCAATCACTGCCAGCAGAAAAATATTCATAACCTCTGAAGTTTACTCCAATAGCTTGTAATTCTTTATCAATATAACTGCAAAGGGCTGGATTCATCATCAGTGGCATATTTTTCAAGTATCCAAGCAATCTCCCACTCATTATCTTTAAGAACATTTCACTTTGTTCAACATAAAGGAGTTTGCACTGCTAGACATTGTGAACTTAAGAGAAACAGTTAGCTTTGAGTTTTCACTAGTATAAATCAAACTGATTTAAAAAATGAAAATTGTATGGATTTTAAGCATTGTATCAAATTTAGACACCACTGCTAATTTTACAGCAGACAGTATTCTTCAAGTACTTTATGTTTAGAGGATACAAAGTACAGTGAGATAAATAGCAGAGAACTCTGGCTTTATTATTCAAGGCACACAACAACATTCTTTTAACTAGATATTAACACAAATGAAATATAAACTGTTTTCACAGTGACCATTTTCAAGGTTTTATAGGAAACACCTGTTGCAACTACTTGTCATTGCTTTAAGACCTCAAGTAGGAGAGGAGAGAGGGAGATACTCAGATCACTTGCACTGATGCCACTTATGACACAGTCTGAGCAATACCAAATAGCACTGCAGAGCAGATCAAGTGTTTTGGACAAGTCCTCATTAATTTTTGGATTTCCAACACTGCCCAGTTCAGCATAACATGAAGAATCTGAGGATGCCAAAACAAGCTGTGAAGTCTACTATACCTGCATCTTGAGCTCCACTAGCTTAATCAAGGACTCAGACAACAGGCTGTGCCAATCCAGTTCTGGCCTGCTGTGTTCCTATTCCACAATTCTCACTCTGCTATGCATGTTTGCCCCTTTCCTTGAACAAACACACCAGCCTGAGCACATGCTCAGCCTGTTCAAAGAGCTGACTCAGTCCAAAACTAAGCAAAACCAGAATTACATATTTGCCCAAATGCTCTGAAGTACAGACAACCTCATCAGGTGATAAAAACCCACATCAGTATACTTTTACTTCTCATTGATAAAACTGACTGTACAAATCAAGACAACCTAATCAAATTCAACACCATTTTACCTGCAAAAGGCTTGATTATTTTTAATAAGCAGGAACACAACAGTCCTAGTATTTGGAGACAACACAGTAACATCTGACTTTTCTGTTATGAGGACTTGCTATTTTCTTCACTCAATACCTTGGACTGTGTCAAGTAAACTACTAAAATGTATTAGTCCTAGGCTGAACGGACTAAAGCCAAAAGTTTCAAGTTTTCATTGAGACAAGAATTCTCATTTCCACTTCTTCGCTGAGTAGAATCTTTAGAATAAATGAAATATTAGGAACTTAAGTTTTTAAACTATTTTTTAAAACAACATTAATCTTTAGTTCAGTATGTTTACGACAGTAGTGAATAGTATCTGAAGTAGCCAATTCTACCTTTTCAGGTGCTTTTAGGGAGAAATCTACAGTACTTCATATATCAATTTCAGTTTTAACGCCTTACAAGATAAACATATTGTGAAAAACTATTTTGATCACCACTGTAGCATGGAACTTTTCAAATCCTACCATGAAGCTCCTAGCCTGAATTATGTCACCCAACTTTAAGCCAAGCTACACCGCTGCTTGTTTGCTATCTTCCTCTCTCCCTCTCCTTCCACCTGTGATAGCCATACTAAAATACCAGGAGAAAATCATGGCTTATTAGGGAGGGTGCGTTTGTCATGAAGCAGCATCGTCTCCTATTCTAGCAGACCCTTATTCAGTGCCAGCCCTATAGCCCTCGTGCAGCACACATATTTCTCGTGGTAAATCTTTCATTCAAGTATCATCCCTTACATGTGATAAACTTCCCTTGAAAGCAAGTGGACAGCCAGCCACAATGCTGAGGGCCCGAGAGTCATTTCTATTGACCAGCAACAGAGCAGCTAGCTGTCTGCTTCTGTTCACTTATTCAGTGAACTGAACAAGACACTGTGAGGCCCTCTATCCCAGAGCTGTGCAAAAAACCTTCAGGGCCATTTGCCTTCTGTAGAATCAAGGGCAACAAATAACCACTTGTCAACCCTACAAAGGCAGGGAAAAAACAGCAATCCAGACCTAGCAAGCGTGGTCAGCAGAACTCTCCTTTTCTCCTGTTGTACCTGTACAAACTGCGCTCAAACCAACAGAGAAATAGGCTTCAATATAAACAGCACTTAA
Organism: Morus bassanus; assembly: GCA_031468815.1. NCBI lineage: Eukaryota > Metazoa > Chordata > Aves > Suliformes > Sulidae > Morus > Morus bassanus. Next base: position 31,344,581 of record CM062600.1, read on the forward strand.
AATGAAGACTGGCGTTAGAGTGACAAAAGCACGTATGCTTGTAGTAGAATGAATAGTTGGGAGTAATTAGGAAAGAAATGGCAACGTTCAACAGGTAATAGAAAGGAAAGTGAAAAATAGTACAAAGGAGGAAGGAAAGGAAAGTTATTCTCCTGCAAGAAAACGAAAATTAAACACCGAAATGTAATCTAGTTTACTGTGTGGGTTTTTTTTTGTTTTGTTTTTTTTTTTTTTTAAATTCTTTCCCATTTATAATGAAATAAACTATAAAGACATGTAGAAAACCTGCACTCATGCAATAAACACAAAAAACATTCCTCCAATACAGTAATTCTGGCTTTTTCAGCTCTTGGTTTATTTTGACATGCTGACCATATCATCTTTACAGAATCACAGAATGATAGGGGTTGGAAGGGACCTCTGGAGATCATCTTGTCCAACCCCCCTGCTTGAGCAGCTACACCTAGAGCAGGGTGCACAGGACTGCATCCAGGTGGGGTTTGAGTGTTTCCAGAGAAGGAGACTCCACAGCCTCTCTGGACAGCCTGTTCCAGTGCTCTGTCACCCTCACAGTAGAGAAGTTTTTTCTCATACCATACTAAAACAGAACAAGAACATAAACAGCAGCCCTAAACGACTGATATTCTAACTCAGCCATCTTAACATTCTACCTTTACAGCTTTTCAGCAATTAAGTGCAATAACTCTATCCATTAGAAGCAGCAGACAGCACAGAGTTTTGAAAGTATCTTTTACCAAAACACAGAAGACATTCATAACTATATTTCATCAGCCATGATTCTTGTAGGCTGTATGTTCCGAACTTGTCTTAAGATGTTTGTATTGGGGGTTGGTCATATTGCATAAAGGAAAGATTCCACCTCACACTTTTGGCAGGCTTAATGAAGTCATTAGTGACAAGCCTGATATCTCTGAAATTTCCCTAAATTGCTATGTGTGCTCATGTAAAACAAGTACTACATTTTCGAGTCAGAGTGCAGAAGCCAGCATTCTCAAGTACCTGTCTAACTGACCACGGATATTTTTTTTTTAGTGTTTTTTTGGGGGGATGGGGATGGGGTTTGAGGTGGTTTTGTCTTTTAAGAACTGAAACAACCGTCCTTTTCCAACCCAACCCCATTGCAAATGACTGAAGAACACTCAAACTTTCCTGTTCAGAAAGGTTCACAACATTCTCAACAGGATAGCAGTGTTTGAAAACTTATACTTGTATAAAGAATTATACCTTTAAAGCCCTCACATTCTATTTATTTTCATTTCCTCATCATCATTAGATCTAGTGTTCTGCTTGCATGTAGGAAGAGGGGAAGTTAAATGTCTAGTGATAGGAAAACATGTATAATCTTCCACAAAGACATGACACATCACAGAAAAGATATCCACAATTATCAAACCTTTTTTTGTTTTGTTGATTTGTTTGTTTTGAGTTTTTTGGGGGTTGGTGGGGGTTTTGTGTGTGTTTTTTCTTTTTTTTTCTTTTTTTTTTCTTTTTTTTTTTAATGATGTTTCACTGGCTGTGTTGCAGTAAGGAACGAATCTCAAAATTCAACTGTTTAGACATTTTTTCACTACATAATCTAATAATGTGTCACAGTTCAAGAAAACCTCATAGAATATATGGAATATCATTCAATCATTCTAAACTCTGCATCAAAGTCAGTAACAGGTAGTTCCGCAAACTCTGACAAAAAGCAGAGCAACACGATTACAACATCACTATCTTTTCTGTCAGTCCTAATGCTGCAGCATGACACCGGTTTAAGGGACAGGGACTCCTGACAGAAAAATCCAGTGGAAAACAATAGCATGAGAGGATTCAGCACTTTTATGAAACTGAATTCTTTCCTGTGATATGATCACTGCTATGACCTGTGACCTGACTTCTGCTGCTTGAAATAAAACAAGAGAAAATTTGCTCAGCAGTAGGCAGGAGCTGAAACGTCTAAATTACTAAGGCAACAAAACAATCTCACCATGAGACTAGTTTCACTTGTGTAAGGGCTTTGACAGCCTTATTTCTGTGGTTTTAGAAATTACTGGCTGTAACTGGACATCCTACCTTGAACCAAAAATTCCTTACACATCAGGTGCTTATTTTAACAGTATTAGCACAAACCACTGATGAAGGCAGCTTTATGCCGGTATAGGCTCAGTGTAGCAGAAGAGCAAGTGGAAACTGCTCAGGAAAAATGGCAGGTGGAATGAGCGCTAGATCCACGAAATTGCCTGTCAGCCATAATTCTCAAGTGCTGTACTTACAGCATACATTAGTAAGGTCTCCCAAAACGATAGTCTGTATTTCCCTTATGTTCAGTAAGATTTACACTTTAATAAGGAGTAGCCACAAAAACATTCTCTAAATTGCCAAATACCAACAGCTTAACCAAATCTCAGAGAAAGTAAGCAATTACCAGTTTTCTTTACTACAATTTACTCAGCACCTGCTAGCAAGAGAAATTAATTACATCCTGAACAGAAGTTTCCCTTTCCAGCCCTACATAGTAATTTTGTCACATGCTCAAGTCTGTCTCTTTAGAGTCAGAAGTACAGAAAACACACCTCTGAACAGTACAAAAGTTAAATTGCTCTTCCTTATCCAGTCATGGTAATGGTACTCTACAGCCTCTGGAATAGTTCGTTTTCAGTCCATAAATGAGTTGAAGACATGCTCTGCATTTAGATCTTTGCACAAAACTCCTCAGAATCTCGTAAAACAAGGCATAGATGTCAGCTTTTATTGGTAAGGGAAGATCGTTGGTGAAAATAAAGAAGTTGAAGCAGAAAACCAATAGCTAAGCAGCTAGCTCTTTCCAACCTCAAGTATTAAAAGCCAACACTAAAATCCAGATGAAACAAAGTAATAGACTTAATGAAAAATGAAATCAGTAGAAGAATGGATCAATAGATCAACTTTTTTTTTGTGTGTGTGTATGTGTAAGAGAGATCTATGTGGAAAACTACTATGAAAGCACAAAGCAGACAAATAACCACTAAATGGCTTTTATGCTGTGAGGAGCCAGGCATTCACAACAGCATTTCCCATAGACATAATGATTCTATGATTCTATGATATACTGCAGAACTTTTCTAATCTACAGTAGCAGATCAGAAAGCAGCAAGTTACAAAGAAAGCAGTGGTACATCATCTATGAGCTAAAGCTTTTTATATCAATCTTTTATTCATTCTATATGAAAAGGTATCTACCATTAAAAGCATCACTGAACTTAAAGATTTATCACAGAATTGATAATTAGCATTCAAAGAGATGTCCGTTACCAACAAAATTCTTCGGCTGCACATTAATACAAATTATTCAAAAACTGTAGGAAGAAAATATTCTCTGAAAAGGTTCAGCCTAAACAGGGTCTACTACCTTTGCTATGTGATTATGTGTTACAACTTTTAAAAGCAAAATCACTTTCATAGACCCTTATTGCTTTCTACAATGGATGTGTCACATGTACAGTAAAAAGGGAAGAAACAGTCTTTCAGTGGAAGGTGTTAACTACTGCAGCCTGCTAGCAGTTATCTATAGGACTGAATTTGGTTCCTCTCTGCAATTCACCAAGAATTGCTTTTGGAGATTGAACTATGCCATAAGGGACAATCAAAATAACTTAGACATGTTAATAAAAATGTAATAGTTGTTTAAATATATTAAATCTTCACTGACACTCTCTCCCTCCATTCTTTAGAAAACAACTTAACAGAATACCTCACAAGAAACATGTATCATTAAAAGTTTGGCTGACAAGGACAGAAAGGACCCTGCCTCACAGTGATCTCCGCATAGCAAATTCTGGGCATCTGAAAGACTTTTTGCCTCAGGATGTACCATGTGTCGAACTCTTCATACATTATGAGCATTTGAAAAAGTGATTTCAGGGAAAAAAAAGCTCATTCCTTTGTTTTTGGATTAAAGCTGGAAGGAGAGAGAGCTGAATTTTTTTTTCCATTTGCATGCTAAAATTGTCAATGTCTGCAGATGGCGATAATGGATGACTAACTCAAAAAAAGGTTACTTATTATGGGAAGCCATAAGTGGCTAAGCAATCTGGGGGAGAAGCAAAAGCAGTTCATTTTTCCCTTGACTTCATCATCCAGTGAATATATCCTACAGTAATGTCAGGCCTAATAATGGAGGCCACAGAAGAGGAATCGTGAATCTTTTCACTTACCCTTATACTCTGTATTTCCACATTCTAAAGATAAAACAAATGTCCACAACACTTTCTAATCACCTCCAGAAATTCAGTTCAGTGTCGACTCATGCTTGTGAATGGAGAATAAATGCCCTGACAGAGCAGTGGCTTTGGAAGTCTACGTCAAGTTCCACTAGGCAAGTCATTTGACCCATTTGGTGGAGTGACAGAGGGAGGAATTGAAACATGGGGACAGAATGTACTTTCCCAAAGAGAAGTAGCAAAAATACTTCATTTTAAGACCATAATCCATTTACATATTTGATCCCAGCATAGCTTATATACAGAGGTAGTCCTACAATTATTTGTGTCCCATTGCATTGTTAATGTCAGTAAAAAAGAAAAAAGGCCAGGGTAAAATACCTTTTTGTCAAAAAAAAAAAAAAGAAAACAAAACAAGGTGTTGTCTCTCTCTATCTGTAACACTGTGTCCAAATTCAAGCCATTTTTAGTCATAAAATCAAAATCACACAACCCATGAGCTATTATCATCTGGGCATGATAACCTTACATAATTTGAATAACTGTTACTGATTAGAGCAAACACATTCCTGATAAAAAAATTTCTGGTGGTAGCAGCTGAGATTATGCCTAAAAAGTTGCATTAAAAATGACTGCAACTAATGCAGTACTTTTTACACCTACATATTTTGAAGATATTCATAAAATGAAACCTTCAAGTGTCAAGATTCACTTAATACCATATGGATCAATATACACAGACTACTTCTGGTAACTTTTGTCAAATCTTGAAAGAATCTGAGATGCAAGAAGGTGAACTGAAGAAAATTAGCTCAAATAGCTACCCAAAAGCCTTTTTATCTGGCCTGGTGCCATTTATGCTACCTCAGATATAAGCCTATACAAATCTAAGGTAGTTTTCTTATGGACAACAGTTGAAATTAGAAGTTTGAATGAAGCATTTCATGAATATAAACCCAAGTCTTTTCTGAAATTGTTGCAGAATGACCTAATCTTGGGAGGAATTTCTACCTTATTCTATCCAGTCAAGAATTAGAAGAACTAGATTAGAAACACAAGATTAATAAATTAGTATACAAATAAACTACTTAGTCTGGTGCCACCAAGCATAATGCTACTATTAACAAGGATATATGTTATTAAAAAGCACCTTTCAATTAAACTGCTCCTGCTCAGTAACAGTTAGATTGAAAGTTTTGATTTTTGAATTTTTGGTAAAATAAGGTATTACCATAGTATTTTAAATAGACTAGATTTGATATTTCACTGCAGGAGCAGACATAGGCTGTAGCACTGAACTTCAGAATTTAAAAGTACAGATTTAAGGTAAGGTAATGCCAGTTTATCAAATCCAAACACGTTGGGAAAAGAGGTTTGGAGAGGGAAACGCATATATGGATTTTCCAGGAAAAAAATACAAAAATATTGGGCATCTCTTCGCAATTTGTCTGAGAACAGCATGAGCATAGATCAAAGAACTTTCTTTTCCAAGATTTTAACTAAACACCTGTGAATTAATTAGCACCTTATGGCAACACAATACAAAAAGCATGATCTTAAACCATAAATTGATTTAAGATGCAAGGCTACTTTGCCATCAGTCTTAGGAAACTGCTACAGGAAAAGTCAGTTTAGTTACTTTATTTCCTTTGTTGAATGAAATAAATTCATGCAACTATTCCTTAAAAAGGTAAACATTTGTCTCTAAACCTCATGGATTTCACTCTCAGAGTATAATTTCTTACTACACTGTTTCCACACCAACACAAAAGAACCTTTCTGCAAGTGCAGACTTTTGCACAGGGCAAGAGCAACTTGCACTTATGGATAAGAAATTCTAAGTAAGCATTTAACAAGTGATGGCAATATGCTTGCTTTTCCCTGAAAAAGATTCAGTAAAGCTTGAAAAACAGTCAGTAAACAACCAATTAGTATAACGCTAAAGCAAGAAAGACTAAGGGAATCACTCGCTGTAGCACTGCAGCTGGGGGGCTTTTGTAAGTGCAGACAGAACTGATCAGGCAAACGCTATACGCTGGCTTGGGGTTCACACCTTAGAAGAAAGGAATAATTCAAAGATAGAAGGAAAAGCATTTCAAGCATTCAGAGGACTGATTTGATTACAATGTGTTAGCACTCTCAAAGTGAGAAAATAGTATTAGAAGTATCTTTAACAGATATAGGTTTAACAAAAGTTGGAGTTTGAAATATAAATAATTTGATTTAGAAACAGGGGCATATGTATTTTCAGCAGTTTGCATGATTAAGTACCTAAACAAGCACATAAAAAATTCCCTTACCTCTTGCCTATTTTGAATCTTCAAATCAATATTGGAGTTCTTGTGTCTAGAACATACTTTATATTTGAGGAAAAAAACATAAACAAAATCCAGTTATTATCACAATGGAATGGTATGAAATACAATCATCTGAAACACAGGTGTTAAGATGAGAACCCAGCCTATTTTGACGTTAGCCCCAAGACAACTTTAACTTCCAAATGTCTCTATGCCCAAATGATTTTGGGGAAAAGTTACTCTGAATGAACAAAGCATGCCACTATGTAAAAAAAAAAAAAAAAAAAAGAATCCCATTCCTCAAATAAATTCTACTGATTGCCACTGCTCAGTACAACAAATATATATGTTTTAATAAAAATAAAAAATTTGTTTAGTAAGTTAAAATAAATTTGGCAATGTCCTTCAACTAAGTAATCAATTGACCCATAGCTTTCATTATGCCAATCCGTGTACTCAAACTAATAATTCAGATAAAATGATAAATGTCAGAGACATTTATTCATAAATAAAGAATATATGTTAGCCACAGGTATTGTACCTTCCAGCTTGTTCTTTCAGGTGACAGACTAGAAAAAGCTGTAAAGCACAACACATTACCTGAAAAACCAGCAAACACTGCACTGGCAATGCGTACATATTTTCATGAATAAATAACATTTATGGTCACAAACATTATATTAATGTTTGCATGCACATTGCAAGAGATTATAGCAGAGATGACCTGTGCCAGCATAACATCACACATAATTCACACAAGATTTGTATTGAATCCAGTAACATCACAATGATTACATAATAATCAACTAAAGATAGTAATATACTGACTGTCTGGTTATGCAGAGAGTGAAAACAAAGTTCTTAACTAAAACTCAAAAACTTGACAACAAGGCCATTTGCAAGTCAGCAAATGGCATGATACTCATTCTGGCAACCTGAAAAAATAACGTTCCTCTCTGAAGAAAATACTGCAAAACACATTCTCGCCCACGAACAACACACACAGAAAGCTTCCTATCTTAAATCAAAATAAATTTATGCTATTCACAAAGCAATGATATCCTCAGTTTCCAACAATAAGGATAGCTTCAGTTTGAAACACGAAGGATCTTTATTGCTGCCAAAACATGAGCCCTTTAAATGTAGTCAAAGTTCTAAATTATTCACTTCTACAAGAGGCTGACAGAAGTCTCCCAGTCGCTAGCCCTTGTTCTCATGGGGGACTTCAACTTACTGGACATCTGCTGGAAATACAACACAGCAGAGAGGAAACAGTCTAGGAGGTTCCTGGAGTGTGTGGAAGACAACATCCTAACACAGCTGGTAAGTGAGCCTACCAGGGGAGGTGCCTCGCTTGACCTCCTGTTTATGAACAGAGAAGGACTGGTGGGAGATGTGGTGGTTGGAGGCCATCTTGGGCTTAGTGACCATGATAATATAACTGAGTTCTTTATTCTTGGAGAAGTGAGGAGAGGGTCAGCAAAACCACTACCATGGACTTCCGGAGGGCAAACTTTGGCCTGTTCAGGACACTGGTTGGGAGAGTCCCTTGGGAGAGAGTCCTGAAGGGCAAAGGGGTCCAGGAAGGCTGGGCATTCTTCAAGAAGGAAGTCTTAAAGGCACAGGAGCAGGCTGTCCCCATGTGCTGCAAGACGAACCGGCAAGAAAGATGACCAGCCTGGCTGAATAGGGAGATTTTGCTGGGACTCAGGACAAAAATGAGAGCTTACCAGTTTTGGAAGAAGGGGCAGGCAACTCAAGAAGAGTACAGGGATCTTGTTAGGTCATGCAGAGAGAAAATTAGAAAGGCAAAAGCCCAGCTAGAACTCAACCTGGCCACTGTCAGAAAAGATAACAAAAAATGTTTTTACAAATACATTAACAACAAAAAGAGAGCCAAGGAGAATATCCATCCTCTATTGGACATGGCAGGGAACATTGCCACTGAGGATGAGGAAAAGGCTGAGGTACTTAATGCCTTCTTTGCCTCAGTCTTTAACAGTCAGACCAGGGTATTCAGCCCCCTGAGCTGGAAGGCAGGGACAGATCCCAGAATAAACCCCCCATAACCAGGAGGAAGCAGTTTATGACCTGCTGTGCCACCTGGACACTCACAAGTCTATGGGGCTGGATGGGATCCATCCAAGAGTACTCTCCATCATTTATCAGCAGTCCTGATTACACAGGGGAGGTCCTAGATGACTGGAGGCTTGCCAGTGTGACACCCATCTACAACAAGGGCCAGAAGAAGGATCCAGGGAACTACTGGCCAGTCAGCCTGACCTTGGTACTGAGGAAGATTATGGAGCAGTTCATCTTGAGTGCGCTCACCAGGCATGTACAGGACAACCAGGGGATCAGGCCCAGCCAGCATCGCTTCATGAAAGGCAGGTCCTGCCTGATCAACATGATCTCATTCTACGACCAGGTGACCCACTTAGTGGATAAGGAAAAGGCTGCGGATGTTGCCTACCTGGACCTCAGTAAAGCCTCCGACAGTCTCCCACAGCACCCTCCTAGAGAAGCTGGCAGCTCATGGCTTAGACAGGTGTACTCTTCGCTGGGTAAAAAACTGGCTGGATGGCCAAGCCCAGGGAGTTGTGGTGAACGGAGCTAGATCCAGTTGGTGGCCGGTCATGAGCAGTGTCCCCCAGGGCTCAGTTTTGGGGCCAGTCTTGTTTAATATCTTTATCAATGATCTGGATGAGGGGATTGAGTGTGCCCTCAGTAAGTTTGCAGATGACACCAAACTGGGCAGGGAGTGTTGATCTGCTCGAGGGTAGGAAGGCTCTGCAGAGGGATCTGGACAGGCTGGTTCGATAGGCCAAGGTCAATTCTATGAGGCTTAACAAGGCCAAGTGCCATGTCCTGCACTTGGGTCACAACAACCCCATGCAACGCTACAGGCTTGGGGAAGCGTGGCTGGAAAGCTGCCTGGCCAAAAAGGACCTGGGGGTGCTGTTTGGCAGTCAGCTAAACATGAGCCAGCAGTGTGCCCAGGTGGCCAAGAAGGCCAACAGCATCCTGGCTTGTATCAGGAATAGTGTGGCCAGCAGGACTAGGGCAGTGATCGTGCCCCTGTACTTGGCACTGGTGAGGCCACACCTCGAATACTGTGTTCAGTTTTGGGCCCCTCACTACAAGGACACTGAGGTGCTGGAGTGTGCCCAGAGAAGGGCAACGAAGCTGGTGTAGGGTCTGGAGAACAAGCCTTAAGAGCAGTGGCTGAGGGAGCTGAGGTTGTTTAGTCTGCAGAAGAGGACGCTTAGGGGAAAACGTATCACTCTTTACAACTACCTGAAAGGAGGCTGTAGTGAGGAGGGTGTTGGTCTCTTCTCCCAAGGTACTAGTGATAGGATGAGAAGAAATGGCCTCAAGCTGCACCAGGGGAGGTTTAGATTGGATATTAGGAAAAACTTCTTTACTGAAAGAGTGGTCAGTCAATGGAACAGGCTGCCCAGAGAGCTCATGGAGTCACCATCCCTAGAGGTGTTCAAAAAACATGTGGACCTGGCACTTTGGGACATGGTTTAGGAGGCATGGTGGTGTTGGGTTGACAGTTGGACTTGATGATCTCAGACGTCTTTTCCAACCGTTATGGATTCTATGATTGTCAGTACAAGGTCAGAATACGAAACAGTTATTTGTTAACATCAATGTAAATATACGTCTGTAGGGATAATAAAATCTCCTTCTTGCCACCTTGCAGAGGTGGAAAATAATGGTAAAGCTAGTTTAAATAAGTTCTTCCACTAGCAGCAAAACTACAAAAATCCTGGTTTTCTTCACAGGTGCACATTTCTCCCTTACAATCTTACCCTGCATTGTAGCAATGCCAGCACACACACCTCAATTATCTCCAGTTCTTCCCCTAACCCCCTCAACAATTTCCCCTGCTGGCTTCATCAACTTATAATTGTGATCTGAAAAAGAGGCAGTCATAACTGTGAGAGCAGTCATCTTTTGGCACAAAGAACAAGTAACCTGAGCACACCATACTTTGTCATTACCCCTACTTTTGAATGATCTGTACTACCCCCTACTTTTGAATAATACGTGCTGTGTTTGACAAAAGAATAAAAAGACCCTTAAGTTCTCACGTATACTATGAAGTTCCTAGTAAAAAGTACTGTTTCTGATGAAGGAAAAAAAAAAAGAAAACAAGGGAAAATAGTATCATTGATCAACTCACGGCTGGTTTATTCCTTCCTACAATGCTGGCTCTGCAATATGATTGCAAGACTTCAGGCCTCTGCAGTAGCAAACTTCAATCAAACTTTCAATAGTAAATAAGGCTTTCAATCTCACTAGTTCTCACCACACTAAGTATTTCATTTTCCTAGTCTGTTGATTTAAATATAGATGGACTTGTTCAGTAAAATTAACTTGAGAAAATCTAATTCAGATAAGAGCAGCAAGTTTTTCCTTGACTCTTTAGAGCAATTATAGAACAAACCACTGTTTATAGTGTGTCTTCAGTTAGCAATGAAACTGTTACATATAACAATAGCAAAGATTGCTTTTAATGCAGAATAACCCCTTTCTCTCTTCCCTTTTATGGCATTTATGACTTCCACATATTAGCTGAACTTCCAGTCTAATACTGCAAATTTGCATTTTTAAAAGGGAGGTGAAAGGAATACAGAACTACAAGTTTACTTGAAGACAGAGCTTCAAAACAAGTGTTATATAAGCTAAAAGACATGGACAGCTTCTTCCTGGCTTTTAACCTACTCCAGTCAAACTGCCCTGAGCAGGTTTTCTCTACATTTCCTTTAAACATGACAGTATACCTAACCTAGCAAATCGGTGTAGTTTCAACCATCATTAAACATCTTTACTAGCAATGACAAAAAGAGAACAGAGTTTTAAATACTAAACTCTCAGGGATACAGACAGTCTTAAATCCATTGCATGTCCAAACGTCATTATCAATACAAGCTTCCATTTAGTAACTCTACTTCCACATGTGTACCAATGGACAATAGTTCCAAAACAAAACAGAGAAAATGTTTATTTTATAGCATACAAGATCTCATTGCACTTTCTTGAAAGCTGGTATCATCTTTTAACACAGTAGCTGAAAAGTGAAACACTATCAACACACATGCTTCTCAAAACATCAAGTCCACATATACTTTGTAGGCTGCATCTAGCTTTGAGCTTCAATGGAAATGCTTCTACTTCTTCTTACAGAGTTTCCTAGAGAGTTCAGGAATTTAATCTGGAATTATTTCAGTCCTGGGAGATCACCACCTGACAGAAGCTAAAAAGGCCACCTAGATTAAACAGTCATATGGGAAAAGGGAAATGGAAGCTATTAAAGCAAATGTAGAACGGTTCTTGGCAAGAAAGCTAACCTGTATCTCCTATTTATACCTATATAAAGCTTGGAGATGACCTCCTCTAAAGCATTTAAGTAGTCAGGAGAAATAAGAGTAGGTTGGGCAGCTGCAGCAACTAGAAGGTCCTCTTTACAGTCTCTTAGTAGCAGAAGTCTTTCATAGCATGGTAATTAATTTCTGCCATTCTAGGCATTAGGATTTGGCTAGCATAGTTACAACCTAAGTCGACTTTAATAAAACATTTACAAGTGCTCAGTCTTGATTTTCTATGGTGACAGCAGAGTAGCACGATCAGGCTGACTAGATCAGCCCACATAAAGAAATGAAACAGATTTTCCTCAAAAGGTAGTTTACAGAATGCTTGAAAATTTATTTATTTCCAAGCATTCTGTTGCAGTACCCCTATGCAATTCTTCAGAGGTTTTCTAAAGAAAAAAAAGCCTGACCCTTTCCTAATACATCCTACATGATCTCACCAAGTACCTTCAGTTCTGCACAGGTTCTGTATTCTCTTAAATACATTATAAGATATCTGTATGTACAACATAAATTGAAATAATAAAGCTACTGGAAGGGTACAAGGTTTCTATTTCTATTCACCTTGTCACCAACCAAAGAATTTTATGAATTGCAGAGCACCTTTATGAGACACATGATAAGTATCACAGTTCAGATTCTCATCTGACCTGCCACTAAAAAAATAAACATAAAATTCACAAGTATCCCACCCAACAATAATCAGTAATAATTTTTAAAAAGCACGCTATCTAGTACTAAAAAGACTTGTAACAACATATTTAGCACATATCTAATTGTTCATGCTGTATAAAGGAAACCAATTTACAATGGAAGATACATACATGGGATGCTCCTTAAACACCAAGTTTCATCTTTTTTTTTTTTTTTTTTTAATTCATACCTTTTCATCCACAAATTTAATGTCTCTGTGAAACTCTGGAAAACAATTATGTAGGATTATTTTGAAAAATACCAAACAATGTATTTCCAGACAAACGTTCCAGAGCATATACAGATAATGAAACAGAATTTCTTGAACTGGTTTCTCAGAGGCACACATTTCATACAGAAGGCAGGAAACGGCTAATCTGATTTGACACAAAGCATGCATTTAGTGATACTCTGTAACAATTAGGAAAAAACCCCAAACACGTGAAGTAACAAAAGAACATCCAAGTACTTCATGAACCGTAGTAATCAAACCTCCTGTAAGCCTTATTAACTTCAGGACATGCTAAACTTTCCACACAGTTCATTCTGAATACTCGACACTTTCAGACTAAGAGAGGCCAACTTAAGAGACCAAATCACAGAGCACAACTCACTAAACTGTTGAGAAAACAATGAGAATTTTGTAATATCAAATATATACATATGTATGTGTGTGTATATATCCCTAGACCTTAAAACAACTCAAACCACAAGTGTTCTATATTTTTCCTACAAGTACCACTTGATTTCCTATTTCTCACAAGTCTTAAAATCCCATATGCCACTTAGGCACGCAGCACTGAAGCCACACACCTGCACAGCTGAGGTCATACATGGAAGGGACATGTCTCCTCTATTCTCTAGCTTACTGGAAACGTATCGCCACCACTACCAACCGCCACCCCACCCCCAAAGCGACCCTTTCTCCCAAAGCCGTGGGCTTTTGGAGCCCTGCAGACCCACCCCTGAAAGGGAGGAAGCATTCAGGGACAACTCGGGACAGCTCCATCCACCCCGGCTTCCCACAGGCAGCACCGCCTCGCCCGCAGCTGAGCCGCTCCAGGCCCCTCCACGCAACAGGCAACTCTACTCGGGGATAGGAAGGCATGGAATGGGGGGTTTCCTTTCCCCAGAACACAAGAGCCACCTTCCCCTGTGGCGGGGGTGCTGCCCAGACAGACAGATGGGCAGGGTCGGACGCTCCCCTGGCCCACAGAAGACTCCCTGCTCCGGGAGGGGTGTCTGGGGAGGGCAACCCCACACAAAACCCAGCCTCTCCTAATACCACCACCTCCCCGACCCCGAGAATACAGCGCGCTTGCTGCAGCACGGAAAGTTCAAGCACAGTCCCCCCACCCCGCAAACCCCGGACGCCTGGGGGGAACCAGACAAGCTCCTCCGCAGACCTCCACCCCCTTGAGGCGGAGAAGACCGTCGCCCCGCGCCCTCCCCCACCCCCCACACAGCCGTGCCTGGAGGCCCCCCGCAGCCCACCACGGCAAGCACCTCGGGGCGGGGGGTGGGGGGGGTGGGGGTGGCAGAACCGCCCCGCCCCCAAGACCCTAGCCTGGCCTCACACGGCCCGCGGCCCCCACAGCGGGGCGGGGGAAGGCCGGGACCTCGGCCCCGCCACCACCAGACACCCCCCCACACCCCCCCCCCCCCACGCCACGCCACGCCACGCCACGCCACGCCACGGCCCCGGACTGACCTGACGGGAGAGGGGCGCCGTCGCCTCTCGGGGCTGGCGGGGGGTTTTCCTCCCCGCCACCGCCACCGATCCTCCGCGCCCCGGCCCGTCCTTCCCCGGGCGCCACCACAGACAGAAAGCAGAGGACGCGAGCGAGGTAACGCGAGACAGAGGGAAACACCAGCCCTCGTCCCCTTCCCCTCCCCCTGCCAAAAAAATTTAAAAAAAAAAAAAAAAAAAAAATGAGGGGAGGAAGGGGGGATAAAATTAAAAGGCTCGGCCCGGAGTTTAAAACAAAGAGGCGGAAATAGCCGAGCGCGGCCCGAAGGAAGCCGAGTGGGGGCGCCGCGCTCAGGGCGCATGCGCGCGGGGCACTCGCCCGGGCACGGCTCCGGCCGCCCCTTCTCCCGAGGAGCGGGGCTGGCCCACGCGCGCTCCCCCGCCCCCCGCCGCGCGCGCGTGCCGGGGGCGGGTAGGGTCCGGCCGCGGGGGCACCGGCCGCGGGGTTCCGCGTACGGCACTCCAGCAGCCTCTGGCCGTCCCGGGAGCCTGGCCCCAGGGGCAGAGGGAGGATGTCCGGGTCCCTGCGGTGCGCAGCCTTGAAAAATCAGTTGAACTTGTGAGCAGAGTGAGGTTAATGAAGACGATTTACTTTTCGGCAGGGTATGGCCCTTTGTTGCTCCAAGCTGTCTCACGTCTCAAGGTTTTCCTCCAAACCATATAGATGCCTTTTAATCGATGAATGCAGAAACTTCAATAGGAGCTGGGAGCGCTGGTGGCAAGACACACAACTTGGTGGCAAACTGCAGGTAACTCAAACACTCCAACTGATGAAATTAAGATTTTGGCTTCCTGAAAGTTGAAAGGTGTGAGGTCTTAGGCCAAGGAGCATGAAAAAAGCTTGGAAAGACAGTGCCAAGTTCAACTTCACACCAAGTAGCTGAATGCCAAGGTTGCAAAGACAAGTACTTAGATATTCACCTGTCCAAACTCTAAGACACCAGAGCAAGCTTTGCGTTCCCAATTATGCGTATATTTTTAATGTAATGCTTTAAAATACCTGCGTATTTTCCTCTTTTCTCCCTGCCAACCAAGAATGAGCTACAAGGCAGTCTTCCATCTTGTCTAAGAATGCAACTGGAAATGGGCTGTCTGACACGGCACAGCCATAGAAGATGTTTTCCTCTTTGTCCAACAAATTACTGAGACTTTATTGTATACCAAGACTTCAGGATCTGTGCTTGGCTCTAGGAGCTATGTAATCCAGAAGCTAAGACTGTGTTAATAGAAAATATGCCAGCACTGTAGATTTGCTCTATTTAACTTCAAGGGTTGTGTGGTTAAATGGCTGCATCTTGTCTGTCATAAATTTAAATTCTGTTTTCAGTTTAACCACAAATGACTTTGCATGGGCCTTTGCTTACAGAGATATATTCTAGAAAGTAATGGGGCCTCCTGCCCAACTTCTGGAATTGGAGTTCAAGTAGCCAGAAGCAAAAGTAACAAACTATAAGAATGTGCATGAAATTATAAACTGGATGCCTGCGCCTTTTTTTTTTTGTTTTGTTTTGTGGGGGGTTTTTTGTTTGTTTTTTTGGTTTTTTTTGTTTTGTTCCTAGTGTTTCCAGAGCCAAACACTGTAGATTGGGAAAATCATTAAAGCCAGAGTCTATGAGTTTTGGTTTTCTCTTACTATAGATACTTTTTAGACGATGGTAGCTGAAGCAAGATGATATGGCCATGCCTACTCAAACAATCAATATACTTTAATATACCCCTTGTGACAAGACTATTGTGACCCTCAGAGAGCCAAGGCAATGGTTTGCTCTCTTTTCAATCTCATTACCCTACTATCAGTTCTCATGCCTTTGGCAATGCCGTTAAAGAGTGCGTTAGCCTATAATGGATGTTTCTGAATTATAAGCTTAGCCAGACTAGAGCATCTAAGATCATAACTGAGTAGATATGAGTGCCTTGTCTGAACTGCAGCACCTGGTATTAGGAGAGAAGTGAAACTTTTTTTTAGCATTGCAGTCAGGGAGCTGTGATCAAACTACAGAAATTCAGAGAATGACTTGGGGAGAACTAGAAATAGCATTTAAAGGATTCTTCCTGTTAGTTTTACGTGTGTTAGTCCTCACAGTTTTCACACAAACAAAAGCATAGCATGAACACAGATAAATTGAAGCTCTAGCTTCTGGAAACATGTATTTCCTAGCTAAAACAATTCATGGAAGAGAATCTATGTAAGACCTCTTGACAGGAAAAAAAACCCCAAACATTTAGGGTAAAAGAAGTTCATTGTCTCCTTTAGGACTTCATTCAGGTTCAAATGGCAGGCATCAAGCAAAACACTGTAGTAGTAACCAAAGATCTGGGAGCTGGGCTCCAAACATCTTACAGCCTAAAACCAAAGAACCCAAACATTCACCAGCTTTTGTCTTCTAGATGAATGTACCATGCACTAATTATTTGAGTAGCCTATTCTTACATGAAGTATCTACAAGATTTGGGCATTAGCAGCACAAAATGATCACTTCAGAACACACACACTATACCTACATTTATATAAGTATACATATACATAGCTATATGTAAAATCCTATATTTTGACATCTCCTTTTTTACACATTTTCCTTTTAAGGTATCAGGTTTCTTCTGTGGATATCTACACACACACATGTACCACATTCCCCTCAAATGCATGTATGTTACAGGCCTGCACTGTATTGCATCAGCCTGCAATGAACCTTCACATCAAGAGTATAAAACATTACTCATCACGAATTTTTGCAAAGTTAGCATGCATTTAATTTAAAGTTTCAGTTAACTTTGCAAGATGCAAGTTCCCATTCATGCAAGAATATCCAGATTTATTTCACGAACTTGTAGACAATGCAGGTTTAGAGAAATGCTTAGAGAATGTGACTATGCTTCAAGTGTTTTAATAACAGAGTTATATACAAGTGCTGGTCTAGCATTAAGTCAGTCATGATATTTTGGGAATGGAATCATGATTTTTAAAATCTTGGGAAGACACCACTGACATTTCTGACTGACTTTGTTGTGTTTCCAGCCGTGTAAGCCTCCATTCTCCTGCTAATAACCAGAGAAGTCTCTTAACAATAAAGAGATGGTGCACAGCATTCTGCACAGTATTGCAGAATGGATAAGGTTGGAAGGGACCTTTGGAGGCTGCCCAGGACAGCCTTCCTGCTCAAAGGAGGGTCAGGTACAGCAGGCTGTCTTGCTTCCTCTTTGACAAGACCAAACACTGCCGTTCTTACATTGTAGGTTCTGCATGAACATCCTAATGACTGAATGATAACTTCATTCTGGCTCAGGAATCACTGGGAACCAATCTTCTGAATGTCACTTTTACCACAAGTAAATTCTGGCTTCAGAGATGTAGTCTATTAATCCTCTCATTTAAGAACAAAGACCTGGAGGTCCTTTACAGGAGGAGACATGATTTAGCATCCCCTATGGACACAGCTGCATAGGTGACAGGCCAATCAGCTGGAGAAACTGATTAAAGAACATCTGTTGCTTCAGTAATGAAACAGCCAAAGCAGATGAAAGTTATGTTTCATGTAGCCAGCGCGCACCACGTCATGCAGCTCCAGTTGGCTCAGTATGAAGAACTGTTTGCTAAGTGGTCTTTCTGGTACTACCATTAAGTCCCCTTCATGGGCTTTGCCAGCAGTGCTAGCCTTAGAAGCTCACTTCCTCCCCCTCTCCTCAACCATTTGCTAGGAGGATGAGGTAGGACCATGAAGGGTCATCTGATCTACCAACGGATACAATCAATGGTATCTGTACTGTGTAAGCTTCTGACAGGTGAATCATGAAGACATACAGTGTCTGTCCTCTGAGGCATTCAAATAGGTTTGACAACCTAGCCTTGCTTTGTTGGTCTGATTGTTAGAAAGTATTTCCCAGTTTCTGACCTTGCTCTTCCTGCTATGATTTTAGTAGACAAAGCAGTCCATACCCTTTGTCTTTGCAAATACTTGTGACATAACTGACCTCCATTCAGTCTTCTCTTGACTAAGTAACCACTTTTTCCCTCATTTTGCGTCCTAGGTTTTGGGCTTGCAGACTTTTGTGTTTCTTTGCCACAACTTTCCCAGTTATCTTCCTCCCAATAGACCTGCCATTTCTTTCCAAGACAGACACATTGCCTTCCCTCAGGAAAGTGCCTTTAACAAGATCTGCTTTCACCATCCAGATGTTTTGCTCTAATATGTACAAACCCAGAGATGCAG
This sequence comes from Morus bassanus, assembly GCA_031468815.1. NCBI lineage: Eukaryota > Metazoa > Chordata > Aves > Suliformes > Sulidae > Morus > Morus bassanus. The sequence goes on from CM062600.1 coordinate 31,363,115, forward strand.
TATATTGACACAACTCTGACTTGGGACCCACAACCCACACTCTCCAAGAAACACTGGTTTCAGGGGAAGTATAATCTGTCATACAAATCTTAAGCTGGGGAGCTGTAAATCAGAGGCAACTTGGAGGTTCACTGCCTCACAAAGTCAGACACATTCTGAAGTATTAATCAATGTCTTGTTATAGATTTACTTTAGTTTAACCATAATCCATAACAGTTTTTAACTCCATAACTGTTATGCAACCTCTTCATCTGTAAAGCAGTAAGACACTCTATTTCTTTTAATAATATTTAATCTTTGGGTTTTGGGGAGTTCATATCTTTCTCCTTGTTGTCCTTGCTATAGAATTGACAAGGCGTGCTGTCTCAGCCTCTAGCTGAATAGTTTTATCCCTATTCTGATCTGCAGCATTTTTTTATGATACCATAAAGCCCAGAGAGATTTAAACCCAAGAGATAGGTCTTTAACTGTACCCTCAGTCATTCCAACCCACCTGAGCTCTTCAATCCTCACTGTTGCTTGGTTTTCAAATTCCTTCATTTCCCGTGGCAAAAAAAAAAAAAAAAAAAAAAAAAAAATCCCTGGTTTTCTCTCTAGTGTCAAACTCAAATAAATCAGGTTCATTAAGCCCTCTAGCCAAATTCACTCAACTGTACAAGACAAACTGATTCAGCAATCATTTGGAAAAGATGAAACATGCTATTTTAGCAAATACCAGCCACTTAATGTAACTCTAGGCTTACAAATATTCCCACTGGTAAGTGAAAGATTAAGGCTTTTGGCAGAGCATGTCAGCAACTGTTAACTAGCAATTAGAAACTTCTGGTTATGTATTCTTCCTCACCAGAAGTCCTCTTACTGCTTCAGAGGTGAACATTAGATAGAAATGTGGAAATAGAGAGGGATTTAGTGACTCAGGAAATAAGTTTCTGTTTGTTACCACTAACTACTTACATAAACACAGCTTAGATCCCTTCAAGGGTTTGTTCTTTAAACACAAAAAGCATCAGCCATATCCTTACTGTTAACTGATGAGATTTACACTGGGGGCAAGGGGCGGCAGGAAGAAGCAAAACAAAACCGCACACTCAGTTCCCAGGGGTTCTGCATCTGGGATGTTCCATTCTCAGAACTTGGAGCTTGCTCCAGTAAGAGGAAAGCTGTCAGCAACCTACTGCAATGTGCAAGTCAATGTGTTGTCCCTTTGACTGTCAGCTGAAGTTACTGCATTAAAGTTGAGGAGGAAGTTACCTTCCTGACTGGTGCAGTTCTTTATGACCGTTGGTTATCATTTGGCTGCTAACATACCAGACTACATATATACAGAAGGCTGGTGAGATTTTTGATTGCCTACACATGTTGACGCCACTAACATCACCACTTAAATTCCAGCAGTTCAGTTTCAGATACACTCCCAGACAACCTATACAAAATCAAAAGCAGAGATGGAAAATCAGCAGTAAATTAAATACTGGGAAGAGTAGCAGGCTGCAGGAGGAAGTGACGGACATTTGGAAAAAGGGCTCAAACAATTTCTTCTTGAATTACCACCATGTGCTGCTACTAAATTGCAGCGGTAAGGATTTTTTAAGCTGATAGGCTCCAGGCTACTAGAATGCAGTACATGATGTTCTTTCTCATGGAGATTTGTTTCTTTTAGTCTGAGTTGCAGCTTCAGTAAGAATCTGAGGTGCAAGAGGCAGTGATACCACAATGAAACTTGGCAGAATGCTACCTACTCATTGAGATGAGCCAAGGCACACTTTGCAGAAGGCGTGCTTGGCTCACATCTCTTCAGGTTCCTGACTTCTTTTTCCAACAGGTTGCTGCAAGACCAGTGCATAAACCTGACAGGCTTAGAAGCTGTGTTAATCAAGTGGATGCAGCTGTATGTATCCACTCTGCTTACATTTATCTATTGCTCTGTTGTCCCATACATATCTTCAACCCTCCACATGTTTTGCAAGTCACAGTACTGGTTATAGGGCAGTGTGTAATTCATGGTCCATCTGCTGCTCCAAGTAGTTTTCTGTATATGGTCAGTTCTGGCTCTGGTTTCTCCAAATGGGGAGAAAGTAGCCATTGTGACTTGGATATTGGCCATCCACTGCTGACTGTAAACAACCTATGATAGAGCCTTGCTGACTTCCAGTATCTGCATTTTTTTTTCTGGGGTAAAATCTGTCTTTCAGCAGACAGATTTTATTTGTTAAGATTACCCAGGAAAAGAAGGAGGTTCATTTCTCTTCCAACTCAAGCATGTCACCTTCATATATATTTAAGATTTGGATTTTTTTCCACCATATACATATTGTGATAGGCAAATATTCCTCTACACAAACTGTGCCAGGTACACGATATATTTATGCAGTCAGGTGCAGTTACCCATGAATTCTTGTTCACTGATCACTAACATTTCTATGGATCCTGACTGAAATTTCAGGTGTGGGTTTTTAAAAGATTTGCACTATCTAAGAAGGGTATGAGTAAAGAGATAAGAGGCATATCCAGATATCTAGTTTACCCCTTTAAAACACTCATTTCATGGAATGAAGTACCAGGAATCCTGATCAGGTCTCCCCTGAGAGAGCAGGTGGAGTGCAAACAGCTGCATGATTGTCGTATAATATGTTTCACCAGGGTCACGCAGATGAAAGGACACCACAGACAGCACTCTTGAACTGTAATTAACAGTTACAAAAAAAGGAGCAGGCAGAACATCAGCCGTAATGTCATCTGGGAATCTCCTGAGTGACTGAATACATATCTTTTTTCAGTCAACAAAGTTCCTTTGATTACATCAGACACCAAGGGAGGGAGGGAGGGAGGGAAGGAAAGAGGGAGAACAGGTCCACACAAGTGACTAATATGGGACTGTTGATCCTGCCTGTTTGCATTTCAGGTGGGCGGGGCCTCCCCTCAGGAGCCCTGATGTGTCTCTGTAACTGTTTGTAAAGCAGATGAGTGTCTTGGCTGCATGCGGAGAAGGAAGTAAGTACCAGTCAAGTACCTCAGTCAGTGAGAAGAGCCCATAGTCCTAAAAGTGGAACTGATGCAATGGGTCAATGGCAGGATCTTATGGGGCCCAGGAAAGGGACACTTAGCTACAGAAAGAACTACAGCTACAGATAAGTGTTTTATATTGGGGGTGGAGATACCATGTTATGCTGATGCAAAAGAAAAGTAAAACAAACTTCACAGTGTATAAAAAGGGTATGACCTGTAAGTCAGTATTACAGTTTTTCCATATTGTTGGTACTACTGGACAAGTATCATACTCAAAGAAATAAATGAGGGAAAGTGGATGTGAATAAACAGGTGTAGAAAACAGACCTAAGAGGAAAGACTCATGGAGCATGGGTTTAGTCTAAATGCGTTTGAGGGAGACACATCCAAGATAGCTGAAAGTTTTGAGGTATTTGGGTGATATTTTTCCAGCATCCAACTGTGAAGATGCAGGGAAGGTGTGTAGTCTCTATTCTAGGAGGCTAAACAAGCATCTGCCAGGCTGACAACAAACATGTCTGTAAATCCACTTGATCTTACTTTGGGGTGGGGGCCCTATTTTTTACTTCTGGGAATCTAGCTTCCAGCGCATCCTCCAGGAAACTGTCCTGTTTCAAAAGGGCCTTCATCAGAACTTCATCTTAAGTGAACTCAGTTACCAGTTATCACCAGTTACTCCTGTGTAGATTTCCAAGACAAGAACAGTTTAGCAATCATATGGAACTATATTTTGTAGGGTGACAATAGCCCTCACTTCTGGGATTAAAGTAACTTCAGTTCAAACCTGTTAGCCCACAGAGATCATCTCCGACAGCTCCCAATCAAGTTTTTCATCTCTTCCTGCATATACAGCAGCTGTGTTTGATTCTTGCATCCTGATTTGCTTTTGCAAGCATCTAATTTTAGCTTCACATTTACTGTGATCAGGTCTCACTGGAATTTCCCTTGCTCTAGGGTGAATCACTGCACTGTTGAGGGATTAATGTGTAGAATGCCCCTCTACTTTTCATCTACATTTTTTGTCTCTCTGAATTCCTCTGATTATATAATTCCAGTAATGTCTTCTCACTATATTTTTGATGTGCTAAGTGATTCTCCATTTCTAAAGACAAACTTGCTTTAGGTTTCTTAAGAGTCTTTTAAAACACAACTTTAAAATCAAAACAGCCAATTTTCTTTTCTTACATTGGATCAATCAGCACAAACCATTTTTGCTGCTTACTATAATAGTCTCACTAATACAGGAGCTTTATCCCCAAGTTTCAATTAATATTCTCTACAGTAACTAGAGATCTATAACACCTATTTTCTTGTGGGCTGAAGTGACACATCCTTCCTTCCATAGGAAGACACATATAGCCCATCCTGTGATATCCAGCATGACTGGGGATGCCTGTGGCCTTTAAAAGACACCTTTTCAGGCTTTTTTTGAGCCTTCTTGGACTTTCCCCCCTAAACTTTCCATTTCTCTGCAAAGTTCCCTATAGCATTTTGAACAGTGGTATTACAAGAGGTTTACAAATTGTCTTGGAAGTATCTGGACGATGTCCAGTATACTATCATAAAGCATTCTCCTTGGTAAGTATACTCACCTGGTAACTCATCCACATGGAGTTGGACACATAGTCAGGAAAGACCACTACAAGATTTATAAATTTAGGATCAGCTTTCTTATGGCAGAAAAAAATATTGGGTCGTCCTGGTGATACGCTAAAGCTTGATCAGATCAATGTCAATAGCAGAGAAGTTTCTGCTGAGGTACTAGAAGGTAAATGCTTCAAGATGCTGCTGCAGCCTTTGAGGTGAAGCATGCTGTTGATCTAGGAATCAGGAAAGAGACAGAGGAAGAAAAGAAAGCTCAAGAAGACTCATTTACTGCCATCAAGATCTCAGGAATTAATATGTTCAATTTGTAATCATACCTGTTTGTGAGACTGGCATATTCCTACTGCACCAGGCACAACAAAAAGCCACCTCATCCTGAAGAAATACTTGTAGTCCATTATGAAAAGAGTTATGTTATGATAAGCTGCATCAGATGGCTGGACCTGAGTGTGGCAAGAATACGTTGCACCTGCAGGCATGGGGAACTGTGTCCTGAAATGGAGCAGCTCTAGACAGGATGGACTGTGACTTTCCATTGTCATTGTGTCCAAAGGGGTACAGGGTACAGGGGTACTTAGCATGAGGCTTTCTAAGTGACACAGAGGATACAGTCTGAGCCATCCCATGCAGTAGCTGGGTCTGCATCAAATAGGTGATTCTCACAGCCTTTCTCAGAGTAGGAGCTACTTACACCACCACAAAGCTCCCCAGGAGCATGTAAAACACTCAACCCTAGGCAGAGGCTCTCAGGACTGGAAAGAATTCAGGTGTTTATCTGTGAAGGGGAAACAGGAAATCTTAAACCAGTTTGATAGTGACCTGGACTTATCAAGAGCTGTACCCACACCTAGGAAGCACTTTTTATAATCTAGATCCAGTTAACTAATGTGGCCCGGTGAAAAATAACTCCCAGTGAAGACAAGGTGCTTCAGTTTATTGTAAGTCAATTTCTTTCTTGTTGATCTTCATGATCCTTTCTCACGGGGGAACAAAAGTGCCCTGCTTTTATGGTGTTTACTTGGAATAGTTCATACTACTTTACCTGGGAAGGAGGAAGAGATGTAGCCTGGAGACAAAGAAGAATGTTTAATGGTGAGTATAAGTCCCCAAAGTAGCTATTTCTTTGGGATGGGATATTGATGTCTTGAAGCCAATACTTTTGTGGGATAATTGTCCAAAGGCAGCCTTAGACATCTCAAGTCAAGGCAAATCTCTTGCAGATATTAACACTGGAAGTGTTTGAATTGTGCTACTCTTTATTACCACAGAACCTAGTAAGAAATCTTTACCTCATTCCTCCACCTCCCCATAATCTGCTATTGTGTAGTATTTCTCCTTTTTCTTTAAGAAAAATATTACCTGAAAAGACAGGAACAAGTGAGAGGTAATGAGGGACAAGGTCCAGTCATCCCATGAACATATTTGCATCATAAGGTCCTGCAGAGTTTGAGCCTTCCCTGAACCCTTGTGGGATCCAGGGACTTGGCAGGGAAGGCAGGGAACTAGAGGAAATCTTCACTCCCAGCACAAGCAGGGAGAAATGTGCACTGTTTTTTTGCAGAGATGACACAGCTGTCATGCTTGGGAGCTTGCATTTAAGGTTCTCTGGTTGCTGAGTCAAGCAGAGCCCTGCTGCCATATACCCAACAGAGAAAGGACAATCTCTTCCAAGGAAAGAAACAGTAGATCAGGAATTGAGGCACATCCAAATTGAAATCTCAGTGTTTCCACAGATCTCCTCTATCATCAGGCTCTACTGCTTCTTCTGTGCCTCCACCTCTCAGCTAGATGAGGAGGGGGAAGAGTGACTGATCTTTCGTTCAGTGTGTCTGAAGAGACCTCATTGGTCTGATCAAAGGTTTCCAAGCTTTTCTCAGGTACTACTAAGCCAGTATGAGGGAGAAAGCTGCAGTCTGTTGGGGCACAATACTACTCTGAAATGGTTTGCATACTAGGACATATAACATAATTTGGGAACTCCTGAACTACAGAAAGAGAGAGAGGTTGGGGGAGATTCTGGATTCTTATGTCTAACAATTAAACGGACAAATACATTGCCTTCACCTTGAACGCTACCAGTCAAATCAGCATCCCTCTCTAGCATGCCATTTTTGTCCTAGCCAACGTTTTGAAAGGACTTCAATTTTTAGGACTAAGCAAGATTAAAAAATGTGGGCCACAGAGTCAGACCATCTTTGGAATTTTGCAGGGTTGGTGGGCAGGTAAGCAGGAATCAGGATTCCAGCAATGCCTTCAAAACATTGCAGTGAATAATTGTCCCTTCTAAGAGGAAGAATGGTTGGCCAGAGCATCAGAAATTTTTTTCTTCTGATCTCAGGCAAGAGGTAGAAATCTCACCAGCTTAACATTTCACAGACAAGAAAGTGGGTCCCAGTTTTCTTGTGAGTCAGAAGATGCTTCACTCTACGAGAGGAAAACAGAAAACAGCTGACTACCACAAGGGAATATTATATATTGACCGTCCCATCTACCACCTAATCCACCAAGAAAACTAAACAAAAGTGAAGGATGAAAAGAGAGTAAAAGTTGCTTTTGAAAGTATTAAATACAGTTTAGTTACAGTAGTCTGATTTTCAGGCTGGTACCATTTTACCTCCTTTTTATATCTGCCCAACTTCAGACATTTGAATACATTAAAAAAACCAAGTTCTGTCTATCTAGGAGACAAGGTTGTCTCAATGTTATGCATAACCATACAAAACCTTTAAAAAATTGTGGTTCTCCTAACAAAGGGCTTTAATTATACTAAACTTTGATACCTACTCACAATATATGGGAACAGTACACATTGCCCACTTTCTGAACACCTTCCTAGTTTAGGTCAGTACAGTTAGTAACTGAAGACCAGAAGCAAATGGTCATGTCAATTGGCTGTCTCTGGTAAGGGGGATATCACCTCTGGTGCAGAAGCAGGGTTGACAGCTGGAAGGCTGTGGCCACCATTTCATCTGCATACACCCGTAGCCAGATGTCTCCATATTTGCCACCCCTTGCAGAATCTTGCCCTAGGCAGAACCATCTATGTTGTCTGCTTGCTCCTGACAGCCCTGGAGGGAGATACATTGCTCAAGGCAACAAAAATCATTGTGGGTTTTGTATTTAAATTATTAAGTAGTTGTACATTTTCTGTCTGCACCACTGGAAAAATAAGGTCCACACCCAAGTCATGGACAGTTTCCCTAAAATCCACTCCTCAAATAGACAGTCAAATAGACAATATTATAAACCAGGCCAAGTACCTTGTTAAGTAATGCACACCTCAAAATCAACGCCACACTCACTCTTCCTCAAGAAGCTTATTTCAAACATTTCTCTTCTCCTTCCTTTCTGGCTTTCCCCTATTTTCCTCATGCTTAAATTCTGCTTTGGAGGAGGTTTGCACACCACTCTATGTTTTCATCAGGACATGTACAATGACTTGAAACCAAGGAAAATTTAGGTTTATTTAATACTGTGGTTGCAGCCAGAGCTTCAGTAAGTTCTGCTTGCCACTGCATCAACACATAGTATATCCAACAGTTCCTCAAGGATGCTTCAGCCTCAAAAGCAGTTGTGCAGAGCCGGTACTTGCTGGTCTTTTTGAATGGGACCACAATTGTCAGTGGACATGTTAGGTCACAGGTCAGATGCTAGGTAAGTTATCTGATTCAACATAAAATGCTTTTGAAGTATTCTTGGACAGAATACAAGCTGAAGTTTCTCAGCCTCATTGTCGTTTAAGGACAACTCTGTTTCAATTAATACATTTCAGGTTGAAAGAACAGGTCTGCTTTTGTAAGTTAATGTGCTCCAAGACCCCAGATCAGGCTTCCTAGTTCTGCAGATAGAAGAGCATTTGAGGAGAAAACGATTATCTTTGGAGGCTGTAGGTGGGCTTCCCTCAGTTACATAGGGTTTATTACCCTTAGGACAAAGAGACAAATTAAAATAATATGTAAGGCCTCAACTCTGAGTGAGATTTTAGGTAATGTAGGAGAAAAAAAAATGCTTCTTCAAATGGTACAGAGACCTAGGGCTGATCAGCAAGAGGTGCTGCAAATGCATGTCTCCTCAAAACTTCAAGCTGCCAAAGAAATTAGCCAGAATCATCCACTGCACATCATAGGCAACCTGGACAAGCTGCCACAATCACAAGACTTCCTGACAATTTATAACTGACTATGGAGACAAGCATCAGTGTTTTCATTGGCACTGGGAGGACTTCTCTGGGAAAATAACAAATCAGTAAGACCACAAAGGGACAGACCTTGCTAGAAGCCATGGGGGAAGGTTGAAGTCCAACAGAACCAGCTGCTAAGCAAAGCAGAAGGTTGGGAGGGAATAGAAACCATGTCCTAAAATGAGTTCTGAGCCACTGGCAGGCTCTGCTGACAAGCCCATGTCTCCAATAACAGATCTGAAAACTGGAGTTCTGGAAGCTTACATGGACACTGCAGCCTAAGAACAGACATTCGATCTGCTTGGTAAGGTGGAGGATAGTCATATGGCCAAGAGATATGGAAAAGGCTCACAGGTTGTTACATATCAAGGGCTTGGCAACTACCAAATAAAATACAGAGGATTGTAGCAGAAACTTTTCATCGCCTATGGACTAGGAGAGACCTCCAAGTGATGTCTTTGCCAAATAAGACATAAGAATTTCCCAATTCTCCTCCACTGCATCAACCTTCTCTACCTCCTCCAAAACAGAGTCTCAGTTGCCACTTTTTCTGGTGTCAACATCATTTTGCCTGGAAAGGTGTATGAGGAGTCCTCCTTCCTACCAGCAGGGCAAGTTAGTTTATGCACTGTTTCATTCCAGCATAGATTAGTCTTGGTGCATTGCCTTATTTATGTCCTGCATTGGCCTGAAAGGACTAGCCAAGCTAATGTGTTTGTAGTTGTCCTGGTTTCAGCTGGGATAGAGTTAATTTTCTTCATAGTAGCTAGTATAGTGCTATGTTTTGGATTTGTGCTAAAACCAGTGTTGATAATGCAGAGATTTTTTAGGTGTTGCTGAGTAGTGCTTATACTAGTCAAGGACTTTTTCAGCTTCCCATGCTCTGCCAGGTGCACAAGAAGCTGGGAGGGGACACAGCCAGGATGGCTGACCCCAACTGACCAAAGGGACATTCCATACCATATGACATCATGCTCAGCATATAAAGCTGTGGGAAGAAGAAAGAAGCGGGGGATGTTCGGAGCGACGGCGTTTGTCTTCCCAAGTAACCGTTACGTGTGATGGAGCCCTGCTTTCCTGGAGATGGCTGAACACCTGCCTGCTGATGGGAAGCAGTGAATAAAGTCCTTGTTTTGCTTTGCTTGCGTGTGCAGCTTTTGCTTTACCTATTAAACTGTTTTTATCTCAGCCCATGAGTTTTCTCACTTTTACTCTTCTGATTCTCTCCCCCATCCCACTGCGGGGGAGTGAACAAGAGGCTGTGTGGTGCTTAGTTGCTGGCTGCGGTTAAACCATGACAGTAGTACTCACTAGAAAGGAGTTCAAGGCAGCAAGCTCATTTTCAGGGATGAGCAAACCAAGTTTTATTTTGCCTAGGAGAATTACTGCCCTTATTTCCAATGTGGATGTGCTATGATCACTCTTTGCCCAGGAGGCTGAAGTAAAGCTAGGCCTTTTGCCTCACCGATGCTAAAGAACAACTGAATATATATGTGGTGTGGGAAAGGCAGAGGATGGTTAATGCTTTCATCCATTCCCTAAGGTAACCCAGCCCAGTCATGACCAGAATGAGACTGTCTTCACAGAGTAGTGTCAGCTTGCCCATAATTGCTTTCTCCAGACAGAGCAGTCAGCATCAAGCAGGATTGCCCATAGATGTCACCTCTTGTAGTGGCCAGGAGAAGCTGCTGTGATGCCTTTTCCTCTGTGCTTGCCTGTTAGTGTCTAAGTGCAAAATATGGCAGCAACTATCCAGGGGAGCAGGAGGAAGCTAAACAATATGTCTGAGCATAGGATTATAGTGAGTGGGGATAGTATAGGGGAAGTTACATCAAAGAAGGGAGAGTGAACACCAAGGTAAAGTTCAAACCAGATTTCAGAAGGCAGCTGGTTTCTGGACATGCTAAGGCAGAGAACTAACACTGAAAGGGGCTGAGCATGGACATACCCACGTGGTTAGAGTTGCAGTGCCATTTCAGAATGGAACAGTGATGGGGACCCACAGCCAACAGGGAAATCAGCAGTCAAGCAGTGAAGTACCTGAAAATGCTGGGGACAAAGGAGAGAAGAGTGCTGAGGAAAGTGTGGAGGACAGCTGTCATGAAGAAAAAACCAGGATTGCAGAGGGCTGACAGTCCAGTAAAAGGGCAAGGGAGGATGCCCAGTGAAGACTGTTGTATGGGTTTGACCTCAGCTGGCTGCCAGGCTCCCACCCAGCTGCTCTCTTACTCCCCCTAACAGGACAGGGTGAGAAGATAAGATGGAAAAGCTCGTGGTCCAAGATAAGGGTAGGAAATTTGCATACTAGTTACTATCACAGGCAAAACAGACTCAACTTGGTGAAAATTATATAAATTTATTGCCATTTAGAAACAGAGTAGGATGGTGAGAAACAAAGACAAGAGTAAAACACTTCCCCCTCACCCTACCCCTTCTTCTCAGGCTCAACTTCTCTTCTTTCACCTCCAACTCCTCTACCTCTTCTCACCCCAGACACGTGGGGGAATGGGGAATGGGGGTTGTGGTCAGTCCATAATGGTTCCTCCCTGCCACTCCTTCCTCCACACACTGTTCCCCTGCTCTAGCATGGGATTCCTCCCATGGGATAAAGTCTTTCATGAACTGCTCCAATGTGGGTCCTCTTCACGGGGTTCAGTCCTTCAGGAGCAGACTGCTCCAGTGTAGGTCCCCCAAGGGTGGTAGCCTCTGCCAGAAAACCTGCCCCTGCGTTGGGTCGTCTCCACGGGCCTCAGCTCCTGCCAGGAGCCTGCTCTGGCATGGGGTCTCCACAGGCTGCAGCAGCTTCCTTCAGGGCACCTCCGCCTGCTGCAATGTGGGGTCCTCCTTGGGCTGCCAGGGAACAACTGGCTCCACCATGGTCTTCTCCATGGGCTGCAGAGGAATCTCTGCTCCAGTGCCTGAAGCACCTTCCCCACTCCTTCACTGACCTTGGTGTCTGCAGGGCTGTTTCTCACACTTTTTTTTTCCTTTCCTTCTTTGCTTTTTTGCATTTTTGCCCTTTCTTAAGTACTTCCTCCCCGAGGTGCCACCCTCTTGGCTGAGGAGCTCAGCTGTGCTCTGTGTTGTGTCTGGCACAGAGCAGGCCTGGCCTCTCCTCACAAAGGCGCCCCTACAGGCCCGCCATTATGAAACCTTGTCACATAAACCAAATAAAACTGAAAAACTCTGTAGGTTGGGTCTGGGTTTCTCCATGGGGAGATAAGGCACACTTGCTAACTAGAAAGAAGGGAGGAAAGCTGGAGAGAGGTCAGGAGTCCATGGGAGCCTCAGCCACTGATGGGGAACAAGACAGAAGAAAAGAAGTGGGCAAAACCACAGAAGGCTATGGAAGGAGTGAATGATATGGACTGCAAGGAGGCAGAGACGTGGAGGAGTGACAAATTAATGGGCCCATCGAGTGAGTTACAAGGATGTAACATGGATGTAACACCAGTTGTTATATGGATGGTTACAAGCTCTTTAGCAGAGATAGACAGGACAGGCGAGGCTGGGGGGTGGCATTGTATGTAGTGGAGGAGCTGGAAGGCATGGATCTTGCAGTTGGCAATGGCACAGTTGAGAGCCTCTGGGTAAGGATTAAGGGACAGACAAATAAAGTGGATGTTGTCATGGAAGTCTAGTATAGGCCACCCAGCCAGGAGGATGACACCGATGAGTTATTCTTTAAGGAACTAAGGGATGCCCCTAAGTCATCTGCCCTTGTACTTATGGGGGACTTCAACTTGCCAGATGTCAACTGGGAATACCACACGGCTGGACAAACAGGTCCAGAAGGTTCCTAAACCATCTGGATGACAACTTCGTGGTACAGGTTCTAAGGGAACTGACCAAGAAGGGTGCCTTCCTTGACTTGTTGCTTATTAACAGATAGGGCCTCGTGGATGAAGTGGGGATCAAAGGCTGCCTTGGCCACAGTGACAATGAAACAGTCAATTTTAAATCTTTTGTGACAGGAGGAAAGCTGCCAGCAAGAACTCAACTCTGGACATGAGGAGAGCAGACTGCAGGTTGTTCAGGGAACTGCTTAGTAAGGTCCCCTGGGAAAAAGCTTTTGTAGGTGCTGGGGTCCATCAGTGCTGGTCGCTTTTTAAGTACCACCTCCTAAAAGCAAAGGAGCAGACAATCCCAAAGTGTAGGAAGTCAAGCAGGCGAGGCAAAAGGCCAGCTTGGCTGACCAGGGATATTCTTTTAGAAATAAGGAGAGAAAAAAGGAAGTATATGGCCAGTGGAAGCAAGGCCAGGTGACATGGGAGGACTATAGGGATGCTGTTCGCCACTGCAGGGGGAAAATGCGTGTGGCCAAAGCCCAATTAGAGTTGAAGCTGGCCAGTACCGTGAAGGACAATAAGAAGGGCTTTTTTAAATACATTAATGGCAAAAGGCAGGCCAGAAATAACATTGGCCCGTTACTTGATGAGAATGGTCACCTCACAAGCAGGGACATAGATAAGGCAGAGATGTTCATTGCTTTCTTTGCCTGGGTCTTCAACACTGATGATGGGCCCAGGGACCCCCAGAGCCCTGGGCTAGAGAACCATGACTGTGGGAATGATAAACTCCTAATGAACCCTGAACTTGTGCAGGACTTGCTGCTCCAGGTAGATCCCTGTAAGTCAGTGGGGCCTGATGGGATTCATCCAAGGGTACTTAAAGAGCTGGCTGATGTCATAGTGAGACCTCTCTCAATGATTTTTCAATGCTCTTGGGAATCTGGAGAGGTCCCAGCTGACTGGAAGCTGGCAAATGTTGTCCCAGTCTTCAAGAAGGGCAACAGGGATGACCCCGGTAACCATAGGCCCGTCAGTCTCACTTCTGTGCCTGGTAAAATTATGGAGAAGATTATTCTGGGCGTTATTTAAAAACACCTGAAAGACAACGCAGTCATTGGTACTAGCCAGCAAGGGTTCACAAGGGGAAAGTCCTGCCTAACAAACTTGACTTCCTTCTATGACAAGGTTACCCACCTAGCTGTCCAAGGAAAGCCAGTCGATGTGATCTTTTTGGATTTCAGTAAAGCTTTTGATACTGTCTCTCACAGTATCCTCCTAGACAAAATGTCCAGCATACAGCTGGACAAACACGTAATGCAGTGGGTGAGCAATTGGCTGATGGGTCAGGCTCAAAGGGTTATAGTAAATGGGGTTACATTGGGCTGGCGACCAGTCACTAGTGGGGTTCTGCAGGGATCCATCTTGAGGCTGGTACTCTTTAATCTCTTTGTAAATGACTTGGATGCAGGACTTGAAGAAATATTAATTAAGTTTGCTGACGACACAAAACTGGAAGGAGCTGTTGACACTCTGGAGGGCAGAGAGGCCCTGCAGAGAGATCGGGACAGACTGGAGAGCTGGGCAATCACCAACCGTATGAAGTTTAACAAGGGCAAGTGCCGGATTTTACACCTGGGGCACGGCAACCCTGGATATGTATACAGACTGGCGAATGAGAGGCTGGAGAGCAGCTCTGCAGAGAGGGACCTGGGGGTTCTGGTTGACGGTCGATGGATGAGCCAGCAGTGTGCCTTGGCAGCCAAGAGGGCCAACCGTGTCCTGGGGTGCATCAAGCACTGTATAGCTAGGCGGTCGAGGGAGGTGATTGTCCCGCTCTGCACTGGTGCGGCCTCAGCTTGAGTACTGTGTGCAGTTTTGGGCACCACAGTACATTAAGGATATAAAACTACGAGAGTGTCCAGAGGAGGGCCACAAAGCTGGCGAAGGGTTTAGAGGAGAAACCATATGAGGAGTGGCTAAAGTCACTTGGTTTGTTCAGCCTAGAGAAGAGGAGACTAAGGGGAGACCTCATTGCGGTCTAGAGCTTTCTCACAAGGAGAGGAGGAGGGGCAGGTGCTGATCCCTTCTCTCTGGTGACCAATGATAGGACCCAAGGGAATGGCAGGAAGATGTGTCAGGGGAGGTTTAGGCTGGATATTAGGAGAAGGTTCTTCACCCAGAGGGTGGTGGAACAGTGGAAGAGGCTCCCCAGGGAGGTAGTCATGGCACCAAGCCTGACGATATTCAAGAAGCATTTGCACAACACCCTCAGATATATGGTGTGAATTTGTGGTTGTCCGGTGCAGGCAAATGAGTTGGACACAATGATCCTTGTGGGTCCCTTCCAGCTACGACATTCTATGATTCTGTGAGGAGGAATGGTAATGATCAAAGCAATGGGCTGTGCAAGAGGAGCAAAGAGAGGCTGGGAGATCCACACCTTGACATCCACTAGGCAAACTAAGCAGGGAAAAAGTGAACACAAATTGATAATAAGGGAGAGAAGAATATTGCAGACTAGAGGGGAAAGAGTTAATACATACTGTTGTAAAAGTCTGCAGGAGGGGATGAGGGGAGCAAGGGGAGGAAGAGAGAAGGTGGAGAAGACAGCATATGAAGTCTGGATTTGTTTTTTTCTTAAGTTCTACAGAATATATAGTACCTATACATAAAAGCTGATTCCCCATATTCACTTTCAGGTGTCTGTACCACAAACACACTGCTTTCTTGCATGCAGCTTGAAAATATTGGTAGGCAAAATGAAATGTATGGTTCCCCTTCTGTTTGGCGTGTGACCTGTGACTGAGCCTGGGAGGTTATGTAGCAGTGGCACAAGGCTATGTGCTATGACCTAAAGCCACTGGGCTTGTTGGATTTGGATTGTATTTCCAAACTGAAACTAGTGCATTGCTTTCTCTTTTACTTTCTAACCAAGGTACACTGCACTAAGGTAACAGTTGAAGCTGTGAATTTACATCCAATTTGGATAGGACATTTCAGCGTGTGGGCCTTCTAAAAGCCAGTCACTATAAAGCCCAGGGATTTCTGGGTTGAGCTTTTCCAGATTTCTTTTAAACAGCTTTAGTTAAAGAATTGCCAAGTTGGGGTGCTCAGCTAGCCTTTGTCCAGCTCTGTGTACAAAGCTCTGCAATACTTCCAGGCTTATGACTAGGATAACTTTTTAACAGTATTGTGTAGTGGAGAGTCCTAAGACTTGGATAATATCTACTAACTGCCTCCTCTTAGCCCCTTCCACGCCTGCAACATCTGTCCTGTTCTGTAACTGCACACTGGGATGTAGAAGAACTCTTTACATCAAAACCAAAAATAGAAATAAATGAGCTGTCTGAGTGGAAAAAATGCAAGTAATTCATGTGGAGATCTGTAATTGCATATCTAAAAACTCTCCTGTAGTGGCCATGAAGGTGTGCAGGAGGACAACCTCCCTCCTGCTGTCATGCAATCACTGGGTGTAACAGGGGAGGTGAAGCCCTGGCTCCCATACTCCTTCTTCCACCCAGATTTAGTAAGGACTGCAACTCTTTCTCTGAAGAGGACTACAGTAATGTGGTGTCTCTTGACCCAGCCACCTGCTGTCACAAACCTTGTGACAGCTAGAGACTGACGTCACTACTTCATTGATGAATTTTTTGGAGATTGGCAAAGGAAAGCAAAGATTTTGGGAAGGCAGAAAAAAGATGGGGACTCTTTACATAAGCCATGTTTCTTAGGAAAACAAGGATCAAAATGAAAAGACTACAGCTTAATGTAAGACATGCAATTTATTTCAATCGGGCATTCCCATAAAGGAGCAAATCTGAATCATGGCTTTGTGGCATACATAGCAGTCATCCACTGATTAACAATCTCCTCTCAGGGTTAATGAGTCAGCCAAATCACCCACACATTATGAAAACTACAGATAAAATTTAGAAGTGCTGTCATTTTCCTTGAGGAAAACGCAGTGCTGATTAATGAATCTTAGTCTGCTGAGGTCCCCAGTCATGGACAGGAACATATTTATTCCTTCTGTGAACTCTGAAGATGATGTTATTCACCAGTGACTAATGACTTGGGGTGTTTTGAAGAGATGCAGTACAGAAGTATTGCATGCTTACTCTGAAAGTCAGGCATCTGTTTTGGTTTCTTAAATCAATACCTCTAGTCCCTTTTGAAATATTTTGTCTTTAATATTTTTTTTATAAGAAGTAAAATTAAGTTAGCAACCTACTTCCATTCTTAAACCCCATTTTAGGTTCTCTAAAGTTTTTGGCTTGAATGAGAGAGTACCATGTTTCTCTGAGAACAAAAACAATTACTTAGGTTACCTGAAAAAAATTGCAAGCAGTTCTGAAGTACCAACTGTTGTACTAACCTGCTTTGAAACCCTGGATTTTTCCCTAGCATTTTTGTGGCTTCTTTATACCTCAAATGCTAGCTTATTAGCAACATTTTGATCTTTTTGGAGAGTTAGTCCTCACTGTTAACCTTGGGGAAAAACAGGCTGACAGTAAAGGACTTTGGAGAAGGTGAGAAGTTAACAGGGCTAACACCAATTATATGGCTCTTTTAGCCAGCACTCTGTGAAATCAGGTTCAGCCACCAATGTCAGCCTAACCAGGTTTGTGGATACAAAGGTTTGTACTTAAATCTATGCTTAAGACATTTAAATGAAATTTCCATTGTATGTAAAGTGAGAGTCAAATCTTCACATTTACCTCCAGTCTACTGAAGTGTGCAGTCTGCTCAGTGGGTTGTTGCATGGACTGAGAGAGTGTTGGGACCATCCAAGCACAGGACTACAGCTGTTCTAGCTGCCTCATTTAGAGATGGGTCCACAGCAGAGTCCTACAGGACGACCTTTCTCTTTGGTGGGATGTGGGTGAGGATGGGAACAGGTCCTACTGTGGAGCCCAAACAGAGTTCTGTTGAGTGCTGCAGGTTAGAATTGAATTGATTACTGAAGATAAATCTCTAATAGTTAATCTATACCCGTTTATTTAAAGATTCAGTATGGCTTGTGTGTATAACACCAGACGGACACTGAAAACCTCCTGAATACAAAGTAGTGCATGATTCTCTGTTGAGGAGGAGACATTCTCTCACTAAGATTTTCGGCACATCCTGATTTGGTAGCATGTGTAGCCTTCAAGTGGTGCAGCATGTAGGAGTTACTGTGCCCTGAAAATAGGAGCTGTGAAGAAACAGCTCTGCAGGGAACAGTATGAAATGACAGAAATTACTTCCATTTGACCTGATCTGATCTTTTTGGGTCCCTGGGTTGTAACTCACACTCTGTGCAGGCAGAAAACATACATGGTTTGACTTCTTTTCCTGACTGTTTTTCCTTCATTAAAAATCTACTCTTCAGCCCCACTTATGGCTTTTCTAGAGGTGCTGAGAAATCCACTTCCACTGTGGGTTTCCAGAGGTACTCCTCTGTCCCTCATCAGCTGGGATGCCACAGCTCTTCCCCACGTTCTCTTCCTCCCACGCACCCCATGAGCCTCCAGCGAGTGGTTTCAAACACTGACAGGGTTCTTTTACGTAGCCACTCTCCCGCAGTATGTAATCCCCACTGACAGCACAGCTCCATCTGTGCTGCATTTCCAATCACATGGGGGAGGATCTGCAGGCTGCAGAATTATTTCAGTGGCATAAGACTTCCACAGGCTTTTGCAGCCCTGAGTGAGCAAGAGTTTGAGTGCAGGGAGGGTGCTGTGCCACCTTTTTCTCTTCCCTCCTCCCATGTTAGCTTCAGTATCAAGGAGCAAACTGCAAACACAGGATAAACAGAGATGCCAGGCTCCTACAAAGAAATGGCAGTGATTAATAGTGTGATCATGCCAAGACATTTTGGGTTAGGTTACTGCAGTTCAGACTTAAAAAATCAAAAATGAGAAATGTTTTTGTATGATGAGAAGTGCATGAAAGACTCACAGGGTATTTCTACGGTGACCAGTGCAGCATTGTATTTAGACTATAGTGATAAGAGATGTTAATGGCAGAGTCAGGGGTCCTGAAGCAAGGCAGATCTTTAGGGAAGCCAAGTACACTTTAAAAGGAGCAAGAAGGTGTTTCAAATGGGTAACAAAACAAAAATACAGACAGAAAGACTGTCCCAGCAATGTAGAAATTTGGAGCTACAGTATGCAGGCTCTTGGATTCCCAAGTACAGCTCTGTGACTACAACACTGTTTTTTCAGTATTTCTAGTGCAACAAGCAGAAAACAAGGAGAAACAATGGGCACACTTGTGAAGCTGGATACCAGAGGAATACAAAGGATATATTTTCAGCTTCTTATTAGGAAGACATAACAGCTAATTTTTTTCAGCATGCACATTGAGGTCTTGTTAATAAGGAAGCCGAGGGAAACCATGGGACACAAGATTAAGACCCAGGAAATAGAAAATAATTCCAAAGTCCATATCTAGATATAAACCACACAGTATTTCTTAGAAAAGCTGTCTGTAAAGGGAAACACATCATCCTTTAGCTCTGTGGTGATTTCCTCTGAAGAACCTTCATGTTCTGAGCAAGCCAAGCTGATAGTATTTCCCTTTTTTGACAAAATGAAAGCATATTCCCATGTTAGATTTCAGCTCTGTCCCTTTCCTTGTTAAGCTGTTTTTTTCTGAAGTAACACCTTCACAAACATCTTCTTGTACTACTTTTCTCCTTGGAGTAGACTATTAGCTCTTTTTACCTGCTTGTACCTGGTGCTGCTGCTACTACAGTTTCTGTTATCAACTTTTCTTATGCCTCTCCAGTAGCCAAGGCATCATCTAGGTTTACTTACAGAGGGTCCAGATTCCCTTTCTTCCTGTAAGGTTTTCTTAAAGCTTTATACCTGGATGAATCCCACCTTATTTGCCTGGCTGTAACATGACACATTAAAAGTCTCTTTTTTTAAACCACAACTAACTTCTGAAATCAGCATAAATTCAGGGATCATAGTTTGATGAAGAACAGGCAGTAGAAATATATTTGGTGACCTGAGGTCAAGGCAGTTGTCACCAATACTACAGCTTCAGGGCAAAGAAGCCTGTGCTGATTTTGGCTGGGATAGAGTTAATCTTCTTCTTAGTCTTAGTAACTTACTAACTTAGTAGCTAGTATAGTGCTATGTTTTGGATTTGTGCTAAAACCAGTGTTGATAATGCAGAGATTTTTTAGGTGTTGCTGAGTAGTGCTTATACTAGTCAAGGACTTTTTCAGCTTCCCATGCTCTGCCAGGTGCACAAGAAGCTGGGAGGGGACACAGCCAGGATGGCTGACCCCAACTGACCAAAGGGACATTCCATACCATATGACATCATGCTCAGCATATAAAGCTGTGGGAAGAAGAAAGAAGCGGGGGATGTTCGGAGCGACGGCGTTTGTCTTCCCAAGTAACCGTTACGTGTGATGGAGCCCTGCTTTCCTGGAGATGGCTGAACACCTGCCTGCTGATGGGAAGCAGTGAATAAAGTCCTTGTTTTGCTTTGCTTGCGTGTGCAGCTTTTGCTTTACCTATTAAACTGTTTTTATCTCAGCCCATGAGTTTTCTCACTTTTACTCTTCTGATTCTCTCCCCCATCCCACTGCGGGGGAGTGAACAAGAGGCTGTGTGGTGCTTAGTTGCTGGCTGCGGTAAAACCATGACAAAGCCTTATAACAAATGATCTCCTCCTGCCTATATTTGTCCTCCAAGGCAAGGATTCTGCCAGCACACTGAGTACTACCCCTGTTAGCTCTGGAATGCTAACATGTTGCAGAGGATATTTCAGGAAAATAAGCAGAGCTGAAACAATGTTCAGGAAGCTGTGAGATAGTATTGTGGAATAATTTAATTTATAAGGGACCTCTGGAGGTCTGTGATCCACCACTTACCCCATCACCACCCATGGAGCTTAAAGCAGTGCCAGCTGAATCAGGCTGCTCCAGGTCTTGTTCAGTAGAGCTGGGAAGATCCACAGGAGTGGAGATCCCATGGCTTCTCTGAATCTCTCTTTCTGGCTTAAGTATTCCCCTGGGGAAGAAGGGGTTCCTTTGGTCTCCGGTGAGTGTCTTTTGTGCACCTCTGAGAAGAGTCTGGCTCTCTCCTTTCTGTTCCCCTACCCAAAGAAATTTGAAGACATCCAAAAGAGTTCTCCTTTCCCTTCTTGTCTGAAAGTAGAACAAAGGCCTTCCTCTTCACCTGTTTCCAGACATGCTGTACTCCAGCACCATCCTCATCTCTGTGGCATATGCTGAACTTTTTCCATAGAGTCAATGGTTGCCCTGCTCTGCAGAACCCAGACTAGACACAGGTCCCCAGATGCAGTCGGGCTCTGTGGTGCTGATGCAAGGGGAAAGATCCCTAGGATCAGGATGAGGTGGCACAGAAGCAAGTTTAGGCAGCTGAGTCTATTGGGGCAATCCAAAGCAGTGGCCTTCATTCTCCACTAGGTTTGAGAGGGGAATTCTTGGGTCAGAAGCTGGTGCACACAAGATATTGATTTTTCCAGGAGGAGACAGCAAAGTGTGAATGACACAGAAGAAGGTGTATAGAATAGTTCCTTAACACTGCGCCAACCCTGCAGAGGAACACCATTTAAAATTATCCTCAAGGGATGCTGGAGTGGATGGATTCCTTTCTACTGTCTCATACCTAAAGTTCAGTCTGATTTACTTTGGCTTCATAAGAGGAAAAAAGTGACAGGTTTAAGCTTGTCATATATTTTGTGCCACAAGACGACATAAATAATTGCACTTATTCATTTTGTTTTTCATTATTGGCAGAAGCTGCTGTGCAAAAGAGTGATCCAGAGTCTTGCATAATAAAATGAATTCTGTTCCACTGCCTGTCTATCCAGGACAGAGGGTTTTCTTATCCAACAGAAAACAACTGAAAGGCTGCCTAACACTGCCACCTTGGGACATCTACACACACCGTACTAATTCTTAAACGTCACTAAAAGTCTTTTAGTTCATATTTTTATAAGTACCTTTCAGAAACTACAGAGACGTCTCCATACAATGATTGAAAGGTATCTATTTCCATTCAAACAAATTATTTTCAGGACTAAAGAATTTATCTAGAACTGTCTTTAAAACTTCTGTCTCAAAAACACAGATTAAATTTTAGACATAAAAATGTCTAGATATTATTTTAGATCCTTTAAATAAACTATTGGATTTGGAGCTTGACTTCAAAGATGATGAGTTACAATTGCATTCTAAGTAGCTTAAGTAAGATCTAAGTCTGAAAAACTAAAATCAACCATTTTAGCAGAGTGAACCCCATGGTTCAAACTCAGCTCTGCTGTAATAATTTTAGGTAGGAGGTACTTGCAAACAACCCTAGAGGAGGAGAAAACAAGACCAGTCCTTTCCTTTGAGTGGCAAGAGCTTATTGTTCACAAACCTACAGTGTCAGTTCCCATATAATGGGGGAGTGAGAAACCACATATAACTACTGTCTGCAAGATGTTTAACACTGCTCTGGGAGCCACCAGCTGCCTTTAATTGCAGAGAGTTTGCAGACCTTGTCCAATATCACTCTCATAGCAATTAATTCCAGCTCACTCTCACATCTCACCTGGGCAACTGACTCTAGGTGGCCCTGCTGGAGCAGGGGGCTTAGAACAGATGACCTCCAGAGGTCCCTGCCAACCTCAGCCCTTCTGTGGCTCTGTTATGCTGTGATCCCCACCATGGTGATAAGGAGATGCTGTCAGCAGCCATCCTGAGACAGCGCTCCTTCCCACTCAGGGCATGGCACTAGTCAGACCCCAGGTCAGGAGGTCTCAGCTCCTTACTCCTGCCCTTGCTCTACACCACAGCCCAGCAAGACCCCTACCAGCTGCAATGGTAGGCTGAGAGGAAGAAGATGAAGCATTTCTGCCAGGCTGATGTCACTTGGGAGGAGCTTGCACTGAGAAGAAAGGCTGGAGAGGGTGTTAAAATGGTGAGGCATTCACCTCAGCAGGGGGTGCAGTGCTGCAGAGCAGAACTGTGCAATGAAAGCTGAAGTCCTGTGCATTCCCTGGCCTCAAATGGGGGATCAGGGAGACCCCAAAGCTTAGAAGCCCAAAATCCACAGGCTCCCACCTGAGATGGGATAGAAGTGTCTTTCAGGTGACACAGGCTGCTTCTCTGGAGGCCTGTGCTGGTGTTGAGGGTAGCTTTACATTCCTATGGAAGAAGAGAAACTACTCTGGGTGCTGAAGAAGCAGTTCTGAGGAACTCATTGCTTGCTGTCACTGCATATGGGAGGAGGCCGTCGTACAGATTAAGCCTTTAGCTGGCCTCAGTGAAATAGATATGATCAGTACATGGTACATGTTGGAGAGGTAGAGAAAATAAAAGTCCACAGGCTCACAGGCAGCATGATGCAAGGCCAAGAGCTGCACTGCCCTGGCAGGACCATTGAGGGGAGGCACAAGCACAGCCAGTGTGATAAACATGAGAAACCCTCCCAAACACCACAGGCTTTGGGAGCCCTAACTTTGGGAGCCCTGACTTGCCTTTGTGATAATATTTCCATGCTCCGAATATCCTCCCATACCCACCCATAGCAAACTACCAGCAGGAAAAACAGGCTGCACATCAGAGGCAGAATGTTCAGTTTGGCGTAGAAGGAGCTGACATGAGTCTCAGTTCATTTTCCATGCCCTTTAGGACATTGTTAATGTGAATAAATATATTCCTGCTCTGAAGTTATTTTAAAGAGCAGATTTACAGATTATATGCAGAAATGACCTGAACATGGGTGATATAATTTATTATGTTCTTTAATGTTCTTGCAACAAAAAGATCTTGTCATTCTGCCCTCTATGCAAATCCTGTTCACATGGACACTTGAAAAAATATTAGCCTAACAAGTCCTTCTTGCTGGACATAAATTGAACAAAATATAATTCAACTGCTGACTCAGATTAAATAGAAGCAAGAGAGAAAATTCCTGAACACAGAGTGATTTAGAGATGCGGGTAGGGCAACAGTACATTGCCAAGTTTTATGCTGTGAGTCTGGCTAGAAAGACCCACAAGGGAAAACATATTGGACAATGCAGAGACTGCTGCAAATGGGGATTGGGGTTTCCATACCCTATTGCAGTCCAGGTCTCTCTGCAGTGAGATCTAGTTCTCATGGCACTGAAAAACTGTATATGAATGTCAAGTTTTCACTAAAAAGACCAGTCAAAAATGCAGGAGAAAATTCCAGTCTTCTGGAAAGAATGTGGAAATCAAATGAAGGAATCATAAAAACTTGGAGACTAGGAGGCAATGATAAAGTTCACATTTTATTTCTCTTAAGTGAGTGATTTACCATCTGACTAGCATTGGGGAAAATGGGGCGCAGTAGGGATTAGCTTTTTTTGATTAGTGAATGTTTAGGTCAGGCAAATGTAGGCCTGACCACTAGGCCAAAGCCCTGATCATATTTTGCTATTGCTGCATTATCTGAAAAAGGATTTTATGAACAATGTTGTCATACCAGATGTGCTATTGTCTGAAAGTTGCTCTTTTCCCAGTTTGCTCAGGACAGAGCAGATTTTTACAATAGGCATTTTTCCACATACAGTTCTTGCTCTCTTGGCTGCCAGGCCTGTAAATTATTTTGTTAGAAGCCTTTTTTAGAAGGATTTGGTGGAGATAGGTACTTCGCTGTACAAAAGGATTCATTATTTTAAAATGTGCTTTTGCTCCTTGTTTTAAATACAAGCCAAACCTTTCAGCATGCTCTGTAGAGGGAATGCAGCAGCAGTAACCCTGCAGCAGACTAGAGACCTTAGTTCCCAATGTCTGCATGGATAGATGGAAAATGGTTCCGCTTGCCATCTCTGGCAGTTGTGAGCCTGGAAAACCAACATCTCCCCTAAGAGAAATGCAAGCAGCTGAAAGAAGTGCAGGGAGCTAACAGCCACCTCTGCTGCTCTGAACACCAGTGGAAGACTAGTCCATTATGCAGTCTTATCTCTGAGTATTTTTCTACAGAATAGTTTTAAAGACTTCTCTACACTTTGGCTCGCTCCTCCTTGTGAGAATGTTCCTTTTCCCAAGGCAAAGTACAGATTTGTCGTTCATTACAGCTATAACCATTCCTGCAAATGGGTGGACCCAAGTCAACAACAGGACTTTTCTGGCTAGAATAAATTACATGTGCCTTAGAAAGTTCTGCTTGTGGACTCTACAAAATGTGACACAGAACACACTCCTGATTGCTGTATCTGTGCTGCCAATCTTTCCTGAAGCCTAAGATAACTCAATTAAAGACTTAAAACATTACCTGATATTTTAAAATATTTTCTTATTTTGGTATTTAGTTGTCCTCGAGCCAGGTTTTTTTATTTATATCTATACCAAACTTACCCACTCACATAAGAGAAGCAAGTGGAATTATGCCTACATAAAAATCAATCATTTGTGCACTGACAGCTCCATTAGTGCCTTGCAGGATAAGTCTTTCAAGGAGAGAAATGGAAATCATATTTTTCTATTTTCTTTTCTTTTCTTTTCTTTTCTTTTCTTTTCTTTTCTTTTCTTTTCTTTTCTTTTCTTTTCTTTTCTTTTCTTTTCTTTTCTTTTCTTTTCTTTTCTTTTCTTTTCTTTTCTTTTCTTTTCTTTTCTTTTCTTTTCTTTTTTCTTCTTGTTTCTCTTTCTCTTTCTCTTTCTCTTTCTCTTTCTCTTTCTCTTTCTCTTTCTCTTTCTCTTTCTCTTTCTCTTTTCTTAATTTTCCCCATGGAAAACATAATCAATGTCATGGCTTTGTGAACATGAGTAGCTGAAGCTATTTTGGAATCATTATATCTGACCATATTTCATGCTCCATTTAAAATAAGTGAGTGCAAAATCCAAACAAAGTAGATGTCAAATTTACATTTTGAAGCAAAAGGAAATGTTAACAATCAGCTTTCCTGTTGCAGCACTGCCTTTGTTCTTCTTTCTTAAATATTTCTTCTCCAGCATAAGCGTGGCTCACTAGCTCAGCAGTGTCACCCCCGCGTTGCATGGCTTGTTTTTCTCCCCCCAAGCACAGACATGTCCCAAGGAAGGCCGCTTACCACTCTGCACTGCTCTGCCTGCTGCAGCTGCTGAGCCTGTGGCAGAGGTGGCCGCCTCCCATGGGGATGCCCAGCAGAGCACCCAGTCAGCACCAGGCAGAGGGAGACGTCGGCAGCATGATGAGTTTCACCTACCGCCATCTGTTTTACCGCAGCAGCAGCAACCTGCAGAGAGGTTTTAGTGAGCAAGAAGGCATGAGACTGGTATGACATAGACAGCAACAGGTGCTGGTGCAGCATGCTTCTTCCCTGCCTCACAATAGGCTTTCCTCTGGATCTCTGTTGTTAGGCCATTCTAACCACAAAGCTTTTCTAGCTTCCTTCTTTCTTATTTTTTCTTTTTTTCCTACTGTAAGATTTTTAAACATTTTCCTCTTAAACATTAGCAGTCAGGGCTTTAGCATTACCATATTTTCACAGTTCTCACTCATTTTTCCTTCCTATGCCAGTGCACAGCCACATCTAACTAGTACAACATTGAGTCATCTTTGCTTGATCCCCAGTACGATAGTGGTGTCCCATTCCAAAGTCATCCGAGATGTCCTCGACACACAAGCAGCTGCTGCTGTATTGCAGGCACAGTGCTAATGAGACAAGCAAAGACAGTCTTTTTCTCAAAAACACTCCCAGATTTATCTTTTGTTCTCTGCACAAAGCAATGTGTTATATGGGAGCTAAAAAATGGAGTAAGGATCCACATATTGTAAACAAGATTGGATGCTTGATGGTCCCAGAAGGCAACTGCTGTAAATCCAGGTACACTGCAGCCAAGATGAATATAAGAAGGGATGCTCAGTCCAGGTAGAGCACACAAGGGACATTGTTAAATCTGCTTTGCAGGGATGCTGTGCAAGGGCCACATGAATACAATTAGTACATACCACAATACTTCATTGTTCATATTCCCAGAAAGCAGTGATGCCTGTGGACAGTGGCTCCCTGTTCTGCCTTTCTCTCTCTCTCCCCCCACCCTCCGCTTCCTCTTTCCTTTTCTTTCTTTCTGCAAGACAAAAAAAGGCTGGATGATTTATCTGTGCCTCTCCTGCACGTTTGGTCATCTTAGTTCAATTTCTGGTGTTTGGAAGTCTTGTTTTGTGGTCATCGCAATTTCTCTTCAGTGCAGTTTAACATGTGATTGGATGCATACTTTTTCATACTTTTTCAGCTGAACATTTACCTGCAATGGAATTCCCTTCCTAAACATTATTTAAAACACCAAAGAGAATGTTGCTATTTGTAATTGCCAGTAACTACAGAAAAGTTCTCACCCCCCCCCCTTTTCTTTTTTTGCCTTTCATTAATCAGATTTACTAATGTATTCCTTCTGCTTATACTCCTTCACAGATGTAGAGAGCATCTACAATATACAGGCTGGGTGAGAAGTATACAGGCTGACAGAGGATTTTAGACAAATCTGTGCAAAGGACTATAAGCGCATTTCCCTCTCTTCTATTTTGTCTCTATCTCTGCATACCAGAAATCCCCAGCATGGGACTTCTTAATCTCTCTACAGGGACACACAGTATGTTCACACACCCACACACTGCAATACATGGAGGCATGCATGTTTACTTTACTCCTGGCCTTCTGCTGTCAGTTTGTGTAACTGCAAAAGAGCAATTTAATATTTTTATTACATAGTGGCTGCAGGAAGTGGCATGTGAAAACTTCAGAGAAGTGCAGAAGTAATTGTACTGTTTAAGAGTAGTCTCAGTTCTTCTTCTGTTTCTGAAATAGCTGTTGACGAGAAATGACCAGTAAACATAAAAGGAACCAACTGGGCCCTAAACCAGCCCAAAAGGATGAGAAATGAGACTATATTTGTCATGCATATATTTAATGATACTGAAAATGCGAGCTAGCAAATATTTGGGAAAGAAGCACAGTTTCCTTAGTGCTGTGCTAGAAGACCCTACTCTTTGCCAAGGGAAAAATCTGCGATCTATATGAATAATTCTTGAGTGGCAATTTACTGATACTCTACCAGAGTGCACTGCTGGGACCAGTGTTGTGCAGAGAGGGGACCAAACAGGACACTTGGGACACAAATGTACTCCTTAAGGCACTTCATTGCAGAATTGCAACTCTGAGTTACAATACAGAAATTCTTCGGAGTTGCACTCTGGGAGATCCTTTGTGCTGGTTTGCTCTGTGCGCTTAACAATCGCTCTCCTACTTTTTCCTTTTTTTTTTTTTTAAAGTATGATCCTTTGCTCCATGAAGGGTCTTAGACTTGCATTGTGACAGTCTTGGAAATGAAGATTTACTGGTTTCTTCCAATTCACCTTTCAGTGTGCACTGCGGAAACTAACAAGATGCTGGCCTCCACGTATGCAGAATGAGTTTTCAGAGCCCTCTCTGTCACAAACCATACAAATACACACTTTAATTAGCATTAAAAGGTCCAGATTAACCAAAATCCAGGATTCTCTGGGGACCTATCTTCATGCTTCTATTATCAGGCCAAGAGACAGGACAGCAGTGGATGGTGGATCCATTTGTGTAACAGCAGCACTTTTCACTGTATTTTTGTGGAATTAAAATTAATCAAGGCTTGCTAATTTAAACATTAAAACATTTGGAAATGACAGAATAAAAATTGTTTGAGCAATCCTAACTCCACCTCCACCCCATATACACTCTGCACCTAATGAGCCTGCATAATCTTGAATTACACTTTCAGGTACTATTTTAACCTGGGCTCCTTACATAGTAAAGAATGCACAAAACTAGTACATATGGCTATTTTCTTCCCCTTCCTTTTTTTTTTTTTTTAATGTTAGCAAGTTTTAATGGAACTTGACAAAGGGATAGCCTTCTCCAAACGAGCAAAGTTCCTACAGTGTCATGAAAATCTGTGGCTGAAGAGAGAGAAGAACCTATTAGCACCCCAGCATAGAAAACCTGCAGTGTCAGCAGCAAGCAGATAATCCATGCAGCAGGGGGATATTACTAATGCCCCAACCATGATGAAAGGTTGCAACTTACTCAATGCTAGTCAGCACAAAGGTGCACCCCTAAGACATCCGCCTTCTTAGTTCTGCAGCTCAGGACATCTTGTTCCTTGCCTCTTTCAGTGCACAGCAGGGGAAGAAACAGGCTTGCACTCTGTCACTGTCTCCAGCCGTGATGAAGTCTCTGAAGCTTCAACCAAGTGCAAGAACAGGCCATCTCAGTATTCAGGAAAAAAAGGAGACATATCAGCAGACCAGCTTGGGTAAATAGGGAGTTGTTGCAGAAGTCCAATGCAAAAGAAGAGCATACAGGAGGTGGAAGCAGAGTTGGGCTACAAAGGAGGAATTTAGAAACATTGCCCAGGCATGTAGGGATAGTGTCAGGAAAGCCAAAGCTCAGGTGGAGTTTCAACTTGCATGTCAAGGGTGATAAGAAGAGGTGATAAGAAGAGCTTCAACTGCTAAATTAGTGGTAAAAGGCTGAACAAGGAAAATGGCAGACAGTGACTGAATAGACCGGGTGATTCAGTGGACACAGACAAACCTGAGGAACTCAATGCCTTCTTTACCTTGATCTTCACCAGCAAGGTCTTCCAGGCCTCAAGGCCTGGGATTCATCAAGGGGAAGTATGACCATTAGTGGATGAATCGGGGATTGCTGGAGAAAACTTGACTCATACAAGTCTATGGAACCAGAAGGGCTGTGTGCAGGGATGCTGAGAGAGTGGGCTGATGCCAGAGCAAGGCCACTTTCAATCATCTTTGAGAGGCAATGGATACCCCTGCCAACTGGAGAAATGTTGCACCTATATTCAAAAATAACTGAAAGAACAGGCCAGGCAACTGCAGGTTGTCCAGTCTCAATTCAATCCCTGGAAAAAACAGGAACCAAGTTCTCTTGGATGATATTTCTGGACACATGAAGAAGAAGTAGGCAACTGCAAATAATCAGCATGGGTTCACAGACAATAAGTCATACCTTGTGAACCTGCCTGATTGCCTTTTTATGATAAAAGAATGAGATTTGTGGATGGGGCAGAGAGCAGTGGATGTCATTTACCACGAGTTTAGCAACATTTTCATTATCTAGACAAATTATAGAGCTAGGCAATCACCAGCCGTATGAAGTTTAACAAGGGCAAGTGCCGGATTTTACACCTGGGGCACGGCAACTTTGGATATACATACAGACTGGGGAAAGAGAAGCTTGGAGAGCAGCTCTGCAGAGAGGGACCTGGGGGTTCTGGCCAACAGCAAGTTGAATATGAGCCAACAGTGTGCCTTGGCAGCCAAGAGGGCCAACCATGTCCTGGGGTGCATCAAGCACTGTATAGCTAGGTGGTCGAGGGAGGTGATTGTCCCGCTCTACTCTGCGCTGGTGCGGCCTCAGCTTGAGTACTGTGTGCAGTTTTGGGCACCACAGTACATTAAGGATATAAAGCTACTAGAGAGTGTCCAGAGGAGGGCCACAAAGTTGGCGAAGGGTTTAGAGGAGAAACCATGAGGAGTGGCTAAAGTTCCTTGGTTTGTTCAGCCTAGAGACTAAGAGGAGACCTCATTGTGGTCTACAGCTTCCTCACAGGGGGAGGAGGAGGGGCAGGTGCTGATCCCTTCTCTCTGGTGACCAATGATAGGACCCAAGGGAATGGCAGGAAGATGTGTCAGGGGAGGTTTAGGCTGGATATTAGGAGAAGGTTCTTCACCCAGAGGGTGGTGGAACAGTGGAAGAGGCTCCCCAGGGAGGTAGTCATGGCACCAAGCCTGACGATATTCAAGAAGCATTTGCACAAAGCCCTCAGAGATATGATGTGAATTTGTGGTTGTCCTGTGCAGGCAAATGAGTTGGACACAATGATCCTTGCGGGTCCCTTCCAACTCAGGATGTTCTATGATTCTATGATTTTCAACACTGTCTCTCACAGTGTCCTTGTATCTAAGTTAGGACATTGTGGTCTGGAAAGGTAGACAACTGGATGGGTAAAGTACTGGTTGGATTGGGTCAAAGGGTTGTAGTTAATGAGTTGTACTCTGTCTGAAGGCTGTACTGTGGCATCTATCCTAGGATCATTCCAGCAATAGAATGGGTTGCCCAGAGAGGTTGTGCAGGCCCCATCGTTGGAGGTTTTCAAGACCAGATCAAGCCCTAACCAAACTGGTCTGACTTCATTTCTGACTCTGCTTTGAGCAGGAGGTTGGACTGGAGACTTCCCGAGGACTCTTCCAACCTGAATGATCCTGTAATTTCTGCCATGAGTGCTTAATACTGGAAAGCTACTTTGGATGCAGAATCCTCTCCCAACACGAAGTTGTTCCACACCCATTTTACAACCAAGGTACAGAGACTTCAACTACCCCATTGCTGAAAACCTTCTTTCACATACCTACTGTCTCAGCGTTTCCCTCCCTGACAGAAAACAAACATGTTGTTTTTTTTTTTTTTTTTTTTTTTTTTTTTTTTTTTATGGCAGGGACTGTTCAGTATACAAGTTGTGTAGCTGGGTCTGTTCTGTGTATAACATATATGGTCACACATCAGAGCCCACAGATACCTCAGTATGAGTACCTACAGAACAATAGACTGCTTAACAGAGAAGCACCTGTGACATCTGGCTTAAGCTGCCAGTTCCTGAAAACAAAAGCCAGGATGGAAAGAGGGTATAGGATGTGCTGGGATGTGGGGAAGAGAGGGTGGCACTGGGGAGAAAGGGACTGATGGAGAGGTATCAGGGAGAAGTGGAGCACCAGAAAAGAATTAGGAGGTGCAGGGCAGATGGGGCTGTTCTCCTTCAACAGTAATCCTACCGCTGTCCTTGGTGTGCTGCCAGTAACAAGTGGTGCCCCTGTTCATGGGAGATGTGGTATTGAGCAGAGGAATGAAGTTGCACAGAGCTGCTCTGAGTGCTCTTTGCTCCCTGCAGCCCCAGACCAGTCCTCACAGGGTATCTACAGCAGGGCAATACATCTAGGAGAAGCAGGAGGGGAAAAAAATTTAATTTCTCCCCAGATGTGACTTACACAGATTCCTCTGATTATTCTGGTCCAAACAGCAGAGCAGTTCTCTCCTGCTGCAATTGTCCTTCTCCCTTTCTGTGGCCTTGCTTGACACATCCTTTCTAATGTTTGCACTCAAGGTGACAGAGCTCTCATAGCATCTCCTTCACTGTCCAGCTACAACTCACTCCTGGACCCTACTTCAAGTAGAAAACAGCACACCATGTTATCTTGACATCAAAAATAATGCAGAAAGGGGCTGAACAGGCAGCCTTGATTCTGGTCTGTCCTACAAATATGTGCAATTTGAGCTTTTCTTGAATTTTACAGACAAAATGGACAGCAGAGAGCAGAAGCAGTAAAGGTATTTCACATGGGATCCTGATTTCTGCCAGCATTATTCAGATTCTTTGATGATAACACAGATTTTTGAGCTGAAAAAGGAATGGACACAGTGGACAGAGCCTCAGAGAAGTTCATTTTCATACGGGGCTTGCCTGCCAACAGAAGAGACCAGGGAGAGGTGGGAATGATGGTTCTCCTGGTGAGCACTGACTGTTGGGTCTTTCTGCTGTCCCATACACGTGGGCCTCTTTCTAGTATGTTGATGTACAAATTTCTCCCCATGTCTCAGCACCGATGGGTCAGGAGGGCAGTTAACTCATGCACACAACCCAGGTCACAGCATGTCTTCTCAGAGCAGGGCAGAAGTTGCTGTGCATCAGCCTGCAGCATATGAACAGCAGTGCTCTTTTGTCAGCAGCTTACAAGCCAGGCAAACCTCATCAGGCATCTGTAGACATAGGAACAGGTCAATCATGAATATTACCTTAATAGTCCCACTTGCTATTACTAAATGTCAACCCCCAATTCCAGGTGAGGGAGGCTGGAAGGCACAATCTATCAGTCAGTAAAGCTTGCTCACTAGCACAAACAACACATGCTTCTCTCTATCCTGCAAGAACAAGTTCAACTTAGGGTTGAAAAGGTTTCTTCTGCCTCCTTCCTCTCTCCCCCTTCCCCCCCACCCTACTCTCTCCACTCCCTTACCCCCCCTGCCCCTGGCATGGAAAATTTCAGCTAAAATTGTTCGTGAGAGAATACCTGCATGCAGGATAACCTCCCTATCCACTCTTCCAAATGTCCAAAGCATTTGAAATAAAGCCCTTCTCACAGTAAGTGACCCCAGCCTCTGACTGGGGTGTTGTGCTCTTAGCAGGCTGTGGTGAGGAACGGCACAAGGGTTTCAAAGGGCTGAGCAAGAGGTGACATGGTGGAGCACAGTGCCTTAAAGCCATTTCTGGAATCCATTGGCCTGTCAGCTCAGCACTCCTGAGGCTGAACAGTGGGGGTGTGGTGGGTGTGGGAGTGTGATCAGATCTCAGGGTTGGGAGAAAGACATCCAGGCACTGTCAATGTCCAAACAACCAGAAGTCACAGGTCTTGCTAGGAGTAGAGGCTTTTGCTTTGCACTCTTGGCTTTTTCCCTTGGTGAGTTTTTGAGAAGGAGGTAACAGCTAGTGTGGGTGTCTTACTTCGGGGGAAGAAGATACTGCTGTCTGCAGCATAATCAGTAATATAAAACCATAACCAAACTCCCACATCCTGTGGCTGATAGTCCCCTGTGGGTCTTAACATCCTCCCTTTATTCTCCTCTAGTCTTTTTTCCACTCCAGTAAGCGATCACCCTCAGACAGGGCTGCTCCCACAAAGCTTCTCCCTCCTACTACCACCAGCACCCCCAACCTCTGAAGCTGCCGCTCTGGCGCTGCCTCGAGGGAAGAGTTAACCGCGACTTTTACGGTAACGCGGAGCTATCAGCGGGCATTAGTGATGCTGCTGCTGCTGCTGCTGCTGTTGTTTCACCGACAGACGGGGCAAGAGGGCAGTTTCCTCCCCCGAGCGCCTCAACAGTCCCGTTTCGGAGCACCGGGCTTTTCCCCCCTGCCAAGCCCGACAGGGCAGACCCAGCCCCCCGGGCACCGGCAGCCAGCCCCGGGCCGGGCCCAGCACCCTCGGGGAGCGCCTGTCGCCCGGTTCCGCGCGGCTCCGCAGGGCGCTCCCGCACCGCTGCCCCACGCTGCGGGCCGCGACGCGCCGTGCGCCCGCCCGGCCGGGGCCGCCCTGGGCAGGCCGGCGAGCGCGGCGGGGCGGGGCCGGGCGGGGCCGGGCGGGGCCGTGCCGTGCCGTGCCGTGCCGTGCCGAGTCGCGATGGAGGGTGCCGAGGCGGCGAACTTGCTTGGGGAGCGCGGCCTGGGGCGGCCGGCCCTGTTCAAGACGTACCGGCGGCGGTGGTTCCTGCTGGCCGCCGTGTGCCTGCTGAACTGCTCCAACGCTATGGTGAGTGCGGCGCGGGGGCGGCACCGGCCCAGCCGAGACCCGCCGGCCGCCTGGCTTCCCCTGCCGCCCCCCCGCACCCTCCCCGCCACGGAGAGCCGCTCCCGCTCCGCGGCTCCGGAGGGGCGAGGGCGGCACGGCCCCGGGGGTGGAAAGGGACGGCTGCCGGCAGCCCCGGGGTGCCCGAGCGGCCGTGAGCGCAAGGGGGAGGCGCAGAGCAGACAGAGCGAACAGCCCTCTCTCCTGCTTCCATGTGCCGGGCAACTCTGGTTGCTGCTGCTGCTGCTGCTGCTGCTGCTGCTGCTGCTGCTGCTGCTGCCGCCGAGGGAGCGTGGGGTCACAGGGCCACCTCCCATCTCCTCCTGGAAGCAGCCAGGCAATCTTCAGGGCTCTGCCCCAGTGCCCTCTCAGATCCACCCCCTCATCCTTGGAGCACCGGAACTCAGTTGTACTCGCAGAGCGCGGAGAAGCCTCTGCCTGGCCGTGCCTTAGGGACCGAATAAGCGGCTTTTCATTTTGAACTTTATTTCTCTGGCTACGGCTTCGGGCTACACACCTCCCTTTCTGACCGGTGGGATCCAGGGCATAGAGGGGTGGTGATGGGGGAAAGGGGAGGATGGGGCGGGAGGGTGTGTGCCACAGAAGGGCGCCGCAGGAAGTACTGCAGCGTCAAGCCAGACTGGGATGGAGCGAAATGTGTTCTGGAGCACAGAAATTCGTAGGCCATGGGGAGGCACAGAAAGTATTCAGCATCTGTGAGAGTCACATGTTTCAAACCTAAGAATAGGAGAACAGTGTTGAAACTCCTTGGGTAGAGGAGCAGGAGTTAGCTCTGCCTTGTTGCTGGACTGTGACAGCAGATTTGTCTGGTCAGAAAAAGGAGCAAGTAGGTTTTCTTCTGGGATCTGTTGCACATACAGAACAGTGTAGGAGTGATTCTGCACTAAACATAGTGGTACGTGAACTTCTTACTGCCTACAAGTACTTTATCGTGAAAGACCTGAAAAAAAGGGTTGCCAGAGCATATCCCGTCTGTTGAACAGATTAAAATCAAATTCAGTAATTATCAAGACAAAGACACACAGTTTCCCCTTAACCACATCCTAGCATGCAAGATGGAAGCCCAAATCTTTCCTCACCAAGTCATTGAGGATAACTATCATACTGATGCAGAATTATTCATGTGCTTGAGGATTACCATGCTGCGAATGCAGGCTGTCTGGCAGCCAAGATCAGGCACTGCAACCTGCAAACATTTAAATGCTGGGAAGGAAGAGCAGGTATTCTGTGAAGCGAGAGTGCTGGAGTTAAAAATGGAAGAATATAGTGAGAAAAACAAAAAATGTATGTGCCTTCTCAAGGGAAAATCAAGGTATCCTTTAAGAATGTAAAAAAGTGTCCTGCAGAAAAGCAATGTGAAGCCCCACTGCTTGCTTGCAGTTAAATTGGCACAGCACAAGAACATTATGTAGCAGGAAAAAACCCACCCTGCTAGAAGCGGATGATGATGGCATGGGTGAAGGAAGCTGTACAAAAACCTTTCCAGGATGTCTTGTCAGTCTTAGACTTTGCTGAAACCTTAGCAGTGAAACTGGAGGGTGAATTAAAAAGGTCCCTTCAATGCATCTACAAGTATAACTGTGTCCTGAGTCATGTTGCTGAAAACTTTGTAGCCCTAAAGATTGTACTGTTGTCTGTCTGCCTGGTCTCTTGCCAACTTCCTGACTGTCCGCAGTATAATTCTCCCACAGTATTAACTTAAGCCAGAACTTCACCCCTTCAAAACTGGGTGCTTAATCATAGAATCACAGAATGGTAGGGGTTGAAAGGGCCCTCTGGAGTTCATCTCGTCCAGTCCCCCTGCTTGAGCAGGCACACCCAGAGCAGGGTGCACAGGACCACATCCAGGCTGGTTTTGAATATTTCCAGAGAAGGAGACTCTACAACCTCTCTGGGCAGCCTGTTCCAGTGCTCTGTCACCCTCACAGTAAAGAATAAATATCCTAAGTGGAAGTACGGTTTCTAACCCACTGCAAAGGTCTGGAAGGGCAAGTATGCTGACATACAAAGTTGTAACCAAACATCTCCTGATGCCAAAGTTTCTCCTAAATGTTCCTGATAAAAATCACTTTAAAATGAAGGGAGTGGTTGAAAGGCCATGAAATCAAAGTGGCTGGTTGCTGTTTAAAAGTTCCAGATGGAAAGATTAACTTACCAGTTTTGTAGTGTAAAAATTGCCTTGCAAGTTAAGATATGTTCTTAATTCCTGTGCAGATGTGGCACACAGCACTTTGTTCAATGTATTCCTGTGTTAGGCTATCTGCAAAATACATATAGTGAGGACTCATGACTTTTGGATTGTCTGACTTGGAAAGAACATACCACCTCATGTGCTGGATCAAGCTTCCAGGACAGTGCCTTGTATTCCTGTCTTACCCGTGCACGCGTGCAGGTTTCTATTAGTGGCCTGCAGTGTCAGTAACAGTGGCAGACAATCCTGAGAGGGAGAGACTGTCAGTGTCAGGAAGGCAAGGTAGGAGCAACTTAACTGCAGGAAAGCACACTCAGTCATGCAGCAAGGGCAGGCTGAGAAAGAAGTATTCCTTAGTTCAATCTGTTTTAGGATTGTGATTGAGCGAAGCCAGGCCAGACCATGTGGTGATGAAAGGGGCACTCTTCCCTACTTCCTCCTGCTCCACACCATCATGTGAAATCCCTTCTTTAACCAGAGCACAGTGGTATAAATATAAGGGAGGCTTTTACACCAATGATAAATAGCCCCTTACTTGAATCTCTGTTACTGAGTTTAAAAGCTTCTATCTCTCCCTGCTGTACAAAGTGGGTATTATCTTACCAGGGATTGATTCTCATTTCCTAAATACAGCTATTTGGAAATTCCTTGCTGACAATGATGTAGTGTAAGAAATCCTTGCTTTATCTTAAGAAGGGTGTAAGCGGGCACCAGTATAATTTACTTGCTGCCTGAAGTCCTGGACAGAGAGGCTGTTCTGACCACAGCTAAGCTTAGATGATTGCTCCCCAGCTGTCTCTTGCAGCACTCCTGGTGAGGGGTGACATAACTATGCCTGCGCTTGCTCCCCAGGTTTGTTTTGTCAAACTGGTACTGTGGTTTTGAGTGTGTGGGTTTTTTAATCTGAAGACTTGATTTTTAAGAGTATTCAAGGTATGCTGACAGCTGCCATAGCAGTAAACTGCTGAGGCAAATACCTCCTTCCTCATTCCTTCCTTCCTTCCTGTGAAGCTGAACAGGTGGGAACTTTGTGTTTCACAGGAGGAACTTTTTATTGCCTGAGTGCTGGGGACAGAGGAATGCACAGAATGAAACTGAGAGTGTTTCCTGCCCTGTTCTATGCTTGTCAACGTGAGCAAGCTGGGGAGGAGGAGGGAAGCACAGGGTTGGAGCCGGCTCACACTTGGCCGGGTGGTTCCTGACTCACCAGCCTGGAGGACTTCCACCAGCACTTAGTATACTTGGAAGAGGAAGGAGAGCTGCAGAAGTGGAGACTGGCATGCTCCAGGGCAGGGTGTGCATGTTCCTCACCCACGCCTGTCTGCGCCAGCATTGCCCCTGTAGATACACATGCACAAACAGCTGCTGCTGCCTTGGTGGTGTGTCCTGCTAGACCTCCTGAGAGCTATATAAGCTAAAAGTGACATCTAGGCAGGGATCTGACCTTTCCAAAGATCATGCCTCTGTCCTTACTTCCTAGGCTGCTGTGTCAGCGTGGGTGCCTTCAGTTGAGGACAGGGGCTGTTTGCTTCCAGAGTCTGTAACCCTTTTGACTTTGAAGATGAGGAGTCTGGTGTAAGGGCTTCATGGTCTGGTCCCAGGGGAGGAGGAGGCAGCCTGTGTGTCTCAGAAAGACATCCTACATCACCTTCAAGTCAGTGTCTGGGTGCGTGGGAGAGAGCATGCTGGGACTGGGAGAGCTGCTGCAGGCAATGCCTGACTGGGGATTGGCGAGCTGTGCCTGTGCCTGTTACAAAGCAGAAGGTCCCATTTCATATAAGTCATCCCCTTGGCTCCTCCTTTTTAAGCTGTACATAAAAGGTATTACAGGGGCATTGCTTCACTGTGCATATCTATACAGTATGCCAGACAGTGAAGAGCACTCCATATGGCAACCTTTGCTAATTGATACCACCATTGACATGGCAAAATGGCTTAATTTCCACTCTGCCTGATTGTATTCACTTACCATTCTGCAAGTTATTTTGCTTTTCACTTTTAGAATCTTGATTTGTTGGTGAGGAGAGTAGACACTGGTCAACAGCTTGCCTTTCATGAAAAACATTTTTGGTACTGCTTCTGGGAGGGCTGCACCTGGTTATATGCGTGATGCATCAATATATCATTACTGCTCTTTGAGCTCTGAAAATCCTGGGGCTGTGTTTATTTATGCTGCCTTCTGCAGGTCACACCTATCGCTTACCGAAGTGTAGAGTCTGTATGGAGTCCTGCCTTCAGCCATCACCTTGCTACCTTTGCAGACAGAGAATTGGTGGCTCACAGCCCACCAGTAATGTCCTGCAGGAGTGGGAGAGAGGGCAAATGTCGGGCTCCCTTGGAATGGGTGAAGGGAAACTGGGTCCTGCAGGTGAAATAGGTCCTGGAAAGTCTGTGTGGGAGTGAAAACAGTAAAGGCAATAGAGTAGAGGAACTGAACCTGGAGAAGATGGAGGTAGAAGGGGAATGAGAGCAGGAGGAAAACTAGAGGGTTTGGGCTGATTCTGGGAGGAAGAGGGCTGGATCCATGTCTGAGAATGAGTTAAGGGTTTACAAGGGTATCAGAAAGAACAACAAAGAACCTTAGAAATTGGGGCAGGATGAGAACAGCTGTAACCTGTTCTTGGTTACAGGAGTGACCAAACGGGCCTGCAATTAATGGGGAAGGGCACAGGCAGTCTCTGGGAGGTGCAGGAGAAGAGAAAACAAAATGTCATGTAGAAGAATGTTAAAGCAAAGGGAGGGAGAGCTGAAAGTGGAGCCAGTACCCCTCCAACATCAGTACTAGTCAGATGGTTTGGGTTTCAGTGCACTTGCTTTCCCTGGTGGTCCCACATGCTCCATTGTTAAAGGAGATGTGGAGGGGGCTCTCCTGTAATTGAGGATATAAATAGACTCTGGGTGGAAACATTCCTGTCTTTTACTTCTAGTGATGGGGCATAGCTACCCAATCAGCCAGCTGCATGCTGAAAGCAGTGGGAGCTGCAGGTGTACTCCAGTGCAAACGAGAACAGGCTCATGGGTGTTCAGTGGACCTTCTGTCCTCTTCATCAGTTGCTGTGCCCACTGTGTAGACCACAAGTTTTTATAGCGACGAGCGTGTGCTGAAGTATGTCTTCCTGCCCAGACTAGCATGCACTGGAGCTTTTGCTGACTCTAAACTCAGAAATCACAGTGAGATGAACATGATTCTAAGGCTTGAGCTCAGGAGAGAAGAGTGTGGGAACTACAATTCCTACATTTGGAGAAGAAATGGTGTATGTTATTACAGCGGCTATTTCAACATCCTGCTAGATGCGTATCTGAAGGGAGGGGAAAGTCCATCCCAGATGCTGGAGGATCAAATACTACGGTCTACAACATGAGTGACCATGGCCAATGATATTGGATTATACTACAGCAGGAGCTGTCATTTGAGCACAAATAATACAAAATCTGTGGGGTAATGCTGGGAAGTGAGTTTTGCCAAGTATTAGGGGCTTGGGCTCATAAACACATTGTGGCTGGTGATCAGAGGCAACAGCCCCTGTGCTTGAGTGGCTCTGCATGGGCTTCTGTGTAAATGACTTGACCTAACTATGCCATAGTCCAGAGAATGGACTCCTGCTGACCTCCAATATCATCCACTCCAACTCGTTAGGCGGCGCAGCTGTGTTCTGCTGTGAGGACTGCACAAGATAGCTATTGAACAGTCAGGGTGTGGGACTCTGAGCTGGGTGCGTTTGAAGCCTCAAGAGACAAGGCATTCCTGATCTGTGGGGTACCAAGCTGGGAATTTTGTCTAAGTTTGCTAATATTGTCAAAATTTGCTAAAAGGTTTTGGTTAATTGTAGCCCAATTACAACAGTTGTTGCAATTGTAATTGCAAGTCAGGAAGATTGGCAAGGGGCTGGACTCTCAGTTCTGCTATTGTGATATCCATTGAGCTGCCTTCAGAGGAGCCCATGTGGACATGGACACATGGTATGTGGACTGACATACGCAGTGCAGTGCATAACACAGACTCCCCTTGATGCCTTCTTCACTGCACACTGAGACTGTAGGTCTATGTCACTACACAGGCAATGGAGCTGAGTGCTGCTTGACCAGACCACAAAGGCATATTCCCACAAAGTGAGGCTTCTGCAGGGAGTGAAAAAGTGACAGCCTTCCAAGGACAAAAGTTTCTGTCTGTTTCTCCTTCCTTTATCTGTCCCAGGAGCAACTAGCTTTTAGGAGCTGGCATTCTATAACCCCACACAGTCTCTCTCATCCTGCATCTGTCACTGTGATCTACAGTGGGGAGCTTTGATACTGGTTTTGGCGTGCCAAAGCCGATTTAAGAAAATGGTTATTGGGGAGTGGAGGAGAGCGAGGAACCTCTCTCAGACTCTATTCTCTGTCTTTAGAGGTTACGGGGCTTAGACCTCATTGGAAAAGAACTGCATCATCCTTACGCTGATCTGCCTCAGGGGACATGTATCACGGCAGTCCCTGCATAAGTACCAGCTTTGGCAGTGCAGAATTTCAGAAACAACATGTAGGATAAGGGCTGTAGCTCCCAGCAGAAGAACTTGGTAACTACTGAGGATGAAATCATTGTAGCTTGGAAAACCAAAAGCAGAAGGTGGCATACTCACTTGCTTAGCATGGCAATTTCCCCATGTTGGCAAAACCCCACAGTGCCATCTCTTTGTTGCAGGAGCATTTGGCAGCTACTTTGACCACAGCTACACCTCAAGCCCCGTTGCCCAGTTCTTAATTTCTCTGTTAGAGCAACACATGGTAAACAACCCCTGCCTGAATGGAGGCAGAAACATACTTTTTCTCTCCAGACTCATAAAGAAACCCACTTCCTATTTTCAAGAACAAACTCAGACTTGGGCAGGCTGCAAATTCTCACTTTCTGTGCTCTCACACACATATGCTAGAATTGGAGCTCTTGCTCAGGATAGAAATACAGGGCAGCCCGAATGCTTGGTTTTCAGCAAGGAATGGTTTTACTGGGTCTAATGGAAACATGCCAGAGTGCTTGATCCCAGCTTGCCTAGATACATCCTAGATACGCCACTGAACACAAAATGCTATGCTCTGGTTTGTGGCATTTTTCTCCTAATGATGTCATGCTTGGGTGAGTGTCTCGTGGGGAGGAACAGGGAGAGTGAAAAGGTACCTGAAGCTGGCTTACAAAATGTATCAACTCTTTAATGACACTATTTCCTGGTACCGGATTTCATCACCACCAATCCCATTGGGAAGGCAATGAGGAACTGCGAATTGCTGATGCTGGAAATATACAGCTGGGTTTTGTTTAGCAGCAGTTTAGCATCCCATAATCAAACTAATGCTCATGCTTTAATGATGCTTGTAACATTTAAACAGTTACATTAGCATTAAACATTTAAATTCCCATCCCAATCTGATGGAGATCAGTTCTGGAAAAACAAAGGTGGGTGAAATTTCTTCCTGAGACAAGAGAGTAACATCATTCCACTATAATATATTATTTCAAGGAATTTTTAAGAAGTTCATTTCATTAGAAGTCTGCTGCAAGTCTCCCAGTGACCTGGAATAGCTTCCTTGTTGTCTAATGAGTACAGTTTCCTTCAGCACCCAGCATCTTCGTCCACTTGATTGTAGAAGCTGAGTAAACACCAAGTCCACCCCCTGCCATACCTTTGACTGATCCCACATGGGCGTGTCTGAGCCCAGCATGGTGATATGAGCTTCCTGCTGAATGCAGAAGATTTGGCATGTGAGCTCCTTTCAGAGAAGAGGAAAGGGCTGATGCTAGGAGTCCTGGCTAGGACACTGATAATACATTCCAAGTGTCTCTGTTACTGCCGTTTATTCATTGCATCCTGCTAGGAGAAAGGCTTAGCTAAACAATGATTTGCATGCAGCTATTCCCACACAGTGACACTAAGAAAGAAGAAGAGCCCATCTCCTCTTCTGCTTCCATTTAATGTGGTAGTTTTTATGGCCTCTGGCATGTAAGAAGTAAATAGGAACACTGGAAATAACAAGTAGTGGAGTGTAGGGACACACCGTCCTTTGAGGTTACCCAAGCCCCTTTTCAGTTACACATTAACGCTGCAGCTGATGATGTCTGTAAGATGCAGGACGAGAAGAGGAAGCTTGTGATGGCAGAGAGGGGCACCTGGAAAGAGACAGTGGCTGGAGTTCTTTTGGAGGAAGCTATAGCTGAAGTTTTTGTCCACATTTCTGCAGACTTCATCATCCTGAGTATTCAGCTGCAAGATCATCTTGTAACGATGGAGCAGCTTACATCCACATTATTGAAATGTGTTCTCAGGTTAGGTCAGTCTATTTGAAAAGCACCAGAGAGGGCATCTTCACAAAGAATCCACAGAAACATCCTTAAATTTGGGGAGTACCCTCATTTCTTTCTTGTGGGCGTGATCTCAGGACCTGATATGAGGATCAAAGCAGGCCTTGTCATTCCCAGAAGAAACCAGAAGCAGACAGCAACCTTCTGAAACCAGTGCCTGAAACAAGGTTCAGGGCAATATTTTCAAATATGTCACTGGAAGAAAAGTATGGATAGTTATTAAAGTACCTGTTGTGTTTTCCTGTTATGTGTTCTGATATATTGAATGATGCAAATTTCTAGGCCCTTTCCTAACCATGAAGTGTGTGTAGGACAGCATAGAATAATATCTCTCTTGGCTGACACATAGCAAAGTTATTCTTACAAGGGCACATCTAGGGATTACCAACGCAACCATAAATATCAGGCTGAGTTTAAGAGGCTCTTAGTTGCAGAAAGGAGATGGCAGCCTCTGTTTTGTTTGTGCAGACGTAGAAGGATTGCTTGGGGTTTACATCAGGTAAGTAAGTGCATCAGGAGCCAACATGTTCAACCTGGGGACAGAAAAAGGTACTGACCTCTGCTTCTGCCAGCTCCCAGCAGCAGGACTAGGGGATTGGGGATGAGGTAGTGAAATGGATGGGGTGCTCTGGGCCAAGATAGTAGTGATATCAGTGGTAAAATAGTCCTAGCATGAGCAACTGCAGACACTGGGAGTTTGAATTTTTATTACCATCCTAATTTCAAGGAGAAACTAAGATAGTGAGCCCTTTCACAACTCAGTTAGACAGTGTGAGGAGATGCTGATTTTTTGTTCTGGTGGAGGTGTTCATGCTTACCCATCTTTGCTCTCTACTCTGCAGCTGTGGCTGACGTTTGCTCCTGTGGCTGATAAGACAGCTGCCTACTTCCACATTTCCCTGGAGATGGTCAACTGGCTCTCAATAGCATACCTCCTCATCTCGATCCCATTTGGTCTGGTGGCAACATGGGTTCTCGACAGCATGGGGCTCAGATGTGCTGTGAGTTAAACTGTTCTGGTTCACTGAGGGTGTTTCACCTAGACATAGCAGTAGCTGCACAAAGCACTAACATGCATACTGTGGATGGGAGTCTTGCCAAACGCTGCAGAGGACGAGGATGTTGAAGGCTTTGTCCTAGTTCAGTAAGAGCTGTTACATCTACCTCTGAGGTGGGGAGCAGTGGGAAAAGTCAGAAAAATGTTGCATGCCTACTTGTGTTTTCTCCTGCTTCAGTTTTTGTTGTCTTAGCCAACTGACAGGGACAGATGCTGTGGGCTGACTCTGTGAAGAGCTTGCTGTAATTGGGTAGTGTTTGCTATGGAAAAGTGTTAGCACAGCTGTTTTGTTTGCAGGGCCAGTTTAAGGAGTAGAAGGGCACAGTCCAAGCAAGGGACCCCTGTCAGTTCAGAGCTTGGTCTGTGCTAAGACACCTTGGGGTCTCTGCACAGTCTTCCCAGAAGCAAGAGTATTGTGGAACATGGCACTGAAACGGTAGCATGCTAGTTTGTAGGATCCATATGCTGGATGACCTTTGGATTGTCATAGCAAAATACGGGTGATGGTGCAAACTAGCAAACAGAGTGAACTTTGGATTTCTCGTCCATACCATGACAGTGTCTGCTGTCTTGCATAAGCTGCATTGTGGTGTAGTTCTCATGTGGGGCCTGGACAGCCACCTTGCTCCCTAAGGAGACAGGTAACTCACGTACTGTTGGGTTAGGAACATCTTGCAGTGGCCCAAAATGTTGGGGGTGGTCTGCAGGCAACTTTGCATGCTGTGATTACTAACACTCAGCATCACCTGTAGTGCATCTGAGACTCTGCTCTTGCTACTGTGTTGCATTAAGTTCTGCTCTTCAGGCTTCAGGACATAACCCCTGGCTGTTTCTGCTTGCTGCAGGTGATCCTGAGCGCATGGCTGAATATGACAGGTAGCATCATCCGGGTGTTCAGCGTCC
Source organism: Morus bassanus (assembly GCA_031468815.1). Lineage (NCBI taxonomy): Eukaryota > Metazoa > Chordata > Aves > Suliformes > Sulidae > Morus > Morus bassanus. The sequence goes on from CM062600.1 coordinate 31,407,549, forward strand.
TGAAGTTCCTGAACCTGGGTTCCCAGAGTTACTGGTACCTGTTTATTGGGCAATGCCTCTGTGCACTGGCACAGCCCCTTATCATCTTTTCACCAACAAAACTGGCAGCATTATGGTTCCCAGACCACCAGAGAGCGACAGCAAATATGATTGCATCAATGTGTAAGTGATAGCTGCAAAGTAATATCGCTGCCCCCCAGAACTTGCTAGCATTTGTTTGCCTTTCAGAGGCAGCAGGCAGAGGAAACCTTCTGTACCTCAGCCATTTGGCCCTGCAAATACAGCTCCACCCAAGAGTCTCAGAGTCATGTGCAATAAAACAGTGCCTTCAAGGCCCTGCAAGACAGGCAGGCATTTCCATGCTGCGGAGCAAGAAGTGGGCCTTAGACACATCTAGGTACAAAGTTCAAAGTAGGCCGTCCAGGCTCCCAACCTTCTTCCTTTCTGCCATGACAAAGTGATCATCTTTGCCTAAATGTCATAGAGGTTGGGGACAGCCCTCAGTGTTATTAAACCTAAAGTCTGTAGTGGCCTTAATTCTGCAGCGTATTAGGAAGGTGTCCAAAATACATGTGATGCCAGTGGTCACAGTTGACATATTCTGTAACTAGTTAGAAGTGAGGCTGCAGCAGCAATATTGTCCACCAGTTCATCCAGTAGCAAGGCTGAGTGTGTATTCCCAATTCGTATGCATGCACACACAGATAAAATATACTCAGCTGGCCACACAAACATGTTCAGGATGTTAAATGCAGCAGGACTACCCATGCAGAAACCACGTCTGCCTTGCAAAGTGCCTGGAAGCTGGAAAACCGGAGGGGAGGCATCAGATATGCTTGCCTTATGATTAGATCTCATTTCTCTCTTGGCTCCTTTGGGCCCTGCTAGAGACAGGATACTGCACTTGACAGACCTGTTTCCTCCCTCCATATGACATTTTTCCCAGCAGCCAGAAGAAAGCTCTTCCTCCTTTCTCCAAGGACTTGAGAGATGCCCCAGAAACTGGGCTGGATCCCTGGCTCCAGCTGGGACATCTCACAGTACCTACATGTGTGGGGGAGCCCCATCCGCCCTTCCCTCAAAAAAGCCAACAGCTGCATTCTCTTCCCACTGCCTTGGAGTTGTGGGGAATGGATAGGCATGGGGAAAAGGGCAGTACAGGAGGACCCCTATACTGCTTTCCCAATGCTGCTGCAAACCCAGAGCACGGGCACTGTTGTTTAGCAAGAATGAATTTATGGTGTCAGAACAAAGAAATTATTTTTGCACTGCCTTCCCTAGAATAGGGTAGACCTGATGGCTCACCTTGTTTCCCAGGGCTGAGATAGACCTGCACCATCCCTGCAGTAGAAGGATCTCTGTTATCAGTGTGGTGCAATACAAGTACTAGCAGGGACCACTGGGCACTTGGTCGTTCACTGCCCTGAGGGACTCCAGCCTGCAGACAACTTGCTCTCTTTAAGTGAGAGAGCAGCCAGAGCAGCCAAAGAGCATTTCTTTCACATAGCATTCTCAGTCCTTATAGAACCAAATGGATCTAACTACGGGAAAGAAGAAAACTGAAGAGCAAGGAACAGTGGAAACCCAAGACCTGAAGGTGTTCAATCTGTGGCATGTTGAGATATCAGTGTGAGGACGGAATGGGCTGTGATTATTATCTGCTGCAACACCTGCTTATTGCTGTGCAGAGGGCTTCCATAAAAAATGTCTGGTTACACCCACTACTGCCTGCTGTACAAAATCAGGCTTTCATTTCGAGAGAGTTTTAATATTGCCTAGAAGGAGTATCTGCCACAGCTGCAGTTGCTTACTCCAGTGGTTAGTTACCTCACTGCCAAATGTCTACATGTCACTTCTCATCTCAGTGCTCCTTACCCCCTGCTATTCAGTCTTGTTGCACCTGTTTGTCAGGTAGTCAGGATAGAGTCACCTCCTCTCTCCTTTGTCTAGAAAGACTGAACAGCCCCAACCCAGTCACTTTACAGGCACTTTTCCCTTTGCCTGTTCCCACATGTCTACATGTCTGCCTGTTGCTCACATGAGCTTTCTCTCTCAGCTTGCTCCGATTTATCAATAACAATTTCCTGTGTTAATGCAGCACTCAACATTGTTGTATTGTCAATATCAGTGCTGCACACAGAAACTGGCCCTACAGCCTCCTGTCAGTATCCCCACAGCTCCTGTTAGTGCCTCTGGGTAGGCTTCCCTGTGTTTGGTGTGCAGAGAAAAATGAACCGTGCATCCAGGATCCTGCTGAGCAGCTGAAATCACTATGACTCAGCTGTGATCTTCAGTATTTATTGTATCTTGGTCCTCCTCATCACTTGTAGAGACCTATTCAAAGAGAAGCAGTGCAGGGCCAAGAACTGGTCCCCTGTGAAGGCCATGAGAAATTCTCCTATGTCAGGAGAAGAAAGACTTGTCTGAGTCCACTGAAGTGGCCTTTATTAATGGGATTCTTCATTTACTGTGATCTGTCAGCATGTCAGTTTCTGCACTCTGCAGAGTTTTAGGACATCAGCATTGCTGTCCGCAGAATACACAGCCCCATTGCAGGGTACTACAAGCTAATCCACCAGGACCCTGAACCATAATGTACAGTGATTAACTCCATGATCTCCCTTCTATTCTTAGTCTAGGCTCATATCATTTCTCTTCCGAGGAAAAGAAGATGGCTGAAACCCTGTAATTACTCATATAGTCTCACTTAGTCTATTAAAATTTAGCCCAGTGCTTACAGTTCCACCCCTCACCCCTACCCCTGGAACTGCTTCAGCAAGCTGATAGTTCCTGGAAACACGTGACAGTAGTTTTCAGGCAGTCCCCCACAATGCCCAGATGCATGTTACCCCAACAGAGAAGCTTTAATCAATCTCCTTGGAAACTGTTGAATTGTGTCCATGTACTTAGAAGCAGGTTACATTTCACCAGGATCGTAAGCTAGTACTTTCCCAAGTATGGAGTAGAAATGCTATGGTTGTGTGCTGTAGCACTATTGATGATGCCTCAGCAGAATCATAGAACAGACAAGGTTGGAAGGCACTTCTTGGGTGGGTACAGCAGGTTGGCCAGGGCCATGCCTAGTCCGGTTTTGATGACAGGATGGAGATGTTGCAACTTATCTGAGCAACTTGTTTCAGTGTTCAACCACTGTCACAGTAAAGAAGTTTATATTCAGACAGAGTTTCATGTGTTACAGTTAGTGCCCATTGTCTCTTATCCTGCCACTGGGCACCACTGAGAAAAGTCTGGTTCCCTCTTCTTTACAACAAGGTGATTTTCTCCAGGCTGAGCAGTCCCAGTTCTCCCAGTCTCTTAATGTATGAAATATGCTCTGGTCCCTTAATCATGTCTTTGGCCCATGACTGGACTTGCTCCATTAGCTGCCTATCTTTCTTGGATTGAGGAGCCCAGCACTGGACTCAGCACTCCAGATGTTTCTCACCAGGACTGAGTAGACGGGAAGGATCACCACCTTCCACCCGCTGGCAGTGCTCTCCCTAATGCAGCCCAGGATGCTGTTGGATACCTTTCTGTAAGGGTGCATTGCTGGCTCCTGGCCATCTTGCAGTCTACCAGGACCCCATGTCCTTCTCTGCAAAACTGCTTTCCAACAGCTTCTGCAGGCTGATCAGTCCCAGTTCTCTCAGTCTCTCCTGACATGACAGGAGCTCCAGTCCCTTAATAGTCTTTTTGGCCCTTTGCTGGACCAGTAAGTCCATGTCTTCCTCATACTGGGGAGCCCAGAACTGGACACAGTACTCCAGATGTGGCCTCACTAGTGCCAAGTAGAGGGGAAGGATCACCTCCTGCTGACAAGACTCTGCCTAATGCAGTCCAGGATGCTGGTGGTCTTCTTTATTAGGAGCTTGTGTTGCTGGCTAATGGTCAAGTTGGTGTCCACCAGGACTTCTAGCTCCCACCCCAGTTCCTTCTCTGCAGAGCTGCTTTCAAGTTGTTCAGCCCCTGTGTGCTGCTGGATGGGGTTGTTCCTCACCAAGTGCAGGACTTTACATTTCCTTTTGTTGAACTTCACAAGGTTCCCCTCTGCCCATTTCTCCAGCCTGTTGAGGTTCCTCTGAATGGCAGCGTAGCCATCTTGTCTATCAGCCACTCCTTCCAGTGTCACATCACCTGCAAATTGGCTGTGGGTGCACTCTGCTTTATCATCCAGGTTTTTCATTAAGGTTAAACTGTATTGGCCCCAGTCGTGACTGGCCTTCAGCTGGACTTCATGCCAGTGACGATAATCCTCTGGGCCCAGCTGTTCAGTTGACTTTCAGTTCATCTCACTGTCCACTTATTTAGGCAGTACTTCATCAGCTTGTCTGTGAGGATGTTATGGGAGACAGTGTCAATAGCCTTAGTAAAGTTGAGATAAAAAACATCCACTGCTCTCCCCTCATCCACCCAGCCAGTCACCTCACTGTACAAAGCTATTAGGTTGGTTAAGCATTTCTCCTTTGCTGACTACTTCTGTTCACCTGTTGTCCTTCATGTGCCTGGGAATGGTGTCCAGGAGTAGTTGTCCCATGACCTTCCAAGGGATCAAAGTGAGACTGAAAGGCCTGGAGTTCCCTGGATTCTCGTTCTTGCCATTCTTGAAGATGGGAGTGACATTCACGCTTTCCCAGTCCTCAGGAGCCTCTTGGAGTTGCCATGGCCTTTTAAAGATAACCAAGAATTGCCTTGCAATGAAAACAGCCTGTTCCCTCAGCACTCATTGGTGCATCCCATCTGTCCCCTGGACTTGTGTAAGTCTGGTTTATTTAATGGTCCCTAACCTAGTCCTCCTCCACTGAGGGTAAATCTTCTTTGCTCCAGACTTCACCTCTGGCCTCAGGGCTGAAGGCTAGTCTTACCAGTAAGACTGAGGTGAAGAAGGCATTGAATACCCTGGCCTTTTCCATGTCCTTTGTCACCGAGTCTCCCGTCCCATCCAGCAGCAGGCCCACATTTTCCCTAACTTTCCTTTTGCTGCTAATGTACTTGTAGAAGCCATTCTTGTTGCCCTTCACATCTCTCACCAGACTCAATTCCAGGTTGGCTGTGGCTTTCCTAACCCTATCACTGCACACTACCAGAAAATCAGCTTCACTTCTTTGACTGTTTGCAGAACATCACCTTAAAGTTAAAAAATTGTCTCCTGCAATTTTGGACATTTCCAAGCAGAGTCCCAGGAGTGCTGCTTCACATGCTGCTCAGCTCCGGCCCCATAACAATGCAACCCCCTACTCCAGGACAGATAAGCGTCCAAGATTCTCTTCTGCCATGTGATTTTTGTAGCTGGTAGCAGAGGTCAACTTGTGTGCCAGCCTGGGCTTTACTGAGGAAAAGTATTGGCTTGAAAGGTGTCACGAATGACCTTATGTCACTTTAGAGGGCTGTCATAGGGCTTTCCTGCTTTTCATGCCCTTTTGGCAATGAAGACCAATGGCATCTTGGCGACCATTTGCCAGCTGCTAGAGAGAGGTCCCCTGTCTCCATCTAAGAGCTGTGTTCAGTTCTAGGCTTCTCAGTACAAGAAAGACATGGACATATTAGTGTAAGTCCAGTTAAAAGCCACTAAGACAAGTAAGGGAATGGAGCATCTGTCATGCCAGCTGAGGCTGAGAGAGCTGGGACTGTTCACCCTCAAGAAGGGGACCTTATCCATATGTATACGTGCCTAATAGCACAGGAGGAGTAAAGAAGGGAAAGGACCTCTATTTGTTATGGGTGCTATATAACATCAGGACAGATTACATGGATTTGTCCATCTTCATTTTGTCCCTTCAGCTTAGCATTTACTGAGGCAGCCTTGTGAGGGTGAGGACACTGTAATTCATAGATGAAAACCAGTTTACAGGAGTTAGGGGGTGGTATGGAAACAGATTTATAGAATGGACTTCATGGTGGTGAGGGAACAGATGTGGCAACAGTAAGACTAGACAGTCTTACTTACACAGTAAGACAGACTTCTTTACTTACACAGTCTCCAAATGTTCCCCTCCTGGTTTCTCCCTGTATATGCCTGTTCTGTCCTTACTCATTGCTCTGCTGCACACTGCAGCTCTGGTGCTGACTGGCAGTAGGGATGGACACATGGTTCTGACTGCTTGCTTGAAAAAAGTATCTCTCTGTTTTATTTCCTTTCAGCCAATCCCTTGGGTATTCTTATAGCAAATGTGCTGTCACCTGCACTAGTTCCTGAAGGAAAGCACATCCCATTGATGGTAAATGAAAACTGCTTTAATCAGCCAGCTTTAATCAATCAGCTCGGCTGATTAGGGTCCAGCTGATTTATTTGTTTGGAGACAGTGAAGCTGGAAAGGCTGGTAACATGTCTTGTCTTTGTGTTGTGTAGCTGGGTGTTTATGCTGTCCCAGCAGTAACAGCCTGTGCTCTAGCAACTGTGGGGATTCACGAGAAGGCTCCTCCAACACCTCCTTCAGCCAGTGCCACTAACTCCACCTCCCAGCCATTCCTCACGGGGCTCAAAATGGTAAGTGCTGTAGCACAGAGAGACAAGTGCTGGAGTGAGGGATGCAGCCCTGCCAGACAGGGATATGCTGGGGAATCTACTGTCAAAGCAGTCTTTGAACTCCACTCACCAAACCTGCCATGGAAAGCCCCCTGAAGGTGACCAGGATCCCTTCCTCAGCGAGTGGAAGCTGCTCACAGCGAAGCTGCGAGAGATGCTATCTGACCATTCAGCTGTGGGCTGGCTGCCCTTCGGCTAGCTCAAACAGGCACACCTGGGCTCATCCAAGAGAACCACACAACCTGAGCCTTCTGAGCAGATGTGGTAACAGGTAGGATAGCACATGGCAAAGTGAAGGAAGAATTTGAGCACTGAAGAGACCCTTCCTCCCTACATGGTACCCATTTTAACTTGTCCTCTGGCTGAACTGACAGGAGAGAGCCAAACTTCTGTAATGATCACAGGGTTGCCCTGTCAACATTGCCAGCTGAGGGGTCAGAGCCGCTGACCCTCAAGTCTACTGTCACAGACAGGCCTTTTTTCCCCCTCCACTTGTTTAAATGATACGTTAACTTCTTTCTCTAGCTCCTGAGAAACAAGGCATACATCATTCTGGCAGTGTGCTTTGGAGGAGGAATTGGGATGTTCACCTGTTTTTCAGCTCTGCTGGAACAGATCCTTTGTGAAAAGGGGTATTCAAATGTGAGTATTTCTCCTTTCCTTCCCTTTGTCCACATCATCTATGTTCCATTCAAAATTATTTTCCCTGAGAAGGGACTCAGAGCAAAATGCAGACAGTTGAATATGCTGCACTCTCTCACATCTTATTTGTTCACATTGTCTAATATAGATTAAGCAGTACATTAATCCAGAGCACAGTCAATATCTCAGTATAATGGATGATCTGCATTTTCATTACTGCCCATGGCCAGGCTCCCATTTGCAAATGAAAAACCTTTACTCCTCAAACACTTTTTAGGGAAAAAGAGTATCTTGTTTTTTCTAAGCCACTCCAGAGCACTGATGTCTCTGCAGCCTTCTGACACCTTCCCCAGAGCAGGATGGGGCCCAGGCAGACCCTAGAGTGAAGCTGAAGGCAGGCTGATGCAAGCATCTTTTCCTCTTTGCGCAGTCTTACATGAAGCCAGGGCAGCAGAGGAAGTCACAGGTACTGTGGCAGCTGTTTCCCTATCCTTCCCATGACACCGAGCAGGTGCTGCTTTTGCAGTTGAGCATGGTGTGTGCACAGCTGGTGCCTCCTGCTCTCTCTCTGCAATAGCAAAGGGCTGCCCCAATTCCCATGTTTCCCCTCAGGCAGGCAGCACTTCAGTCCTGCTGCTTGTACCCCTATGGAGGTCCTCCTAAAACACCTCTCCAGCTGTTATGTATGCACATCTACATGTCTGATCTCTGCCCATTCCCTCTTAATTCCCAGGTGTGATGTCTGGCTCAGTGCTCCATAGCCAGGTCACATTTGCACATTCCATTGGCTTTTAACTGGAAACCTTTTAAACTTTGCAACCTTGCTTTCTGTGCATCATGATGCTTTTGTCTGTGTGTGACTCTCTTGCCCTGGCCTTTTAGCCCACAGAAGCTATTCCGGATACCCTTTCCTTCCAGTCTGCCCCTGAGGCTCCCAAAAATGTTTACCCAAATTTGTTAAAGCTTCCCTGCTTTCAGGATTGGTGTCTACATTTGACAGGAAACTTCAGCTTACGGAGCTGAAGGAGTAGGACAAGCAAAGATAGTCACTGCAGGCAACAGAGCATGTATCCTATCCTAAATACTGCTCACTGCCTCTCAAATTAGACCTCCTTGCTACGGCCAGGCAATGCTATGCCTCATCTAACATGCTTTGGGGCTGCCAGCCTTGTGGAAGACATTCTGCCATTGCAGGTCCCTGGTCCCTGGTAAGAAAAGGACCAGGAGCATGATTATAAACAGGAGCAGATCCCAAGGCAGTTGGACCTGTTACCACCAGTGTGGACAAGGCACCTGATTGCCCCTGGAGAAGCCAAGAACAGTCTTATGCCGAGGCTGGAGCATTTAATGGCAGGGAACTGCTGCTGCTCTACACCCAGCCTCCCTTGCCAGGTATGCAGAGATTTGTCATCATTAAGACCTTGGAAGTGCTGTGACCCTGCTGTCCCCACACATTTGTAGCGGCACCTGGACCCTGTTATTTGCTACTCAGAGCCCTGTGGAGGCCTCAGATATTGCGATGGGCAGGGAAGCTTTTCCTCCCTCAGTAAGTGAGCCACTAGCAGCAGGCAGGTGGGTCAATAACTTTAAAACCTCTTTCCTAACTACTGTAGTTGCTCAGTTACTTCTTCTTTTGCCTTCCAGGAATTTGCTGGCCTGACTGGTGCACTGTTCACAGTGTGTGGTTTGTTGGGTGCTTTCCTGCTAGGCCTATATGTCGACCGGACAAGGAGGTTCATAGAGTCCACCAAGATTTTCTTCTGTCTGAGTGCACTTGCCAGCATCGTGTTTGCCGTGGTGAGTTCTCCCTTGCATTGCACCATACCTGTGGGCTTAGTTCTGTTGCCATCTGATAAATCATCAACTCAAACCAAGGTCATTTGATGTCATAGTATTTATTAAGCCATGTGTTATGCTTTGGGATTATCTCTCTGGGCTAGGAATGTTTTAAAGAAAAACACTTTACTGAGGATTTCACAGTCACTGTGGAGCCTGAGACAGAATGCTTCAGGATATAAATAAATCGGCATAATTTTACTTCCTTACGTTGGATCACCCTGTTTGTTTACTGGCCCTGAGACCATTCTTTCCAAAAGGAAGTGGAATTGCTAATTATCCATCTTACCAAAATGAACAAATTAAATGTTGTTAAACTCAACAGATAAATCTCCATCGTGTAGCCATTTGTTGACCCTAGAAGGTTGGAGGCAAAAGAGAAATTTCAGGAACCGTTAGAAAAGGTACTGGTGAGAACAGTGAGCCCTTGGGACTTCTTGCAGGTTATGGGTTCAGAGACCTTCTGCGCAGCAGTGGTGACAGTGAGACTTTGATGTTGCTTTTCTGCCTGCAGACTTCTCGGTTCAGACATCAGGCTGTCATGCTGGCCATCACGAGCTCGCTCTTTGGTTTCTTTGGTTTTGCCATCTACCCCGTTGCCATGGAGCTGGCTGTGGAGTGTTCCTACCCTGTGGGAGAGGGCACATCTACAGGCCTGATTTTTGTTGCAAGGTAAGCAGGCAAATTAAATCCAATTGTCAGCTGAGCTTGGGTTCAAACACACACACACACACACACAGGGGTGTGGGTGCAGATAGAGAAGAGCGTGGACATCAGTGCTAGCCATCCTGCTGAACTTCTCTCTGATGTCCCTGCATATGATGATGGCAAGGGGGGCGCTGGCTGGCTGAGCCATAAAGCTGAAGAGCTGAAGGTTTTAAAGCAAGGAGGAGTATGTGGAATTGGTGCAAGAAAGCAAGAAGCAAGATGAAGGTCTCCCTTGCCTGGCACAAAGTGGTATTGAACCATAACCATCATCTACCTTTGAAGCAGATGGGGGCTGTTATGCCTGAGAGGGGCAACCATTCCCACAGCAGTACAGGGACTTGTTCAGGTCTCAGTGCTCTGCTGAAGGAGATAGGGCTCAGGACTCACAGGGCAGCTGGTCACAATAGATGGGGCAGTGACAGTCCTTCCCATGATCAATTTACATGCCTAGCGCTGGCACTGGACTGTAGCAGGAATGACTTGTTGGAGCCCTAAGCAGTGATATATATGGCCTGGTGCCATATGTGTGTGTCAGGTGGAGCTGCAGCAGCACAAAACATCAGTCAAAGAGGGGCATTAGACACTGCCTTTGAAGGCTGTTGTCTCCCACTGGTTGTGGATTTTGTTGCTGCTGCCAGCCAGCTGTGAGTGAGGAGGAGGCTGAAGTCATAGCATGACTTTTTCCCATGCTCAGCCCTGCACTGAGAGGTATTTCCAAGTCTCTGCCCAGTGACTAATCCTCGGCTCCTTGACAGCTGTAGTTCAACACCTGCCCGCTTCCACAGTGAGTATAGAGTGGTCCTGTCATGCTGGCCCCATGTCTGGGGGTGTCCTGAATGGCTGACCTGGACACCCTGTGAGCCACAGCCGGTTAAACAAATGCCTGGGCCAGAGGAAGCTGGCAGTAGCTTTCTCTGCTAGAAGGACCCTGCTCCAGAAAGGGGCCTCACTTTCTTCCTGCTAGGGAATATGGACTTGTCTGCAACACTGATGAATTGGGCAGGTGCCATGACTGCATGTTGGCTTCTCCCCACAGCCAGATTGAAGGTGTGATTTTAATGGTTCTGCTACAAGCCCTTACCGTGCGTGTTTCTGAGGATCCATCCTCCACCTGCGCCCTTGACCAGGATGGGGCCCTGGACTGGACAAGTAAGTATGTCCTTGGGAAATTATGCTGGACCATTGGTTGCACCCCATGTACCCCCCACTCTTCTCAGGTCTTCCTATGAGGAAGCCTGTAAGACTGATTCCTATTGTAGCATATCTCTTAGCCACCTTTCCAAACCTGATGGTGCACTCCTTGCTGCTTGTGCTAAACCAGGCCTGCAAGGTTGAAATGGAAAGACCTCTAAGGTGCCATGAATGCTGCTGCTGGCTCTAGGTTAAAATTTCTCTTACAACAACGCTGCAGAGACCTGAGCTTCATCCAGCTAGAAAGCAACTGTTCTGGGGGGAAGACACTGTCCATGTTCCACAGCCTGTGCTGCTTTGCAGTGTGGGAGGCCAAGACTACAAGTGAAAGCTACTTCCCTTGCTTCTGCACACACAGCTGCCTGGGTTTGTAACATGCTGGCACAGCTTTGTTCTGACTTATTCCACATTTCCCTTCGTTTCCTAGCTGGCCAGGAGAAGAGACAGCAACTGAGATGAACAGGAGCACAAACGTGTTCTCGCTGCAGGCTAAACGCTGGTCTTGATCTCTCAGCTGGTTCACATTTATGTAATACTGACACCAAGTCCTGAGGACACACTAACACAAAGGCTGGCAAACACCTTTTAAATATATCCTGCTTGGCTGTGCAGAAACTCCCCAGAACAAGCTCCACTAGCTGGCAGGGAACAACGCTTCACAGTAACTTCCCCCAAAAAGCAATTTGACTGCTTCATGTCTGAAAACCTGCAACTCCATCTCATCAGATCAGAGTTGGATCTTGTGATTAGGTACCCATTCCTACTCATTTTGTGGTCTGATACATGCAGGGACATCTGTGGAGAAAGGCATGGAGGTGTTTATTTGAGACACTGCTGGAATGAGAATGTAACTACTTCCAGGCCTTGTTGCATAGCCTTTTAGACTTACTTTTTTTTTTCTTCAGAAAAGGTTCTTTCAACACTAATTTTTCTTTGATTAAAGTTTATCCTTGGTGAACCTTTCCTACACTTTGCTCTCAGACGGTATAACAAGAAGCACTACCTGTGTGGACATGTTTTCTTATGAAGCTCAAGTGTTTTGATTCAGTCTTTCTTGTAACTTTCTTCACCACCCCCCAACACACAAACACGTACATGGACACAGAAACATACACTCCCACAAACACACTGTGTGTGCCGGTGCCAGACCTCCAACCTGTGGGATCATGCAGGACAAGAGTCCTGGAAACCTTCCACATTTCACCCAAATCCTCTTCCTATGCCAGTGTTACCTGAGACAAGGTTTGACTGTTACCACACTGGCATTGTCCCACTCTGAGCTGCACACTGTCCTCAGGAGTAGCCCTTGGGAGATCAGCCAGGCTGTGCAGTTGATGGGCAGCTCACCTCTGGGCTTCTGCCCCTGTGGCCAGTTGTGAATTCACCATCTAAAAGTGTATCTTCATTGCAGCTCCGGTACTGGTGCTGGCTGGCCTCTGCAGTGCTATGGCTTGTTTCTATGTCATCTTCTTCCACACTGACTACAAGCGGCTCCATGCTGAGACAAGCAGTGGTGATTTGATCAACGCAGAAGATACAGCAACAGCAGATGTTCCTGAAGCCTAATCAGGACAAAAAGGGGATGCCAAGGGCCCAGTAAGGGAAGGACTCAGGCCTGTGGGAAGGGACCATGACTGCAAATGCTCAGCTGGCGCACTGGGATATTCGGGTCCTGTTGCACAACAAGGAAGGGCTAGAGCAGAGTCACTGGGGCACTTTTGCTGTGCTTCCCTCAATCTTGTATTTATTTGTGAGTGCAGGTTGTAAGAAAGGCTGTGCTGCTGGAAAGGTCAAAGTGGGACTGGACAGCTGTGCAGGTAGCAGGGATTTTTAGCTGACAATTCAAGGTAAAGAAATGTTGCAGAGGAGAAGAGCATCATATTTCAGCCATTTTTTAATTTTCATGTATTTGGATCAGGCGTGAAGATTTCAGAGGGGTGGAAGCCATGTTTATCACAAACCTAGTGGAAAACTTCTGTTTAAGGACTGTGGTTCTTGTACAGTGTAACAACTCTTCCACTCTTAAGGTTGGAGCTGGTTGCGTCCTAGCTAAAGGGTGGTAGGAGCCTATGCATTCTTCCACTGCAGCAGGGAAGTGTAGGTATGTGATCTTTAACACAATTCTGTTACAATGAGCCACTTTGTCCTCTCCTACAAACAGGAAAAGAAAAGCCCTTCTTGCAGTGCCACCTGTAAAAGAAAATATCAGCAAGCAACAGAAGTTAAGTATGGCAGCATTCCTCAGCCTTCTGGTCCCCTGCCAGATGCTGAGACATTCAGGATAAGCTTGTTTTGCTTGGACTTCTCTTGTTTCTCCACCTCTCCTGCAATTCCAGTGATTTGTTTTCCACAAGATGAACCTGCTGGTGCAAGGTTAGGGTAGTGTACCCTTCCCAGGCCAAGTCATGCTTTCCTATAGGGGAACACTGAGAAGGCAGTTCACTTTTTGGGGAATGACATGGCAGTGCCTGGGGTGGTGGAAGCTGGCAGGAGAACAGGCAAAGGTGACCACTTAGAGAATGCAGGGATAAGTCATAAGTTACCGCTGTTGTAAGTTTCTGCGGATGATAGGGGCTTTTTGGGGAAGACCAAGTAAGAAACAACATCAACAAACACCTTCTGGTTCTCTCTGCCACTGACAGCTGTTCTTCAGTGTTAGAAGAGATGGGTAGCGACACAAAAGATCCCATTTGGAGTTCATTTACCCATTTCATGTACCCCAATTGCAATGGGTACAACTGGATTTTTCACTTTACAGTACTTCCACAGCAGTCCAGTGTCCTGCTTTGGTGTTCAGTTCTAGATGTACCACCTGAGAACTTTTTACCCTGTAACATTTCAGTAGTAAAAGATGAGATAGATGGGACTTGGTGATGCTTCATACCGTGCATTTTGCAAGGGGGTCCGAGTACTTGCTGATTAAGGGAACTTGATGCAAAATGGACTTGTGACTGGCTTTGTACAGTCCAGCTAAAGGATGATCACAAAGCAAAGGATGCACTTTCCCTGAGGAACACTGTACAGAGGAGCCCTCTCAGTGCCTGAATTCTCTTCCCCATTAGCAACTGGAAATCAGTCCCTTTGTAAAACACCTAGCTGCATCCTTTCAGGGAGCCTGCTAGTTCCTACAGCTCCCAACCTTGCTCTCATCAGTAAGCAATGATGTTTATCAAAAGGAGCAGGAAGGAAGTCTGAAACCGAGGTGGAACAAGACCAGTTTGGACCTGTCAGAAGGAATGAGATTAGCTGACTTTTGCAAAACTAGCTGGTCAGTTCTGCAGCCCTGGACCTAATATGCAGAGCAGATTAACACCAAACTTACCTGCCACTCCTGAGTCCTACTGTACTGGGAAGCAAGAAGCACTTGGTACTTTATAATTTTATATATTTACAAATGCTTATGTTTTTTAATAAAGGGTGGTTTAAGAAAAGATTAATCTTTTCTCACTATATTAAACTTTGAAAAGTATTTTATAGTTGCATCAGATCTGCTATGTAGCACAAAATAAATGTCTCTGTATTTGCCAGATGTGCATTAAATTGTGCTCAAAATGATGATGTGAAGTGGTATCTCAGATTCTTAAAATGACAGCATGAGATTAGCTGTAGGTTAAACTACAGTTAGCTCTATTTTGAAGGATAAGTTAAAGGAGTGAGGAAATACTGCTAGCAAATATCTCCAAAATCTGCTGTTGCCTTGGTCAGAGAGTCTGCCTTGTACCAGCTAAGACACACTTATCTTTATCCAAGCATATAAAAGAGATATGAAAGGGGAGATTTTTCTCTCTACTAATGCATCAAACATATAGGTGTGTGAGGCTAATTCTGAATTCATAAAGTGTAGTGGAGCGGGTTGCTCCTCCACTATATGGTTTGTCATATCCTGGCAGCATGCCATAGAAGTGTTATTGCACTTCTAAGAGTGAGGCCAGGAGGCTCGCTCACATACCTACTTTGCAGCATCAGCTGTTTCTGCTGGCTCAGCTAACTTCACATTTTGTCTTTAGAACACAAGAGGCTCAAATCTCTGTGCTAGTCTGTAATTACCACCATAACTGAAGTCAGCTTACTGCTGTACACTTTTCTCCTCAAGGCTACGTAACTCTTCTGTCCTTGGAAAGCCTATGGAAAGTGGTAAGCTGAAATCTTAGCAGGATAGAGGGATTTTGATGTTAAGCCATAGGTCTGGTATGCTGGGGGTGTGGACCCATGTCATCTCCCTGCCAAAGGAGTGGTCTGGCTGCCTTAACAAATCTTCTGTGACCCCAGTAACCCCAGCAGAGGCCTCTACAATAGGTCTATAGGGGTCACTGGAAAACTGGGACTGCAGAAAGCCTTCTGCAAAGGTGAGTGGTGCTGGCTGTGGTCTAGTCTCACTAGAGGCCTTCTGCTTTTGTAATACCAAGGGAGAGGGACATAAAGGTCAATCAACTGCTACCATCACAGCTGTGGATCCTAGAGAAGCTCTCTGACGCAGGCAGGGATAAGCATTCTTGCTATCCTGCGTACAGTTGGGGCCAAAACAACACTTCTGTTGCAAGAAAGGTTGTTCCTCCTGCACAGCAGCAAGTCTTGAGGCTCCTGGAGCAGCTCAGTCAAAAGGCTTTCTGCAGGACACTATCACCACCTGTCTCTAGACCAACTGTGCTCAGTGAGATACCCCTACAGGTTTCCTGCAGCTTCTCAGAACAGCCAGCTC
Source organism: Morus bassanus (assembly GCA_031468815.1). Lineage (NCBI taxonomy): Eukaryota > Metazoa > Chordata > Aves > Suliformes > Sulidae > Morus > Morus bassanus. Next base: position 31,423,148 of record CM062600.1, read on the forward strand.
TCTCTACCCTCCTTCTGCAGCCTCCCCTGGGGACTGCATGGGGCTGGCAGAGGAAGGTCAAGTGCACATGAGCCTGGGGGTGAGGTATGCTGCAGTCTGAAGATCAAGCAGTTCCTGCCTGCCCTGTCCTGTACTGGCCAGACTTGGCTGTAAGTGCCAGGAAGGCAAAAAGGACAGGGGCTGTGCTGGAGAAAAGCAGCCCCAAGGATGCTCCTGTGAGTACAGCTGGCTCATTAGAGACCTGTAGAGAGGCTCAGGTGAGATCCTTTGTGCTGCCATGGACTGAGTTGTCAGTGTCCATGTCCAGTATTCCTGTGCTGCATGTTCATAGGGGGCAGTGAACATATCAGCAAAGTCCACATTGCCTCCACAGGTATTTGTACACCAGCACAGGAAGGCCTGCCTCTACAGGATTGGGTCACCCTGGTTGGAGTTAGGGTGGAGGCTATCTACACTGTAACCCCCACTCCCTGCCCCAACCAAACAAAACTGACATTGGTAACAAGACATTGACTGTCTTTTTAAGTAAGTAAAAGCAGACTTGTCATCAAAATGTTAAAAAAAAATCTGGGAAACTTTAAGACAAAGATACCTTTTGTTACTTCAAAAGAAAGAAAAGACCATAACAAAAAAAACCCAAACCTGTGTATAAACTGTATAGATACAAAAACATTGTAGTGATTGGAGCTGGAAGTGGAAGCAACACATAATGAAAAACTAAATTATGACAATGGCTGGAGTAGTCATTTGTCAGCTGTTATAGCCCCTTTGTGGGACCACTGTGTTCAAACACATTTAGCCCTGAGCAAAGAGACTCAGTAAACCAGACAGATACAGGTTGAAAGTCAAAAGCAATTATACTTTGGGGCTACGGAAAACCTTCTTGTGCCTCCTACCTTTCTAAGATAAAGATTTATTTTTTTCCAACCCCCAGAGCCTCAGGACCTGTTGCCCACTTCTCTCCTTCATCTACACCTCTTTGGATCAAGTTTGTCACAAGGACTTCAGGGCCTACCAGTGAAAGCAAACTGTGATTTAGCTTTCTGGAGCTCTGTGAGGCTGCAGCTCTTCAGAGGAGGCTAAAGCAGCAGCTAGCATGTCCAAGTTCTGCTTGATACTCTGCAATCTTAAATAAAATAAACACCAAAAGCGACACATGCTTTTAAAACTCCCCAGGGAATTTTTATTACATGTTTAAAACAAGTGGCCCTACTTGCAGCTGCAATATGTTCATTGCAGCTCCCTCAATAATTTTGGCTCAAGTCAGATAGTGGTATAGGATGGAAGAAAATATATACCGGAACCACATGTGCCACAAAATGGGAACAAAACTAGATTTCTTGGGAGGTTTTGTGGAAAAGGAACCCAGAAGTGTGGTTGGAAAAATAGTAACTAGCTGAAACATCTATTACAGTACTTTCTGCCTGGACACATTTCCCTCATGTACACCCTTTGTGGTCCTACTTCAGGAACTCCAGGCTTTATTAACATATGATGGGTAGTGCTGGCATTATTTAGTTTGCCTCATCATGTTCCTTTAATAGAAGAGAGTGATTTAATCATGTGCATCCCCCATGCAAAGGGGCAAAGATGGGTGCAGGTGCAGAAGGAAGGTTTTCAAGTAGCTAAATGTTGCCAGAAGATAAGCACAAGGAACTGCAAATACACAGTAGCAAAATGAAAACCAAGATAAACAGTGTGAGGAACAGAGAAGTCCTCCACCCCATTTTGGGAGAGGGGCAATAACATAAAAACATCAGGCACGATGGAGGAAAATCAGAAGAGATAAGAAAAGCTCATTTAAGTCCTGACCTCTCTCCTCAAAGAGTTTTTGAGCCTCACCACCTTCTCCTCTGTGACTAGAAGCCACTCAGGATCATAGCCAGCCAAGCTAAAGAGATGGCATCAGCTCCATGGTACTTGCAGTTTATTGAGCACAGAGCTACAGACCCACAAGGTTGGAAATGCAGAGAAGATGATGAATATCATGTAAGAATGATCATTAGCAAAAACTGTGTTGTTAAGGAATAGATCTTCAATTCCCCAACTGATAGGTGAATATACACATATTTTGGCATCAATCCTGATTTGGGTTGGTTGGTTGACTCCAAGCCTTCCTTCACAGGTCTCCATGCCTCCTCCCTTCAGAGGTCACTGCAGGACACATTCTCAGAAAATTTGGGAAACCTGACAGACTTCACTGGGTTTCCTCTGGCACTGAGGAAACACAGAGGAAAAGAAGCCTTGAGAGGTGCTGCTGTGCCCATCGTTCATCTCACCTTACCCTGCTTTCCCCTTGCCAAGCAATTTGTGAGGGGAAAAAGAGAGGTCCCACTCAGGGGCTGCTGTTTCTGTGAGCATGCGGTATGCAAGGGGGAGACACGGAGGGGCAGAGGAAGGATTGCCAATGGGCAGTGCTTGATGTCAGCACTGACAAGCCAAAGGCACTCAGGCTGGGACTGCTGAAGTCAGCTGGACCCCATGAGAAAGCGAGGCCTCAACCTCGCAGTGTCACCTAGCGAGGGATGGCCTGTCCACCTGCAGCAGAGCAGAGTCTCCAGTTGGAGCAGGGGGCAAAAGGGCTCTGCTCCCCAAACAGATCTTCCTCCCCAAGGTGGTGGCCTCACAGGGGCACAGGAGCTTACAGGCCAGTGTCCGGAAGGTCTTCAGGGACTTTGGCTCCCTGACCACCAGTGAGCTGGCAAAGAAGTGAGGGAGGCAATCAAAAGCTGTTCCTCTGCTGACGGTCCCCAGGCTTTCGTGGGCTCCCTTGTGCTGTCATGGTGCAGGCATCTCCTTTGGCCAAAGCAGCAGCCCCTCCATTTGGTTGGGTAGCCCTTACGTGCCCACTCCTTCTCCTCCCCCTCCCTGCCCTGCCTAGCACTTATCATCCCCATGGCCCTTGCTTGCCCACAACGAGAGCAGGCAGCAATTCCTACCTGTTCCAACTTGCTGCCTTCTGTTGGCACCAAGAACACAGACTGTGCGCCCCCTGCACAATCCCATTGATCCTCTGGATGTGGCAGGGATGGGGGAGGCTACGCAGCTCAGGGAGCTCACTCCCCAGCCTCCCCCAAAATGAGTGCCATGACACCTTGCTTGGAGGAGAAAGACTTAAATAAAATTGGGCAAGTTACACATCCAAAAAATCAGTTATAGAATAAGCATCCTTGCCTAAGTCTATCACTCCATCACTGCACAGTAATTTCAAAACCCTGTGGTAGTTGCACTTCCTGTGGGCCAGACAGAGCTTCTCAAAGGCTTTTATTAAGTCAAGGGCATTGCTGTCCCCAGCCAGAAAGCAGGAGGATAGCCACCTCAAGTGGCTGGAGGTGAGTACAGCTACCTGAACTGCAGTACCTGTGAAGCTGTGCCCACTGGTGAATGCCTTCATTTTTAAAGAAATTAAAAAAAATTCCAAACCTGAAACAAAAAAACATGGCCAAAACTAAGTATGTACTACTGTGAGGAGGTGAGGGAAGCAGAGGAGGAAAAGAGGAGAAGTTTTGGTACAGCTGCTCCCCAATCAGCACAACTGGCTGAAGGAACAGGCATCCCTGCTATGGCCCAGCAGGCTCTGCCCAGGTGGTATCCCCTGCAGGGATGTGTGATCACATATCAAATTTACAGAAAAGTTCCACAGAACCTGCCAGGTAACTGTAAAATTTTATGGCCATTGTGACCCTGTTTTCTGGAAAAGCAGCATATCTCAGTGTTGAAAGCTGTCCTCTCAGACAATCCCCCTTGAAGTCCACAGAAGGCAGCTGTTGCACATGGTCTTTTCATAGAAAGACCACATTAAAATGCTGAAATCGTCGATAGGCTGGAGGGACTTCAACCTTAATCAGAGTTACATGTAGCACAAATCCAGTCCTTTAGACTCTGCTGCTCTTTGCAGTACTCTTAAATGAAAGACTGAACATCTACCCTACTGCCCCTTTGCTGCCTCCACAGGAACTCTGCACTGACTGCTCCAGTGCAGGGGATTGAACTAAGCTCTTGTGGTGGAAAGTTCCCCTGGCTCTGCAAGAAACTGCAGCTTTTAATCACTGCTTGCAACCTGCCTCCATGTACATGCAAAGCTTCCCCAGGCTGCTCTCAGCAATTCCCAGTTGTTGCACACTACTAAGAGAAGACTGAGATCTCAACTGCAAAAGCGAAAGCATCTTAGAATTAGCTAATCGAAAACGAAAAGAAGGCCAACTCTTTCAGGGTTTGGCAGGAATGCCCAGCTCTCAGATACATTGCCTTTCCAGGTTGCAAAGCCTGGCAAGAAGACTGATGATGCTGGGTGTACCCCTCGGGGCGGTTTGTGAAGCCATGCCCTGCCCAAACAGCCAGTGTTACAGCCAGGAGGCTCTGGAGCACTCATGCTTGTCAGACTGTAAAGCAGCCTTTGCTTTGCCTCGCACTAGGGCTCACCTCAGACTCTGCTGCAGCATGTGGCAGTGGCCACTTCAGGGGGAGGCACAGGCAAGAGGCCAGGGTAAGCCAGAGGGGCTGGGGACAGTCGCTAGGGTAATCCCCTCATGTCTTAGGTGCCTGCATTGCCCTTGCCTTCCCAGAAGGACCTTTTCCCTCCCTTCCAAACCCCCAGCCCACTGCATGCTGTCCTCTACGAAGGGGAGTCCCAAAAGTCATATGACCAGGGTTTCTTGGTGCTGGGTGACCCCCTGGAGACTCCTCAGGCTAAGAGCCTAGCAGCAGACCAAGCCTGGCCCTGAGAGCATATGGCCATGGCCCCTGCAAGGCAGCAAGGTGCTTCTGCAGTAGAGTACATTGCTGCTAGCCTTTCCTGGGGCACGTCTGCAGGGAGATATAGGTATGGGATGTCAGGGTTGGTGCGAGCAGTCTGGGAGGGCAGGAGACTGCAGCTGGGCAGGCTATGGGTTTGTTCAGAGGAAGGTGTTTGAGGGCCCTGAAGCAGAGTTTTGGGTGATGTGGGGACCCTGGGACAGGTTTTGGTGACCAGTGGCAGGGTTGGGCATCCCTGGAGGCACTTGGGCATCATTTGCTATCTTTGCAGGGCCTGGGATATGGTTTGGACAGGTTTGGGGGAAGTCTCTAGGGGCTGTGAAGCAGGGTTGGGTGTTCTGGGGTTTGGGGCTGTTTGATATCCCTTGGGAATGGTTTGCCAGTGTTTGGGCATCCTGTGGCAGGGTTTGGCAGTAGGAGCCACTTGCGCTAGATTAGGCGATGTTTGGGGAGCTCTGGGGCAGGGTTTGGAGCTCATTGGTGGCAGTTGGGCAGAGTCTAGGGACTCTAGATTCAGGACCCTGATGCCAGGCTGGGAGGAGTTGTGGTTACTTGGGCAGGGTGTGGAGGGGATCTTTGGGTCCCCTGGGACAGGGTGTGGACCTTGGAGCAGAGTCTGGAGGTATTTGGGGGCACTTTGGGCCAGGTTTGTGGGGGTTTTGTGGCTCTGGGACAGAGTCTGGGAGTTTTTGGGAAGCTTAGAAGCAGGATTTGTGTTGTGGCCTGGGAGTAGGTTTTTGGGGATTGTGGGGGCACACAGTCAGGGGGTTGTCCATATTCCTATGACAGCTCTGAGGTAGGGTTTTGGGTCTTTGAGGGTCCTGAAGCAGGTTTTGGTGGTGGTTTGGAGCCTTTGGGCAGAACTGTGGGACACTGGGAATATTTGGGCACTGTGTGGAGCAAATGGGGTACTTGAAGCACAGTTTCACAGGATTTTGTGGAAGTCTTACAGTGACCTAGAGCAAGGTGCAGGGGTCTTTGGGAGAACTTGTAGAGTTTGGGGGGACTGGGCATGCTGGGACAGGGTTCAGGGGTGTTTGGGAGAGATCTTAGGAGCCTGTGAAATGGCTGGAGGTTTTTTTTGTTTGTTTGGTTGGTTGGTTGTTTTGTTTTGTTTTGTTTCTTTTTTTCCAGCACTGGGCCATGTTTTAGGGTCCTTGGAGCATTTTGGCAGGCTTTGGGGGAATCTGGAACAGGATTTGGGGGCTGGAAAAGATCTCTGGAGGACGTGAAGCAGTCTTTGGGGTGTTTGAGGGCCCTACTGCAGGTTTGGAGATCTTTGGGGACTACTGGTCAGGGTTTGAGGGTCTTCAGTAGCCTTGGTCATGGGTTTGGGGGGGCCAACTGAAGGTATTTTTGGGTTCTTGGGGCACACTTTGGGCATTTTGGAGCATGAGGCAGGTTTGGAGTCTTTAGGGTCACTGGGGAGGGTGGGGGGCTTTCAGCATTGCTAGATTTTGCGGCAGCATTTGGGCTCCTGTGGTAGGGTTTTGGGGAGATTTCTGAGTGTCTTGAAGTAGGACAAGGTTTGCTTGGGGGTCTGGGGCAAATTTTGGGTACCTTGAGGAAAATCAGGCAGGGTACAGGGTCTCTTTGAGCCAGCAAGAACTATGGGACGTTTGGGGTTTCATGGGAGCTTCAGAATAGTGTTTGTGGGGGCTTTGTGGGAAATTAGGGTCTGTGGCTTTGGAGGAAGACTTTCAGGGGCTTGGAAACAGGGCTTGGGAGTTTTTGGGGCTGTGATGCACGTTTGGGGAACTTCGGGGGGACTTGGGTAGTTTGCAGGTATTCATGACACCTGCATGACATTCTCTGAGGAGTATTTGGGGGCCTTCAAACAGGGATTGTACTGTGACAGCATTGGAGAATACTGGGGATACTCAGGTAGGATGTGGGGGTAAATAGGGGGACCCTGGAGTAGGGTTTAGGGTCTTTTGGGCTGCTAGCATAGGGATGGAGGTGTTTGGGGGGCATTTAGACAGCAGGTGAAGCAATGGGAAGGGGGCCAAGAGCTGTTGAGGAAGGTTTGGCGGGGGGGGGGAGCTGAAGCAGGGTTGGGGTAGTTTTGGGGCCCTGGGGCAACTTTGGGTTCTTTGGGGTTAGTCAGGCAGGGATTCAGGACCCTGAAGCTGAGTCTTTGGGGGCCTCAAACAGAGCTTTGGGTGTCTGGGGCTGCTTTGGGTGTTTCTGGGGGTAATCACGCCTGTTCGGGTGCATTCAGGAACCACTGAGTACCCTGAAGCAAGCGCGGGAGTCTTTAAATTGAGAGTACGTGCAGCAAAGGGTTGGCTCGGTGCCACCGGGACACGTTCTGGGGGTGGCTCTGCCGCGCCCCCCGGCTCCCGGCGGCGACGGTCCCCGCATGCAGAAGTCACCCCGCCGCCGGCGGCCACCCGAAGGGCGCGCCCGCCCCACCAGTGCCTCGCCCTCCCGCCCGCTGACCCCGCCGCCCGGCCGCCCCCCGCACTGCGCCTGCGCCCGCTCTCCGGGCGAGCGGGAGCGGTAGGCCTCGGCTCCCGAGCTGGCGCGGGCGCCGCCTGCACGCGCGGGCGCTTCTTCCGGCCACGCGGGGCTTTGGGACCCGCGCCTTACTCGCTGGGGCTGCGGTGTGCGGTCGCCATGTTCGTCCCCAGGAGGCTGGTGGCCGCAGAGGGGCAGTCGTGGTGCGCGGGCACCGCGGAGCGGCTCCGGGCTGCGCTCGCTCCCCGGTGACGCCGATCCTCAGAAAGGCTGTGCTGCCTGCCAGTGCGCGGCGGCGGCGGCGGCGGCGGCGGCGGCGAGGACGGCGGCTGGTCTCTTTTTTTTGTTCCGAGGGCGCGGGTGAAGGCGGCTGGTCGCAGCGGGCCCGCGTGAGGGGCTGGGGGCTGTGCTGCGGGGTAGCCCCACGGCAGGGCGGCGAGCGGCCGGGCTGCCCGCGCGGGGACAGCGCGGGGAGGGGGGGCGGGGCCAGCTGCAGGCTGCCGCGCGAGGGAGGGCAGTGCGCATGCGTTCCGGTCTGCCCGCAGTTGTTCGGTGGCCTGGGGGGGGGGGGGCATTGCGCGGATGCTGCGGGCAAGGCGTGGGCATGCGCACCTGCGTGCTAAAGGCGCTGAGGCCGGAGCGTGCCGTGAGGCGGCGGCAGTAGCGGGGCGGGCGGTGGCCCCAGCCTGGGGGAGGGGGAAGGCACGGAGACTGCGGGGAAACACTGTCCCAGGGCAGGACTGCTCGACGGGGAGCAGGCCAGCGTGACAGGGTGAGAGCAGTGGAGCTGGGGAGAGAGGGATCGGGAGGAACAGAGTAGTGGGAAACACGGGCAGAGTGAGGACACGGGACTGAGAGTGAAAGGGAGGGACTGGGAGAGGAAAAGGGATGGTGAGACACGAAGTGGGATAGCAAGAATGAAGCAGGGACAAGGGAGTAGGAATGGAGGAGGGAGTGGGGAGTGGGGAGAGCAAAAGGGAGATGGTGGTAGAGACAGACTGGTGGGGACAGAAAAATGGATGAGGAGCCCAACAAAATGATAAAAACCCAAAAGTCTGAGGGCCTGGCAGAGAGGGAAGGGAGAGAGGGAGAAATTGGGGTGCGACCAGAACAGAGGAGCAGAGTGAGAAAACCAGGGAGTGGGACAGAGACAGAAGAAAAGGGTTGGAGAGCAGGAAGGAGGGAGATGGACAATGAGATGGGGAAAGAAGTGTAGAGATGGGGAACGGGACAGATAAGAAGAGGAGATCTCCAGTCCTGGGGTCCCTCTGGGGCACATGTTCCAGGGCCATGTCCTGTGATGCACCACTTGTTTTTCCCTCCAAACCAGGGAAAGGACTGCCTTCCCTCACCACCATCCCACACAGGCATCAGGGGAAACTGTCTCTCCAGGCAAGGGCAGGAGGGAGGGAGGGAGCTTGGAGCTAGCACAGCCGTAGCAGAAGGTGTTGCTGCATCTCGGGTACTGTGTCCCTCTCCTGCAGGTCAGCAGAGAGCAGGGATGCTTTTGGGCCATGCCATGTGGCCAGGACGGCCAGAGCTGACACCAGGACGGGGCCCCTGCCTCTGCACTGCACTGCATAGCATAGCAGCACAGTCCCCATATTGGCCGGGCACTGTCGTGGGACAGACCCCTGTCCACAATGAGCCCCTGCCAGCTGGGGCATGGGCTGGCAGTGCTCCCTCACCAGCTGTGCTTCCACAGTCCCCAGTGGTGCAGAGCCCAGCACCTCGGCCTCCTGCTCTGTCTGCTGCTTGCCACAGTCCACAGGGCTTGGTTGGTGTCCTGGTTTTGGCTGGGATAGAGTTAATTTTCTTCGCTGTAGCTGGTATGGTGTAGTTTGGATTTGGTATGAGAAGAGTGTTGATGGCATACTGATGTTTTCCTTGTTAAGTGCGTGCTGAGTGTCGCTAAGTAGTGCTGATAGTAGGCAAGGACTTTTCCAGCTTCCCATGCTGTGCTAGGGGCACAAGAAGCTGGGAGGGGAGGGGGCACAGCCAAGGCAGCTGATCCAAACTGACCAAAGGGATATTCCATACTATATGACATCATGCTCAATATATAAAGCTGGGGGAAGGAGAAGGAAGGGGGGGACGTTCGGCGTGATGGCGTTTGTCTTCCCAAGTCACTGTTACGCTTGGTGGAGCCCTGCTTTTCCTGGAGATGGCTGAACACCTGCTTGCCGATGGGAAGCAGTGAATGAATTCCTTGTTTTGCATTCCTTGCGTGCGTGGCTTTTGCTTTACCTGTTAAACTGTTTGTATCTCAACCCATGAGTTTTCTCACTTTTACTCTTCTGATTCTCTCCTCTGTCCCACCGCAGGGGAGTGAATGAGCGGCTGTGTGGTGCTTGGTTGCTGACTGGGGCTAAACCACAACAGTTGGATTAGTACCTCCATCACTGGGGGGCTCCCCGCTCCCACACACACTCTCCAGGCCTGTGCAGCACAGCTGCCCAGGCTACCCATGTTGGGCGAGGGTCTCCAGTTGCCACTCACTGGGCATTTTCCAGCTCCTCCACCTCCTCTTGCAGGTGGGCGAGTTCATGATGGATCCATGTGGCCACTGCAGCCTTCCTCCAAAGCCTCCATTCCAGTGTGCACCTCCCCATGCCCTTGGCCCCTTGACATGGCCCTTCTCTGCTCGTTTTGCCCCCTCAGCTGCTTCTCCAGCTGGGGTGAGCACTGGTTCTCCTGCAAAGCAATGGGCACACAGTACAGGGTGGCTAGGCTGGGACCTGGGGACACCTGACCCTCTCCAACCCTGGCACTGCACCTGCTCGCTACCTAGCCCCCTGCTCCAGGGCTCAGGGATATCTGGTGTTGACTCATAAGGCACAGGGAAGTGATGGATGCTGGCACTGATGCCTTCTCCAGCCGTGCTGCTAGCTGAGGGTGCTGGGATGCACAGGCCTAGCATTGACACCCCATCCCTTGCACTGCCAGGATGCATCTGCTTCACCTTGTCCAGCTCTTTCAGCCTCGTGGCTCTCTCCTCCATTGCCTGCAGGTGCTCCTGCAGGAGAAGGAGGCAACTGGAGAACCAAACAGGGCATGCGGGAATTGGGGGGGGGGGGGGGGGAGGGGGCAGTCCCGTGGGACCTCTGCATGGGAGAAGGTCCTGGCATTTCCCCTCACGCATCTCTTCAGGCATTGCCCTCACACTTGGGTCCCCTCTCCCAGCCACCTCTGCAGGCACTGGGGGAGAAGGACCCCTGGGCACAAGGGGGGTCCTTACCTCCAGCTGTAGCCGTGGCACCAGCTCCTCCAGCCTCCAGAGCTCCTGGTGCCTGCTCTGGTACTGCTGGGCCAGGTCATGGCTCTGGGAGTAGGAGCTGGAGACAGGGGTGAGCTCCAGTCACTGCCCTGGCTGTGGCACATGAGCTGAGGAGGGGACCTCAGCCTCCCAGCTGAGCTCTGCTGTAGTGCCCTGCACCTCTTGCTTGTCTTCTTCCTGTGTGGGGAAAGAACAGTAGGGGCTGAAGTGTCAGAGCCTCAGCCCCCGGGGTTGAGGGGCCACTGCACACTTGACTGACACTGCTGGTGCTCCTTGCTTTTGTCGTGCAGCTCTGCTCCATGTGCCATTGGAGCATGCAGACCTCAAGCAGCAGCTCCACTGCCACCTCGGCCACCCACTGGGGTCTCTGCTGCCTGCAGGAATGGGGAGCCATGAGATCCCCAGTTCATACAGACCCTCCTGCCACCATCTGCCTCCTTTCACACCAGCACTGGGGCCTGCCACGGCACATTTTTCCAGCCTCCCCTTTTCCAGCACCCGGCAGTGTTGGGATCACCCCAGCCAGCTCCCTGCTCCACCAGTCAGGTGTTTGCATCCTTCAGTGTCTTCCTATTCTCCAGCATCCCCAGCCTCGCCAGCAAGGCTGCTCGGCCTGCACATGTGTGCCTGCTGTGTCAGAGGGATCTCAGCACAGCCCTGCCATCCACCTTCCTTACAGAGGAGCTGAACCCAGTCAGTAGACTGTGCAGCTTGACATGCATGGGGAAACCCTGGCGACATTAATGATGACCAATGCACTACAGAGCAGATCCATGGCAGTGCTTGACAGCTTTGCCAGACTTCCCAAAACCACTCATAACACACCCAAACCACTCCTGGGGAGAAACAGCTTTATGAAAATCAATTTCTCTTCTGAAGATTCAAGACAGTCCCATGTCTTTTCCAGGGAATCAAAGCAGAGGGTCTTGTGCCTCTGCTCTTCCCTGGAGCCTGCAGTAGCTGACAAAAGCCAGTGGCTGCACTTTGCAGTGCTGCCTTCAGTACAAGTGCTTTCTTCATCCTCCTTTCTCCTTGGTCAGCTGTTAAGTGTGACTGTGTCTGACCGTCCTTTATCTGTGTTGACTCCCATCGTGGGGTTCGGTCTGAAAGTCAAGCCAATGCTGGAAGGGCTGACTGGGCAAACTCAGCAGCAAGCTTTGGGAGAGGTGGTGGAAGAAGCACCTGCAGGCACACCCGCCTGTAGAGGAGGGATGCGCAGTGCCAAGTTTGCTGAGGTGCAGTGCTGTGACCAGCAGGAGGAGCAACCCCAGGTAAAGGAGGAACAAGTCACATAACTTCACAAGGTCAGAGCAGAGCCTGAACTTTGATATGGGCCTTCTCTACAAGCCGGAGTCTGCAGTAGTCTCTCCCAGTTTTTCACAGAGGGAAATGGTGGTGAAAGAAAATATTTGCCTCACAGCTGTTCTGTGGAAACCCTTGGTTTCTACATTCATTTCATCTGCTTCTATAGGAGAAGGAGGCTGAGCAATGAACCTAGCCAAAGCTGAGGGCAGGTATGCATCATTCCTGTAGGATCTCAGCCAGAAGAGCCTGGTTTCAACATCTCTTGGAAAGCCTTTTGCAGTGGCAGTACAGTTCAGATGAACGGGAGAGAGGAGGAGCAACATGGACTTGCATGATGAGCTCATTCTCACTGTTTCCTTCCTTGTCAGCAGCCTGTGAACAGGGCTCCTGCACTGAGATCAAGCCCGTGTGAGCAATGAGCCCAAGGAGCCAGGCTCCAGCTTGGGAGTGCAGTAAGTTAAGTGCTCTGCCTCGTAGTACCAGTACCTTCTCATGATTTTCAAAGGAGAAAACTTGTTCATGGTTTATCCTCCATCCCCACCTGCCTGGCCTGCCAGGATCCCTGTGCTGAAGCTTGCCATTGCTGCTCACAGCCCGACTCCATAGTACCAGGACTGGCCCCAGCTTCCTTCTTCCCAAGCATGTGATACAAAGAGCATCCACAGGTACCTGTCCACTACTGCCTCCCAAGACCAGAGTCAGAAAGGATGATTTTTCAGTATGATTTTCTAGGCTCCAGGGTGTATATTTGGTAGTAAGACATTCTTGTTTCTGCCACCTGTCATGGTTAAATGGCTGTGGAACAAAGCAACACAGGTATTTCCAAGGATTCACTTGTAGTCTAAGTTTGGAACATGATTAAGGGCTGAGGAGTGCAGAAAGCAGCTGGACTGCAAAGCCCCAGGATCCCAGCTGACTGCATTTGCAGGCTTAAAGTGGGAAGTAGCACTAGGTCTCCTGCCTGCAGGGAGCTGTAGCGTAGGTGGATTTGCCGTACTAACAGGACCAACCACCCCTTCAGCCCAGCCCTCCGTGAATCAGTTTCAAAATGGGACTTCCCAGCTCTGGGAGAAGAAAAGTGGTTTCCAGCCCTGTTGTGAGGAGTGGACAACCCCATGCTGGTGGCAGTGTGCAAAGACATATGGGATGAAAGGCTCAAAGCACGGGAACAGAGCAATGGTTCCTAGTCACAAGATAAGGAAAGCTATTAAAAGCAAGGGGGACACTTCATGCAGCTAAGGCTGTGTGCAGATGGGGCAGTATGAAGAACCACAGACTCTTCCAGATGAAGTGTTAAGACTGTTGGCTACAACAACAGGAGGAACACCTTACAACAGCAGTGTACAGCAGGTAGGAAGGATGGTTGCTGCATAGCCCCAGTGTAGCAAATACCAGTTTTGGGGGGGGGGGTGGCAAATAGGAAGGGAACATCATTTAATTTCAAATAAAAACCCTCATGCTTGCAAGCACCAAATGCCTGGTGGTGATACACAAAAAGTCTGTCCTGCTGCCAGGCATGCATCAGGGCTCTGGCTTCAGCTACAAAATGCCCCCCATGCCCCAGCCTGGGCTTGGCAGCAGGGTCCCAGGCCGAAGGCTGGCCGGTGCTCTCAGAGCTGCTCTGAGGGTTGCTGCCTTCTGGTAAGCCCTCCCAACAGGTCTGAAATGAAAGCTCCTGCAGAGTCCCAGGCTCTCAGGGGCCCGGAGGCCCCTGTGCGTCTCACCAAATCCAGAAAAGCTCTGGCCTTACAAAACCAAAGTCAAGGCAAGGCATGGTGCTGTTGGGGTTGTGCTGAACTGTCTCCCATGTCAGCTGAGGGGGCATCTGCAGCTCAGCATCCTGGTGCTGGGGATTTGCTCCAGGGCCACCATCCAGCTCCCGGCCCTCCTATTCCCAGGGACCTCACCGAGGCTCTGCAGCACCCACATGCCCCAGCCCTGCCTGCAGAGAAAAGTCCAATTGCTGTGGGGCAGGGGACAGGAGGAAATGCCCCCACACAGGCAGAGGCTCAGGGCTGGCTCTGTCTGTCCCCAGCAGCCCTTTGCACCCTCCCTGCCCTTGCTGAGCTGCCTGTCTCTGCTGCTCGCCTCTCCCAGCAGTCCACAGGGCTCATCACCTGCATGCCTGCCCCGAGACCAGGAGCCTGTATTTGCAGCTCCTCTAACACATGGAGGACCTTTCCCATCCCCTATGTGTAGGCAATGTCTCAAGACTCCCATCTTCAGGAGCAGAGGCAGATGTGCCTTGAGCACAGAGTGAAGTTGTCACATGTGTGGCCCTAAACCTGGAAGGGAAATAATACTCCAAGGCTGTGTTTTTTCTCTCTAACTGTGGCTTAGGGGTACCTAACCCTGGGTCAGGATGGTGACAAGGCTGTTCTTTTCCTGCTGCAGGGAGAAATTGCAGCTCTCTTTTTCTTTTCTGCTCTGCCTTGACAACTGATACCCTCAGGGAGAGCCCTGGGACCCGAATTAAGGTAGGGCCTGCCCAACTGCCCTCCCTGGTTGCAGCCCAAGACCTCTTAGGAGACTGAAAGTACAAGCTGATTGACAGCTAATTGCATGTAATTGATAAACCAGTAAACCACTTTGGTTCTGGCTGGTTTTAAGCCATGAGTTGAGCACTGTTCTCCTGTGACAGTGGAGGAATCAGAATTAACAAGCAGCTCTGGGTGGGGACAGCAGTTCAGTTAGCATCATTTCAGTGCGCAGTGTTAGAGTCTGTGGTTATCCCAGGGAGGACATGTGCCCTGGCTTGTAACCATGTTTGTGCCCGCTTTGGCTTGTCTTAGGGGACACCTTTCCCTGTCACTACATAGTGCTACTCTTGGTAAAGGAAGCCTTTGAAGATTTGGGTTTGTGGCCAGGTGTGGGCCTGTTTCTAACATCCCCAAGCGGTAAATACTCAAGGAGCAGGCCTGACATCTTCATGCACAAGTAAGCCTTCACATTTCACAATGGTTGTCCCGAAATTTGCATCGCCCTAGGCTGCTCGTTGAACTCTTGGCCTTCTGTCCAGGGATGTGGAGTGACTGAAAAAGGAACAGATGAGGAAGCCCAGATCAAAATGGGTGACATCAGTTAGCTGGGAGTAGCTGAAAGCATAGCTTTTTGACAACTCATTGCTCTGGCAAAATAATCTACGTGTTCAAATAAGCCATGGATGCATGCCACCAACAGGAAACATCCCCCAGCCTCCATGGGAGGCAATGTGCTGCAGATTTACACCATCCACAGCATTCAGCAACTTAAAGGTCGGTGATGACACTGGGAGGAAAGAGATTTAGCCTTGTCCAAAGCTGTAGTAGAAGTCAAACACATTTTGGGAGTCTTGGCTGGACAAATGGAGCAGGGTGTCTCCCTTGGAGTAGGAAAAATCCTTTTTCTTCCACCTCCATTAGCAGTGTTGGGATTGCTCAGCATGTCCCATTGCAAAGGAATCCCTTCCCTCCAGATACTGATGTGGGTAGAAATGCACCGTGATCCATTCAGCCGTTGGTCTGAATATGTAATTTTGAAGTTGTTGCTTTTTTCATCTAAAGGTTCAAAAAACCATCTTGCTAATCTGCAGATGTATGGTAATGAATTTGGTCTTCTTCTCACTCTGCATCTGACCCCCCAAACCTTTCTTCCCCTTCTGAGGGGTTGCTGCAAGTAGCAGCATAAGAGCTTTGTCCAGAGTGCATAGTTACTCTTGCTGTGGTACTATTGCATAGCAGCCAACATGGCTTCACCATGGGGAAATTATGCCTGACTAATCTAGTGGCCTTCTACAGTGGACTGACTGCATCAGTGGACAAGGGAGGAGCTACAGATGTCATCTACCTGGACTTTTGAAAGACCTTTGATAAGGTCTCCAACAACATTCTTGCCTCTAAATTGGAGAGATATGGGTTTGGTGGATGGACTAGTATATGGATAAGGAATTGGCTGGATGACCGCATCCAAAGAGTTGCAGTCAACAGCTCAATGTCCAAACGAAGATCAGTAAAAAGTGGAGTCTCTCAGGGGTCTGCACTGTTCAATATATTTATTAATAGCATAGACAGTTAGATGGTAGGGTGCAGTTGATATGCTTGAGGGAAGGGATGCCACCGTCAGGGACCATGACAGGCTTGAGGAGTGGGTCCAAGGAACCTCGTGAAGTTCAGCAAGGCGAAGTACAAGGTCCTGCACCTTGGAGGCAATCCCCACTGTCAATACAGACTGGGGGATGAATGAACAGAGAGCAGCCCTGAGGAGAAGGACTTGGGGATATTGGTAGATGAAAAATTAGATATGAGCCAGCAATGTGTGCTTGCAGCCCAGAAAGCCAATTGTAACCTGGGCTGCATAAAAAGAAGCATGGCCAGCAGATCAAGGGAGGTCATTCTCCCCCTCTACTCTGCTCTCATGAGACCACACATGGAGTACTGTGGCCGGCTCTGTGTCTCCCAGTACAAGAAAGACATGGGCCTCTTAGGGTGGATCCAGAGGATGGCCACAGAAGTGATCAGAGGGATGGAACACCTCTCCCATGAAGAAAGGCTGAGAGAGTTGGGGTTGTTCAGCCTGGAGAAGAAAAGGCTCTGAGGAGACCTTATTATGGCCTTTCAATGTATAAAAGTGAGCTTATAAGAAAGATGGAGAGAGACTTGTTACTAGGACTTGTAGTGACAGGATAAGGGGTAATGGTTCTAAACTCAAAGAGGGTAGATTTAGATTAGATATAAGGAAGAAATTTTTTACGGTGAGGGTGGAGACACACTGGAACAGGTTGCCAAGAGCAGTTGTGGATGCCCCGTCATTAGAAGTTTTCAGGGTCAGGTTGGATGGGGCTTTGAGCAATCTGATCTAGTGAAAAATGTCCCTGCCTACAGGAAGGGGCTAGGACTGCATGATCTTTGAAGGTCCCTTTCAACCCAACCATTCTGCCTTCCCATGGCAGAAGGGTTGCAACTAGGTCATCTTTAAAGGTGCATTCCAACCCAAACTATTCTATGATTCTGTGATTCTGTGAACTGGAGAGCCTGCTACATGTTGTAACTTCATTTTAAATAATCTTATGAACAAGCAAGACTGCCCATCTGATGCACTTGCCTGCAGGCAAGTGGACGTCCTCCTTTGTCCTGACTCTTGCACTTCATCAGCATTTTCTGTTTGGCTGGATATATGTAGTAGTGACTAAAACTAAACAGGGGCTGTCAAAGCAAGTGACTCAGCTTCAAAGGAGGCAATTAAACTGTAGGAATCAGTCTTGGTACAATTTACTCGTTATGACTTTTGGAAATGTTCGTATGGAGAACGAACAGCCTTTCAGCTCCATCAGCCCTTCATTTGGCCTTTCACCTTGCAACTTACAGATTATCCAGACTGTGCTTAGAACTGAGAAGTGGGCCACATTACAGTATCTTGCAGAGTAAAATCCCAAGGGCAAGGGAAATGACAGGATGTCTCTGAACTAGACTCAGTGGAGAAAGGGAAACAAGTTTCTGAAGTTTCTGATCACAAGGTGGTTTACAATCAACAATAATCCTCACCATGTTTACATCAGAAATATGCAAAGGAAGTAGAACGCAAACGTACATGGGTAAAAAACCTGGGGCTGAGCCAGCAGGAAGCGATTAATGCCTTCCAGTTTTACTGATGTGACTTTTTGGATTTGCTTTACAATGGTACTTTTGAGGATCAACAATGATCTTAAGGTCAATGGGTATTGCCTTCAACTTTTTGTTTGTGTTTTTATGGCAACTTTCTGCGTGGTTTACCAAACTGGTGATATTGTAATTGACCTACTGGATAAAACTAGATAAAACTGTTGATTAATACATTGCTTTTGTTTTTAAAATACACATTACTGATGTCCTTGTGCAAGGTCTTCCTTTTCTAGGGAAGTTTAGTAGTAAGGAAGCATGTGATTCCCTGGAAACACATCTTTCTTGTCACTTCTTCACCAAGAACTGGGAAGGCTCTGCACCGGGTTGGCACTAACAGCTTCTCCTAAGGCGTAGCTGTGGAGAGTCTCAACACAGCCAGGTTCTAAGCTTGTGCCAGTGCCACTGAGTGTAAAAAGCTGTGCCCAGAGCAAATACAACTTACAGAACACCAATATCTACAGTTCTTCAGTGCCAAATGCCAAGGGTAATCCCTTTACAGAACTGGTCCTAAATCACTATCCCTGATCCCTGCTCAGCATTGAATGGCAAGCGAGCGTTGAAGAGCACAGCCCCGGGGCAGCAGAGAGCTCTGCCTGCCAGAAGAGACTACCTTTACTGTCTCCTCGCTACTGGCTCAGCCTGCTGTAGAGAGCAGGGAACAGCCCCTGTGCATGCACAGCTGCCAGTACACCATTGCAGTTCTGTATCTGAGCATCAGTATATAGTGAAAAGTTGTGTTTTCCTCTTTCTCTAAGAGGGTTTTGCTACACAATCTTTCAAAGCACTATGTATGTAGGGAAGGAAAAGGTAACTTTCCCAGTTTGGAGGCTCTGAGAGGCCTGGGATCTCACATGGAGCAATAGCAATGAATAGAACAGAACAGAAAAGAGTAGTTCAGATGGAAGGGACCTACAACGATCATCTAGTCCTACTGCCTGACCACTTCAGGGCTGACCAAAAGTTAAAGCATGCTATTAAGGACATTGTCCAAATGCCTCTTAAACACTGACAGGCTTGGAGCATCAACCACCTCTCTAGGAAGCCTGTTACAGTGTTTGACCACCCTCTCGGTAAAGAATTTTTTCCTAATGTGAAGTCTGAACCTTCCCTGATGCAACTTTGAACCATTCCCACGTGCCCTGACACTGGATCCCAGAGAGAAGAGATCAGCACCTCCCTCTCCACTTCCCCTCCTCAGGAAGCTGTAGAGAGAAATGAGGTCTCACCCCTCACCCTCCTTTTCTCCAAACTAGGCAAACCCTATGTCCTCAGTCACTCCTTACAGGACATGCCTTCCAGCCCTTTCACCAGCTTTGCTGCCCTCCTCAGGCACCTTAACACCCTTCTTAAATTCTGGGGCCCAGAACTGCACACAGTATTCAAGGTGAGGCTGCACCAATGCTAAGTACAGTGGGATAATCACCTCTTTCGACCGGCCGGTTGTGCTGTATTTGATGCACACCAGGATGCGTTTTGCCCTCTTGGCTGCCAGGCCACACTGCTGACTTGTATTGAGCTTAGTGTCAGCCAGCACCCCCAGATCTCTTCCTGCAGGGCTGCTCTCCAGCCACTCCTCTCGCAATTTATACTGTGTTGGCTCATAGAATCATTGAATCATAGAATGGTTGGGGTTGGAAGGGACCTGTAGAGGTCATCTAGTCCAACCCCCCTGCCATAGGCAGGGACATCTTTAAGTAGATCAGGTTGCTCAGAGCCCTGTCCAATCTGACCTTGAATGTCTCTAGGGGTGGGGCCTCCACTACCTCTCTGGGCAACCTGTTCCAGCACTTCACCACCCTCATTGTAAAAAATTTTTTCCTTGTATCCAGTCTAAATCTACCCTCCTTCAGTTTAAAACCATTACCCCTTGTCCTGTCACAACAGGCCTTGCTAAAGAGATTATCCCCATCGTTCCTATAGTCCCCCTTTAAGTACTGTATGGCGTTCCTCCATCCCAGGTGCAGAATCTGGCATATGGACTTGCTAAATTTCATCCCATTAATCACTGCCCAATGCTCCAATCTATCTAGATCCCTTTGCAAGGCCTCTTATCTAGATCCCTCGAGAGAGTCAATAGCACCTCCCAGTTCAGTACCATCAGCAAGCTTGCTAATGATGCATTCAACTCTTGTCTCCAGATGATTGATAAAAATATTGAATAGGGCTGGGCCCTGACTGGTCACCAGCCAGAGGTAGCCCCCTTCACTACAGCCCCTTGAGCCCTGCCGTTTAGCCAGTTCTTCACCCAGCACACCATGCACCTGCTCATCTCCAGCTGGATTACTTGTCCAGAAAGATGCTGCGAGGAATGGCATCCAAAGCCTTACTAAAATCCAGAAAAACTACACCCACTGCCTTCCTTTCATCCCCTAGGCGGGTGACGTTATTGTAGAAGGATATCAGATTAATTAAACAGGACTTTCCCTTTGTAAACCCATGTTGGGTGTGCCTGACAGCTGCATTGTCCTTTAAATGCCTTTCAAGAGCACCCAGTATGACCTTCTCCATAATTTTTCTAGGTACTGAGGTTAGACTAACAGGGCTGTAGTTTCCTGGCTCTTCCCGCATGCCCTTCTTGTAAATTGGAACAACACTGATGAGCTTCCAGTCAGCAGGGACCTCACCAGACTCCCAAGACCTTTGGCAGGTGATTGAGAGGGGTCCTGCTGTAACTTCTGCTAGCTCCTTCTGTACTCTGGGATGAATCTCATCTGGCCTCATAGACTTACGAGCATTCAGCCAATACAGCTGGCCCCTTACAACTTCAGTGTCCACAAATGGAATGTCACTGTTCTCACAGTCATGGTCCTCCAACTCAGAGGACTGGGCAGTCCAAGGTCTATCAGTATTATTATTTTCAATGTTCACCCCATCACCCTGCAGGCTCCAACTGGGGGATGCTGGGCCCCATCTGGCCCCAGATCTGAGCTGGGGCCCAAGTAGTACGTCCACCCTGGCCCAAGGGGTGGCAGGAACAGAACACAAAAACTCATCTGGAAAAGTGACTGCGTCCTGTGGTGTCTCCCTGGGAGGTGAGGGGTGCAACCACCTTTGGCAAATGAACACCCGGAGCTTGGGGCTGGAAGCATTGGTTTGATGGCTCAATGAGTACGAGAAAATCCCCAAAAGCAAGGCAAGTGCTGCCTTTGATCTCCCATGGGAGGAAGCAGGGGATTCCCAGAGTGCTGGCCAGCAATTCTGGTGTGTGGAGAGAGCTTGTGGGACTTTGTCCTGCAGCCTCCCAAGGAGGCACGAGGTGTTATCAAATGAACCCTCTTGCCACATGAGCCTGGCAATGTCTGCCACGGCCAGAGCGACCTGACGGGGCCCTGGGGAGACACGTCCATGGCCTCGGTGACTGGCATGGAGCACCGATGCTGAGCACAAGACAAGTGATGGGGGTGGAAGGGACAGTGGCATTGCAGTAAGCCCAGACTCGTGTGCTGGGGCTGGACCGCTGCCACAGGGAGTGCCGCAGGTAAGGATGGCCCGTTGTGATGTGCCCACATGATGGATGCTCATGTCACCAAGTGATGAGTTCTGATGTCACCAAGGGATGGACTACAACATCTCCAAGTGGTGAACTGTGATGTCCCCGAGCAATGGATTGTGACCCGGTATCCCTCGGTGCTTATATCTGGGCACTGAGTCTCAACCAGCCGGCTTGTGCCTGCACTCCAGCTGAGCAAGTACGCAAGGTTTGGAGTGTTGTGCAAGGCTGTTGTTGGTGCTGAGGTTGTGCCCAGGGAGTTGTTGAGTGCAGCTCTTGGTGCCCGTCCCCAGAGCCATTGGAGGATTTTCCCTGGCCCTGCCAGCTTCCGGCAGCCAGGGCACCCAGGAGGTACACTCACAGCAGCAGAGATGAGCTGTGCAGGGAAACCTCACCTTGGGGAGCTGGGAGGGTTTCCTTCTTGAGGGACCTGCACATTTCTTCTGCCCCTTGTTGGGCCAGCCAAAAATTGTGTCGGCCTTTCCTTTTCTAGTGCGACGCCTGCTGCTGCAGTGGCAGTGAGAGGGAGCGGCTTGTCATCCCCACCTCCCCCCAGCCCACCACAGCACATGGAGAGCATCGCCACGGAGCTGGAGAACTGCTGCCCAATCTGCCTGGACAGCTGGGAGGAGGCCAGCTATGTGGTGCCGTGCCTCCACCAATTCTGTTACACCTGCATCCTGCAGTGGGCTGAGAACAAGCCTGAGTGCCCTCTCTGCAAGAGGAAGGTAACCTCCATCATCCACTCAGTGCAGGTGGACGACAACTTTGAGGAGCATGTCATCCCACCACCTGTGGCACCATCAGTTGTTGTCCACATGACAGGAGGAGCTCTTGGACAGCCAGCCGCCCATACCCTCCATCACCCGGCAGCACCCCAGCCAGCAGCCACGGGGCCGCTGCCCTGGCCTCCAGTAGGTGGCTTCCATGCCTACATCTGTGCAACTGTCTTCTGTGTCTACCCTGCTGTCCTCCATCCCCTACTGCCCTGGCTGCATCAGGGGCTGGGACAGCTCTTTGAGGATGCCCAGGAAGCAGCAGCAGCGCAGAGCCTCATCACATCCAGCCTGTTGTACTTTGGCCTGGACAAGGAGGCTCTGGTCCAGCTGCTGCGGGCCCCCCTGGGCAGGTGCACAAGGAGCTTTGTCCACCAGCTGATGGACACTGTCGTGCGCTGGTGCAGTGGGGAGGCCTGACATTGGATGGATCCGGGGGACACCTGTGCTGCCGAGGAGTGGGAAGGCAGCCCTGTGGCTGCCTCTGGCCCTGCTGCCTCCCGAGGGGGGTCTCCTGCCCTGAGCTCAGCCCTTCGTGGGGGTCCCAGCAGTGCCACCTCCACCCCCATTCCCACCTGTGGGGAGCAAGACGCTGTGCCCAGGCCCTCCATGTGTAGCCGGGGCAGTGAACACTCACATGGAGGGCCCTGGCGAGCCCCAAAGAGGAGGGCTTGGCAGCTCTGAGGACCCTGCCCAGCCCCCAGGAAGCCACCATGTCATCAGTGACACTGGGAGGTTCCTTAGGAGCCAGCTAAACCAGGGCTGAGCCACAGCTGGGGCACGCACCAACCTCTTGTGGTCCTGGCTCCTCAGATCTAATTACCATATAATAAAAGGAAATGAAAGCATGAAAAGGGCAGAAAAAGCCTCAGTACTGCTATCAATCCTGTTGGCCTTGCTATCCCCACCTGTGTTGCTCTCTACCCCTTCTCCTGGTGCTATGGGCCCCATTTCTTCATGTGTCTGCTGGGCCCTATGGCCGCTGGGGTCAGCCTGGTGAGAGAGCAGGCGTGGTGATGCAGCCCCTGGCCAGGAAGGGTGGCATGTTGATGCTGACAGGTCCTTCTACATAAGCCAGTTACTATATTGTTGTTCCTCTGAAAAGCAAGTGCTGCCCAGCTTCAGGCCCACATATCTGCAGCTTGTCCCAGGGCAGATGCTTCTAGCCCGCAGGTCTCCAGGGCCAGCCTGTGCCCCATTGTTCTTCTCCCCAGGCCTGGCCTCCTCCTCACCACACCCTCTGCCCCCATGTCCTGGGGCTCTGCTGTCCTACCAGTCTGTACTGCCCGGTGCAGCCCAGCTACGGTGGCATCCAAATCCCTCCTACACAGAGTCACAACCTGGTGCTGCTCTCTGTGTCAGCCTAGGGTTGTACCCTACCAAGGCAGGAGCCCCTAGAAGTTCAACAAGGGGAAGTGCAAAGTCCTGCACCTATTTGCAGTGAAAGAAGTGAGTGAGAGTGCAGAACAGGCAAAAGAATAAAAAAAGACCCGATTGATGAATATCATGAAATGTATTCAAGCCTTTGCCTTGCCCTGCCTTTGCCTGGCTGGTGAATAAATGGAGTGGGGAGATAGAGGAACTGTCCCAGGAGAGCCAGGGTGTATGCAGGATTCCACAGTTGGGAGCCAGCAACAGTGGGCAGCCGGGGGAAAAGGATACTCAGGGCTGTTCTCTGCCTCTGGTGGAAGTGATAACAGGAACGTGTGCATCAAAAAGGGCAGGAAACTGGCTAGTTTCACTTTCCCCAGCTTCTGCACTACTGAATCTCTCCCCAGCCACCTCTGCTGGGAGAAAGGGCAGGTGCCTGGTAGGCAGACCATGCCACAGGTGCTTACTGCAAGTTACACTGGCAGCTGAGAGAGAGCAGAGGGGGATGCAAACTCATTTTGCTGGGAAACAGCTCTAGAGGCACTCGAGTGCAAGCACTGGAAGCGCTGCAGACATGCTGTTCTTGAGTTAGGAACAATCTGTGGGGATGTGGAAAGCATCTCCCAGGCAGCAAGCTCCCCTTCCTTGCTGTACACAGCTGTGTGCAGGGATTGCTAGCATTTGCTTCTGACCAAGAAAAGGCTCAGAGTGCCGGGGAATGTGAGTCCCAAGAAGTAACCAGCCCCTTTGTGTTTGGATTTCATGACCCAGCAGTTAGCTGATTTCGCTCCTGGGGACTGGAGAAGCACATGAGCAAATGCACGTCTCTCTCCTGGTGGGAAGCTGGTTTGATGCCTCATTACTGTAATTGCCAAATCCATCAGTCATTGCAGCCTGTCTCCAAGACCTCATCCTTTTTCACCCTCTGCTCAGGAAGGATAGCCAGCCTGTTTTGACAATGCTCACGAAACAGTGCTTGGGATTTGTTTATTCTGGACTATGTCTCTGGGCATCCTTGTTCCTGTCTTTCTTTAAAGGTAAGCTCATCTGTGGTTGTCCAGTTTTTTGGTTTTGTTTTATTTTTTCTAAACACTAGCCATATCCTGCCCCAACTCTATTTTCAGAAGGACTTGCATCTGCTTGTAGCTTAAACTTTGTTAGAGTCCAGTGCTGGTCCCACTGAGTTTTGTAATCAGCTCGAATAAGTTTGTGGATGTTACAGTGCTGGGCATCTTCTTTTAAGAAAGGAAAAGGTGTGTGTGTGGGTTTAATGAAAAGTGAGACATTTTCACTTTCAGAAATGAATTGAAATGAATGTGTTTCAAAAGGAATATGTCCCTGCTTTCCTTTAAAAATTTAACATATCCATGTTCTTTGGGGCATGAGAAATCATAACTCCAGGCTGGACAGGATGGCTCTGAGAACCTTGTAGGTGTGAGAGTGAAATGGTGGTGTTCTACAAAGAAAAATGACCAGAAGAAAATTCTTAATGGTTTACTTTTTATGCATCATTGGGAAGATTTATAGCTGCATAAATACATATAATTTACTATTTATGGTTTGTTTTTATCTTCTAATTTATACTATGTTTAATAAGAGTCCTTCCAGGCAGTGATGGGTATAAGTTGGAAACATCTAATAAAAATAATAATGGGCTTCTATAGTCTATGGTGTCACCTGTGACCAAGCTATATTCTGAAGTTTCAGCATGTTACAAACAAAAGTAGGAACTGTGTGATACTTCCAAAACATGAAGGACTGCAAGGCTAACAATAAAGTATTTTTAAATGAGGAGTGAGGCTGAAATAGCCACAGTCCTGAAAGATGTTCAGGATTCTACACAAAATGTGCTTTTATTGCTCCCTAACAGCTTGTTACATGAAACATGCATGCCTGCAGCAACTATAAATTCTAAAACTGGGTATTCCAGGTGTGACGGACCATGTCATGTTACCCATGATGTATGCAAAAAGAAAGAACTGTCTTTTTAAAGCAGAGAAAGTGGTCTGCATAGTTCAGAACTGCAGGGGCATGGCAAACTTACATATATGTGGTGTTGCACTGGACTATTCATGCCACGCAGATAATTCCTCATTAGTTTAGCTGAACCTACAAAAATTCCATGAATTTCATTATTACAGCTTCACATTTCAGCTGCCTAATGTAGCAATGGTATTGCAGAAAAGTATTTCCCCATCTTGCTAAATTAAGTACTTTGCTATCTTTTTTTATAAGACATTTCTGTGCTACTCCAGGAGCTGAACTAACAAGCAGGTGATAGCAGCTAGTTATGACATGACTCACTTTGTGTGCAGTCCCATTTTGAGCAGTTATGTATTATGTAAATACTGCCTTTTACATACTGAGTAATCACTAATTCATTGGGGGGATACTTACTTTCTCTGAGCAGCACATGAAGACACAAACTGATTTTATAAATAAATCAGAGGATTTTTTGTTAGGTGCTTTTACAAACCATTTACAAGTATGCACTTTTAGAGACAACTGCTAAAGCAGAATGAAATGAATCTCTGATTAAGGTGGTCTGTATTTGACCTCTGGTTTGTGGACAGTCTTTTTAAAGAAAAGAAAAAAAAAAAAAAGCAGTTGGGGCAGAAGAGAAAAAAGTCAAGATGATCTTAGCTTGTTATCAGTAGCAGAATCTTTTAACAGTAGGTTCCAAATGAAGTCCTCCAGGATTCCTCAGTGCACCCACATGGAAGTCACAGCAAGTCCATCATAACTAACGTTACTCTTACATAGTGCTGAGTTGCTTCAACAGAATTCATAACAATTTCTCAACTACTGAAAACTCCTGCAGGGCTGTTTGACAGGAAAATTGTGAAAAGGACTAGGTAAAAACAAAACAAAATAAAACATGAAGAACTCAGTCATTTTTTCCAGTCCTTTCTACTACTTTTTGGTTCACCTTGACTCTGCTTGCACTACTGCTAGGAGCCCTGATAGCCATGTCATTCATATTAGTTCATTGCAGCCCTCCTTCCTGAAGAATTTGGAGCTAGTGATGCTTTCTTGGGACATAGGTGCTAGGGAAAATCAGAAAACTGGTCCTCAGCCTCCCTGGATCCCAGATGACATCTCTCAGAGCCACACATCCCTTCTAGGCCAGGTGCGATCCTTGAAGTAGCACTCAGAGGATGGAAGGACCTTGTGAGTCCCAGCAGCTACATACCAACCTCAGGTGGAGGGACTTGAAAACCCTGCTCCTGGGAGAGATTGGAAAGGAGGGAACAGACCTGCTCCTGCTCCTTTCTCTGAGCATGGTGCAGTCTGGGAGCCAGGGTGCAGATGACCCTGCAAGGGAGCTGTCCTTCTGAGACACATGTCCCAGTGACCACATGGGCACATAGCCTCTCCAAGAAACATTACCTTCAGCTCAGTGCACAGGCACCTGCAGGGTCTGAACACCCAGGAAAGTTAAGCATGCACTTTGCTAGTCTACAGTCAACCCATGTGTTCTAATTACTGTGCTTTTATGTCCTTTTTTTAAAGTGAGGCCACTAAAGTGCCACATTTGCCACACAGAGCAGAGTCAGACCTCTTAGTTTCTTTGCTCTGTGCAGCCTGACATCAGGGTCATACTCTGGCCATGTGGCTTTGAAAAGCCCAGCAAAGGCAAAGGCAAGCTGATGACAGAGCCCCTCCTCTACAGTCTAGTGGGAATGTAAATGCTCAGCAGTATGGGACAAATCCTATGGCAGGGGATGCTGCAAGCGAGCTAACCAACTGAAAGATGTAAATTTTGAAGTGAATCAACCTGACTTGGTGTACCCAGCTGGTGCAAAACAGCTTTTCTTTGGCTCATTCAAATGCAGGGTTGAATTCCTGCGCTACACTTATTTCATGCTTTCTCACAGCTTTGCTGATTTAGATGAGCTCTAGTGATCTAGTGATCACATCAGAACACAACTGATGATCTCTAGGAGCAAATCCTCACAAGAATACTGTTCTTGGTTCACTTCCATGCAAGCAGGTGCTATTTCTGCAGCAGCAGTAGCATTGGCAAGACAGTCTCAAAAGGCCAGACTCTGCTGCCAAGCTACAATTGCTCTAATGTGAGCTAGTTAGACTGAGGTCACACAAGTTTAGAGATCTGTGTAGCAGGAGGAACCAAGGCTGGTACTTCAATACCTATATATGGAGTCTAAACTTTGGGCCTCAGCTGGGTAGAACTGATGGAACTGCACTGACATGTGTTAATTGAACTGGTTTACTCCAAAAAGACACTGTTGAATAGATGTAAGAAGTCCTGTGCCTTAATAGAGTACAATGTAATGTTGTTGGTAATTTAGGTGGTTGGTAAAGGAGCTCCACCTTCAGATCTCATAAATGTTACCAGGCTAGAACCAGGTGTTAAAGTCAGGTAATTTAGAATCTTTCATACTCTCAATTTGAGGTCTGAACGTTGCATTCACCCCAGTTCCCCACATTCTCTATGTTGATGCTCTGAGTTGTATCACCCCACTGAGTGATACACAGTTTCAAAGATAACAATGCAGCTGATGCAAGTTTAAAATAGAAGAGATATGAGGAAGACCTTTGCTTGTACAAGCAGGTCTTTTATTCCATATTGACTGAAAAGATGCCACACATGCACCTTGCAGAAACAGGAAATTACTGCCAGATCCCTGACATTACTATAACACCTGGGAGCACAGATACCAGAGTCTAGTCACTCTGGATTCCGAGAGTGTGCTAAGGCATTACATATGCATGGAGTCAGATGGGGTTGAATGTACTTGTTGCAGCACATGTCTATTTATAGGTGTCACTCTGCTCTGTGTTCAAGAATACTAGTGCAGAAACACGTGCCAACACATTTAAGACAGGCAGGTAGAGTCCTAGGCAAGTCTCTGAGACAACTTCTTATGAGTTTTTCTCTGCTACAGTAACTTGCCTCTTGAGATTGACTTTTCAGTTCAGTGAGCCAGACTTCATGTTCAGTCACTAATCTTCTATGTGCATTCACTGGCAGAGCTCTAAGGCTGTCCTGTATTATCATAGGCACAGCTGCAACTGTGGAGCTGGCCCAAGCTTGTGAGAAGTCGCCAGGCTCCAGGGAAGTTGGAGGTATTTCCATGCACATTTGCTGATAGCAATCTGTGCTAAATCATCTTGTGTTAACTCTCCACAAATCTCATTGGAAAAACTGGGAAGGTCCAGAAAAAGCACCTGGGCCCTGACATCACCAGCACCTATTGTTATATGCACCTATTGGTGTAGCAGTCTGCATGTAGGAAGGTGTCCAGAAGTAGATACAGTGCATGAGAAAGTGGCATCTATCTGATCTTTGAGATGATGCCAGATGGTGCCTTGGGAGCCTTCAGCCTTGAAGACCCATGCAGGGGGCCTTATGATGGGGTCAGAGCAGAAGTTCTCATTCCAGGCATAGGATTCCTGTCCTAAAGACAGCTCCGGACCTTTTTTCTCCCTCTGGTTTGCTCTCCTAAGACATGCAGAGGAGAACATGAGTTAGCGATGGTGGTAACATATTAGATGATTTTGTCAGCAACTGTAAACTTTTCCAAGCAGTGAAAGAGTTATTTTATGTCTCTGTGATGCAGTGAGAACAGTGAACTGCAGCATTCCTTCTCACACCTGCATGATGAAGTAACTCTTTCCAGAGTCTAAGAATGGGTTACATAAGTCACAAAACAGGAAATATTTCCATCTGAACATGATGGCTGTGATTTTCAAGGGAACGCATGTACCCAAACACCATTCAATTTCACTGTACCTCCTGAACAAAGGGTTAGTGCAAAATTTAATTTGTATGATACAAGCAAGAGGGAAATATAAAGTATCTCCAACTCTAGGGTGTGATTAAAGTAGATCAGAACCCTATGTATCACTCCTGACATGGTTGTTCAAGGATGCCTACTGCTTCTAATGCAGTAATGCTTAATCTAATTAAGGAAGAGAGCAAATCTGCCTGAGGCAGGTAGGACTAGCACTGGCAATCAGTAGCATCCATGGGAATGAAAAAGGCAGACAGGAGTTTATTGCTGTCTTGGGAGAAAGTTTTGCTTATCAAGTACTTTCTGAGTTGAGCAAAGCAGCTGATAACAAGGCTGAGACCAGAACCAGATGATGTGTTTGGAAATAACAGTCTTCCCACCTGGCGCTCGCAATCAAGTCAGTAAATTGCAATGGAACAAGAATTTGTAGTCAGCATGAGTACTTATGCATGTCAACAGTAAAGTGCAGGTGACTCTGTCTTGCCTTGCTATCAGTTGGCTTTGCGCAGAGAAGCTGTGGTTACCAGAGTGCTGAAACGGGTGTCTACAATCTGTATCCCCTTCCAGAAATGGATGTTTTCAGTACTTATTGCATTCCAGAATGTTGCAGAGAAAGCCACGATCCTCATTTCTGTCCTTAATGCGACATAGATTTGGACAGAAAAAGGACTTAAAGGGAAGGGGCAGGCTTGAGGAGACCTCATTTCACACTGGGGACTCAGCCTAAAGCCAGTTTGCAGATTGGGCTGACAAGACTATACACTTTGTTCCCTGAAGCTCAGCTGTGGTTATGTGGAAAAGAATATCTGATCACTTAGATCTCCTCCATGCCAAGAGGGAAAATTAAGTTGTAAATTGGAAAAGATATGTTTGTGGCAGCTGAGGTGGGAGAGGATCTGATCTATACAGATTCATAGACTGGTAGAATAATTTGGCTGGAAGGGACTTCCAGAGGTTGCCCAGTCCAACCCATCTTCTCTGAGCAAGGACAGCTCTATTAGGTTGCTTCCTGGGCAGTCAAGCTGGGAAGATCTCCAAGGATGGTGGAATCCCCTATGGTTAGTGCCCTCCACAGAAAAAAAGGCTTCCCTGACACCCTGGCAATGCCCCATGATGCAACTTTTATCTGATTATTGCTGTCCCTGTGCACCTCCCAGAAGAGTCTGGTTCCTTCATCACAGAGACCTTCCTCATTGCAGCTGAAGGCAGCCAAAAGAGGTTTCCCTTGCTTTCTCATCCCCGAGCTGATCAAAGGCATGTCTCTCCACCTCTCATTGGACGTGCTGTGCTCCAGCAGGCTGCTGTCTCAGTGGACTCCACTCGACCCACTCCACAGGGTCAATGTATGTCTTGTGTTGCCCTGGGGAGGCTTTATTAGGCACAGAGCTAACTTTGTGTCATGCAGTGGGTGTCGTGTTGAATATAGGCTGGCTGTAGAGGATGCTGCTGCTTAGTGTTTTCATCACCTTTGAGTCAGTAGGTTTGGAAAAAACCCAAAGTAGTAGGTCATATAATGATGCAGAAAATATGTTCCATAATTCTTAGCCATCTTGTGCTTTTTTTGAAGAACTTCCTTCTCTTGAGTCTGCAAAGTGGCAGAGCAGGTCCTGCCAAATGATGGAGTACATTCCCTTGAATATTGTGTTGTTTTAGAAAAGTCATTAGCAAACTGAAATCTAGCTTAAGCAGCTGTAACAATAGAAAGAGGAGATAAAAATTGAAATAAATAGTTGTTAGGTGGTTTGCAGCTGTCAATGTTTCAAGTGGCAAATGGGCAGCAACTTTGAATTGGACTCATTCTTGTTCAGGCTTCACACACAATTCATAAAAGGCAACTGGACAGCTTCAAGAGCTCTAAGCAGAAGACTTGTCTTTCTAACATAGCCAGACAGTTATCCTGCAGCATACTCTCTGCAGCAGTGTTTCGTTCAAGGTCTAAGCCTTCTAATGTAGTCTCCAAAGATATTAGAGTCCCCAGTTTCCATTTACTTTATAATTCAAATTTGTTGGACTTGTATCTCAGCCCAGGCACTTCAGTACTCCTGCCATTGCCAGATCTACTTACATGTTGCCTGACAATGACAATGAGAGGGCAGGATGAGAGAAAGGATAGATTGAATGGGAACAGGTTTGTGGGTAAGGAGAGGAGACATCCTTCTCCAGTGGGCAAATCATTTCCCCTTTGGGTCAAAATGCTCTAGCACACTCAGGAAGTCTGTATGCTGGGGAATACAAGAGGGCAAGCCAGACAACACAGGGTCACTTTCTGGTTTTCAGGCTATTTTTGGTCTCTCTTAGAGACAAGCGTCCTGCATCTGCAGGCATTGCTACTGTATCACAAGATAACAGTCATAATCCACTTGGACACATGGGGCAACAATTTTGTTTTAATTTTGTTTTGTTTGCACTGACATAATTCAGGAGCATTAGAGTGAAGTTACCAAAGCTTTAAATCAACAGAGTAAAGTTAAGACAAAATCAGGCTCCCCAGATCATCATATTCTGGAAGTACCTCATTTTCACTGTACCACATTTCTGCTCTTAGTCAGGATCAGTGACTCAGCCAGTGCAGATTTGGCTGGCAGGGTGCATCAAGGAGAGCCACATATTTCATATCCCCACTGATCCCAACAAAACAGGACTCACGGCCTGTACCTGAGGAAAAGACAATAGCATCTAGCATTCTGAAAATAGGCAGATCAAGGCTAACCAATGCTCAGCTGTCACTGAGACCTTGTGACGTTCAGAGTCTGGGAAAAAACCAGCTGTAAACTTCATGATACAGACCATGCCCTGCCACTTACATATAAGCAAATCTGGGCTGAATAAGCCAAAACAAAGCACTTACAATTTCAAGTGTCCTAGGTTAGATCTCCACAGACTTTGTTTGATTGGTCAGAAGTCTAATTTGCTCAGAGCCAGTCACTTACCTCATCAAGGCAGTCTTAGAAGCAGCTTTTGTCTTTAGTGTGAAATAAATTCAGACTCCCTGATAAGAATTTTCATGCCTCTGTTTACAGGTCCCTTTGTCTTTGAAGACCTGGAGCACCAAAGCCTCAGACTTCTTTCCCTTGGAAAAAATCCCTTGATAGCAGCCACTTCTGCTGCCAAAACCTCCAAACTATCACCAGCCAGCACAGCATCTTTCACATAGACAGGCAGCAAGTTTAGCCTAGCCTATTGAAAGCTCAGCAGTGCTGCTTAAAACAGGGCTGAGCTATAGAAGTTTTATGTAAGTTTTGCCTTCCAAGTGGGAAACTATTTCAGATTTGGGAAAATGTATCTTCATATCTCCTAGTTCAGGTACTTAGCACTGAAAAGGAGGACAAATAAGCAGCCATTCAAGATGGAGTCAAAATTTCCATCAGGTTAGCCCACATGCCTTTCACAGGTCTCTAACACCATGTTTCATGCCATCCAGCATTCGAGTTTCTGATGTTGGAACAACAAGCTTGCAACTTTCTCTGAATTCCCAGATCCATCTTCTCTTTGGACATTTGTGCCTTCCCTGTGCCTTGCAGCCAGTGCAGCTCTCACTTTGCTCACAGTCAACAGGTGGGGCTTGAGCGATGCGGAAAGAAGGCAGGAGGAGCCATTACTAGCCTTGCCTATTGCATCCTTGGTACTTTTGCTGCTTAGCATTGCTATGCAATTACAGCTGGCAAGGCTAAAGTTCATTGTTCAGGACACTAGCCATCTCTGGAATCATAACCATTGCCGCTAACCAGCACTGCAGAAGGAGAACAGGAAAGCATCACTGCAACATCTTTGGGCACACTGGCTGGTTCATTTTCACAATATTACTGTCTGTAACATTTCCACTCCAACCTGCCATCTGCATTGCCTGGAGAAGTTAAACAATATCATCGCTGCTTTGGTGACAACACACTGAGTCAACGGTTTCAAGACAAGATCCCTCCCTCATCTCTGAACTATGAAAAAAGGAACAAGCTTTCTCTGCCTAGGAATGGCATGTCTGTGGCTAAGAAATAGCGCTTGAAAGAACTAAGTTTAGTTTTTTATCTTTGATCTCTTCATGTCTTGGGGACAAAAGGACTTTTCTCTTGCTGGGAGGTTAACTTATCTTCCTCCTCTTTCAGAATCCTGCTGACCCTGGTGTGGGCTTCTTTCTAATTATATTGTGACGTTTTCAGGGTAAGAAGAAGTAGGATAAGGAGCCTGAAGAACTGTTGCACAGTAAATTGAAGATTTCATTGCAGCCTCTATCACTGTTTTTATCTGCACTGGGTTTAGGAAAAAAAACCCTCTTCCTACTTACTGTCTTCTCAGCCCTAACCAGACTTGCTTATCTGTTTCCACTTAAATCATTATTACACCTGTCTGTCCACATATGGCTTTCCCAGATCTGAGCTCTCTGCATGTGCCTGGCATGGCATTTAGTGGGCTTTTGTTGGGGAGGTGCAGATTCCCTGTGACCCTTTTCAGAGCCATCTGTGAAAGCTGTGCCAATTGCCATGGCTACCTAATTGACAGCATTTGGCTAGTGAAGTTCATAGTGCTTTCCCAAGAGGGGCTTTCGCTTGGTTTACTGGTTTGGGTGCTGAAACATGTAGAGGTGAAGGGATGTGACAAGCTGCTCTGCAAGCCAGTGGGATTGGGGAGTCCAGAAGCCCACCCCAGTACACTGATGACCATATCACTGATATCTCACTTTTGTCATATAATTTTGTTTCTTTCCATTGGCTTCAATTACTGCTCCTCCCCACAAATCCTGGGGTGGCTGGCAAGAGTCACATTCAGACAGCCACAGCTCTCTGTAACATCTATCAAGGGGAGTCCCCCTTTTCATCACTGTTCCAGCTCACTCCTCCTGTGCTCCCTCCACATCTA
The DNA here is from genome assembly GCA_031468815.1 of Morus bassanus. Classification (NCBI taxonomy): domain Eukaryota; kingdom Metazoa; phylum Chordata; class Aves; order Suliformes; family Sulidae; genus Morus; species Morus bassanus. Next base: position 31,456,828 of record CM062600.1, read on the forward strand.
GTATTGTAGTAATTACAGTTATATTGCATGGAGATAATGTAAACTAGCATTAGACTAAAATTACAGTTTTTTCCCTTTCTGCCTGTAGCCAGTTATGTTTCTGACGTGGAGCAATGAGGCAGTTTAGATAACTATCATATATTTGAGAGGTATCCCACTGTTAATATATTAATGTGTGTCTCTTCACCTTACTTATGTATCTCAGCCTTTAAAAGATCTGCACCAAGCCAGTAGGACCAAAAATATAATCCCATCCTTTCATTATGTAATGGCCTATATTCTCTTTTTAGCATGTTGTCATGTGCCTAAAGTCTTTGAGATGAAACCTTTCCTGGCTTATCCTTTAATACCCATCTCTGCTGGGAGCTCTTTATCTGCTATGAAAGAACAGGAATTACCAACGTCAGGAAGAGTTGGTCCTTTTTGCCTAGGAAAACATGTCATTTCTCACATTCCTCTGCGTATCTAATGAGTTTTGTGTGTAAGATGCAGAAACGATCTGCACAGTGAGAGCCAAAGATTAGAGTCAAAGATTACCCAGGAGGGAAGTAGATTAAAAAGAGGTTTTAAATGAGACATATTCAAATACCAACACGCAAACACACTGGTACAGACACAGACACACACAGGGTTGAAGCAGCTGATGTCATTCCATTGTTTCTTATGTGAGTACTCTTCCCTGAAGGTGTGATGGCATGCATTTTAAATCAAAGGACATTGAAAGAAATAATGCATTTGCAGCTACAGATAAAAGCAACAATGGTGCGCATAAGAACAAAAGCAGATGGGGCACATCTGTGTCTCCGGGGATTAAGTGACATATGGCAGTGACATGCTTTACATTCTCAGAAATCTGCAAAATATACAAAATAAGGTGGATGTTTTTTATAGCTACCAAAGCATTAGAACATGCCACATTTTTGTAAGTGCTCTTACCGTTCCACTTCTTCATGCCAATGAAGTTGCCTGTGACACAACCTGCTTTTTCTCTTATACTACTCCTGTTACTTCCCCCATAAGTCATAACTGCACATAGTGTGTGTGTATGTGTGATCATTCTATTTGCATTCCCAAAGAAATAGCTAAAAATCCCTGTAAAAGTAGAGTGATAAACTAAAAAGAAAAATAGAAGAGGAGCTATGGCAGAAGAGTCAGCAAGTTGTTAGGAAAATACCTGGAAGTTCTAGGATTTGGCTCCGATACCCATAGGTTTTCCTAATGGCTTTTTGCTCTGTAAATGTTTCAATTATAACAAGGTCGTATACAATCATTACACAACAAAATATAACATTATGACACTGCTTATCAAAAAAGGCCAGAACTCCACCCAATTTCTTTTAGGAAACAGTAAAACAAACAAACAAACCAACCAAAGCAGAGGTAATGAGTATGGCTGCACTGGTTTGTTCCTTTACAATTTTGCTTGGCTGCTTGATGAGACATAGGGCTCTAGGCATATGGCTGTGGGCTAGCAACAAAACTCTTCCACCTCCTCTGCCTGGGCAGGATCCTCTGGGCATGGATTGTCACTTCCATGATTGAGTGTCAACCCGTCCTCCCCACTGTGCCACCTTAATACTTCTTGTTTCTTCTGTGGGTTTAGGTTCAGATCTGCAGAAATGTTTGTTGGGGCTGGAGGCTGTTCAGCACTATCTGGTAGGAATGGCTGTCAAAATTGTAGCTAGCTCTGGCCAGACTATCCATATGCCATCCCCAGGAAGGCAGATGCTTCCTCCTTTCTTAGGAACTGTGCTGTCATGTCTGGTCTTGGCTGGTCAATCCTCCTGCTCTGCTTTGCATGCAGAGCTCACTGAGCTTGTAGCTTCCTTCACGTCATAGAACTCCCTGATCCAGCACAGAGGATACCACACATGACCATCCTACTTGGGGAGTTCCCTGGTCTCACCATAATGCATTTGGAGGGACCCAGATTTTCTTGTACCTCCTGTTAGAGGAGGTGGTAGCATTCTGCAATGCAGAAATAGCTCCTAGGCAGGTTACCTTGCTGTGCAATTCTCAGCAATTCTATCCTAGAAAGAAAGATGTAATTCAACTAGAGCATGTATTTGCAAGAGATTGCTAGCAGTTTATAGGTCGGGTTGATCAGTGGGCTTCTTGCAGACTTCTTTGCACATGCAGAAGCATGGAAGGAAATTCAGAGAGGTATTTAAGAGTTTTAAGACATTTAGTCTTAATTTAAGACATTCTAGTTCATGAATACCTCTATTGTCCATAGAGCTCTTCACAAAACCACCAGGGGACTGGTTGTCTTGTGCCTCCCAATTGCCTGCAAACTCCAGGAGCAGTTTAGGGAACCGTTTCAGATTATTCAGAGAGTAAACCTTGAGGGACAACCTAGTCTTCGGCCTAGTCTCCTTTGTACTGGGGTGTCCAGAACTGGACCCAGCACCCCAGGTATGACTCACCAGTGCTGAGTAGAGAAGAAGGATCACCTCTCTTGACCTACTGGCGAGGCTCTGCCTGATGCAGCTCAGGATGCTGGTAGCCTTTGCTGCAAGGGTACATTGCTGATTTATGGTCAACTTGGTATCTACAAGGACCCCTAGGGCTTTTCTGCCAACCTGCTCTCCAGCCAGTGGGCCCCCAGCCTATCCTGGTGCCTGAGGTTACCTCTCAGGTGCAGAACTTTGCACTTCCTTTCCTTGAACTTCATGAGGTTCCTGTCAGCAATTTCTCCAGTTTTTCAAGGTCCCTCTGAATGGCAGACAAACTGTGTGCTGTCAGCCACTCCTCCCAGTTTTGTAACATCTGAAAACCTGCTGAGGGTGCACTCTGTCCCATCATTCATAATGATGTTAAAAAGCATTGGCCCCAATATCCATCCCTGGAGTACTCTACCACTGTCTGGCCTTCAGCTGGACTTTATGCTGCTGACTACAACCCCCTGAGCCTGAGAGTTCAGCCACTTTTCAATCCACCTCACTGTTCACTTATCTAGCCTGAAAGGCATAGACAAATGTCTATGAGGATGTTCTTGTAGAGGTGTCAAAAGTCTTGTTAAACTTGAGATAAACACCATACACTGCACTTCCCTCAAATTTTAATGAGATTTTATGTTTTCCTACTGCTTCAAAGATAATTCAGAGAAAAAGGGGACACTGAGGCAGTGGGACATAAGAGGCTCTCTGTTGCTCAGAGATCCTTTATCTAGAAAGCATTGTGCCTTTTGCCAGTTACTTGTACTTTCTGTAACATACATAGGCAAATAAGCCTGGCATTGCTTTTGGGAGACTGATCTGGCAACCTTAAATATTGATGTCCAGCTTCCAGCCTAGTTTAAAAGACGAAACAGTGCCACTGCTTTTGGTTAGATTTCTGTGTCTGAGGAGTAGGCAGTGGTAAAGCTTATTCTACATCCAGACTTCCCCATCACCAGCAAACACTCCATTTAGCACACAGAGGTGTAGGGTCACAATGCATTAGCACAAGCATTAGAGGTGAAAAAAGTGGAAATGTCTCTGGGGTATGAAATATTAAGTGTTTGAAGATTACAATTTAAAGCAAAAGTCTATGAAAATACAAGTCTGACTTGTCACCCACCTCAGTTCCTTCTCCAAAGCAGCTATAACAGAGGGATGCTAGTGTGATTAGACTAGCCAGGTCTTTGTGGTACCAACAGCTGCCATAGCTATTTGCCAGGACACCCCAAAGGCTCCTCTGTTTCTGAATCTATGTAATTTTGTAAGCAAAATCATGCAGGACACAACATGTCATCACCAATACCAACTCACCAGGCTAAGAACAGATCAGCTAAGGCTATGTTAACAATTTCAGATACAAGAGGTTGCAAAGTAATAGGATCACATTACAGAGGGGAGAGTTGAAGAAAGGATGGAAAACCAGGTGCCAAACTGCAGTACTGGACTACTTCAGCTCATGGAGTATAACAGGGAAGGGGGCCTGGCTTCAGCATGGTTGGAGCACACAGTATGAAGACAGCTTCCCAAAGCACACAGCAAAGGGTTATGCTCAGATCTCTCCACATTAGACCTTTCTTGGGGGGCTGTTATAATGCATCCTGGCAGCAATGGCACCAGGGCATTCTAGCAGCCCAGCTGACTTCCAAAGATTGGTGAAGGGCACATTTCCCTTGTAAAAGCTGAGACAGCCAGTTTAAAAGGAAGGTTAAAGGCAAATATTACATAAGTACTCAAGATAAGAGCAATAATGCAGGCAGTCATTTCTTCCCTAAAGCACAGGAACATGGCAGGGTGGTGGTGGGGTGGGCAGGTGAGTGAAAAAACAGCAAATTTGCTCAAAGCACAGAGCCTCTTTCCATAGAACATTGTGTAGTGATTTTCACTGATTTCCCTTCAACAGAAGGATCTTACAAGGGAGTTGGGGTCTGCTGCGGCATTGGAAAGCAAGTATTAAGGCCATAACAGAGGACCTAAATCACTGTCTTGCAGGGAAGCTTACTTAAGCTGGTGAAGGAGAGGTACTGTGGCCAGAGCTTGTCTTTGCTAATGGTGAAAACATAGCATCCAATACTGATGTGTCAGCAAGGGCTATTGGAGCAGCGCTTACAGCATCTGCTCCCCTGCATCCTCATGATCATGTAATGGATTACACAGACCAGAAAGGGCTCATGAAGATGATGTAACTTACCAAAATAAACAAAAATACTCTTCCTCCTTGTTCACCAGGCACTGCCATATTGGAAAGCCACAAAGCTCCCCTTAGTATCAGGAAAACTGAAGAGAACACAATTAAACAGACTTATAAACTCTTTATAAACTACATTTATTATTAGCTTTAAAAGGCATGGCTGGTGTGCTGCAGAGCAGCTTGTTCCAGGCTTGCAAGGCTTTCTGAGCACAGTAGGAGTCTGGGGAAGACAGAACTGGTTGTCACAGTTTGTTTGCATTGTCAGAAAGATATTCATCATAACCACTGTGAGAGGAGTCCTGGTCTCAACGTGCAGAGCTCTGCTTAATAGTTAAAAGAAGTCACACAGAGACTGGGAGCTGCAGTGTATAAAAAAATGCTTCAGTCCAAAGTAATAATAATTTAGAGTGCAGATTCCCTGCCAGGGATTGGATTTCTACAGTTCAGGGAATATGCACTCATGATGTCAGGACTGGTTTGGCTTCAGGAAACCTGCAGCCCATGACCCTCTGTAGAGCTCAGGCTGCCACTGGCCAGAGCACCAACACCTGCACTGTTCTGGGAGACCCAAGCTCCTGGGCAGTGTGTCCTGGCAAAGTGCTCAACTTCCCATGGGAAGAGACCCAAGCCATCACTGCTACCCTGCCCCATCCATGGTCGCTGTGGCAAGGAAACCTGGTCATGCATGTTAGATGGATGCTCTCCACACCTACCCCAAAGCTCAGGAACAGGGGCATCTTGCAATTTAAGCATCGACTGAAATTCTCCTAAGCTTTAACATGCTCATGTGTTTGCATGACAGATTCTGCATTGAGGCCATTCCTAGTTGAAGCTGAGTTAAGCACGTAACACCAGAAATTCAATATCATTATACATACCTGTCAAATACTCTAGCCTTCATACCACCACTTCATTAGATGTTAACAAAGTGTGCTGCCATCAGAAGGAAAAAAGGCAAGGGAAGTAACCCAAAGGTTGCAAAGACTGCTAGAGAAAACTGAAGAGGGTATGAAGAAGGCTTGTTACTGCTTCCTGAGCACAGAAACGGGCCTGGTACATCAGCTCCAAGAAATAAGAATACCTGTTGCTCATGCTGGGTAAACACACAATTTGTCCAAGTAATACCAGGGCTGACTTACAGCAGCCAGTCTCTAGGAAACATGAACAAGCAAATAAAAGTGCTCTGACTGCCTTCCAGGAAGCTGCCTGGTGGTTTTGGAGCACCATCTCCACTGACTATCAGCAGGAGGGGCACCAAGGAAGGGGGACAATTACTCAGAGCCCCAAGTGGTAGTAATAAGTTAGAGTGTTAGTAGTTAATTTTTTTTAAGAGCTCATCAGTCAGGTATGCAGAAAAGATGTGTCTGTCACACCCATGTGCAGAATTTGGGGGATTTTTTGGGGAACTGCTTTCAAATTACGAACCTATTAAAAGGGGTTTTTCAACAAAACAGACAAACAATGGGGACAGTGTGACCAGCCCAAATGACAGAAGTCTTCTTTCTTTTTCCCTAGTCTGTCAGCAGGGTGAAAGCCAGAGACGCTTGTACAGAGAACTGCTGAGAAACTACAATCGTCTTGAACGACCGGTAGTGAATGACTCCCAGCCCCTTGTAGTTGAGCTCCAGCTTTCTTTGCTGCAGATAATTGATGTGGTGAGTTACTTGCTGTTCCATTCTCTATGGCACCCATTTAGCATAAAAATCTGATTTCTCATGTAGGGACCATACTTTTCCTCTTAATCAGGCTATCAGAGGTGAAAGCAGACTGTCTTTGGCTAAGCATCCTCCCTAAAGGCTGGAGTACATGCTTTGACACTTTGGAGGAGTGAATATCCTCCCAAAAGCATAGCCATCTCTGATGGCTCACAATATGAGCTGCAAGGAGGTTAATTATGAAGTTTTTTCCATTTGTTTTAAAAAGAAAAAAGAATTCAATAAATTAGAAGCAATGTGTTACTACACATTTTTAATGATATCTTCTTCTCAGAGCCATGTGGGATGCAATAACTGAAGACCATGTGCAGCGTTCAAAGCTAGCATCACTGCACTTACACTTTTTCATTAGACATTATAATGGCATTGGCTTCTCCCATCATGTCTTTACCATGCACTGTAGCCGAAGGAGCCTGCCCTGAGATGAGGCTAGAAATATATAAAAGCAAAACCTGGAGGCACAGCCCTCTAATTGCCTTGACTGCAACATGCTTTTTCAGAATTGGAGATTTAACCCATGGAAAATTTTAACGTAATAATCCAAATCCCTTTTTTCATCATGAAGATGTTTCTGTATGGTAAACCATGATATATAGAGATAATTTCTTTCATCCACATGCGAAAAACAATTTTGACCATCTTCACCCTGTCAACACAGCAAACAGCTGGACATGTTAACGCTCCTTTCCTCATCCTACCCTTTCCATAGTCAGTATTATGGGCTGGTTTCCAATACACTGTCGCTGTCATGGAAGGAACAAGGAATAAAGAGAGATATGCAAACATTTGTGCAGTTGCAAACCAATTTGACAGAGGCCTCAAATATTTGAGCTTTTTAAAGCTTTCATAATCTTTCTGAAAATGCATAGTGCACCAGGTGCTCTCCCTGGACGGGTAAGCAGGACTGTGAAAGTCTAGCCCTCCAGCATTGTGCCGTACAAGATCCAGCCAGTTGTGGTTTTCCTAGAGGCAGGCAGCAGCCACTCAGGCAGGTTAAGCAGCTTTCTGTTTTGAAATATTAGCAACTGAGCTGGAAGAGAGAGATCAGTACTCTCAACTAAAGTCATTCATTCATGGCAGGAGCTTACAGTCCTCCTCATGAATGAAAAAGCAGAGAAATCCACCAGCTAATTTCGCGTAAATTTCAGCAAGCAATTCCAGGTTTAGCAGAGGCTGAAGATCTTGCTCCAGCCCTTCTTTTTCTGCTGGTATTTCTTGCAGTAATTTGAAGGTTGGAGGTGGTAAAGGGAACTTTTTAGCCTTAGGGCTGTGACTGTACATTTTCAAAGTCAGTCAGGAGGAGTTACATAAAACCTTTTTTCAGCTGGGTTTCACACTCACATATGGAACCCATCTTTCAGGAAATCAGAACTTTATGTCAATGTCCATTACAACAAATTTAATTCCAGTCTTCCCTTTTGATTATCCATAATAGCAAAGTGGTAATCTAAATGGTCATACACACAAGAAACAGAGCTTTGCTTCCCTCCATCTCTGCATACACTGCAGATGCTATAAGTTAATCAGCTCAGAGCATTAATGACTTGTCCCAGGCTCATGGTCTTGCAAACTGCACTCAAGGTGTTTTTAAAAAACATCTGGAGTCACCTAAAGTGTTTATCTTGCATGATGTTTACATCATCATCAAGGTGCCTGTCTCCTTGGGGAGGGACAGAAAATTCCTTGGCAGTTAAGTCCCTGTAGTAGAAAGGTCACTGTGGAATCAACAAGTGTCTAAACTGACCAGCCTGAAAATCCACAAAATGCTGCTCCCATGGATCCCTAAATCAGGAAGCAATGCAGAAGTATGCCAGCAGCAAGCAGGTCATGAGCATGGCCACAGCCCCTCACCCTCCTTGGCAAGCTGGACAGACTGCAGCATCTGCATGCTCCAGCTGTTGAAGAAAATGTTTGTTTAAAAGAAGGGTCATGATAGCCACAGTGTTGTAAAGAGTAGCAGGCAAGGCACAAAGGAGAGGTAACCTCTATTAGCTGACACACCATGAGGCAAACCAAGCGAGCATCTCTCTGTTCATTCAGATTGGAGGCCAGGGGTGAGTAGACTCTGCCTCCTCAGCTGCCCTGCAGGGTACAAGACAAAGCAACTGGTGCACAGTTGTTTCTTGCTCAGGGAAGGGGATAGACAGCATTACAGTCTTGGCAATGGTGTATGCACTAACGCAGTGCAAAGCTGCTCTTTCTTGAATGCTCCATTACTGTAACAGAGCAGGGTGCTAAGCAAGGTCCCAGCCTGAGGGGACTTCATGCACTGTGCTCCCTGGGAGGAAACAAAAACTCCATGCTCAGGGGAATAAGGTGTGCCAATGCATACAACAGTACTGCTGAACTCACTGGGATGCTTTGCAAGTAGTCACTGCAACAGATGTGAGACAGTGGACCCTGGACTGGTTTCCCTGTGGGACAAAACAATATAAAGAAGATGAAAACAAGTCTCCTGTTTTATTGTTGCATGCAAGGAAGAAAGGGTCTGCCAATGATACTCACAGAAACTCACTCTTTACCCTTGCCAAGACCTGGCATCACATCTAATGCATTTCTACCTGGGACAGGTTCCATGGTTTGCCTCCATAAGTCTGTTTCCCACACATACTGTATTATAATGTAATTAAATCTAATTAAGCTTCTGCAGTCAGCCTGCTGAGAACAGCATTGTTGACAATCTGGATTCACTTTGCTATTTAGAGAGGAAGGACAGCTCTGAGGGCCCTGTGGTTTGCCAAATAATAGTGAAAAGTGACTTCAAATCTCACCTCCTCTTCTCACATCCATTCAAAGAAAATTTCAAGGCGTGACTACCTTGGATTAGGTTTTCTGCTCCTACTGGCTTGTATTTGCCTGCACAGGATCTGTGTGGTTTTTAGTGCTCAAAGCCAGCCATCATACTCAAAGCCATGAAGAACATGTTCTCTGCTTGTCACAGTTGTGATAGACAAATGCAAATGAAGGACTTCTTGTCATTAGGGTTAGGACTTTTTCAGAAATTATATTAATTCACAACTACAGCCAAGACAGGCCTCTTACATCCAGGAAAAAAATAAGCACAAAGAGGAACAGTTACACCCCCTGTTTAGCAGCAGGGCTCAGTTCAGTTTGCCTTGTCCTCTATGTGTAAGGACAACTTCATGCTGAGCTGTCTCATGTGTATGCAGTTTCTGAGGGTCACTTTTGCTTGGAGCCTGCCCTCCACCATTCCCTGGCAGAAGCCAGGCACTCCCCATGCATCAGCAAGGCATTTGGCTGGTGGTCTCTCCCACGGAGCACTGTCAGGCTCTGCCAAGCCCTGCCATCCCAAGCAAGTGTAGACCACATCCAGGAGTACCTGGAACAAAAATTCTCTTCTTATTTTGTCTAAGAGCCCAAAGAGTTGGTCAGGCTAGAGCAATTAAGAAATGAGGCATGATATTTTTCACAGCAGAGGAAATGCAAGCATTTTTCCCTTGGCTTGATGTGATAGGAGCCCAGTAGGTAGAAACCATTTGTCGTCATGAATGACATTTTTCATTGCATTTGCAGGGGAACTTATGTGAAGGGGTCTACATCTGTATGTGGAAGCACTGGTGAGGTATTTAAAAAAAATACAGTCTTTATTTTCCAGCTTTCTTTCTGCTAGTGATACTATTTACCATTATCTTTGGGTCAGTGCATCAGTACCACAGCAATGATAGTCTCACTGCACTTGGTGGCCCACAGGAAAATCTTGTTTTATTACCTTTCTAGGCCACATGTTTCCTCAAACTGCAAATTTAAATGTACGAAGACAAAAAGAAACCAAACAGTCAATTAGCAGAAGAGTATGAAGAAGAAAACCATGCCAGACTGGAAGTATATCACACATTTTTAAAAAAAAACTCCAAATGAAGAGCCTAATTTTAAGAAGAGTGCTACCAGGTGGCTGCACAATGCTGCAGAGATAATAAATGCCTCAAAATCCCCTTCCAAAAGCAAACACACCTCTGAGGTTTCCAGTAACTACTGTGATGTTGCCTTTCAGAGGCTGTACACTGCTAAGCACACTCATTAGCCTCGTGCAAGAAGGAGGGCCTAGCCACCACACTGTCCCTGACAATGTTGTCTCCTGCAGAGCCACCTCAAGGGTCTGGCTGCTCAGCTCCCTGCATATGGTGAAGTCCTTTGGTACCTTTCCCCTCCATGTTCACCCTTACAGCAGCCACTGACCCAGAAAACCGCCCCAGCAGCTGACATGTTGCCTGAGTATGTAATACTACATGGTTTTTCAGGCGTTCTTGCGGAAATTTCATCCTGTTTCAGAGGGCATAATGACTAGAAAAAGGGACTGTGAGTGCCCAGTGGGAAGCCACAAAAACAGTGAAAAAACCCCCAAGTACCCATGAGCCATTTTGCACTTCCAGAAGCCAAAAAATACATAATTTTACTGTATTTTGAGCTGCAAAACCAAAACAAATGCTATATCTGGAATATTTAGCATGTACTAAATAGTAGTAGTACTAGTAGTACTACTAGTACTATTACTAGCACTACTAGTATTAATACTAGTATTGAATAGTGTGTAAAATGATTGTACATCCTAGGGACTGCAGGATCATCCCAAACCTGATCACATGCTTGCAAACAATCCCACTTAAACTGCAGTTTTTTTCACTGCAGTGTGTCAAAGCTCTTGACAGGTTTGGAAAGCAGCAAGACAAGGTAACAGAAAAGCTTAGTCGTGCAACAAAGAATAAAGATTCAGTTTTTCTACTGAAAACTGGGTATGAGCCTTACTGTGCAGAGAAACGAAGCGAAAAGATCTGCACGTGCTTCCCCTGAGCACTCAGATGCAGTCATTACCACTATAAGAAGCATACTAGCTTAGCAGCACAGCAGTTTTTATCTTTTCTACCAGGAACTTATCAAACTGTTGGGGTCAAGCTTTATCTTGCACTGGTTTTCCCCTAAATCAGAGACTGCAGCCATGAAGGGGTTGGGGATTTTTGATTTTGGGGTGGTTTGGGTTTTTTTTGATGAAATGTTTGCTAAATACAGGCATCTTTTCACATCAGACATGCCCTCATCAGCCTGCTCAGTTCCCAGGTGATCTGCTCCTCAGTTAGCAGGACGTTTGAACTCAGTCCCCAAGAGCTGGTGTGCAATGAGCTCTTTGCTGGAGGATTCTCCATTTGGGTGAGAATTGCTAAAGCTAGAGGCTGCCTGTCCGTAGACTCTGTGCCATAAGGTGAAGCTGAGAAGGCTGGAGGAAGGCAATGCCCAGCCCTGTCATACCTTCTGTCTGACGCAGCCCTCGTAGTCTCATTTTTTTCACGTAATCTCTATCAGACCTGAATGCCTTTAGCAGTTATTTCCTTGCTTTTAAGTACTTTTGTTTCATAAGCTGCAAGATGGAGAAGGCCCTTGTTATACTCCACCAACTTGTGAAAACAGCTCTGCTTTCTCATCTGAAAATGTGCTTATTCATGCTGGCAAGCATTAATGTAGCACAGACACTGTTTCCTCCTTTGCAAGGTGTGGCTGGAGGCGAGAGGTGCTGCAGGGCTGCAAGGTGGCCAGTACTGGCAATGGTCGTGCCAGTGGAGCAGAGGAGGGTGGCAGCCAGTGGTGCTGACCCTGAGTGCTGCCCTAGGGGCAAGCCAAGCCATCATCCTCCTAACTCTCCCATCCTCTAGGACAGAGGCTTTCTAGGGCTGGTTCTCCAGGTGAATTGAAAAGCCAGAAAGTTCAAGGGTTAAATTTCTAGCTCTCATTCTGCTCTCCCTTCCTAAACTGACTTTACAGCAGCTAGGTCACCTCCTCCCACCCTTTATCCCAGCACCATCACATGTCCAAATGTCTGCACCGGGTGTTATGTATATAAATATAAATATGCCAGTAAACAAAAGCACCTGTTCACATATTATCCCAATATAGTATCAGTATTCACTAGATCAAACCATAATCCTGATAGTACATCCTGTAAAATCTTTTATGGATAGATAACTTCAACAATATAAGCTTGACCACTCAAGACTGAAACACAGAGTATGTGAAAGACAGAAGTAATAAAGAAAGGATTATGAAGCTAGTATTCTGAATTTTAGTTAATTAGAAAGTATTGATAAGTGCTAGAGAGATAAACTGCCTCCTTTGACCTTCTAAAGTATCTTTTTTTTTCCTCTACTAGTAATGCCTTTGCATTTATTTGTGGGCTTCCTGCATAGCCTTTGTGAGCTATGTTTACTCTGTTTCTCCTTGTATAGACCTACTCTACCAAACCACATATCATTCCAGAAAGTTTTTTCTCCAGCAGAAATTTCAGTCTCAAGAACAAATTCAGTGAGACTGATGCAAAATGCTGTAACTGAGAAGGAAAACAGACTGGACATCATTATAAAAGCTGAAAATCAGGAATTAGTGATCATAAATAGTAGTCATTAAAATTGCAGGCAGGAAAATTACAGAAAGGTTGCTAGACCAACAGATTCATTAAAGTTAAATCCCAAACTCTCTCTCCTGGTCATAAAGCTCACCTACTGTGACCAATTTTGAACTCTGGAAAAAAATTAAATAAATGGCCTCTTCATTAGCATGGAAGGAGCTTGAAAAGTGGGAAAGCCAGGGCTAATTGAGCCATGAATTATTATTTTGGCTGCCTCATAAATGCCAGGCATTATCAAAATGTCAGTCTCACTACACCAATTAAACATATGACACGTGAGTTTGCTAGCATAATGAAGTTAGGCACCATGGGTATTATGGCTTCCCATCTAATACTACTTTGTGCACACACTTGCATGAAGCACTATGATGAAGCCTTGATTATCTGAATTTTACATGCAGCTTTTTTTCATTGGCTTCTGCCTGGCTCAGGGCAAGGAGTGGAGGGGCTCACTTAGTGAGCAGCAATTCAATAGTTTGTTTTCTCTTGGCATGGTTCCACAAGCTGTACTTGGTGGCTTTGGCTCTAACAAAAGAATGGCTGATTTCCTTCTGGGGTTTTCAGTGGTGGTCATCCAGCTCGGGCATTTCACAATTAACTAACCAATTTTCTGCCTGCCTGGTGAAAAGGCTGTATTACACTGTTTGAAGTTGTGGGAATTTAGATCCTGATCCCATGGATATTCCTTAATATTGGGTAACTAATTTGAGCCATCAAGGATTTTTAAGAGACTTTAATACTTTTACATCAGCTCCCCAAGGTGCACAGGAGCAAAATTTATTTAGAGCGAGGTTTTCCTGAATATCATTCAGGAACTTAACAACAGTGGCAGGGAAAGAAAGTCATCCTTTTGAGAAGCACTCAGCTGCTTGAAATGGAAAATATTTTTCACATCTCCTTCCAGGAAAGGCAGCAGGGTCCCCAGAAATCAGAGATGACTTCTGGCTGTGACTCGCTGTTGCCAGGGGACTGTGGAAACTGGCATGGGGCAGGGGCACTGCAAATGGTCACATTTCTAAAGCCACTAGATGCAATAAAGCAGTTAAACCAAAGCTGTCAGGGTGGCCTTGAACCTAGTATTTCTTAGTTTCTCAGTGTTTGGAAGGTTAGTATTTTAACACTGTGTTCTCTGAGTGTAACTCCTGAGAGACAGTGACTTCAGCTCCTCAGTAAAAACCTTCCCCCCCATTTTTCATCCCTGATCACAGGCTTTACAGAGCTCACTTGGGTTTTAGAACAGGCCTACATCCCCTTACTTTGCTGTGCTGTCACAGCAGCATGCAAATACAGGAAGAAAAAGCAAAGGCAGCCTTTCAGATAGCCTGAGTGTTTCTCTGGTAAGTACTAAGGCTTGGCCTATTTGGGACATTTCTCAACCCTTCTCCCACTGCTGTCCCTGTGACTTCAAATGCTGAAAAAGGCAATGAATAATGAATAGCTTGGAATAACGATTCGTGTCTGGTCCTGTTTATTGAAACACCTGCCAGCTGTGCACAAAACACGCAGAGGGCTATTTCAGGATGAGGTATACACCCTGGAGAATACAAAAACCACCATACCAACACACCTACATGCTATGTATGGATGACTTGGGATTTTAATCGAGGACTGACTGCTTTTGGCTGGTGACATAATATCCTTTCCCCCAGGAACCAAGCACATGAGGCCTGCTGACCCAGCTCCTGGGGTTTCCATGAGAAGCATCTGTGAAACAGTGGGACAAAACTGGTGGCTTCACTCTCCCCAGGACCCTGTATCAGTGTGGTAACAGGGAGTCCCTAGAATTTGCAGGGGTTTGTTGAAGTGCTTGAGGTCAAACAGTCTCAAAACCAGTGCTGGAGTCTATAACGTGACACACTTCACAGCAGTGCTGATCTTCAGGCACTGCTGAGAAGCTGCATCTTGGAAAAATAAAATTAGCCCTGGGCTGTAATTGAAGGTCATGTGACATGTGCAGGGCAAGAACAATTCTGTCTTTTTTCACCACAGCAGCAGTGTAAATTGGAAAATGTGGGCAAAAAGGCAGGTAAGGCACAAATCTGTAGTGTTGGCAGACCCTCAGTCACCAGTTGTGTGAGTGAGTGGGAGGGCTGCCTCTGACGCCCTGGCTGGCAGCAGAAAATGGCATTTCTTCCCTTGTTCCTTCCTCCTGCTCTCGCCTGTGGGGAATGCACAGGTTCAGTACTTTCAGTACTTCCTGCAGCGGCTTTTGCAATTCACATCCATACCAAAGCAGCTGGTTGGTCTCTGACGTATGGAGAGCCAAGGCCTTCACAAGGAACACCTTTCACAGACCTTGTTGGCCATGTGGTATGCTTCCTGAGGAAACATACCTAAGATACATAACCTAACATACACCTAACATACATAAGAGAACCCAGTACAGGGTTGTCTTAAACTATCCAGTCTCACCACAAGTGATTGCTTCTGGCTCCAGGGGTTTGCAAGAGGAGGAGTGTGATCTGACAGTGGCCAGACCCTCCAACATGTAAAGCTCCTGCTATGAAAGCAAGTGTGCAAAGGGCTGCTGTAAGTAGCAGATAGAGGTGCAATGATACTCCCTCCAGAATGCTCTTCTGGGGAAAAGAACACTGTGGGTGGCTAGAGGCAATGAGACCAGGCAGTCTCATGCTGCTACCCATTGCAAAGACCAAAAGCAGATTGCACTGCTCGTCCACAGGGAAGGGACACATGCTTCTCCAAGACAGCAGACGCACCAAGAAAGGCATGACCTCAAGGAGAAGCCAGTGGCAACAGATGGTAATGTGACTCAACCTTAGGTGAAAAACACTTACGAGACATCATCTCCAAACATCCATAGGAAAAAATGTCTAAGTAAAATGAGAAGAGCAGGAGGTAGTTGGTGTTCAGCTGTGAGCTCTTAACTTATCCTCCTTGGTTTGACAACACCGGCCTGGCTGCATCTCCATTCTGATGGGGAAAGAAATACTCAACAGGCATCAGTGGATGTTTGTTCATCCTTTGTTATTCCAGTGTGTTTTTGTATCTCTCCCCAGCCATTCACCTTGACTCTGGGCCGTTCCCTCTGATTCCCATCTTCCTCCTGAGGGTTCTTTGTTAAAGGTATTGAGATGAAGTACCTAGACATCAGATATCTCTTCAAAGTTGTCATTACTATAGCAACATTTATTCCAACTTTTTGATGAGACCCCCTGAAATATAAAGGCTGTCCAGCGGTGCTTACTGAATGTTGCCAAGGCAACACAGGTTTTCCTGAAACTGTCTGGTTTTGTGAGACTTCAACCATACAATGCATTTAAGCTGAGTTTCAGTTAATCAGCTGAAGATTGTGGGCAAATGGGTGTTTCAGCAATGGAAAGGACTGCCTGTTGCAGTCATAGATGGAGTGTACAAGCATTTGAAAGCCTCATTAATTCCTTTTGATACTCTTGATCAAAATCTTGTGCGGAGGCCAATGCCTCTGTTAACAAAACTTTCCAAGTTTCCATGTCAATGTCTCCATGTCTCTTGACCATATCCCTCCTCATACTCAGGCACAAAAACAGTATTAAAAATAAAAAAAAAAGAATTTAACCAATGTAGCCACGTATGGCCTTTGGTTACCTCTGAGAATTACCTGCTCAGTTTGGGACTTTTCTGAGCAATGTCTTGCAATAAATCAATGGCTGATTCAACTCAGAGTTCTGTGGCTCTGTGAGAGGGCAAGGATTAATGATACCTGTCAGTCTCCTGTTAACAAGCGCCTTGCTACAGAGATGACATGTTACCACTATATGCCTAGTGAACCAGGAAGGGCTTTGGGTTTTTTTGTCCATGTGCTATGGCCCATGTAATTATGTGGCTGAAGGCAATTACATTTTATCTAGATGGTGGCCTGGCAAGGGAGACTCTACTGATAGGCAGCAGTGCAAAAGCCAGGCAGACCTACATATAGGTAAGGGCCAGCTTTGGATTGAGAGCAGGGAGAAGAAAACCAAACTAAAACATTCACATGTCACAGCATGTGCACCAGAACAAACCAAACTAACTCTATCACTCTCCATGGGTCAAACGTGGCTGTAGCAATAAGCAGATATCCACGGCAGAGGATTAACTGGGGTTAGGCCAGAGATAGAAAGGGGAGAAAGTGACCCAGATAAAGACAGGAAGGATTTAGAGGACAACTGTTGCCCTAGCTAGTTACCATAGCATTAGCTTTTCCAGCATTTTTGAATACCAGAAGCAAACTGGTTTGTCTGAGCTGAACATTTGCAGTGCAGGGAACTGCCAGGGGAGTGCTGGAAAAGCATCTCTGGGGACTAGTCACCTCCAGCCTCACCTGGGATCTTAGCAGGGCTGCTTTGGTTTGCTGCAGGGAGAGCTGGGAGCTGAGAGCCTGCCAAACATGGAGGGAACGTCATCCCCAAGGGTGACAGTGCCAAGTGAGACAGAAACCTTGCACAGAAAAAGCAGTGTGATGGATTATTCAAGTTTTCTCCTGGAAGGAAAGGCATCCTCACAACTAACCTTAAGTCCCTCTGCACAAACCAGTGACATACAGTAAAAGAAGTGCCTCAGCACTTCCCAAGCTCAAGAATTAGCTTTTACTTAGGCAAAGCAGTACTGGCCAGTGACCTCTTGGGACCGAGTATGGCACACACTCATGGTTGTCTGTAAGTATCTTTGTAACAGACAAATGTGGTCCCTCCTGTGCCCAGGTATCTCAGCAACGCACATAGTCCACAGGTCATGATGAAGACAGCAGGAGCTGTGATTCCTCTGCAGCTCTAGAAAGGCAAGGCAATCAGCCTACTCCAAAGGCTGAATATGGAAATAACATTTTTTATATTTTGCTGTCCATAAAGCCAAACACCCTTTGAAAGCTCAGCAGCCTGAAGGCAAGGACAAGAATAGACTCTGAATGGCCATGAAAACATCCTGAAGTGACATTTTTTTCCCCCAAGGCTGAGAGAGACATAAGCAACCCAAAGCCCTGGTTAGACCTTGTGTTCTTGCTGCCTGCTGTTATCAAAAGGGAGGCCATGCAGGGCATGGTTGTGCTGTAGATGAACCTTTGAGAACTGTAATAGACAAGCTTTTCTTTGACTGCAAAACAAATCTGAGAAGCAGGACAAACATGGTGAGCACAGTAGCCCTGTGAAAAGCAGGCAAAGCATACCCAAGACAGATAATAAATTTAATGCTACCTGAAATACATGGCTGATGAATTGCTTGGAGTGAAAGCTGATTACTAAGGTCATTAGCATCTGACTTGGAACAAGGAGCTCACAGAGGTGTGACAGGGGAGCAGGTAAGGGCAACAGACTGTTTTGTGAAATACAGAAGACAGCCCTAGACGTTTTCCTTTGCAGACATGGAGTCTTTCAAGTATAAACTTACTCTATCAAGTAAAATGAGTTTCCTTGTAAATCCAGAGCCACACATAAAAGGGTCCTGACAGGAGGCATCTCCACATGCAGGAAACCCACAGGCCTCCCAGATCTACATTGCACTTTAATGCATCCCCCTGCAGCTCTCAGGTAGCCAACAAAAAGAGGGAGGTTCCCTCCTCCCCTTTCCTATAGCATGCAATATATATGGGGAAAGTCCTTTATTTTATACAGGAAAGGAATTGCCTAACTGTTGCAGCCCATCTTTTTGGTCATGGTGTTCAGGTTTCTTTAGCAGTATGCAGAAAGACTTTGCAAGGAGGACACATGCAGCTTACAATTATCAAGCAGTTATGGATTGGCTAGCAATACAAAATATTGCTAGGATTTAATGAGCAACTCAGACAAGCATCATGCTCACCATCCCTATAAGACACCAGAGGAGTCACTGGTGGCCAGGAAGGCATCAGCCAGTGGGGGAAGGGCTAGCCTCTGGGGATCTCTGGGGCAAAGCCTCCGTATTGCTGGATTGCTTTCATTTCTCAGGTCAATTGACACAGATGGCTCTGATGACCCCATCAATTACCAGCTCTGTTTTTTTTCACTTTAGGATTTTATACCTTTCCAAGTTGGTGTTTATCCCTTAGAATCCTTCTGCATCTAAAAACCATGTCTCAACAAGCTTAGTCCTGTCTGTGACTTTTCTTTTCTTATTTTTCTGCTGACTTTCTTAAAATTGTTTCAGCAATAGCAACCAAGGGGACAAAGGCAGTTGCAGATGGACAGGGCCTCTGGAGGCGGGTTGTGATTCACACAGAGAGAGGCACATATTTTCTGCCATGATCTAGGGAGCAGTAGAGAGGTGAAAAGGAAATGTATGAACAGTATAACATGACATAAAACCCCAACTGATTTTTGTGTGGCATCTCCCAGCAGCAGAAGCAGTTTAGGCATGTCTCAAGGGTACTGAAGAGGAGCAGAAGAGGAGGTAGTGTGATAGGCAGTTTTGCATGGAGGACTATGGCATAGTCCTGTTTCATGCTTGAAGTTTGCTTTCCCTGGGGACAGGAGCCTGGCTGCAGAGGATAACTCTGCCCACAGTGCCAAACAATCAAGAATCCTCCAGATCAATGATGTCTCCCTTTCTAGGTTGGGGTATTTCTGCAGCTCCAACAACTCAAGTGAGAGAAGAAAGGAGATCATGACACAGACAAGGTTCATACTACGGGTTCAACAGTACCAGTATCCTGTGTGCTGGGGAATCAGTAATTAGGAGGCTTCTCCAGGCAGTTCTGCTTCATGCATTAGCCTGGGAATCTGCAGTCATGCAGTGGTTCCTGCCTGGGACACTTGAGAAGTAAACCCAGAGGCCTCACAGAAGAAAGCACACACCTCGTGATGCAGCTCAGTGTGAGATAATGCAGTCTGCTTTTGAGTAACTCACATCTTTCCTCGTGCTTCTGGGATAGTTTCTTTGCATATGTACTTTGAGGGTAGCTCTGAAGGGGAGGAGGGGAGGAAAGAGAGCATGAATGTAGCTTGAGGTAAGCAGACTGGTATTTTTCCAAAGCAAATAAGGCAGGTTTTGTTTTACTACCTTGTTAGCCAATAAGCACTGCAAAAAATTAGCATAATTTAGGATCAGAATCAACCAAAAAGCCCAGGCTACTTCAGGACTGTGGTTTACCTTCTGGTTTTAGAAATCAGACTTTTTGGATGTTGAGTGCCAATGAAGAGTAGAAGTGGCATGGACTCAAGTGGAACAGGAGAGCTGGTAGAAAGATAGAGATTTGGCATGGAGGACAATGGCAAGCACATGCTAACTCATCTTCTACATTAAGGACATGACCAGAGAGGGCCTGCACACCCAGGGTACTCTGTAGGGTTTAAATGCCTGCCAGAGCAGTCTGCAATTGCAACGCCTCCCACCACAAACACTGCAGACAACCATATGCACTTCTTAGGGCATGAAAACACACATGAATAGGTAGCTCAACCATCCGAAGTTGCTGGGCACTGGCACCATGTGGTTATCATCATAGGCCTGGGAAGTAAATTGATCAGGACAGAGTCTGGACCCAGGGGTGGGCAGCAGAGATTCTCCTTAGAAATTTGCTAGGCCAACACATCATTTTGCATCTTGGTGAAGCTCCCTGCCTGGCTGTTCTTACAGCATACTTACCATGAGTGTTTGCATCCTGTTGGTGCCTCCATGTCCCCACACTTCTGCGTGGTACCCTGAGGTTTGATCACTTCAGTCCAGCAATGATGGGCTGCAGCTGACAGGGTTTGCTGCAGAATTCCTCAGCAGCTTTGTCTGATGCTAAAACATATCTCTGTCCTTCAGAGATCTCCTTACCTTCATTGTAATGTAGCTAATCTCTGGTCTCTGCATGAGTTCTATGTTTCTCCTTGACTATGGCAGAATGGGAAGAAAACAATCAAACAAAAATTTTGCCTCTAATTAAAGGAGAGTAGTGTTTCAGGGGCCCAAATCATAGTTTATTTCAAATGATCTATAGAAAGAGGAGTCAAGTCAATGGACCATGGGGTGGCAGTCTGGGAGAAAATAGGTTGAAGGTATTAACATTTTGCTGTGGACAAGTGAGTTACCTGGGACAAGCCATAGCTGTGCCTTCCAACATGTGCCCAAGACAGCTGGGCTGAGTTAGAGCAGGAAACTGTTGCTTTCTGGTATGCCTCTTGGCCAAGAATGTGGTTTACTTGGATAGTGACTGCTTTGGTCAGGCCTGCTCCCAGCTACATCACCAAAACCAGCCTTCAGGATGCACCTCAGTCAAAGCTGGAGTGCTGTCTGGAGAGGTAAGGGTTGAATACAGGTGATGGTCTGAGGGGGAAGAAACATCTCCCCATGGTGTGGCAACAACTGGACATAGAGTGAACCAGCCCCACTGAGTACCCCAGCATCAGCTCCTGGGATGTGCAGAGCATGTCTGTGGTAGTATTTGGAGCTGTGCCAGGTAGGGGTGTGGGTCTGGGTATCTGCACCACAGTAACTCTGCAGCCCTGCTTCTCCATGCCTGCTGTGGCAGTAGCACCACAGGGTCCTGCACCTGCAGGCTAACTGCAGCAAGCTGGGCACCCTACAGCTCCCCAGAGCACTTGGAGGCAAGCTGGGTGAGGGCTTCTTTGTTTCTGTTGTGAGTCAGAGCTGCTTCCCTGTGGCCTCTGCATGCAGATGTCTGAACTTGCAGGCTCCTGCTCTGTGCAGGTGCCATGTTAGCTCCTTCTCAGGCAGCATTTGTGTCCTTTTGCCATGTGCTAGCTTTTGCCCAAGGCCAGCCCTTCCTTCCCTTTCAGCCAGAGCTAAGGTACATAACAACAACACTCCAAAGGAACCGCACTTCCAGCACTGTTTCAATATTGTTTTGCAGTGGCGACAAATACAACATAAAATCTCTCCAACAACTGCATGCTATGTGGTACTGGAAATCGTCTTGTTTTGAGCAACTTGCTAGATGGAAAAACTTGTGCTTTTGGTAAGCAGTCCAATTGTCCCCAGCAAAATAAGAATGATTACCTATTATTTTCACTTCTGTTGTTCATCAGTTATGATAAATGCAGGAGGTCTGTAGGTTTAAAAGATAGAACAGCCATTATTGACTGGGCCATATAATGCAGTTGAGTCATTTTGCACTGAGCTCACAATCTACTCTATAAAGTTTGTGTTTATTCACCCCCAAGAGTCTGGGTTTTCTAAAAGAAACCAAAACTCTTCCATCTGTAATCAAACTGTACTTTGAGTCTCATCCCTTTTTCTCTTCTCTTCTCTTCCCTTTCCTTCCCTCTTTTGTTCAAAGGATGAGAAGAATCAGGTGTTGATCACAAATGCTTGGCTGCAGATGGTGAGTAACCTGTGTCAATAAAGAAAAAAACCCCTTTCTAATAGCAAACTACTGAATGTGATTTCTTAGCTGAAAAGTAAGACTGCTGTCTTTTAACTTGTCTGTAATGTGAAACAAGCAGGGATTCTGAGTCCTTTGAAATTTCTTTAGTGCTCCTTTTAGCCTTGAAAAATGAAATGCAGGAGACTACATTAATCCTTTGTGCAGATCTGTTGGCCTTTGAAGTGTGAAACCAACTGCGTTGTTAGGCCAATGGATGTAGGGATCTAGTAACAAAGAGCCCAAGGTTATGGTCACACCGCAGCAGAATGAGACACTCTTCGAGGGGCTCAAGGCCCTCTCCAAGGCCAATGACAGAGACTTGTTGTGAAGGAGCCAGACACCCAGTAAGACCCAGGCACTCTGCACTCAAAGGGTTCTGGGCAAATCCCCACCTCTGTCTGAAATGGGGAGCCAGGGGTGCCTCTCTGGAGGGCAGGGCACAAAGATCCCCACCACTTGCCCCTGAACACAGAAGCAATGCAGCCATGCTGGACCATGTGGACACTGCTTGGACTAGCTGGTGGGGTGGCCAGGGACCACAAGGATCCCTGTGCTGTATTGCTGCTGGCAGTGCCCATGCACATCAGTGGGAACATTGCCTTCCCTCACACTTTACAAACCTCATCCATAAATGTTCCTCCTCCCTCTTCTACAACCTGCTCCAGCTGAGGAGTGACCTGCACTGGTTGTACAGGACAAACAAAACTGATCTTCACTGAGGGCTTTGGGGGAGGGAGTTTCCCATCAGGTCTGCTGCTGGCTGCATATGGTGAGACCATATGGTGCATATCGTCTTTTCTTATGGCCCGTCAACTGATGGCTTGTGCTCAGTAAAGATGCAGTTCTGAAGGGAAAAGCCTGTGAGAGACTTGAATGATTGAACTTATTCTGCTTTGACCTGAGCAGTCAAATGCTATCTCATGTTAATGGGTGCAGCTGAACGGACTGTTTCTTCCTCAGCTACCTGCTGGGATTTGCAGCAGAAATTAGTTCTTTTCTATTGCAAAAACTAACTCAGACCAAACTATAGGACTACAGGATTGTTAGGATGGAGCCTGTGGGTGTCCTGTCCCTTGCAGAGGTGTTCCTCAGTTATAGCACTGATAACTGTTTCCCTTGCAGACCTCCAACAGAGCTTTGCTGTAAGTCACAAGGTTTGGCACAAAAGCTGTGCCTGCACCTTTCTTGAATAACTGTTTGTGTTGGGGTGGAGGAGGGGGGATTGGAAACAACCCATTGGGATATACCGTTCACTTCCCTACCTGTCATAGCAAGGTGGTTATTCAAAGAATCACCCAACCTTTGTAACAGATTAAATTATTTCCACCAAAGAGGGACTCTCAGACCATGATCCATGTACCACTGATGACACCCAAGTCATTCAAACCACCTCAGCTCAGAAACATTGTGCCTCATGGAGGTGCCTACTGCCAGTGTTTCTGTCAGCCCACCAGAAAAGGTTTGGGATGCCTGGCTTCACACCACAAGTTGGAGGGGTTAGACCCTATATTAAAATACAGCTCGCAGCATTCAGTCATCACACTGTGGATTTCTTAGCATATATGCCAACCTTTCTTAATAATTAAAGCCAAGCATTAAATTATTGTCACACTACTGATATTGCTACTGGCAAAATCCATTCTGTTTCCATAATATTCCAGACAACTTAAAAGACTTTCACCAGCTCATATAATCTCATGTATGTATTTGCCAACAGTACTGGGTTGATGTTTACTTGTCTTGGGATCAGTATGAATACCCAGGTGTGCAGAACTTGCGACTTCCAGCTGACCAGATTTGGGTACCGGACATTCTTCTGTATAACAGGTAAGCAAGATGTGCAATGGCTGGTGGGAGCCTAGAACTAGAGCATTAGATACTGGAAATCACCCATGCTTCACTGATATTCTGGTTTTTTTTGCCATCTGGGGATTTGGCTCTTACTCTTGAAACAGGAACAATAAGAGCAAACAAGCACCAGGTAATAGATTTTTCTAAGAGCCTGTTTAAGTCTTCCTTGCTGTAGTTCTGCAGATGTCTTCTTTACCTTTTCCCAGTGAATGCAGAGAGAAAACAATCCATATTCTCCTTATAATTACCATGGCTCTCCTGGCAAATTATTATCCTGTGTCTGACATAGTGTTCCTGCCTGAACTAAACAGATTTTCTTCTCACTTTCCTCATCACTCATATTTTATAAGTCTCTCCATCATTCCTCTTCCCCTCTGAACATTCTCTGTTTTTCCTTCTCCAGAGCTGAATCCAGGTCTCTAGCCAGCACTTCTGCAGTGTTGAATGAGGTGGAAACTCTCTAGACAGACATTTCCTTAAGGCTTTCTAGGACGAGGGGATTTTGGGTTTGCTCTGACTAACATCTTAGTTTTGGACTTGTTTTTTGATCTGTCACAAATCCCAGATGTTGCACTTCAGCCTTGCCATCTTACTAGATTTTCTCTGACAGTTTTAAGGGTAATGATTTCTAATCATCAAAATTGAATTTCATCCTGTTGGTTTCCCCAGTTCACCAAGATCCATTTTCCATTCCAAGCCCTCACTACAAGATATCTGAAAGAAGCTTGGAGTGACCTCGATTGTTTAAGTGTTCTTTACTTCAGCTTTACTGCTCAATCTCTTTATTCCTTTTCAGTCTCTGAAAAGCAGGCATATAGCCTGGTCCATATTACTGTAGTTTGTTTATAAGAACATGATGTGGCAAAGGTTTTCTGAACTTCAGATATATCACCTGCCTCCTCTGAGTTAGTAAGAAAATTAGATTGATTTGATGCAGTTGGCCCTTGACAAATCTGTGCCAGCTGTTTTCACCTCATTATCTTTGAAGTTAGTCTGATGTGTCTATAATTTCACCTTTAAAAAAAATCAGAATTCTCTTTGATCTTCCCTAATTCACTGAGCCCTTCCCTGTTCTCCACAAGCTCTCACAGATAATTGTAAATGCTTCAGAGGGTATTTCGGCCAGTCCCTTCAGTTCTCAAGAGTAAATGTCATCAGCCCTGCTAACTGGAATCTGTCTTATCTACATGTCTTTAACCTGTTCCTCCCCTATTCTGCCCTGGACTCCTGCCACTGTGCGAGAATTAATTGTGGTGAGCCACAGTTTGTGAAGAGTGAAGCACAGAGGGTGCAGGACACTGCAGCTCTCTGCGCTCTGTTGTTCCCTTTCCTTCAACAGCAAGTAATGGATCTATCTGGTTCTTTGTGTTTTCCTTGTTTCCTAGCAATTATAAAAACCTTTCTTGCTGCCTCTTATGTCTTTTGATTATTATCACTCATTCTGCACTTAGCCTTTTTAATTTTATCTCCTTTGTTTTGTGCTGGGAACAATACTGAGGACTGATGACTCACACGTGAATAAAGAACAGGTCATGGGAGGGATGGAGGATCTGAATTTTCCATATCTGGTTGTAAGACAGGGTGTGTAAGATGGTGTAGTCATGCAACGTAGACCTGCTCATAGCCATTACAGGCAAGGCTCTACGGCATCAGCCAGGGGAACCCTCTGTAGTTAATCTCTTCCCAAGAGACACTCTGGAGCAAGCCTGCAGGCCTGCTCCCTTGAAGAATTCTTGTCCTTGCCCAGCTCATTACTCCCTCAATTTTCTCAGAATTGCTGGAATCCTAAAGAAATTCCCTTTTCTTGGTCCCTTTCACCTGGTTTCTGCTCTTAGAGTCTCAACAAATCTCCTCCTCCAAGCCCCAAATCAAAAACAACTTCTCCTCAGTGATTTTCTCCATTGCTTGAAGCAAACCCTTGGCCCCTCTTCATCCTAAGAGACTGCAGAATTGTTGCCTCAGGCCACCATTACTCTTACAGCAGACATCTGGGTAACAGATAACTTGATTTATGCTGTGAGCTGCCTGATTCTGACGGCAGCCCCAGAAAAATCTCATCCTTCTGACTGTCTGGTCTTTGTGTACAGTTACTGTGACACTTTTGCTCCTTTCAGTTCTGTCTTTGCTCTGACACATCCAACAGCTCTGCCTCTCACTCCTTTGAGGACAATACAGCATGCAACCAGCATGCCTGGGTGCACACCGATGGTGTCTATAAGAAGCCAAGACACTGATCAAAGGTGGACTCTTCACCCAGGCATAGAACTTTAATTCAGATGCTGTGCATTAAATTCAGCCAAGAGATTATTTTTACGTTGACAGTTACTACATCTTAACTCAAACATCAGCTTGCTTTTTCTTTGTTTTGTTTTGTTTATACTGTGTTATAGTGCGGATGAAAGATTTGATGCGACGTTTCACACAAATGTGCTGGTGAATTACTCTGGATCCTGCCAATATATTCCTCCAGGTAGGGCACAGAGAGCATTTGTTTTCTTTAAGTCAATGTGTAGCTTTGAATAGCTACAGTTTTCCTTCATAAATGAAACCAAGATGTTTAGAAGCAGTCTGTGGAAATTTTGCAAGCTTTGTAATTACGGGACAAACCCACTGAAATAATTTAGGTCCATTATCAGTGATGTATTTCCACTTCACAAATCAATAAATCACTCTCCTGAGCAGATTTGCTTAGAACATTCAGAGGCCCAACTGAGGTGTTGACTAAAGCAAGGTGGTGTGCACCCTCATGTCACATTTCATGTGCAATCCAATTAGCTTTTTCCTGAGAGTGGAGAGGCATGTTACCACAGAACACCCCAAAAGCAGCACTCCCTCTGCGGTGAAGTCCTCCATGCCAGGCTGAGGCTACAGCTCTGGGGGAAAAGACAAACTGAGACTGGTCTCAGCCACCCAGACCTGAGTCTCAGCTTGCTTTCCATCTGTACTGCCGATTCAGTGCCTGTAGGGCCCAGCAGCCAGGACCTACCAGCAAATACACAAGCTATCCCTGCAGTCACTCACTGTGGTGGACAAGAAATGCCCAAACTTTGTATCATAGCTTCTGGTGGACTGACCACGTGTCCACAGGGCCCACCAGGGAACAAGTGGGTCTTCCTGATGGCTGGTCCTCTGTTGATCCCTGCCCCTGTGACCTCTTATAGCATCCCTGTAGTTTCACTGGGACAGACCCATGGGTAAGGTTGCACATGAGACAGGAATAAAATTGGCATGTACCAGAGCAGAGCCTTCTCCATTCTCCAGGTAGGGAGGTGATGCAGAGTGTGCCTATATGGGCAGATCTGGTGTCCTGCTCATCTCTTGGTGAGCTACAAACTCCATGGTGAAGAATGGGTTCCTTAAGAACACAAGGAGAGACTAAAGGCAGAAAAAGTAATAATGGAAATCTCTTGTGTAAAGCACAGGAAATCCTTTGGTACTGGGATTTAACTGCTGCCAAACTACTTTGCAAAATTTTAAAGGGAAAAGTTGATAATCAGACCACTGACTGGCAACAAGTGTTCACAGAAGCAGCTAGGTTAATCATGACACTGGAAAACATGGAAGGATGGAGAAGATGGTGTTGCCAAAGTGTCATAAAAGTTTTATTTCCCATGAGTCTGAGAGCAGACTGTATTCACTGCTGCCTTCCATTAGACAAACAAGATCAGTGGAGGAGTACAGAGAAAGGAAAAGAAGGGGACAGCTGTCTGCTGTGAAGGAAAGGCGCAGAGCCAAGATTCAGGAGAAATTGAGAGAAAAGCCTCCATGTCAGTCATTCAAAAATGCCCGTGATGGTGGGAGTCACACTTCCCACAACATAAAGGGACAAATGAAGGGAACCCAGCCACCCCAGAGCAGCAGTGTTTGTGCAGGGACATGGTCTTGCACACATGGTTAAACCACAAAGCCCTCAGCCTTTGCAGCAGCAGGCAAAGACAATAATCAAGGATCTCTGTTTTGGGGATTTTATCTTCAAAAGGCACATCTCAAGCAATTACTGCAAAACATCAAACTCTGCTGAGTTAGGTGACTTAGAGCTGGGATTCATATTAGCTGGTGTTTTAAAGCACAGAGTTAGGCTAAGTGCAGTGTTGGAGATAATTTTCCAACAAAGCAGAAGCTGCCTCTCTTTCACACAGTGCCTCTGAGCTGGCCAGCATGCGGTGAACTGGTGAGGTAAGGTAAAGGCTGAAGGCTGCAAGCCCACAGGGATGAGGATTTGCAGGTATGACCTCTGTGCTTTGCCACCAGCGCTGCCAGTAAGGCAGGCTGTGCAGATCATCTCCCCTACTCTCCAAGCCTTCCATGCTGCTGGATGGCTGGGGGAGCCCCACAGCCACACCTGTGGCCCCAAGAAGAAAGTTTGGAGCATCCATTAGGTTTTTTTTTTTTCCTTCTCTCAGCTGAATAACAAAAAAAAAGAAAAAAAAGGAAATAATTAGATCGTGACAGTATACAAGTATTCGTCTCCTAAAATGCTTAAAATGTCACATGAAATAATGATAGTGGACTAGACATATCCAGAGTGTCTAGGCCCAGGTTAAAATACAGAAGAAAAAGGCCAGCATCAAGCAAGGTTTAGCATAACAATGCATTTTCAAGGGGCATGGGTCTAATGCAGGGCCTGACAAGGAACTCTTTTCAAAGAGCTTGTCACAGTACTTCCAGCCACAGCACCTGGACATCTATGTACTCTATGCTCCTGTCAGGCCCTGCAGCACTGCCTGTGATCTGCTAGGGGCAGCCAGCACTAGGAGACAGGCTGGGCTGCTCCTGGGTGGCCAGAGCATTCTGGGCAACCTACCTCAAGGATGCAGTGAATGAGAGAGGGATCTTCACTGGTGCCCCAGGAAGGGAAGTTACTTCACTCATGGTAGCATCTTCCACCTGCCCTACTTGTTTCATTATGCCGTGACTATATCACTCAGACTTTTGGAGCAGAAACTTGCTCACAATCAGTCGGACGAATAAGGATAGAGATGAACTGCACCCTGCACATACTTCATTCTGACTGATTTCTATCCACAGGCATTTTGAAGAGCACATGTTACATTGATGTCCGCTGGTTCCCCTTTGATGTGCAGAAGTGTGATTTGAAGTTTGGGTCCTGGACTCACAGTGGCTGGTTGATTG
Source organism: Morus bassanus (assembly GCA_031468815.1). Lineage (NCBI taxonomy): Eukaryota > Metazoa > Chordata > Aves > Suliformes > Sulidae > Morus > Morus bassanus. Next base: position 31,485,827 of record CM062600.1, read on the forward strand.
ACCTGCAGATGCTCGAGGCTGATATTTCCAACTACATCTCAAACGGAGAATGGGATTTAGTGGGTAAATCAGCTGGCCTAAAAATATTCAGTAGTCTAATTTTCAAAGGCAAACCCCAAATATATAGAAAGTATCAATCCCACTGGGACATGAAATACAGATATTAAAAGTTTCTATGTAAGAGGCAGGAAAAAAAAAAAGAAAAAAATATCACAGATCAGAGACAACCTTTCAGCGACGTTTGTTGAACTGTGTCTGAAAACACTGTGTTCTGAGGCAATTGCCTGCAACTGAGTATTTAAATGAAATCTACTGGTCATGATGCATCTGAGAAGCTTGTTAGTACTAAACTTGGGACTGTGTCTCATGCAGGTCCACGGAACACTACTGTCACATCTACTCTAACATGTCAATCAAAAACTGATTGGTGTAAAAAACACTTTCAGCAAAATTTGAATAAGCTTTTACAGAGATGAATCTCTTTCACCCAGAAAACCACCAAAGTATCTACCAGTTCATAATAACTGCAAATAACTGCAGTTCAGTATGTCTCCTCTTGCCTTCTGTGCTTTTGAAGATACCTGCATTTTTAAAAGAGTAATCTGTGCCCAGAACTACCTATTCAGAGTGAGCTCCTAGTGAGCTATTTTGAACCCATTTAAGTAGGTGTAAATCAGAAGCAATGCCATGGAAATTCACAGAGCTTAGGCTGCCCTCAGGAGAGCTTGCATAAGGGACATTTCATCTTCTAGTCTGGATATGTAGACAAGGAAATAACTGTCACTGACCAACTGCGTGCAGTAGTTTTACCATTCAGGGCATCTGAGAAATAATAATAAGAAACCTAATTGGTGTTCAGTTTCATGAGAAGCTGAAGGCCTCTGTAGGGAAGTCCTCCTAAAGTCCATCCATTTCAGAGCACTCCTGACTTTTCAGTGCTCCTTTATAGTGGTTATTTCTTTCCAATAACTTTGCGTATCTGATTAAGAGACTGGCCTGTGGTTTATCTGCCTTCAACCCTGACTGGGGGTGGATAAAACAGGCCCTTATCTAGCTCATACAGCAAAATCATTAACACCCCAGGCAAGCCGTGGCCATATCCTTTTTGGAGACTTTGCCATGCTCCTGCCACAATGTACACATTGTCACATCTTTTGTCATATGCACAGAAACAAAAAATGGCTGAGCGATGGTGGCCTGAAAGATATAAGCTGCTGAGTTCTTCCAGCTCCCCTGACCTTTCCTGGGCTGCTGCAGTCCCTGCCACACAGTATCTCAGACAGTCTACTGCAGCTGGGTCACCATGCCCAACCCTGCAGTACAGCTATATTGGACAACTATGTCTCTTAACCTTCAGATATGACAGACTTTAAGCTTAAACTTGACACCTCTTTTGAAAATCAAGCCATATCCTGTTTGTTTTTCCTGACAAAACAAAGGAAATATGTGTAAGAGAATGACAGAAGAATAAGAACCTGTCACACAGAAAATCCACCGCATGGGCTAGTGAACATGACATCAGGTGTTTGTCACCATTCCCTGGATGCAGGAAGGCAGAATGCACGTTTTACTGAGTTAGCTTTGGCCACTGCTTGCAAATCTTTCCTTGTTGAGGTTGGGGTGCTCAGAACTGTTTTGATCTGGCCCAGATGAGCTTTTGTGGCTAAGCCAGGTTCGTATGATTCAGAAGGCATGAAAATAAACACTAGAAAACACAGAAGGTGGACTAAGAACATCTTGCACTGTTGCTTCAGACGTTGCTGAAGACATTGACACACTAAGAGTTACCTTGGCTCATTTAACCCTGTAGTCATGTATTTCAGCTTTCAAACAACATTGAACTGAGGCATGTTGTCCTTTGTCCCCTTTAATGTATTCATTGCTGTGTGCGTCATTGGCCACAAGTGTTAGGAAATGTCTTTTGCCTGGTAACTGATTTGGGGGTGTCTTTTCTCCCTTACCAATTGCCATAGGACACTTCAAAGCACTCTTCAACACACAATGTGTGGTGGAGGTGCCAAATAAACCATCAGTTCTTGGGCCATTCCAAGTGGTTACCCAGGAGTTCTACACCTCTCCCCACTGCTCTGATCACCCTCTCTGTAGGTGTCCCAGGAAAGAGGAATGAGCTGTACTATGAATGCTGTAAAGAACCATACCCAGACGTGACATACACCATTACCATGCGCCGACGCACCCTCTACTACGGCTTGAACCTACTCATTCCCTGCGTTCTCATATCCGGCTTGGCACTGCTTGTTTTCCTTTTGCCAGCTGATTCAGGGGAGAAGATTTCTTTAGGTATGTGCTAAAGAATTAATTTCTTTCGTAAGCACTTCCTATAAAATGGAAAATAAATACCTTGTGGTGCTTGATGAATAAACATTTCCCTGGAGGAGCAATACAAGTACTTGTTTCATTGCAGAAACCAGGTTAACAGCTTTCTGTACGGCATTCACACATCCTGTGCTAAACACTTCTAAAATCTTTTGGATTTTACCCTGGATGAGGCAGAACTTGTCACTGGCACAGGCAGCAGTGATAGTACTCTGTCATCCCTGTTGTTCTGTTCTTTAGTACATCTAAATGCATTTCACAACTGATTAACTCTGTTTTTCAAATAGGACATAATAACACAGAGAGCGTGAAGGGCTATGAGCAGTGGCAGCTGGGCATTGGATTTTCACCTTCCAAGTTCAGCTCCCAAAACACCAAGCCATGAGTCCCCCATGAACACAAAGCAGTGACAGCCAATGAAGGGCTAAATGAGACTTACTGTTGTATGTGTTGATAAAGACAGGAGGGGTGCTTCCAAGAGAAGACAGAGGAGAGCTGGAAATACACAAGAGTGGCCCGGGCAAGACCTTAAGAGTTAATAGTGCACAATTCCAATCAGGACAGAGACCTTTAAATGGTAAAAAGTACCCTCAGTGTTAGTAGAACAATTAGGGATCTGAGCAGCCTGTCTTAGAAGAATTAAAACACAGGCTATGGGGGATACAATTGCTGTCTATGAAAGAGAGGATGGGGACAAGGAAAAGAACTATTTGAGCTGAAGTACAATGATGACACAAAAATAGGAGATAATGTTCATGCATTGACCTTGTGATTTCTCAGCACCAGGGCAGTTAGGTTTAGCAACTGTCTTTCCAGATAGTACAAAGAGCTACTTTTAAAACAGGATGCAGCTTTTTGGAGGGTGTTATATAATATGCAATAGCCAAAAACTAGACTCATGTCTGTGCAAGTATCTCCTATCCCTTAATAATCATCTGGGCTTTGTTTACATTATGTTTTGGAAAAGCAATTTTCCAAAAAGTTTACCAGTTCTGCAAGCTTCATTTCACTATGCAGGAAAGATTTCTCCGTTACTTCAAGAGGAGCAAGGGTTTAGGTATAATTGAGAGAAGTGAAAGGACAGCAGATGAAGTTGCATCCAAAAGTGCTCTCACTTTGTGGAAGTTCTCATCTGCACTGACAGATATGAAGTCATGGGTTTGGCCTAGCTGTAGATCAGGACAAGGTTATATTTAACAGCAAAGACATCAGAGGAGCAGCTGCAGAGTTCATGTTCCTCATTTTTCCCCTCCATGTTCACTCCCTGCAGGTATCACTGTCCTGCTTTCCCTGACCGTATTCATGCTGCTTGTGGCTGAGATCATGCCTGCAACTTCTGACTCAGTCCCACTAATAGGTAAGTTGATTTTCTCTGGTCTGTGCACAATTTGTGATGCTTCTCAAGAGTTGTTCAAAGCCTATTTGGCTCTTTTTGTTACTCTAGTTTTGCCTTTCAGCAATGTCAGGAGTAGATCTCTGTCCAGGCTTTACTGTTTGCATGTATGAAAAGAGCCTACATGAGGGATAGAGAAAGGCTCAGGAAATATCAGATAAGGTGGTAACTGCAAGGACGGAGGGAACAAAGAATCAACACACAACATGGAGATTTGGGTAGGCAAAGCACAAAGCCAACACCACCAGTGCACAGGCATGAATGAGATACTGGAATAGTGCTAAGCCCCTGGCTCTGGATTCACTGAGTCTGTCCATAAGGTCCCTTCAACAGCTCTTTGGATGAAGTTGTGTGCACAGAGAGCTTTTGAAGGTCTCAGTGCTGCTGACGAGAAAATTCATCTTTCTTCTTCCACATCACCTGCCCTCCCTGCTGTTATGCATCTCTTCCCCGCCTGTACTCTTCTTCTCCTCTTCTCTACTCTCTACCCCAAGGGCAACTCCAGGTACTACAGTCAAAATTCAAATATATCGCTGGAACATTTTTAACATGTGCTGAAAATGATGGGACAGATTATCATCTTGTGAACATGGGCCAACAGACATTGTTACTTCTTCTGTTTTCACAGGACCATCCCTTTACCTTGATCTCATGGGGTCTCAGTTTCTCAACTGTAACTGGAGTTATTCACTTATGTCATGTTATTCACTTATGTCATGTTATTCACTTATGTCAGTTATTCACTGACATCATAGCAGGGTAGAGAAAATAAACTTGTTCTGGTTTACAAAATAAAGTATGAACACCACAGGAAAACTCAGAACCTGTTTAAGTATGATCTTCTGAGCTAAGGTCTATCTTTGCATACAAATTGTGACTGAAGTGTACATTCCAGACAGTAGAAATAAACAAAATATTCAACAATATATCTGTGTGCTGATGGAAGGTGCACCTCACCATTGTATAATTAAAGCCTCCTACAAGTTATATCATGAATAGAACAAAAGAGCATTTACTTAGACAATGTCAATATCTCACTTCAAGGATTAAAATCTCAGACGTAACTGTGGGGAAGGAGGGTGACTATGCAACAGTAAGGGCAAAACACCCATAGGCAAGAGTTTCTGAAAGCCGCCAAATAACTTGGACATCTTATTGAAAGTCAGCAGGACTCTTGCCTGAGTCACACAGGAGCTTCCAAAAAACTAACAAAATCTCTCTCTGACTGTATACCTAGGACTCTACAGAGGCAGATACAATTTTAAGAGAAATTTTTTGTGTAGGGGGGAGACACAAGGCATCTTAGAGCAGTCTTCACATAATTTTGCTCTGTATAATGCATAACAAAAGCCATTTGGAATTAGTAAAGGGATGCACTTGCCAATGTCCAGTCCACTAGCTTTAACCAGACCAGCTTCTGCTGTTACAGTCCTCTATTGTAGAAGGTAAGATTTGTACCAAGAAAAGCTGTGAGTAATTATGTATTATTACAGATTCTGAAAATAGATTAATTTCTACTTATTACAGCATAGCTAAATGAACATCACATATCAGGAGAGGGTGAGGGGCAGCAGTGTTGGGGAACCCTGTTGCATCAAGTTCCCCTTCTTCAGGTGAATATTGGCTCAACTATTAGGACCTCTCACATCTTTTCACCTTTTTGGATCACAAAGACAATGAGATGATAAGGGAGTCTTTTCTCACGAATATGCCTTGTTTACAGCATGTATTGTTGTAAGTTTTTTCCTAATGCCCCAAATAATTAGAGCGTATCAAATGCATTAGAAACACACCTCTCAAAGTTGTCATGTAGGTCAAACAGTTTGTTTCTTTCATCTGTTCATTAGCCAGATTTTATATTGTGAAACACTGTAAAAGAATACTCTTTGCACATGGATGCATTTTAACACCCTGGAGACTGACTTCAGGTATCCAGATGAGGGATGTCTAAAACAATCCTGTGGCTACTGTCATCTGATGCTTCCCTGTTACTGCCCAAAAGCAAACTGAACCTTGACACACTGGGGTGCAGTCAGGCTGCATGCTCTGAAACTCGACCATGCTTGTGCAATGGAAGCTCTTGTTGCATAGCATCACAAGACAATTCAGGTTGCAACAGACCTCAGGAAGTGGAAAACTGTCAAAAGCCTTGCTAAAGTTGATGTAAATGACATCTACTGTTCTTCCCCTGTCTGCAAATATTGTCATTTTATTACAGAAGGCAATCATGTTAGTCAGACATGATTTATCCTTGATAAATGCAGGCTGGCTGTTCCCAGTCCCCACCTTCACCCTCAAGTGTCCGGAAGTGTTCCCCAAGGACTTGATCCCCAATTTACACAGGCACGAAAGTCAGAATGATAGTGCTGTAGTTCTCTGGATTGTTCTTTTGGCATTGGAATGATACCCTTAGGACTCTTGGTGACATCTGTCTGGTCCCATGGACTTGGGCAGTTCTGATCTCACAATCAACCCCTGACTCCGTCCTTGTCTGCTGCTGGTTGTTTTCCTCATCCTTGAACCATGTCTCTAGGCACAGAGACAAAGGAGACCTTGATGGCGAAAACTGAGGCAAAGTATGTACTGTCTTGGCCTTATATCTCTCCACTGAATCATCCTCCCCATTCAGCACCCAGCCCATGTTTGTCTTGTTCATCCTTTTACTGTTTGCGTAGTGATAGAAACTCTTCCTGTTGCCTTTGATTCCCTTGTCAGTCTCAACTCCTACATTTTAACAGTCCTAACACCAACCCTAATGCCCAGGCAATGCTTCCAAATTTTCCTTTTGCAGCCTGTCCCTGCTTCCTGTATCCCCCCTCTTCTGCACTGGAGCATGATTTCCCAGCTTAGCCATACTTCTCTCCTGATGTGTTTGCTTATTTCTCTGAGTAATAGAGGGGACTTTTCTTGCAGTTGGAGGCTGCTGTACTTCAAGCGCCTGCAGTTTTCTTGTGCTGCTTTGTCTTTCAGAGCCTCCTCTAGTGGTGTACCAGCTACTAGTTCCCCCAAAAATGAGAAGTCTGCTTACCTGAAGTCCAATGTCTATACTCTGCTCTTCTCATTCCTCACTATCTTCATGGTCTTGAACTCCACTATTTCATAATAACTACAGCCTAGGCTGCCATTGGTTATAATGCTCCCAATCAGTTCTTCCTTGCTAGTGAAGAGCAGAGCCAGCTGTGCACCACCTCTGGTTGGCCTGTCCTTTACTTGTATCAAGAAGTTGTCACTGACATCCTTCAGAAATCCTCTTGACTGCTTGCATTACACTGTTGCCTTTTCAGTAGACATCAGGGAGGGCCAAGTCCCCTGTGACAACAAAGATCTATGATACAGAGGCTTCCCTGATTTGCTTTAAGAGGGCCCCATCCCCATATCCACTGTGTTTGGGTGGCCTGTAATGCACTCCCACCACAGCACCACTCTTGTTGGCCTCTTCACAGAATCTGACCCACAAGCTCTCCAGCAGCTCTCATCCATCCCATAGAGGAGCCTCTCACATCCTAGTGGCTCCTTTCCACAGAGGGCAACCCATGCTGTTTTTGCTGTCTGTTCCCCCTCAAAAGCTTGCACCTAAGCATCAGAGCAATCCAGTAGTGAGGGATGTCCTTCCACATCTCAGTTGTCCCAGCAACGTTATTGTCTCATGACCACACACAGAGTTCCAATTGCTCCTGCATATTTCCCAGACTTCATGCATTTGCTTACTCTGCAGGTGAGCCCCTCCACCTTGTTTCACCATTCCTTTCCTGCTCTGGCCACCCAGCACCATTTTCTTTCCACCCTTGTCCACTGTCTCTCCATTTAAATTTGGGTTGTAATCTCCCTTCCACAGTATTCCTTGTTTAAAAGCCCTGCTCCTAACTCCTTGCTCTGCTCCAGATAGGCAGGGAAAGACTGCTCACCCATTTAGCTTCAGCAGCCAAACAACCCTTGTTCAGCAAGTGCTCAAAGCTGGGCTGTGTGGTTTTACATAATCTTGAGCTCTGAAAAACTTATCCTTACTCTAATGGGGTAGCACAGCCTACTCTATCCACAGTGATCTTATAGGTGATCCCAGATGGGGTATTTTAGCTGCTGAAGTGGATATACCAGGTCATGATCACAATTCTTCAGTGTGATCTCTGGTCCAGTTGAAAATACTCAGGAATCAGTGTGAGGAAAAGGAGGGAGCCTGTTCAATTTTTGAAGAATCAGCATGGTTAGCACCAGGTTACAGGAATAAACAAATCTTCTAAAGCATGTGTTTTGAGGATGCAAGTAATTTGATCTCACAGTAGACAGAACCATTGGTGGTCTGCAGAAAAGCCAATGTCACTGGTCTTCGTGCATGTGGGAGCAGAGATGCTCTGAAAAAGTGACCCCACACACTTTAAAAATCTGCATTATATTCTTAGAGTCCTGGTTTTTAAAAACAAACATGCATCCACACCTACCTCGACCTGGATGAACACTCCCAGCCTTTACTAGTACAAAACCACTAGCGCCAAACATGCTGTACCTCTTACTTTTCTCCACCTTCTGAAATTCTAACAGCTGCTGTTTGGATTGTCTTTGTTGATGGAGCAAAGGAAAGCTGGTCTAATATGACACCAAGAAAAAAAACTAGCTTCTGAGGTCTGGTATATTTGCAAAGAAATGTGGAAATCATATCCCGGTTCCTCTTAGTTGAGGCCACTCTCCCTTGACCTCAACTTAATTTACAATAAATGAAGCACCTCTCAGCCTAAATAATCACAAGGAAGAAGGTGGGGCAAGACATTTGCTTTTTTCTACCTCTCTGCAAAGTGGCTTCCCTCTTCCTTGGTACGTCCTCTGTGTTCTCTCTTCGTAAAGCTGCCCAGAGCAGTCTCTTTTACTCCACATGTGCAATTTCCACACATGATGGACTCCCATTTCTATGTAGCCTTCTGACTGCTGTGTTCATACACATTAAAAACAAGCCAAATTCTTTTCCGTGAAGAGAAAGAGACTAAGTTTGGCCTAGAAATCAGGAGCAGGCTGCTCAACACCTTTAAACACCAGGATCCTGCTGCTCCTCTACACTGCAGGGTGATGGGTAAAGCTCTCCTTTCCACAGTTAGCAAGCCCTTTTCCATGCAAAGAAATGTTCCTGTTGGTCAGGCTGTGTCAGAACATTTGCCCCCTGCTCTCATTCAGCTTTCCGGGGGGCTTGCATTCATATCAGTAACTAGCTACCCCTTGCCCAGCAGCATGTCAGGTCCTGTCCTCCTCCAGGACAGCCTCCCTTTTTGGGGAAACAAAATATTTCCAAAAACCAGTTTTCAGCAGCATGCATATGTGTGAATCAAGGCACAACAATCTTTCGAAAGTTGAAACCTGGCCTTCTGCAAACTCATCTACAGTGCCAAAGGAAGGAGAAGTCTGGGAACCAGAGCAAACATGCCTCTGTTCCTGTTTAAAAAATTAACCACCCATAGCAACAGAAATCAGCTCAGCCATTTGAATCAAAAGCATTAAAGTCCCCTGACATCTACAAACACAACAGCTTGGCCAGAATCCAACACAAGCTGACTGCATGAAGAAGGCTTGTTTCACTACAGGGTCCTGGAGGTCCCTCCTGGCACTTAAAATCTTTAGAGTGTAGCTCCTAAAAGACTTTCAGACCAGGACTATACAGCAGCAGCTGTGTCCTAAACTTACCCTTCCTAGTATAGGTTAATCATGCTTCATGGGAAGTGTGTCTGGCTGTGCTCATGCTTTGACTTACTTTTAATTTCTCTCTTTAAAAATTCTTTTATGAAGAGTCTATGTAAGTAGACAGCTGGAGTTCATTACTAGAGGAAAGGACATACAGAAATGCAGAGAACTACAGATGTGTTAAATGCTTGAAATTACTGGTCTGAGTGCACTAATCACTGGGTAAAATCATACAGCCTGTGTGATACAGCTCATGTATATGACAACAATTTTTCTTCCTGCTTCTATGCACAGATTTGTCTCGCACTACAAAAGCCAGTAACTTCATGTGAATTTCCTGGACTTTCCTGCCTTTACCACGTAACACCATTGCACCTAGTCTAGCACATTATGTAAGAAAGGATATTCATGTCCCGCTGTGTTGATTTCCTGGTTCAGTGACCAAAATGAAATTAAAAAAATACCATTATTTCAATTTGAGCTCTTGTATAAGCTCAGGTCCTGCCGATTGAAACTAAAGGCTTAGGTAATTCATCTGAGAACTACATTTGAGGCATTTAGATCTAAACTGAAAGGGCTTTTTTATTTCTGTAAAGACAATGTGATCCATGGAAATAGCACTGGATAATCAGATCCAGTTTTGGTAATGGTTTTATGACCATCTCTGAAGAAAGGATGAGTTCATTCCTTATGCAATAGACATATGCCTGAATTCCTTTTTTTTAAAGAGCACTGTGCCTCCTTGTTTAGAGTCTCCATATCCCTGACCTGTTTCCTTACACTGTGTTTTCCATTTGAAAGCAACCTTGTAATTAAGGCTACCAGATCATGCATTAAGAAGTCACTAAGGAGGAAGTTCCCCTAAGTCAAGACAGATTCCTAACTGTAACTCTTCCCCTTCATGACTATCCTTTGACTAGCACCTCCTTAAGATTACACAGTTAGTGGTCATGCTTACCCACATCCAGCAGTACCTGATAAAGCAGTGACCAGAATATCATTCACCTTGCACTGCTGTAGGAATGCCTTAAAAAATCAATGTCTCAGTATAAGCTGCTAGTTTGGACTCACAGACTTAAAAAAAATCAGCTCCTAATTACTACCAAAACCAAACAGAAAGACAGATCAAGCCACAGCCCACGTTAAAGTCAGACATGGCCAAAAGACATCTCTGGAAAATTTAGAGCAACGCAGTTATAAGCATAACCAGCACAGCTTCCTAATCCTTCTTTCTCCCCACCTGTAATATCACCTCCAGAGGCAAAAACATTTTTGGGGCACAAGGCACTGAAAATTTGTAGCTGTCCCCACTGTTCCCTCTCCCTCCATGATCCTGGCTTCTTCCAGCACCAGTTGGATTCTTTTAAAGAAGAGACCATTAAGCCCCTGGCCCTAGTAAGCAGCAGGTTCACCTCTTGTTCCACTCTGCAGTGAGACACAGTCTGTGGGGTCCCTCCTCCACCCACCCGCATCCACCTTGCACTCACCTCTGGTTTACTGTGCTGCAGTGCCACTGCCGTGAGAACAGGGTGACACTGTGCAGAGACAGACCCTAAAATGCTTTCTTTGAAAACCCACCCAGCTCTTAACTCCTGTATTGGTCCAAAGCTACTGCAGTCTTTGGGTTCAGGCCCCAGATGGCACAGAAAGTACAGTCACACAGAGAAATAGCTAGGAGCACCAATAGCAGGACACTTTCAGCTTGAGACCAAAACTGCAATAAACTCTTGAGTTGGCTGCTTTTCCTCCACCCCAGCCAGTGCTCTGAGGAAGTATCACTTTCAAAGTACTTTGTCAAAGCAGGTAAGGCATGCTTCTGCCCAAAAGACAAATCTTGAAATGAAATGCTCAGAACTCTCAAGCCAGCCAGATGATTTTTTTCTCCCATAAACACTTTTTACACCTGGAAATTCAAGGCATCCCCTTGCACAGATGAAGTGCTTAATAATTTCTGATTTTTTTCCTTGCCCAAATAACTCCAAAATGCTGCAAATCATTGTTTCCTTCCAGCTCTCTCCAAAATAACACCATTGGTTTTAGGTCAAGAATCTGTATTTTGCTCTAAAAGGAGTTTTATAGCAGAAAGCAAGGAACACCTGAAAGCTGGTGTGTGCGGAGAGTGCCTAAACAGGAACAGAGGGCTCATGAATGTGAGGAACCATCAATTCCTATGATTACAATTCACGTCATGCTTCACACCTTGGCTGGATGTATCAAATAGTGCACAATAAAAATTATCTTCACCTCCAGATAACAAAACTGCATTTCTCTCTGTCTTCTTTTGCTGAGCTCCTCTGCTTGATTCTTTAAAAACCACAACACTTACTTGCTGCTTAGGGCTCCACTATCATGATATATTTTCAGCCATGTCCCCTCCTTGCCATTCTTTATCATGCCTACATTATTTCAGTAAGAATGAAGGTTTTACACTGTGGATAGGTATGTTTGCAGCAGATGCTTGGGGTGATTTCTTGCAGTTAGTCATACAGCAAACGAGGATGCAAATTACTAAGACAAGGAAGCAATGTGGTGCTTTGCCACCTCCAGGAGTTACAGACTGGTTTAAATTGTCAGTGTAAAGCGTTAGTGGTTCTGACTAGAGAGAGAAAATGAGATTAATCTCCTGTTACATTTTCTGTCATCTGCCTGTATGTCCTCAGCTGCTGCCACTTCACTTTAGTCTGCCTCTTTTTGATTTTGTGGAGTGCTTTTCCTCCCTCCCTTTCATGGTCCTGCCAGGTGCCTTGCTGGTGCCACAACCCTGTTCAGCCTCTTCCATGAAACAGATTCTCATTTGCAGCAGCTTTCATGGTTTCAAGCCCCATGATCAATGGTGCTTTTCCCAAAGCCATGAGTCTTGGAGGCTTTTACTTTATTAAGAAAAAAAGGAACAGTTTTACTTTTCAAACACTGAGTTCTATTCTTCAGAAGCAGGTGGGAGGAGAAGAGTTTGAAAACACTGTGAAAATACTGCCCCTGTGCCCTCTACAAGTACCATAACCAAAAGATAGACACAGGGTCCAATCCTGAAGTTTCTCACTCTTTTAAGGCATTTCACGTTTATGAGGGACCTACTGGACTGAGATGATGCTCTTAGCTTTCTACTGTCAGTGAGAGCTAATGGACCACACAAGGTGTCCCAGCTACAGAAAATCTCGACAATGGTGGAAATTGTTTTCCTGCCTATGTCCTTTTCTGTGTACAACAATAAATCAGCCAGCAAGTGAATCTCCTCCCTACCTTTTCATTTCCTTGGTGTATAAGAAACTGCCATCACCCATTGTAGACTGCAACAGCATTTGTCCAGCACCAGCCCTGGTTGCTGCCATAGGAGAAAAGAAGAAGGGTGGTTGGAAGCCCCTGTGCTTGTGTTTGAGGTTTTCTGCAGCCTCCACAGGGTTCAGTTCATTAACCTGGACCATTTCCATAAGGAGCAGCAGTGAATATCTCATTCTGTGCATGCTCTGGGACACTTCTCCCATTTTCTGAGAGTTCACCAGAAGCACTCAGGACTGAATGACTGAAATGACTTGACAGAGCAGCTCTAAACCAGTCCATCATTTCGTATGCAAAACCTGATGTTTCCTGCAAAGAAGGAATACAAACAGGAACACCAGTGTATCCAACTTGATTATTGGGAATACCTGAGCATGACACTCTCCTCCTTCCCCCACTATTTCACAGGAAAAGCAAGACTGTAATTGGTCACAATGGAGAAGCTCTGCCTACCCTATGATTAACTATGTTAACAAATCTGGATAATATACTGCTTTCTCAGTCAGTGTTCAGTGATAAAATCAACAAGGCAAAGCACCCTTCTAGAATCCATCTTGCTCTTCTGCTGTTTTATTTACACTGCTCCTAATCTGTCCTTAAAGTTAATCCAGTTCCACTCAAGCAGCAGATCTTCCAAAACATCTCTAAAATAATCCTAAGGTGCTTCTCTAACATCAGATAACGGCACAGAAGGTCCAAAACCAGTACTGAAAGCCCCTCAAGTTATGAATTATGAGCCATTGCCATCCTTTTGATATAGGTGATGTCAGAGGATGCTTGGAAGAACAAATATCTGTTCTCACTCATTTTTTAAAAAGACTTTCTGGCTATCTGTAGTTGTATTAGATCTGTATCTGTTATGACAACAGCACCTGATCATCTTCTGACAGTGCTGGGACTGAGGCTGATAACTCCCAGATGTTAAAACACCTGTCCAGGTAGCGTGTTACATCATGCCTCCTTTGGCAAAGAAAGGGAAGAAAATCAATTGTAGAAGTGCAAATACTTCATACTACTTGAAAGAGACCAACTGAGCATCCAAACCAGCTTTTCCATTCACACACAACTGCTGAAGAAAGCAGCATGCGGGTTTGAAAACACATGAAGAGCATCTAGTGCAGTGCATACCAGTGCAGACCTCAGTATCCCAGGGGGATGTTGCTGTGTAAGTCAGGGATATTGAGGGGCTCCAAACACAGGTCTTCTGGTCCCTTTTCCTGGCCCGTGGCAGCTGTCCAGGGCAGAGAGCACAAATGAGCCAGTTCCCCTCTGGAAGGGGGTCAGTCTTTTCCCAGCTGTGCCTCAGCGCAGCTGAGGTACAGCAACCAGGCCCCTGCTCTTTCAAATGCACTCCAGTCTGGGATTGCTGTTCCTGACACTGCCCATGGTGAAGTAATTTGTTAAAGCCTCCAAGGTAACCCATCCATACCAGGGATGATCTAGTAACCAGGAGCTCTTAAGTAGCATACAGAGAGATGCTTTGTGAGAGTTGCTGAGCATTTCCTTTCTGCAGTTTAAATTAAAGGGGCTGAGCTTCTTTGTAAAATCAGATTTGCATTTACCACTGCCAACAGACACACGTAGGTGTAAGGCTTTGAGAGAGCAGCAGCTTCAAAGCCCTAACCGTATAAGTGCTGTAGGCTTTAGGACGGACCCTAAATTACTGGTGAAAAAAGTCTGATGGCTGGACTGTGGCTGCTGCTTGGGAGAGCAAAGCTCACTGCTTGTCTCCTGTACTATATCTCACAAGGTAGCATCCTATTTCTGTGCTCAGCAATGTCAGTGGAGGACCAGAAATAGATTTCACTAATTCAGGGCCGTGTGGGTCTTGGGTAGGATGAATGAAGACTGCAGTGCCGTGGCTCCAAGGAAAGTGTTATCTATACACATGGTAGCTTGATCCTTTCAGCAGCTAGGTACCTCTGCTCACAGGGTTGCTGGGAAGGTCAAGTCATGGTCATATTGGAGGGGGTGCTAGAGGTGAAAAGGGACAGCAGCCCTTGTAGCTTTCACCATGTGATGGGTTTGATCTGGCTGATCTGAGGGCTAAAGACTGCCAAGAACAGAGACGCCAAGCCAGCAGACTGGAGGAGGATTAAGGCATGCTTTTACAGAGGTACATGGGAGACAGCATAGAATTCTTCCCCACCAGTTCTCCTGAGTGCTGCAGGAGGACCATGTTTTTCTGCTGCAGAGAAAGAGAGAATGTAGGATTAAAACCTGGAAGGGAAGATCAGGAAATGCTGAGTTGGTATGGACACCCTTTCAGACCCAGCACTATCTTGCTTTGTGGACGTACCCACTCAGTTCTGGGGCCTTTCCTTCCCTTACAGGTAAACTGTCACTGAACCCAGGCCCAGCTAGGTCTTGGCCATCCCTCCCTGTGGCTGTGCCTCAATGCAGGGTCTGGATTGTAAGCAGAAAGTCATGTTTTCAATCAAAGAGACCCATGGGCAGAAGATCTAGCAAGTCCTTTGTCAACAATGGCTATTTGGTCTGTCTTGTCTTGCCACAGGAAAGGAGGCAACAGCCTTCATCATATCTCCAACTAGAGATGTGAACAGCTAACGTGACAGCTAGGTGTGCCAGCCATTGCTACTTCCTTCATCTCCTTTGTTGCAGAGGCTTATCAATATGAATCAATCAGATATTATACTCCAATGAAATTTATTTTAAGTAAGGTCAGTTCAATGCTCCAATGAATGTTAGTTAATCACAGGTTCAGGATGCCAGGTGGGAACTATCACTGCACAGTCAACTTAAGAATTCTTAAGGTGTTTAGAATGAGGATCCAAAATTTGCAATCATTCACCTAAGAAGATGAGAGTTCTCAGCCTCGAGGAGTTACCTTAGGCGGTCTCTATAAGGGCGAGTGCACCTGCCACACCCTTTCACTGCTGGTTCTTCAGGGCTGGCAAAATTCAGTAGCCCAGCCTACTCCAGGGCTTTGGAGCTTTCTCCCCCTGAAATGAATACAGCACCTGCACCTACCTGAGCTTCCTAAGTCTACCTGCCAGTTCTCATTTCACAGATATCTTGTGACATTTGATTGTCTGACACTGATAATAGGGCTGAAGTACCATGCCCTATTTCCTCCATCCTTACTTTCCACCTGAAAACTTCACTGTACCTTGAAGAGGCCCCTACCCCTGCAAAATGCGGGTGTCCTGGTTTTGGCTGGGATAGAGTTAACTTGCTTCACTGTAGCTGGTATAGTGCTGTGTTTTGGATTTAGTATAAGAATAATGTTGATAACACACTGATGTTTTAGTTGTTGCTAGGTAGTGCTTACACTAGTCAAGGACTTTTCCAGCTTCCCATGCTCTGCCAGGTGCACAAGAAGTCAGGAGGGGAGGGGGCACAGCCAAGACAGCTGATTCAAACTGGCCAAAGGGATATTCCATATCATATGACGTCATGCCCAGTATATTAACTGGGGGGAGTTGGCCGGGAGAAGCAGCAATCACGGCTCAGGGACCAGTGGTGTCAGTTGGCAGGTTGTGAGCAGTTGCGTCACTTGTTGTTTGTTTGGTTTTTTTCCCCCTCCCCAGGTTTTGCCTCTCTTCCCCCCCCCCCCCCCTTATTTTCCTTTTCATTATGTTATTATTGTTATTATTGTTATTATTATTATTATTATTACTATTACTCTTTTATTTTCATTATTAAACTGTTCTTATCTCAACCCACAAGGCTTCTTACTTTTGCTCTTCTGATTCTCTCCCCCAGTCCCACTAGGATGGGGGGAGTGAGTGCACGGTTGTGTGGTGCTTAGTTGCTAACTGGGGCTAAACCGTGACAGCAGGTGATGCACACCTAGCCATCTTCCTTGCCTATACGCAGGCAAAAATGTAAAACATCTTTCTTTACGTGTCCACAGGCCCCCTACAGTTCCCAGTCTGTTCCTGAGAGAACTGTTTTCCCTGTTTACTACCAGGTCTCCGTAGTAGTTTACTGACCTCTGTTCCTGGGTTTACAGCACAAAGAACCTCTGGTAATCATTGGCTAGGATCTTGAGTAAGATAATACCAAGGTGTTTCCAAGTTCAACCAGGTGACTACTTTTCTAAGGATCTGTGAAAAATCCTAGCCAAAGCCATTTTAAATGGGCCACTTCAGGCCTTTGAAGTCTGGTGGCATCAAAATGCATAGAAAGTATGGATTTTATGTAGTGACTTACGGAAGTAATTAAACTAGCAATATCAACACTGCTCTGTTTCTGCTACATGGGGCATACTGCAGTCAGATCAGCCAGCTTCCCTGAAACCTGAGTTCCTGGTTTGCTTTGCTTCTGCCTGGCTGTTGGCTCTGTTCTCTCAGGAGTAAGTGCAACAGAGACCTTTCAATTCACCTCACGCTCTGGACTATTCTTCTAATCCAGCTGCATAATTCATTTTGCTATGGAAAGCCATGCCCACCTTTTGAAGCAATTGCAGTGTTTGTTTCAGGAAGGCCTGAGAACCTCATTATTATGAACCAGCTTTTTGCTGCTGAGGCAGTGGGAAGTGTTATTAAGAAACGGAGCCAGAATAAAACTTGCCTTGGAGCCTGAATTGAACTTTTGACTTTTCTCTGCAAGCTGCAGAAGGGAGGACTGAAGGTGGGAGGAGGCTGCAGTCTGGGCAGTGTCATGTGCTCTCCCACATCGCCCCATCCTATCAGCCAATGGTAATGCTCCCTGGTATTTTGCCACAGCAGCCTTCAAATGTCATTAGCCCTGTGACTAACTTCTCTTAACACTCCAGTGCATCAACCTCACTCCTGGCATGAGGAAGTTGTACTGCCACTTAGGATATATGGTTTCAAGTCTCGTTTCAGGCATTCAAGAGCTTGATTTCTTTCCTGTGTGGCAGGTTTAAATTTAGCACTCAGCAAGGGTGTAGCATGCTTTCATAGGAACCAAAAGAAGTGGTCTTGAGGGCTGAGAAGGGTGCTGAAAAATATGCCTAGTCCCTTGTGAGCAGTGGTGGGGTGAGGGAGGGGGTCTGTTGACACTTCCTGAGGGGGTCCAGTGACACCAGGAAGACAGCATTTCCCTCCAGCAGCTCTGCTGGTACTGTGGGGTGGCCTTGGGCTGGGAATGCTGGTGTTCAGTTGGTCTGGTCAGCTCAGCTCCTTGGTGTCCTGGCAGCAGGCAGGTAGCAGGTCTTTAGTAGGGGGCCCTACATTCCTCCCTGGGAACAAAAACCAAGTAGTTTATGCCTTTCACTGGTTCTAGCCCTTCTCTCATTGGAGAGGAGGGAGCTGGGCAGATAAACTGAAAACCAGAAAAGGCCTCAAATGCTCCATTGAGGAAGACCAGAGAAGAGGATGTTTGGATGTGACGCAGTGCTCCTCAGATGTAGATCTCAGGGCATGGCCAAGGAATATTATTTGCCTTTTGTTTGTTTTTGCCCCTCCTAACAAAGTCCTCCTTTTACTTGCAGCTCAGTATTTCGCTAGCATCATGGTCATCGTTGGTCTGTCTGTGGTGGTAACAGTGCTGGTTCTGCAGTTTCACCATCATGACCCGCAAGCAGGAAAGATGCCCAAATGGGTAAGCAGCTTTGGTGGTAAATATTCAACAGCCTACTGAAAGAAAAAATTAATCTAAAAGCTATAGTAAACTAGTTATGGATGAGGGGCAGAAGTTGTTCTCCATTAATCTGAAGAGTCAGCTCCAGAAAATATGTGTGACACTTATGTTTGCTATTGGAAGGAAAGAACAAAAAAACTAAATTTGATTTTCCATTAAAAACAGTATCTGTTATTTGGGTTTTCTGTTTAAACTTACAATGGGGTGGTTGAATCATGGCAGAGTAATCTTGCTCTGCACCTGCTTTGCAAGTGCTAATCCCATTGGAAACATCTTTGATTTCTTACCCAGCAGACAGGAGTACTCATAAAATGTGACAGACATTTCAAAGCACTAAACATTTACTGGTCTCTTACTGGGCAGTTTGTCTGCTTTGTTCCCTTACAGAGATTCTCACTGCAGTTTGTGACAGAGCTGTAATCTCCCAAAACAAAGATGGGAGGTGAAGCCAATTTACTTCTGTCTTGCAGCTGTTCCAGTTGTGAGCTGGCTCCCTGAGGTGCTGGTAGATCAGGAATCCCAATACCTCAGTGTAGTGAGGGTGTTGAATAGTGAGCTTAGCTATGCTTCTCACAGCTTGGAGCTCACTGCTACTGTACCAACAGCAGAAACAGAAAGGCAACGCTGTTGGGCTCAGTCTCACTGTGTTGAGGAGACCCCTGGACTTCCCTGGCTTGGATATCTGCTTTCTGCTGAAGCAACATCCACTAGTCTGTGTGGAAAAACAATTTTGTCTGCTGCCATCTGCTCAATTCTCAGTGCATTACCATGTAGATCCTCTTCTGTTAGCCCAGCGAGGTCTGGCACCAACGCCAGCTGGCTTTCAGGAGGAATGTGGTTCCTTTGGATTTTCAAGTTAAAAGAAAATGATGCTTTTTTTTCTTTCTCCTTTTCCTAAGAATAGATTTTTGAATAAGCAAGGTATGTTTTGTATTTACAAAAAGGAAAGGAATGAAAGCAGAAGCAGATACAAATAGTCACAGTCAACTATCTACCCACCCTGGTTTCACAGAAATCTGGTTGTAGAGCATCCTCTGGTATCTCATTCACCACATTTGTCATGCTAGACAATTATCCTGACATGATGTTAAATGTTACATCATTACCAATGTCAGCATGAGTACAGAGCAACTTTCTAATTTAGCCTCTCTAAAAATAAACTGCAGCATCAATGCAAATTAAAAAAAAAAAGTCCAGTAGCAATTAATCATAGTAACAATTATTTCTTCAAGTGCTGTATCATTTAAAATCATCTTACTTTCAAGACAGCAGAGCATGTGAATTCTGGATGAACCTGCATGTAAGCAACACCTCAGGGCACAAATCTGGGTAAACATGCTTCAGATGTCTACATGGACAGGGTATGCAGCAGCATAACAGCCCCACGGACAATCTTTTTGTTTCATCTGCTCTTCAAGGAGCCTAGAAACAATGGCTCATGTGAAATCTGTTCACAGGCCTTGCAAGTCAGCTCTTGCTCTCTACCAGTCTCTTGCTCTCTTGGCTGGAAACACGTGTGCAACTAATTCTCACTTTTGAGGAATGTTGCTCAATGGCCTGACAGCTGAACTGGCATACATTAAAAAATACAGTCAGGAAGCGAAGACTGTGGAAAACACTACTGGGAAGCACAGATGATAGACTGTGAAAGCTGTAGACCAGGCAAGCTGACAGGGCTGAGAGATGTCAAGAGAAAAAGAGTGAATGCCAAATGTGTAGAGAAGAGGCTGACCCCACAAAAGTGGGCATTAGTCCTCTGCAAGGCTCAGTCATTACAATTCATGGCAAAGTCTGATTATTTTTTTTTTCCTGTCCATCTATGTCAGGTGTTTCTTACAGAGACACCCTGAAAGATTTTTGCTCAATAAAATCCAGGAATCTAAAATAGCCATCTGCAGAAAGAAGGAAATTTCCTACCTGAAATTTGCAATTCCAGTCCCAACAGATAGCCCCACCATTTACTTAGTCCCTGTACCCTCCTCATCCTGGCAGAACCAGATGTCAGTTTATTGCAAAGCTCTAACCCTGATTAATTGTTACAGGATTGTTCTCACCTCCTGCTTAAATGGAATTGGCTGCTGGAGGAAGTTGCAGGGGAAGGCATTGGCTTGTGTGGGAGCAGCTCCAGACCTAGAAGATTTAACTGACCGCATTGCCTAAACACCTGCTTTCTAAACTATTTACAGTTGAGCAGCTTCTTTCCCCTGCTTGTCTCTCAAGCACTCTGTGCTTGGCCTTTGAACCAGAAGAAGGAAGAGATGTGTGTGTTAGTATTTAGCCTTTCTGTAGTTGCTCGCTTCTTCCCTTACTCCACTGCTGAGAATTGTGTCTCTGTTTTCCAAGAGAGGGGTTTAAATCTGGGGTGTTCAGTCAGGGCATTTGTTGGCTACCTGACACTTTTGATAATGTCTGCTGAGCTAGCATGGAAAAGAGCACTGAAGAAGGTCCAGCTAAGGAGCAGTTTGGGACTGGATAATATCAGGCATGTGTTACAGCTCCATCGACCTACCTCTGCTGACAACAGAAACTGTTGCATAGGTGAGAGATATGGAGAGACCAAGCACAGAGAGAAGAAAGGGTTTTGTGGGAAAAGGTAAGAGCACTCTGGCTCTTTGCTGTGCCTAAATCAGGTTTGTCAGGTTTCAGGCTTTTCTTTTGATATGTTTTAAACCTGGACATGCACAGATTTGCTCAGGTGCTGATGCCCCTTATCAGGAGAGCTTTAATTGGAGAGTATCCCTTCTGGACTAGGCCAGGCAGGTGCCTGTGATGGGAGCTAGCAGTGCAGCTGTATTATGGTTAGGAGAGTACCTTGGAGGAGAGGATCACAGCAGGGTTAGGCTGTTGACCTCTGAGGGCAGGTGTACCTGTGTCCTTCCTTCACAGAAACCCAGGTTTGATAATGTAGGTGAGAACATAGATTCATACCATCATGCTCAGGCTGTTTTCAACAAGCCCTGTGCTGCAGCTGTCTCCTGAATTATTTGGTATGACAAGAATAGATAGATGCCTGAGTGTCTATGTTTTCAAGGAAATAGGGCATTTGGAAGCTCAAGCAAATTAAAAGCTGTGTTGCTGTCCTCTCTGTATTTATTTTTCTATGGGAAATGGGTTTGGTTGTTTTTATAAATGTAACTTCCCTAAGGAGTAAGCATGTTGTCTTGAAAGAAAAAGTAGCATTCCTGTAGAATAGAGCTTTTTCACCTCCTGTCTCCTTCCAGAGTTAAGGCAAACATATTAACATTTTCTAATAAGAAAGTTTGTCTGGTTTAGTATTTTGGAATTTCACAGTACTGGAGAACTAATTTCTCTGTCTCTTTTGCCACTGACACTGCTGAAATATTGCTAGCAATTAAAGATCTTTATTTTGTTCCATGATGTTCCATTTTGTGTCCATGAGCAGTCAGGACATTGTAATTAAGTAAGTTCAATAAAATCCAGGATCAGTTTTTTAGGCTGCCGTATTATAGTTTTCCATTTGCCTGTGGTGACCGTAGAGGAAATAATGAAATATTTAAAGATCCCAATGAAAGCAGAATAATATGAAACACAGTAAAACAGTCTTTCAGGATGAAGAATAAAAGATTCATTAGTGGGAGAGAAGCAGAAATGCTCACAGGAAACGGCATGGGGCTGTGACCCAAAAGAGCTCTCACTGCACAATTTAAAAATTGCGTAACCATCTCCCACTGGTCATTATTTTTGGCTTTTACTATTATTATTCCCATCTGTGGTAATTAATGTTTCCTCCTTTCTGAAATTATGTTTGACATTACAGCAGCAACTCAAAGTGCTACCTGTAATTTCCCCCTCCCTGCATCTGTACTGTGCGAACACAGGAGACATCCTGCATCTAAAACAACTCTGGAGGCAAATTGTGGTCCTGAGACAAACACGGCCAAAGTGACTGGAGCAGGATCACACAGGGAGTCCTGGACCAACACTCAGAAGTGAAACCAGAGGTCAAGTTTGTTCTCTCCTGGACATCAGATGATTTGACTTGCAACCAGAAAGATAAAGTCATTAAAGAGGCTACCTATCTTCCCAGAGGGACTCTCACAAGCACATTTTGACTTTTTCATTACATAATGACTTTATCATTACAAGATTTTACTGATTTAGTTTGCTGCCCTTCACACAAGATGCTACTGATTTCACAGCCTTTTTACTGCCTTTCACAGCAAACAATGCTAACAATAGGAATCATAGCAGGCTCAGATTTCAGACAACACACCTGAGGATCAATTCACTGGAAAAAAAATGCTGGATGCACTCTCTGGAGTTAGTTTATTTGATGCCCTTGGCAAGAAACATATGGGGAACAATCTGCCACGTGCAGGTTAGAGCGCTTTTGCAATGTGCCAGAGCAGTTGTACACCAGAGCACAGGGAAATGACAGCAGTTGCTAGTAGCATTCAATTTAATTGATTTACTATTATTCTTTTAAAAAAAAAGCCTGCTGTATTATGTAGCTGAACTCTTCAAAGGAGTATTAAAATGGCTTTCAAATAAAAACAAAAAAACCAACAACCAAGGCTGTTTATTTAGACTTAAACAATAGAGATGGGGTGGAGAATGTGCTAAAAACAGCTGTTAGTCTGTGGTATAGGTTTTTTTTTTTCAGCAGAATCTAAATTGATTTTACATTTATATGTAAATTGTGCAATATTACATATTCATACATATGTGTAATATACACATACATACATACACAACTCATACATACATACAAAACATTGGTCCTCCCAAATATTTAAGAGTATCTCTTTCCATACTATCTGAGAAATGGTTGAAAACCGTGCAGCCAATTTTGTGGCCTCTGCTCAATTAGAGAGATCGGGGATGGTTTGCTAAAGATAGGACTTCAAGAATCATTGTGTAAAGTAAGATTTTACTTCTCTTTTGCTTTATAAGCTAAGTGGGCATTGAACACCTCTATGTTCAAGACATATCCAAAAAAACATCATTCTTGGGAAGAAGCCAGACCCCAAAAAATGCATTTGAAAGCAGTGAGTCTTTCTGAAGTACCATACAGACTATTATAGTCATGAAATATTTCAAAAATGTTTAAAATGCACAAAAGTTCCCTTTATTTTTATTATGATCACTCTCTTTCAGATCCGTGTCATGCTGCTGAATTGGTGTGCTTGGTTTTTACGAATGAAAAAGCCCGGGGAAAACATGAAGCCACTCTCTTGCAAAAATAGCTATCCCAAGCACCATCTGTGTGTAAACAGCATGGAGATGAATGTCCTACCTGGGCACCAGTCCAGCAATGGCAACACAATCTATAGCTACCATGTGATGGAAAATCTGTACGGCCCCCAGAAGAATGATCTGGGTAGCAAGAGCGGAAAGATTACTTGCCCCTTACCAGACGATAATGAGCTTGTTCAAAAGAAAGCTTTAAGGGATACTATTCCAGTGATTGTGAAGATCCTGGAGGAAGTTCAGTTCATAGCAATGCGGTTCAGGAAACAAGATGAGGGTGAAGAGATCTGCAGTGAGTGGAAGTTTGCAGCTGCTGTCATAGACAGGTTATGCCTGGTTGCATTTACTCTTTTTGCCATCATTTGCACATTTACAATACTCATGTCTGCTCCAAATTTTATAGAAGCTGTTTCAAAGGATTTTGCATAAGAATTTTCAGAGATGAACATGATATGATGATTGCCAGTAATTTTGCTAGGTAATTTAACCCAAATAGAGAAGTGTACTTATATGTGCTAACATACGGAGAAGGGGATGAAAATCATTTCAGGAGGTAATTATGCCTGATGTTAGTGATTGTAGTTACTGAATAGTAAACATATTGATCTCTCTTACTTATTTCATAGACTAGTTCCATGTGTAATTATATCATGGTCTGTGACAAATGATAGATAAGAATTCAATTAGAAGTTAACACTAGTATCAATGTGTTACTATGAATTTGTGAACTTTTAGATACTGTTAGTAATTTAACTGATCATCGATGACTAAGCTTTACAACATTTTGTTGGTTTCAGTATATTTATGTTTTATCATTTTTGTTTAGTGTGGCTGTGACATTCACTTCTCAGATATGACAGACATATCTCCACAGTCTTATATTATACTGTATTTACAAAAATAAACTAACATCATGTTAGCTCTTACTAGTGCAGTGACTGGAATGTTTTCTCAGTAAATATGTTAACAGAATATATTTTTCCCAGAATATTACTTCTTTTTTTTTTTTTTTTTAATTTAGGAAATGCTGGTTGTGAGGTTGGGAAAAAAATTTTTTCTCCATGCTGACAGTCATAGATATCTTTAATGGTGCCTTCTTTTAGGCTTAACTGCTCTTAGTTAAGATCTACCACTGCTTAACTGTGGCTGTCATCTTGAAACTCTACTTAATTTCAAATATCTCTGACACCATTGCCAACCTAATACCTAATACTGACTAACTCTGTGTAATTAGGGCAAAAATCTTGGCTCTGCAGAATCTGTAGGAAATTTGCCACTGATTTCATTAGACTCAAATTTCTTATTTAGTCTACACCACTGAAGTAGTAATTTTTGAAAATGTTATTAGTACTTTCCCCTTTCCCACTTGGTCAGTATGGCTTTGTTAGAAGGAGTGTGTAAAAGATTAATTTTATTTGGTAAATTTTAAAGTAGCAATGTTTATTATCAATTTGCTGTCCGTAAGTGCTGTAATATAATATTAATTATAAATAATCCAATTATGACACTTCCTTGGAAGAGAAGGGCAAAAAACCACTATTCTCAATGCAGTTTCTTTCCACTCACTACTGTGGGTGGAAATGACACCTCCGTTGGTGTGATTTTGTCCACTGATCACAGCAGAGCTACAAAAGGACGTGGTCTGATGTAGACACCTTTCCTCTTTGGGCTAACACAGCACTTTTCTGAATGTTCACTAAAAGAAAACAACAACCTATTATCTTCTCTGGCTGACTTTGAACTTCCTGTTCTTCCTGTGTTAGTGTACCAAAATTAATGTTTCCCATATCAGCATGATGGGATCCTTCCCACCATCACTGTTGGAGAGAAAGAAACAGATCATGGCACTAGTACTCAATGGAAAGTATTTCCATCTAGGTGATGGTGAAGCTGGTAGTTCTACAGACTGAAGGAATATGCAATTATTTATTTTAGGATAAGGTGCTTGAGATTTTCCACTCTTGCTCTTCATTAGGTGGTGATGGCTCCCTTTAAGTAGAGACCTTACTGTAATGCTATCTCTGTAGCTGTAAGATTAGATCATCACACCAGTGGATTTATCATGCTGCTTGGAGTTGTGTTCGAAAAAGCATCTAAAAGCTATTGGAGGTCCTGACTACAGTGACCTGTTTTGCTTTTGCACTTCTTGACGTTACTTCAGTTCCGGGTGCAGCTCAAAGGGGTAACAGTGGCTTATTATAAGAGCCTCTACTGAAAAATTCAATCCTTATTTCAGAGAGATCTTTTTTTCCTTTATAGGAGCATTAGTGCTCTAAGTAGCTCTTTCTGAGCCTGCAGGAGAAAACTCCCATGACTTCTGCTTCTTTCTCCTGTGTATTTTGCTACTTCTACTTACAAAATTGGCCTTGCTGAGGTACAGAATTCAAGAGGGGTTTGCCTTATAGAAACACCTAACCAAACAGCAGAACTGGTCTGGGGGTTTGCGTTAGTGATATCAGGCTCTGCTGTTGGACAGCAGCTGAAATGCTCATTGTAATTCATTGCTTTAGTTATGGGGACAACTGATAAATAAAAAGTCTAAATATCCAAATGCTTCTGCAGCTTGTGATGCCGGGTGCTAAATGACCTTTAGAACACTTGCTCAAGGACCACTAATATTTTTGCTTGAAAATCTCAATTTTTGAAAGTAATCTCCAGTGACAGGATAAAAAAATAAAAGCTAATGTTAAAGCACACCATCACAATAACTTAGCATCTTCATGCAAAGCATCTTTCCTCACATGAAAGACAGAGTTGTTGTATAAGAGTATTTTTAAGTGGATGTATACATCTTAGGATCAGAAGGAGAACAGAAACTCTCTGAAAACAACAGCTGAAAATTAATTTCAATCACTTTTTATTTTATAAAGTCCAGTGCAAATAAAAAATTCCATTAATAGATTACTACGTTATGCTGTTAGATTGCCAGGGCTGGGTTGTCTCTTACAGAAATGTCCTAAAACTCAAATTGATTTAACGGTATGCAGTTTACAAATCCTTACACTGGACTGAAACTACGTGCTGCTTACTTTTTCATATGACAAAGTAAGGCAGATCCTTTTGATATCCAGTTGTCACTTGGTCTTTTGGGAGGTAATAACACTGTTACTACAAAACTTGTAGAATGACCTAGTGTAAAATGGCACAGAAAAAGGATAATTGTGCATACGGAGCATTGCAGAATAAACTGCAAATGCATTTAAGATTTTCCTGAGAATTACAGTACACTTGGAAAGATTGATGCATCGTCTGTATATACTGATTCACAGCTGTTCATGGCATCACTAGTTAGTGTCACAGAGTTATCTGACAAGGATTTACATAATTCTAAAAGAAGGAAAAAATCCCAAATCAATTGCAAAGGGTAAATGACAACAAGAAACTAACCCATAACATCCTCTACAAAATCCAGGCACTTAAACAAACATTACATAAAGAGTGATGGTCTTACCCTCCCCTGGTAACACAGGAACATGATAGTAAAGGTCCTTGTGCACCTTCTTTTGCTGAGGAGTACCTTATTTCCCAGAAGGCATGGTAGATTTCTCGTATGGAGGGATTCAGCGTAAGAAGCTGAGAATCTCCTATCCTCAAACATAATTTAAACTTTTACTCATGGGTTACCAGTTTTTTTGAAGTGTCTTAACTATTTTGACTCAAATACCTAGATATACCTGAAACAATGTGTTTTCCATTCTTGTTAGAACACGTTAGTCACCCTTGAAAGTTTGCTATTTTATCTGCCACCATGAGAAGTTTGGCTGTATAACTTCCAACAGTGAATATCAAGTATTTATTTACTACAGTAAAGCTATATAGTTCTTTCAATCAACATTAACTTTTTAGTAGTGACTATAATAAAGAAGTAGAAGATCATGAGCTAAAACCATTTTCTTATTCTAAATTACCATGTGCCCAGGATAAGGTGATGATATAAATCTGAAGAATGTTACTGAAGAACAGGACTAATCTGGGATTTTAGACAAGAGAGTCAAATACTGTGAAAGCCCCACAGAAATAAAAAGAAGTGAAACCAGTTGAAATTCCTTTCCTTTTGTGAGGCTCCTCTTGGCAGAATTTGGAAGAAAAATATTGAAACTTTAATAAACACTTGGAAAGAGTATGTCTGGGTTAAGAGGTTGGGCTGAGCGGAGATCATTTGTCTAGAAGACTTCTTCTTCCCAGAATTTTATCCAGTTTGGAATTATAAGCAAAACAAGGGTTTCTTAGTCTTTTTTTTTTCTCTTAATGACATGCAGTCTAAGGGAGAAAGGACACAAAACATATAAAACTCCAAATTTCAATTTAGTAAGAAAGCATGTACTCAGAAAGCTGGCTCCCTTTCTTTCTTGTTGAATGAACTGGAGGCTACTAAAGTTCTACCTATACAGGCTTGCATAGACAAGAGTAGAAGTGTCTCTTGGGTTTAATTTAATACCACACCTGTTAAAGCTAGACTCCGTCAAAACTGCTTTCCATTACCATTTAAGATGGTCTTCTTCCTCTAACTCCAACTTCTTATCGAGTCTGTTGAATCACAGAAATCATTCACACAATCTTATTCCTGTCCCTGTATGGGACCAAGGGCAGCTTTGTCTCAAGTGCTTTCAACAGATGTTTAAACTTAAACCTCCAATAATTCAGTTTCCCTAATGTATCATTGACATATTTTATCACTGCTTGTTAACATCTAGCATATAAATGAATTTGCTAGACTCAATCACTTAAAAAACACCTTTCCTATGAGAAGGCAAAATTTCAGGATCATAGCTGACTCAGTATCAGTAAAAAAAATAATAATGATTATTATTAGTAACCAAAGCCCTAATGATCATCCATCACGAGACAGTTATTTTAATATCTGCAAGATCTTTATCATGTCAGAGTTATGATTTTGGAAGAAAAACTTTCCTAGTGCTTCAACACATAGCCAATTTCTTTTGTGAACAGAAACCTCTGAGTCATTATGCAGGCTATCAGCACCTTCACCCTTCGGATTTTCATTTAATGTAAGAAATTGGTGAAGATCTCCCCAAGAAAAACATAGTTTTGACACAGTCCAGATGGACTTGTCTGACTAAAGGAAAAAAAGTTGGCAAGACAAATGTTTGAACAAAAATAAATGCAAATACAATTAGAATGTAGAAAAAGGACAGAATACTAGGAAAAAACCATGCAGTCATTCTGATGGTAAACTCTAAAGAGCTATTATTGCAGGAAAGAGAACTTTAAAAGAGGAGCATTTTCAGGATGCATGCCTATCTCATACAAGCATTATACCTTCTTGGGTTTTTAAATCAGTTTATCAGAGAACACAGTCTAAACTTCAGACCAAGGAAAGGAACACAGCAGTGTGGTTTTAGGAGTATCTATTTCTTTACATAGAAAATTATTTTTGTTGAAATAATTTGCATCGTTATACAACATCCAAAAAGTGAATGTATACACCACACAGCACAATGAGATGTCCACTGGGTTCTATTCAAAATAAATTTTAAGGTCATATTTGTGACATTCTTGGTGTTCAAACACATGACATTGTATTCCAAAATTTTCAAGGCACAACCAATATTTACTTTCAATGATAGAACATATTTAACAAGGGGAAGGTATACTTAGGAATCCCGGTATCCTTTAACTGTTTGCATACCTCAAGGTTACAGCTGTATATTCAGGTATTTTTACAAGAATTTTATCTTTTAAAAAGCAAACAAATAACTGTTTTTTTTCTTCTCAGAAATTTCACATCAAAAGAAGTATGAAAAGGCCTTTTTCATTAAAAGAGCATGAAAATCAAAAGCAAAAAAAAGCAAAAAAAAAAAGGTTATCTTGTAACATTTTGTGAAACTACTGAGAAAAAAGTAGGATTGAGGGTATTTCAGATACAGATTTCTGAAATCTGTGAAGTACAGAGTTATAGCACGCACTGATGTAACCTTAACTCTGCCCCTAGGCAGCAATTCCTGAAAGCAATTTCAAAACCACTCCCATCCTTTTGCATTCTACCAGCCCTAATGTCCAAAACGGAATACTATACTAAAAGTATACCATATTTCTACATGTTCATACATACAAATGCATTTCAGTCTAACATGATGCAGTAAATTCTGAGCTTCACTTATGTCTCACCTTGTTGCTGACAAGACCTATGTGCAACTCCCAGTACAGCTCACATAGGAGAGGTCTGTAGTGGAGAGGAGGGAGGTCTCACATATACTTTTGCCTTTTATCACGTTCTTAGTACTTGAAAATATTCATGCCCTCACAGATCACTTTGTATCCCATTAGTTCTGTTAAGCTATTGGGATTAATTTCTTCACTATTTAATGTAGCTATACTACCAGTGAATGCAGTTACTATACTTACAAATAATTCTTGTTAACTATGACCAAGTCTAAAGCAGCACTGATAAGGTTTAATATATCTTAATTGTGTTCTTCCTTGATTTTACACGTTTGAGTTTAATTACAGGAAAAGCTACAGCCCCAGTCCATTCACCAAATTTTGTTCCTGGATTATTTGCTTAGAATAAATAATTGCAGGGAAAACAGATCTTGAAACAAAACTGTTTACATCCTTCCCAGTAGAAGTGGTTTTCATTCAACACCCTAGCAAAGGTTTAGATTTGATCTTTTGTGCATTCAAAATCTTCATTTTACAGCTCAAACAGGTGAAGTTTTTGAACAGAAAAATGGAATGTCAAAGAAATGTTTACCTGTTATTGACAGTGTACCTGCTCTGGCCCCAGTTATAGAGTGCTGAATGGTACAATTGTGGACTGGCTTCCTCGTTCCTCTGCAGTTCAGAATAGATCACTGGCAACAATAAATTAATTTGGCTGGGCAAGGCATCTCCTGTAATCCTTTCTTCATCATCATTTTAGAATCAATAGAAGAGTGGTGTAGAATGGCCATTACATCTCCGGAGAGTCTGTCAGGCCATGATGACTATCCAAAATGACAACTGCTGGCTCCCTTTTCCCTCTTAGCTAGGAGCAATGAAAAGGAGGCACCCTGTCAGAAGGATAATACAGACAGCTAGCACCCATGACCCAGAACTCTGTGGCAAACAAATGTGTTTCCATATAGGGTGCTGGTTTGTTTTTTGGTTTTTGGTTTTTTTTCTTTTCCTTTTTTTATCTGTCAAAAATCCTTGTGGAAAAGAAAAACCGGAGAACCAGAAAGACTTTGGGTGACCTTTTTTTGATCCAAGGCTATAAAACCTGAGTATTTTAGTTAATGTTAGTTGAGAAGTTTAACACTGTGTACTTAAATCGTACTTGCTAAACTTAGAAGTTTATGGTTAAGTTCAGCCCATCTGAAGCACTTTTAAAACATCCATAGTGGGGTGGATGACACACCCTTCTAGGCCAGTGCCCAGCTTCTAAGAGGACCAATAATGCCTATGACTATGCCTTCCTAAATTGAAATTTGTTCCTATGGCTTTGCAACTAATAGTTCTTAATGAATTAACAGGTTACATGGTATGTGTTGAGAAGTATTCAGAATATAAAACACATTTATTGCTAATGTGAACAGTTCTGCATATGACAGAGTATTTTTATAATGCATTTTGTCAGCACTGTGAATCCTAAGCTACTTTGACTTCACAAGGAAGTCAGAGATAAAGCGCAAAGTTTTTTGCCAGTTCTGAAAGCTTCCGATTTTATAATTATGTGCAATTAAATGCTGAACTCTCATTGCAGAAGTGTGCCTGTAACACAGGCACACAATAATAAGCAGAAGGAAGTGGAAGTGACAAAAGGGAAGTTTCTACATTAGCGATAGGGTGGATTAGATCCTGAACAGGAGAAGTTGAGGTTTTAGACTGTGTAACATCCATAATCTCAAGCACTTGCCCAGCTCCAAACCCAATGTCTGAAATGCATTGTTTGTCAAAGTCCCTTGGGTATTCTTTGAAGATGTGTCCACTGCATACTACCACTTTAGCAAATTTTTATGCTAAATTCCTGCTGCTGCTGAACTTAAAATGAGTTTGCTCTGGGTTTAAGTGACCCAGCATACTCCAGCAGAAACAGATGTAACATCAGCAGAAAAGACTGCCAGAGTTTCAGGTTCTCAGCAGGGGATGTTTGAATGGCAAGTAGTGTTTGCAGTAATGAGGAGGACAGCTAGAGACTTAGATCTCTCTAATTATCAAGTGACATCAGTGTAAAGTGGAATGCTGCTGCCACAAACCTGCTAGACCACGTGCCTGGGAAAGCGCCATTAAGCATATGCTATTCAAAGAGGAAAGGGAACCAGTAGCCCGAGAGAGATCAGACAGATGAAGGGAATTACCTGATCTCAGAGATTGGTGCAGTGCAATGACCTGGAAGACTCAAGCTGTGAAGATGCTGACCACCACATGTGCCACAAGGGCCTTGCTTCAGCACATGCTTTCCACTGCCCAGAAGTCTTTGCCTTGAAGAATAGCAGCAGATTGAAACCAAGTGTCCAGAAACAGACTTGACAGATGTAATGGTAATAACAAATAGCGGACTTTTCAGTGGAGGTGCTGTGTGAATTTTACATTTTAATTCCAAATTACCCTTGAAGAAAGGACTACACAGCAAATTTGGGCCAGCCTCTTTCTTCATATCTCTGAGCAGCTCCCATAGTTAAAGCTGAGAGAGATCAGGGTCAGCATGAAATTCCTATACCATCTAGAAAGGCTATTCTGAGGACAAGATTCCTAAAGGCTTCAGAGGATATGCTGCACTGGCCCTGATTGTTTAGAAAACTACTGCAGGTGTTCTCCATCTCTTCTGACATAACCACAAAACCAGCAATAGATTTTTTGAGGGTTTCCAAAGAGCTCTAAAAACAAGATTTAAAAGTGTTGTCACAGAATCAGAAGTGGACATTTACCACTTATTCATAGCAACGTTTTTGTTAGTTGCCTCTACAGGGTAAGAATAACATGCTTTTTATGCAAAAAAAAGTCTCAACTTTTGGTATTTGGGTATTTGTGGGAGGATGTCAATAGCAAGAAGCAGCCAGATTTACACCAGAGGCAACTAAGATTGCCAAGTGAAAATCTGGGCTTTTGGAAAACTAAGGGTTGATGATAAGCATCTGCAAAGCACTGAAGATTCCTTTGAACTTGGCAGAATTCAGTAGTGAGAGGGAGACATACTTGTAAAGAGAAATGTCTTTTGCACAGTTCCTGGGGATGCATGTCAGGGCCTGCAGCAGGTCTGCACATGAAGAAAGACTAATGAATCTTCCAAAACTGGATGAGACAAAAAATCAACTGTACATCTGTCCATGCTTTTCTTCCATGGCTGTTAAAAAATGGAACGGTAGGCACTGTGGAAGATTAGATAGCAACAACTTTGTTTGTCATTTTAGACAGGTTTCAATATAAAAATACTATATACTGGCTTTTGTCATTACTTTTATTATTAACTTTGGACATGAGCTTCCTTCCCATGGACACATCAAAAGAGCCTGGCTTTTATCTCATTGAACAACCATCACAAAATAGTTCTAGCTTTTTGTAGCTCAGTGACCATATGTTTTCTACCACATATTAGTAGAGTCTTCTTGGCAAGATTACAGACTGATTACAGACTACCCAGATAGACTGTAGTTCTTCGCAGCTGAGATATGTTTTTCCAGATGGCACAACTGAAACCTGTCTGACAGAATTCCCAAACAGACAAATGTGACAAGTGAAACAGGGATTTGCCCAGTGGCAGAACCAGCTGTTCAGGGCTCAGTATTCATCATGGACAGCATCTTGCCATACTAGTCATCACTTTGAAAGGGCAGAGGGCAAATAAGTTATTGCATCTTCCCAGAAGTGCAACATATTAACTGCCTTACAGTAAGAACTCCCTGGTGTGTCCTAATGTTCTCCTCTGAATCAGAAGGAAACCTCACTCAAAGTTCTCTATTATCCTGAGCTCAGAGCTAAGATTATGGCAGGTACCTGACATGGGAGTAGTAATCTGTTGCACAGTGCACATCTACTGAATATTTAGCAGTGGTTCACTGTGCTCACAGAACACTGCACCCATCAAGGCAGTGGCAAGCTGCCTTGGCTGACACAGGAGTCTATTCATAACCAAGCTCAAGACCAGTATCACCAAGTATCTGTAAACCTTCTAAACAGTAAAAGTGAAAGTTTCCTGACAGGAAAATCCATTAATAAATTACACATCTCTAAAAATTATGAGCTGTGGCTAAATCTGTTTCCCATTCAGCTATCCTTCCTAGACCTTGTCTGATTTTATGAACTAGTCTCAGAAGTAAGGCTAACGAATACTAGTGGTGGCTGTAATTCTTTTTTTTTTTTAATCTGGGCAGGGAATTCTTCCCACAACATACACAGAAGTAGAATACATTTCTTCTTCTCTGACTGCAGTGTAGGATTTGGTGCTGGCTTGTGCACTGCTCTGTTTGTACTTGGCAATGGAGAAGGTAGCTGAGAAATACTCTACCATGGTGACCTGTGGTGAAGTTCTAGAGGGGATAGACCTGTCCTGATGGATGGACCCAAAGCTGCCTGATACGGACTGACTGATAAAACAAACAAATGCAAAAAAAAAAAAAAAAAAAGCTTTCTATATTGTGATAGACATTACTAGAGTACTGCAGCTGAGAAACATGTACAGAGACAGAGGTGTCATGGAGGCTTATCAATATAAACTAATCAGATATTATACTTCAATAAAATTTATTTAAGTAAGGTCAATTCAATGCTCCAACGAACGTTAGTTAATCACAGGTTCAGGATGTCAGGTGGGAACTATCACTGCACAGTCAACTTAGGAATTCTTAAGGTTTTTAGAACTAGGATCCAAAATTTGCAATTGTTCACCTAAGAAGATGAGGGCTCTCAACCTCAAGGAGTTACCTTAGGCATCGTCCCAACCTAAGGGGAGAGTCCCTGACTGCAGACCTGCTGCTCCAAGGAGGACCAACTCAATAGGCTGCCCAGCAGGACTCCATTTATACCCTTGTCGAATCTGACCTGAGGTCGTGTATGGTCACGTCCATTTCCTTTTGGCTGAGGGCTTCGTCTGTTGGCAGCTGTGTACGTGACAGCAGTCATGGCAAGGCAGTAAGGGCACGAAAGTAAGGGTGGGAAAAGTAAGGGCGGGAAAAGCAGCAGCAGCAGCTGCTCTGCTTCAACAGTCAGAAAGCCCCGGTCTCTATAAGGTCGGGTGCACCTGCCACAACAGATGCCGTGGTTTTGGCTGATCCTGTACTTCCGGTGAAGAGAGATAGACATGAGAAACTATGCTGACTATACTCAAGGCAGAATTAGACCTTATTTCAGTAAAAACAGTACAAGTGTCAAGTTACTTTTGTTTACTGACTGAAGGAACAATAAAGGAGTGAGTGACTTGCACACTGAGAAACACTTAAGCTCACAATACCGGCCAGTTTATTCTTGTACCTTTCTATTCTAAAAAACATTAATGGCACATCTTCTCTTTGATTGTTACTAATTGCATGGATGTAAAGAAGTCCTGCTGGTTTTCTTGCTTACAAGCAGCATTGCTAAAATAGCTTTGAGATCAAGGAGGACTAACTACCAAAACACAAAGATTTCTGAGTGAAATGTGGGTCCTTGTTTTCCCTTCGAAAGGGCATCAGAAGGGTGATTTCAATAGGAAATTTCCAGTCAGGTGTCTACATTCACAACTCAGTATCTAAATGCAGATTGTCTTTGTTTTGAATGATCTTCAGAACTTCTGCTTTCCACAGACCTAAACTAATGGTTCAAGTACTTGGGCCTCCAAAAAATGTGCTAGATCTAATTTACAGTTTTGTACAGAAACACCTATCTTGCATTTCCAACAACAGCTTATGGACCCCATGCAAGCTCACATTAAAATTAACTTGGAACATTCAGTAAACCATTGCAAAGCACAAGTGAAATGATTTGTGTAATATGCAAGCAGTAGACTGAAATCTTGCTCTACTTGCTATGGAGACTGGATGAAAGACCTCTTGGTGTCTGTTGGTTATTGAAGTTGCTAAGACAATGAGTTCCAATGACTAACAGCAGCAGAAATAGCAGAGTAATACAAAAGCATCTTCCAATTTCCCTTTTGCTTTTCTTCTATTTCAGAGCCATATTAAAAGTAAGAGATATCCTAAGTATTCAGAGTCTTCTCTTAAAGAAAAAAAAAACAAAAACTTGAGGGCAATTCAGATTTTCATCATAGTGTAGTAAAAATTTCTAAAATAAGGATTTCATGAAAATTTCTACATTATTCTGTGATGAAGGGCAGCTGGGAATAATCAAATCTAACAATCATTATTTGCAGTTCAAAACCAGAATTTACAGACTTATTTCCAGAGTATGACACCTATACCAGCTGTCACCCAGTGCAAAATGAGCTACTTGAGTGACGTACTTTTAACAGTTCATGCAGATTGTTGAATCTATCCACCTCCTGCCCAAGCACAGTGGCTAGTACCTCACAGTAGCCTTCTTTCCATCACACAAGGAGAACAGCCAGTGGAATAGCAAGCTATCTACCTCCCAGCTTCACTCTGCCTCTGAATGTCTGCTCAGTATCTGTGTGCAGAATCCCTGCATGCAGCAAGGACTTGTTTCCCGTGTGGTTGTCAAAAGCTGTGTTGCTGTAAGGAGGAACAACCTCTGCTGAGGGCTCTCTCTCATATCATGTACAATAAGACAAAACCCAGATCTCTCATGCTGTGTCAGCCAACTAAACAGCAGCTCATGGAATCATATCAATTTATTTCCACAGTGGATCTGGCCACTTTTGAATTGCTTGTAACACTTTACATGTTACACAGTGACCAGAGAACTAGCTTTAAAAAATTCTTCCCTAAATAAAAGATAAACCTGGAGGTTTCCTAAAAGCGTTCTAAAATCAATGCTTTTCATCTAGTTCTAATCAGAAAACACTGAACTGTTAAGATTACACTCTTTCAAATGTATTACAAACCAGAAAAAAATTAAACGCCTTTACACTTATGGTGAAGCCAGCAGTAACAATATTCCTAGAGGCAAACAGGGGCAGGTGTTACTGAGAAAAACATGGCATGAGGGTGACTGTATCTGACTTGCCTGTGTATTGACTGCACAATATTGGCTGCAGTGCCTGCCTGGGAAAAGAAGGCAATATTTTTAAATGGATTTGGAAGTCTTAAGTGGTTAGAAAAATCATGTCTATTGCTCAAATAAATTTTCATGATGAGGTATCATAGCAACAATATACATCTTTTGTTCCACTACAGAAAATATCATCTTCTGGCAAACAGCTTTTATTAGACATTCCCTTAGCTCTTAATTTAATTTATTTTCTAAAAGAAAATTTTTACACTCACATCACCTAAAATGCAGAAATCTCACGGCTGTTTATATGCTTACACGGCAGCCAGAACTATGCTGGTAAAACGTCATTCCTGCTTTGATTTACACTGATGTACTGAAGAGGCCTGGCATTTCCCAGCATCCAGTCTCACTGAATTCAACGGGAATTGTTCCTGAATCCAGCACTGAGATTTTTAATATTGTACCATAAAATGCTCAGTTCTTGCTCTGGCTCCAGGAGTCTGTTCCCTCTTCTCTCTTCCCACACAATTGGTGGTCCCATCAAAGAGTAGCTTCTGGAAAACAGAAGAGATGGGAAGAGCTCAGCTAGGACAATGGTTGAACCTAAATTAATCACATTTTTCATGCACCTCCCTTTTCTAAGAACCATTTTCTCAAATGCAAGGAGGCTCTTCTGATTGAGGAAACTGAGGCAATCCCAAAAGTAGGTGCTTAACAAACTGAATTTACCATGCATTGGGATTCTCTCCTGATGCTTTTCTAAGTTGTGATCTGTTGCTAACTGTGCTTACAAGAGCAGCAGGTCAGCAGGAACCAATGCACTGGTTTATCCTACCCACCTATTTTGACGGTTCCGTCTAGCCAGCTAGGCTATTTACAGCACTGGCTAGTGTGAGGCACTTTGAAAGAGACTGTCAACACTATAATTTGTCCCAGTAGTACGCTTTTAATCATCATTCTTAACACCAATTACTGCTTAGAGGTCTCACTTTTTGAGGCATTTGAATTGCTGCTCCCAAATGTTTATGCTGTGTAGCAGTTTCTTATACTTAGCATAAGAACATTTTTCTTTGAAAAAAAAAATCTGTTTTGATTAATCTCATGTGTTTTATACTCAGTAGTCAAAACACCTTTGTGAAGATGTTCAAAAGCACAAATAAGAATTTGTTGCTCAATGATGCTTTATGCAAGA
The DNA here is from genome assembly GCA_031468815.1 of Morus bassanus. NCBI lineage: Eukaryota > Metazoa > Chordata > Aves > Suliformes > Sulidae > Morus > Morus bassanus. Next base: position 31,523,515 of record CM062600.1, read on the forward strand.
ACTTCCATGGGTTAACCAGGAATTATGATCAGGGTTTTTTTTCCCTTTTTAGCATTCAAGGCAGAGAAAATTTTCATAAGTATTAGAAGCTTTGGCTTTTTATATGTTATATGTATATTTACCATTTCATTAGGTAATACTGGCATCACCACAAGTACACTTTTGTTAGAAATGAGTTTATTAAAGAGTGAACTAATTTTCACTCTTTTTAACCAACAATCTTTACAATATAGAACAGCAGCACTAAGAAGGATAGAAGTGACACTGTCATACCAAGAAGTTTGGACAAGATGGTGTTTGCAAGTGCTTGAAGAATTTTGTCACTGCTTTTCCCTGATCCTTGTGCTGTTCATGGCTGCAACTCAAGGATTACTATAATTACAGTATTTATCTCTTTACACTGGGGGGTGGGGGGTGGGGGGGGATAGAAAATAGGAATCTTTCAGAGCACTTTCCACCAGAAGATTCATCTTTTCTTCTTTTTTTCTTTGTTCATAGGAAATACTCCACAGAATATTTGGGATTATGATCTTATTTACATGGCTTACACCAAAATTTAGTTCTGCTATTCTGCACCAAATTTCTACTTGCTCTCAGCTATTTAGTAAAAGAATAACTACACAGGAACAATATATTTCCTAAATTTGCTTCCCAGGAATTAATATACAACATATTTTTTAATTCAGCACAGCATCCATTCCATTGAATTGTAGACTATGAATATAATTTAAATTCAAGATAGATGCTTAAAATTAGATTAAGGTGTTTATTAATACTTTATGCTGATCGTTCTAAAGACAATTTTCAGTTTCCTACATAAAAAGGCTTATACTTCTCAGTATGTTTCTAATTTTGGCATTAAACTCCTTATGTATATTCTTGAATGAGACTTTAAACATAAGGAAATGAGTTAAAATTTTAATGCTTTTACTTAATTATCTTAGTACTAGGTGTTATGAAATCCTTTTTCAAGCCCAGAGGAACAAAGTTTATTAAACATTGTGTTCTTTATCTTCCCTGTTTTCTAGGGGTAGGCATCTACTTCATTTTGCTAGTACTTCAGTTTATTGCTATAGAAGTCTAGTTTTTATAATTAATATTATACTATAGACACAAACTGGAGCTTTTTTCCCAAAAAGAGAGCTATGACGCAAGTAAATTGATTTGGTTCGAAAACTGCTTCTAAAAGTTGAAGTTGACACCATCTTCACAAAGGGACTGATATGTGTTTTGTTGCCTGATGGATTTAGAATGGAAATTTAAAGAATTAGAAATCTTGTAGAAACTGGCAGATAAATGGTAAAAGTATGATGTACAGAACAGGTTATTCAGAATGATGTAGGGAGTATTACCATACATGTATCCCTATACTCATCAGTTGTCATTATTAAAGACCTAGAAGAACTCAGAGAAAACAATCAAAATTAGTTTCTCATGTGCTTGGCTGTCTACAATCAATCTGAAGAGCTTTTAAATTAAATAGAACAGGGGTAGGAAGAAGGTAGATCTCATCATCTATTCTGATGAGCGGGAGCAAAGATAAAAAGAGATCAAATGACTTACCCAGGGATCTGTGGCACAATCAAGAACTGTACAAAATCTTTACACTGCAGTTGTACCCCAAAACCTTAAGCATAAACTAAATCTTTTTCCTTCTTGTTTATGCATCCATTAGTTTGTAACAAAAGTCTCAAACTTCCTTATCCTGAGTGTTTTAAGCGTATAATATTATTTTGCTTCAGCTGCTATAAATGTCCTTCTTAGGCAGATTTTAGAGGATTACTGGGGTCCCCTGAGGAAAAAAGAATCTGAACAGCTTCTTAGTATTCCTTTAAAGTATTCCTTTGTGAAATCAGAAAGTATAAAACCACTAGCCCATGAAATGTGATTGATTTGTGCAAAACCATGGATAACATGTATGTTAGTATAGAATATACAATGTATAAATAATACGTAATTCATTAAAACATGAAAAGAACATCCAAGAATCCTGTGTTACATCCCTATGTGAAAGAAGACAGATCTAACAAGTAGTACAGCCATTCCTCCTTATTATTTCTGCTTAACAAACTAATTGTTAAATCAAATTTGCCCTTTAAACTATGAAGTATAATTAATTTAACATAATTAGTTTAGAAATATATTTAAGGAAAACCTACAAACCTGAAACACTAAATTGGCATTCCTATGCATTCTGAAGATTTCTGGACCAACAGTCAGAAAGGTTTCAATGTATTCTTTAAAATCTTGGAAAGTGCCATCCACATGAGTAAAATACACACCTGTTGCAGAAATACTTATATATGTACACATTAAAATATTTTCTTGTGTCGTCATTTAGCCCCAGTAAGCAACTAAGCACCACACAGCTGCTCGCCCACTCCCCCACGATGGGATGGGGGAGAGAATCATTAGGGTAAAAGTGAGAAAAGTCGTGGGTTGAGATAAAGGCAATTTAACAGGTAAAGCAAAACAGTAATAGTAATAATAATAATAACAATAATAATATAATGAAAAGGATAAGCAAAAGCTGCGCACACAAGCAAAGCAAACAAGGAATTCATTCACTCCTTCCCATTGGCAGGCAGGAGTTCAGCCATCTCCAGGAAAGCTGGGCTCCATCACGCATAATGGTTACTTTGGAAGACAAACAACATCTCTCCAAAGGACCCCCTGCCCTTCCTTCTTCTTCCTCCAGCTTTATATACTGAGCATGACGTCATATGGTATGGAATATCCCTTTGGTCAGTTTGGGTCAGCTGCCTTGGCTGTGCCCCCTCCCCTCCCAGCTTCTTGTGCCCCGAGCAGCAAGTCCTTGACCAGTACAGGCGCTACTTAGCAATGCTTAGCGGTTACTTAATAACTAAAACATCAATGTGCCATCACTCTTCTCATACCAAATCCAAAACACACTATACCAGCTACAGTGAAGAAAACTAACTCTATTCCAGCCAAAAACAGGATATATTGTGACTTAAATAGATAAAAATGAAGAATCAGACAATACATATACTATCAATATAAACCACGGATTGTCTTTAAAATATCTGAAGATATACATAATTCACCATAAGAAAACATCTGCAGGAAGACAATTCCAACTGCACATGGACGCAAACCTTTTCATAGGCAGTGACAGATCCATATCAGCTTTTGACATCCTCAAATTAACATGAGCAGTATTTAAAAAAAATTTTAAAAAGTTTCACATTCATGTGTAATATATTAACATGCATTAACATTTCAGGAAAAAGATTTTGAGACAGAATATTTCCTCCCTCTTCTTACACTTTGAACAGAAAATCAAATTGTTGCTTGAGGGAACAATGTAAAAATAATAGCTTGGTGCAAAATGCGGCTTGTGATACCATTTACACAAAACAAATCATATAGAAAATAAAAATAACAAGCCTGACTGCTGAGCCAAAAGCCTGACAAGAATCAGCTTATATATCTTGATCATTCCTCTGCCTTGCCTTCCAGATCAGCTGAATTATTCTTAAGTGTGGGTAGGGAAGTATACCATACCTGTCCAAGTACTGGGAGATGTGGATCTGAAACTGCTCCATCCCAGACATCCAGGATAACTTCATCAACTTAGAAGATGTGATTTTCAGCAGCCACACCAGAGAATGGAGTTCCCTCCTCAGCCATCTCTCATTGTTCATTTTCTCCTTTTTGCTCTATCATCCTGTAACACAGGCTGCTGTCCTATCTGTTGTGCCGGAACAACTGGAGGTATTATAATCACAGCCTGTCATATCAAAGGAAAAACAACCCATACTAGCTCATACTAGCTCATCAGACAGTAACCTGCAGTGGGTCAGCAACAGCCACATAAGTACCTGGGCCATCCCTGTAGCAGGCACTCATCTTACCAGGCATTGTAAAGGGATGGGTAGACAGCTGCTAGCAGGAAGCAGTACAGCTGCTCCAAAACAGCCATTGCCTTCATGATCCACAAGTCCCATTCTCATGTTCTAGGCATGTGTTTCACATACAGAAAGTCAACGGTGTGCAGTGACTCTAGGTAGTGGGGTCCACCTCAGCCACCTGCTGAATGTGGTGTTATATATACGATGTCAGTGTTTTGTGGGGCTCTGATGCTGTAGGTGTATCATCTCCCTCTGAAGCTGGCCAAATCAAAGAATGGATGCATTGAGTGACTGTTTGATACCCTGTAGTAGGATCCAGGGAATTCTTGAACCTTGTAGGAGTATGCAATCTTTACAGTTGTGCTGAATCCAACAGGATCTCTAAGGACTGAAAAGGATGTGTAATATACAATAATCCCTGTAGTATCCATACAGCCTGAAGATGTGTTAACTTTTTTCCTGATTTTCACATCAGGTTCACTCTGATCTAGAATGTTGCTCTGTTAAACCATCAGTGAAGCATCATACCTGCTTCATACCCTTTGGAGTTTTCTAGAACAGGTAGTCTCAGAATGCAGCCTTAAATGGAGGGGGTTGTCCCCATTTCCCACCCCAGCTGTCATTCTGGAATACTCTGCCTTCACTATGGAGGACAATATGAAGTTTGCCAGTCTGTCACACATACCAACCATTCTACAAACAATATACAGGTAACATAAAAGAGTTAGAAATCCTAGGATCTCTTTCAAGTTTTAACACTAAAAATTAAATCACACAGTGCAACTGAGCCAAATTAAGCACCTGCTGTCACTGAAATGGATGGGGCTTATTCACTCCTTTTCTAGTCTGACATAAGAAAGAATTAAGTAAAACAGTTAGGTCAGTTTAGCTACTTGGAGAGAACACCTTATAAAGTAATGCTCAAAGAATCTATAAGCAAGATTCACGATAGAAGATTACTAAATAACACCAAGATTGAGTCAAGAGTGCCTGCTCGCAACTCTGCCTACTGATCAGAAAGTTTTGCATGTGGGAATGAAGGGACACCACCAATACCATTCACCATAGAAAATAAAACAGTTTTCTCCATAAATATCTGTAAAAACTTGAACTGAATTTTAGCATATTGCTTAGATGCATGGAGTTAGCTTGATTCTAGTTGAAGACTATCATTTCTGTATATTGCATAAAACAGACATGAACATACACAACCATTCACCGTTATAGAGCACAAATACCCAAGACTGAATTAATTCTTCGACTCATATTTTCAGTCAACTGAAAAATTTTCATCCTTTCTTTGAAATACATTTATCTGATTCTGTACCTTTGTAGTCATCTTTCAATGTGTCAGCAAAAAAACCTCTTCAAGACTGTATGAAGACATCTCTGATCCTAGCTATCAATACCTTGCCCTCCAGAGGTAATTTCAGCTACAGTATTGACAGATTTCTACTGAACATTAAAATGTTTTTAGAATCTAGAGGAGATTTTTTTTTTGTCATATACTCAGAAGTCGAAGTGCTTTCATATCATAATCAGTTCCTTTCAGTTGTTAAAGTATAAACCAGTACTAGAAAATGTTCATGTCAAGCAGTAGAAGTCATGTAAATATTGAATTTTCAACATGATACATAAGAAATTCCATACCTGATTTGACTATGGTCATTCCTGCAGCTGCATATGTGTACTGTATATTCTTTCTTTGCCTCATGCCACCCATGTGGATGAACAACTAATTTTGACCATCTACTTGCACGTGTCCAATTTCCTATGTAAACAGAATCATGCACATGCAAAACAAACACTTGTTCTCACTTTTTTCACTTGCAACCTCAAACTCTGGTCCTTAGTGTGATCATCAACATTCTTGAACTATTTTTGCCTTAATTTCAGATAATGACTATATAAAAAAAGGTTTCAAATTTTATGCTGAAATATTAGTTTCCTAATAGGAGATAAATACAACTTAGTAGACATAGAAACCTTCTAAAACTGATGTTACATCATCACTGTTTAATTACATATGTGTATGCCAACAGACTCTATCAAAGGCATCAAAAACATTTTCAATTAGCTTGCCAAATTAAAAGCAGAAACTTTTTCAAGGCAATGAGAAAAATGAAGACAGGTATTTTTATGTACTCTGACTTTTATCTCAAAGGGCAAATATCTGTGACATGGTAAATAAGTAACAGTTAATAAAGAAGTAAATATGAGAATGCTAAAAGAATGTTTTAACTCCTAAATTTGATAGAGTTGATCTGTTTTCAAGACCAGTGCTAGAAGCAGAATGAAAACCAAGCCAAGAAATCTTTATAGGTGAAGAGTTTGTCTTCAAGGGCTGACACATCTGCTTCTTAGAAATTAATTTTACCTTGTGGTTTTGCTTTTCCACACATCTTTTTCTGGCTCTAGTAGCTTTTTCATTTTTCAGGGTCTGGCAATTAACAAAAAAAACCCAAATTAAGAGAGCTGATATTCTCATGGATGTAGCATCTCTTTGAGATCCTTGGGTAGTGCCTAGGAACAAAAGCTATCCTTTTTCTCTAGACCAGTTTAGGAGTCAGGAATACTCCAAAGTAATATGGTTGGCTAGTCATATTTCAAAAGGGAAAAGGACAGAATAAAAGGAAGGAAACAAACAAATTAAAAAGCTAAATTTTAATATTTGAACCACAGAGACAATTCATTCTGCACAAAAATTATTAGAAGAATCAAATATTCATGCATATACCCTCTCTAATACAGTAAAAAGATTGTCAAAGGCATTGTAATGTTGATGTCAAAATAAAATCAGTCATCTGTAAACAAGCATTTAGTATGTGATGGTGAATGAACAAATCTTTTGCAACTCATATTGGTCTACAGTTTGCAAATGAAAAAGGATTTTACTTAGAGGGATGTTTGAAAGCACTTGTTTTCATTTCAGCAAATATGAGAGTCTTAACCTTCAGCTTTGCAAAAGAGTTCAGAACAATATGCCCAGTTTTGATTTGTATTTTTAGTGTATAGGGAAGGTAATTAATGTAAAATATATAAGACTGGACAGAAATAGAACTTTAAGTATCATGATGAGGTATTTTAAAGTATTTCCTTTATAAAAAGAAAGCAATTTCAGCATAATGGAAATACAGACAAATTACAGGGCTTTTGATAAATACAAGATTATATAAAAAGGTATAAAACACAACAGAGTAGATCTGGAGAAAGCACTTTCATATTTCAACAGAAATCCAGGAGACATATTTGAATAGAAGAGCTGTCTCATCACAGGCATTGCTCTAAATGCCCTATGCATTGTTCTAAATCTTTGCAGCTATTTTTATCTGTTGTAGTAAATTCCTTTATATCACATCCTCCTCTTATCACCACAAGTTGCCAAATTTGTTTCCTGTGTTTGATACAATGCAAAGTGAAATCTATTCATCACAGCTAGTCAAGATTGTTAAAAGATTTTTTCACAACTAAAAATTAATTAATTAATATTATAGTTAATTAAAAATATATTTAATCTAGTATCTACAAAAATTGACGGAAGTACAGTGATACTTCATTTTTGTGCCATCATGATTAGGAGATCAATGTAGTGATTCATGGGAGAGTCAGGACCCTATGAATTAGAGAAAACTTTTCATAATTAGAAAGAATGCCACTGCAGAGAGGATTTAGTAGTATATTTGGTATTTTATAAGTTAATATATGCTTGTCACTTGTCAATTTGAAAGGACTATTTCCTTCATTGTTAAAGTAGAGCTTTAAAACCTTTATTTCAATATACAAACCTTTACCTTAGTATAAAACAATGTATAAAATTATGTCAAAGGAAATACTGCAGTAGCTAAAAATGTAGTCTGCAGTGAATTTTATACCTGACAAAGGAGAAAAAGTCCTTTTACACACTCATCAAGGTGACATAGCGAATGAAAAAGAAAGCACAAAACATTATTTGTATTAGGAAAAATGCCATATTCTGTAAACTAATGATGAATTGGTTAATAACATCTGGAGGGATAATTTTGAAAGTATGTTAAATAATGAGAGGTGATAGAGAAATTAGGAACAAGAATATGCTGAAACGAGGTATGCAGGAATAAGAGTCTGCAGCAACACTTATGAACATAAAAAGGCAGAACAGTCTTTGGCCATGCAAGATGTTAGGAGATTAGGAAAAGAAAGGTTATCAGTTATCTTATGAATTCTACAACAGTTTTCAGATGGGAAAAATGGGGAATGAATGAGGTAAAGGCTTTGCAATGTCTGTTTTTAAACATACAGCAAATATCACTCAGGGAAGGAACCATCTCAGACTCTCCAGAAATTATTAAAAATGTTCTAAGTGGAATTGCTGAAATCTTAAATGGATAAAGAATTTCATCAGCACCGTATACATACTGTGTGCTCCTGTTGACAAAACTCACAGACAGGCTGCAGTTGGTTAATGCTTTGAAAGAATCTGTTAAAGGCATACAAGTATGAACTTGGAAAGCTAGAGAAATTTAATGCAAGAACAAGTCCACCTTAGCCAGCTATATGTAAGAAAAAAAAAGCAATGTTCCTATCAAAAGGAATGGGGCTAGAGTAGAAAATATAGAGTAAAAGCTGATACATATTTGAAGTCAACACTGAGTCCTTTTAGTGTTTTCATGACGGTAGTAAGACAGAAAACACGGTTAACTTGGACTATAAGGATAATAAAACAGGAAGAATATCTAAACCACATGGAATAAACATGTAAAACAGATGGACTAATGTTGTGCTTACAGATTACCTGTCTTTCACCCTTCCCCTCCCTCTCCCTCTTCTTTCAATGGATCCTAGAGGCACAGTTCAGAGACTAAACCTCTAACTTTATGCCACAGTTAAGTGAAATAATCCTGCGTACCAGTAACTAGCACTCATACTATCCTTAGTTTGCCATGACAATCCACATTTGGAAGACAAAGAAGTCTTTGGCTTCTGCAAGTGATTTACAGCTGGCAGCCAGTTGGCCATATAGATACTGGGTCATGTTGTGTAACACGCAGCCTGCAGAACCCTTCTTTTCCGAAAAATGCCGGAAGTAGACACACATGTATACCACAATGCAAGTGTTGAACCTGTTATCTAAAGTGAGGGCATCCCGTGGCATCTCCCCAACTTGACAATAAAGGCTTTGGTAAAGTATCATGGTCATTAAACTCACACCAGATATTCCAAACAAGAGAAGCAAACATCTTCCTCTCCTTCTACATTTAATGTAAAATGTAGTAAGTTGTTCCACAGATTTGTTTTCATGCAAGTCTAAAAACATATAATGACCAAAGCATAGATCATACCTTATCCCCTAAGGCAGAAAAAGGTATATCTGATGAACTCTATGTGCTTTGGCTGAAAACATTAATGCGCAGAAAAATTCCTCTGAATTGCAACTATATTTAGTCTTGAAAAAGCTGAAGCTAACGGTTCAGCACTAGCAAAATTGCTTAAATGGGCCATTGAACTCTGGAACACCCCAATCTCTACCTGATTGCTGATTGCTTGGATTGGATTTTGAGATAATTTTTCATGATTCTTATAATGTATTTTTTTCTCACATATTTCTAATCATCCTTGTTGGAAATTTTCTGAATATCTATATAATACTTTTTTCAAAACAAACACTTGAAGAATTTTTTTTGCTAGGTGAAGAAAATGCAAATGATCATGCAAGCATTTGTTGAATCTGACAGCAGCAACTTTCTCAAGAAAACACTAAAAAAAATTTAGAAAGAAAACAGATTTTTGCTTCCAGCTTCTAAAGCCTTCAGTGCCCAGTGAGATAAGCAATGGGAAATGTTTTGAAAAAAGGATTTAAGCTGAAACCAAGGGCTTTTTATTATCTATTTTCTGTCTTAAAATACGTATTTTAGTTTGGCAAGCTTTCATTGCATCACTGAAGAAATACAATTTTGTAATTTTGAGAATTAATAAGACAGAAATCCCTGCCAGGTTAGAAGCCTAGTAGAATTACATTGGTTCTTTTACAAGTAAACTCCTGCTGTCTTTAGTGGAAATTGGTATAAATAGTGACTTACTGCATAATCAGGAAAGGAACATTAATATTATTCTTATTTAAACATGCTTTCAACAATCAGCATGAAAATAGACTAATTATGGAAACATGTATGTCCATGTGTCCACTCATAATCTGTGAGCTTAAACTTCAAATACATAGTTATTCATTGAACTGCTTGGAAACTCAGAAATTACTTTTTCCTTCCTTTTTCATTCCTTTGTACTGTGTATTTAAAAGTTAGCTTTAAGTTATAACAAGTTCTGCATGGACCTTGCTGCTGAATCAGAATTAATCCAGCTGATGAGAGACTTTGCAGTAACAAAATAAATACACCACTGATTCCTTTAAACTAGCCACTATATAAACTTTGCAGAAAATGCTATTATGAATGTGAAACACTCCTTAAAGAAATATCCTAACTATGTAAGACCGGCAGAACAACTGTTTTTTATAACCGCCTCTTCCTCTGTGCTCCAGTACCATCAGACATACATGGATAGCAGCATGAAAAAAACAAATGCCACAAACGATCTATGTTTTGCCAAGGATATTATCTTCAAAAAATGTAGCTGTCATTTCTGTGAATGGTCACCTGATATATGCATGAAGTCCGTTTGCAGGTTCATTGGTTATTTGAATTAAAAGAAAAAACACTGACTATATATTTAAATTTGCTTTCTCTTTTTTAGTGTAGTGCTGTGAAGTTAACAGACGGGCTCTAAAAACATGTAAACTGTATTTTCTGCATGAAGTAGATTCATCTACAACTGGGTTTAGCGTTTAGTCAGATGAACATGCTGATTATATAACAAGTGAAATTAAACATTTGTGAAATTTGAATATGAAGAAGAAGAGGTTTGGAGCAGGAAAAAATGTAAAAGAAATGGTTTCGCCGAAATGGATATAACTATGCAACAAATTAGCTGAAAGTTGAATGAGTATATCCTATTGTAATTTAACTGTTTTGTTAGCTATTATAATATCCCATTTTTGGGTGCTGGTTCAGAAGATGTCTCTGCTACCTGGCAGAAAGAATGACCAGCCAGGAGAAGCCAGCATCTTGATTAAACAGATAGGGGTTACAAAAGTAAGCAAGCGCACTAAGTATGTATAAAATCAGAGAGATCATATAGTATTTGTTCCTCACAATATTCTTCTAGGCACCCATGATTTGTAGCTTGTTTTCCTAAGCCAGAGGTGGTTTCTTTGCTTTTTAGATTTCATATAGTAATTGTAAATGGACATTTTTCCCTAGAAATATGCCCAATTGCTTTTTGAAACCATGTAAACTTTCAGCCTTCACAATGTTTTCAGCTAAAGCACCACTGAACTTTGTTTTTTCCCCTGATTTGCTAGCTGCTGGCTTAATTTGATGCCCATACTCCATTTTCTGGGAAAAAGTATTCCTCATTTCAACTACTCCACTATTTCTCCTCTAATTCCCTTGATTTTCTCATCATAGAGCTCTGTTATTTCTTTCTCATCCACATGTTTTTCAGGATGAAGGTTTCTAGTCTATTCAATTATTCCTTATATAAGAAGCTGTTTCATACCTGTGATGATGTTTGTTGCTCTTTTCTAAACCTTTTCTAATGATGCAGCTTTTGACAGAGAAGGACCAGAATTGCACACAGGACTGAAAATGTGGGACCACCACTGATTTGTACAGTGGCACAGTATAGATCTATACTCCTCTCAATGATTTTCCATTGACTTTTTTGCCCTTTCCTGACTGTTGCTTTTAAGTGTTCAAGGAACTGTGAGTCACAACATCCTCATCAGATTGCTTTGTAGGCAGATTTAGGATTTTTTCCCACATACATTATTTTATCTGTACTGATTTACATCTGCCATTTTATTACCCAAAAAGATTAATGGGGTTTTGCTAATTATTTGCATCGCTATGAATACTGATTATTTATTTCTGTCCTTGGTTTCTGGTCTTTAACCAAGTACAGAGATTCCTTCTTACTCAATGGTAGATTACTTGCTTTACCAGGCTTTGGTTGGAGATTTTGCTGAATATTTTGAATGCAAATCGTATTGCCACCCAACTTCTCTGTACCTGTTGACTCTTCTGACGACCTCCAATAGATTTGTGAGGCTTGACTTCCCTTTGCAAAAGCACCATGACCTTTCCCCAGCAGGCTGCGCTTACCCATTTTTCCCACTAATTTTATTCCTTAGAATAGTTTTTTCAGATTTGTTCAGTCTCAACAAAGACTGATTTGTAGCTTGCCAGAATGCTCCTTGAATCCTTTTTAAAAATTGCAGTCACACTTGCCACACAGCAAACTGCTGATACCAAGGCAATTTGAACTCGCCTACTAGCATGTGAGTAATACACTTTTTTCATCCTTGAATTACTCTAAGATTTTGGGGTCAATACTATCATGTCCTTGTTACTTGCAACTCTCAAATATATCAGTGTGTTCTATCACATCAGTTCTGCCAATAATAAAATTTGGAACAGATCAGAGAGGTTTCAGGTGGGAATTACTCACAGTTCATCCATCACAAGTACAGACGCAAAGTGCAATTTGTTTTCTGTCATAACTGTTTTGTTCTTTGATCATTTAATTGACTGGAGATTTCCACTTCTGGCTTCTGAGGTATCTGGAAAATGATCTATTCATAATTTTTTATGTCTTTGCAACTTCCTCTGTGGTCCTTTGAGTCGCACCCACAACACATTTTTGAAAAGCAAAGGAGGATAGAAGTTTATTCTGTGTTTCCTCAGAACATACACTTCCATTCCTAGGACTTGATATAGGCATGTGCTTAATAGTCATATTTACAGGGACCACAATGTAAATAAAACACTAAATTTGGAAAATACTATGATTTGTTGGAACTTTGGATTCTTCAGGTCTTCACTGCCAGCAATGCCGCTGGCCAGTTCATCCCATTTCACATATTTATGAATAGGGTGTGTCTTACAACACAAAGGAAAAGAACCAAAGACACAAATATACCAGTGTGTAAAATCAATATCCACAAGTATATTAATTAGAAAACAACATAAGTATTTTATCTGAGAGATTCTGTAAGGAAATTGTTCTATATTTTGTTGTGTATTTTCTGAACATATTACTTTGGCAGGGTTTGGCAGCACAGACAGTAAAGGTTTCACAAAGCATAGAGATCAAACGGAACTGGAAGTTCTCATGGACTAAAATATCTGAAAAACAAATAATGTGAATAGATTACTCTCTTGATAACTTTGGTTTAGTGTACTAACCAAATTTTAACAAACATGGTATTACAAAATGAATTAAATTATTAAAGTACTTTAGTAATATATGGTAATTTTTCTATCTGTGATCTGGGAGACAGAATATGTAATATTGTAATTACACTTTGAAAGCCCAATTGGAACTGGGCAGTTTGGAATGGGTTGAAGGCCCAGGAGAAATAACAAAGAGCACAAAAACCATAGAAAACTTACTTAGAAAAATTCTTAACTGTTAAGAATTAAACTTCCAGTTAGAAGATAATTATTGAGAATTGCAAAGACAGTAATTATGAGGTTTTGTGCAATTGTATCACAGCATAAGCAATCTTTCTTTTTCATGTAACTATATCACCACAGCTTGAATATGAACATCTGTTTCAGATGTCATATGTATTAAAAAAAAGTACAAAAATATGAAATTAATAACAAAGGAATCAGAGATTATGGATGTGTAAGCAATGTGTGTCGCGTTAAGAGTGTGAGTCTAGCCGCGTTCGACGAGCTACCACGGCCAAAATACTGGTCACACTCAATAGAACTATCACGACTGGACCAATGCACACCACAATTTATTTGAGCGACAGATACACAGATTCTTTGGATTGCCGGTGATAGTGATTGTCTGCAAAAGTATACACAAATATATAATATAGCAAATAGTAATAGCAGCACTGATTATAAATAATCTAAAGTGACTCTATATAGAGATTTCTAAATATTTCCCGGGGAAACACTTGGTATAACCAAGTGTTCGAATCTTACCCAAAGGCGTCTCAATGTGAGGGAAGAGAGGCTCAGCCCGTCAACTGGTCCCAATGGGGAAGATACCATCGTACCACTCTGACTACTGCAATTGAGGCAGACATGTCTTGAGGTGTATACATGTATAGAGTTCCAAGTCCAGTCTGGGGATTCTCTATGAATTGTTTTCCAACATTCTCTATTACAAACTCAGAAAGTGCAGATGCCACCAGAGGAAATAATGATGCAGCAGTATATAAATGTAGAAAAGCTGAGAAAAAGGAACTGTACCTTAGTAGCAAATCCACTGCTTCTTGTACAATACCTGACAAAATCAGATGCATCCTATTCTTTCATCATGATACAAATAATAAAAATTCAATAATGAAAAGAAAAATCAGTCATCTAGGGTACTAATCTGAAAATTTATGATATCTGGAAACAACTGTCTCAGTGTATCCATAAGCAGAAGAAAGACCTCTCTGCAAGCTACTAATTCTAATAATTTTATCTTCACACTATAAATGCTCCAAGAAATTGAGGTCAGCCTCTAGAAGCTGGAACTGTTCCTTAACACAGGGTTGAACTACAAAAGAGCAGTCTTTCTAAGTAGTTTCACTGACGCCACAATTCCCACTGCATTCACAAGAAAAGACTGTAAATGGCACTGGTGGTATTTCAGTCTGCAAAAAGCCCAATTATTCCTCTGTGCAGGAAGTACACACAGGAACCATCCCATAGATCCATGCTTCTCCTTAACAGCTATGAAGCTACAAGCTAGTCTGACTCTACCTCACACCCAGCTTGGATTGGCTTGTAGAGAGCCCATGTCCTCACTGTTTCAGAACTCTATTCATATTCCTCTCACAGACAATTATTGGAGTTTTGGAGCAGGTAAAATTCAAAAGGAACCACACCTTTTCTGCAGTAAAGAACTTCACGACAATTAATTTCTGAAACATGGTCAGTCTGAAGTCTCAGGAAGCTTTTGTCACATTTTCGGTTTTTTCTTCCTCATGTTGCTCCATATGAAATGGTTACAAATCGTAGTGTCCCAAAATTTCTGGATGAATGTGAACTTCAGGGTACTCTACATATGAAGCTACCATTATCTGTGCCATGAATTTAGAATCCATGCCATATCAATAATCCAGCACGTCTAGGTCATATTTATGACAACCTCAGTGATTTTGTGAAAACAAATAGATCCTTCTCCCTGGAATTTTGAAGGAGTGCTTGAAAGAATAAGCTGAATGTAAATGTTTCAAATAATATTACTGGAAGGAATAACCTGCCCCACCGATTTAAGGAAGATATGAATTATACTGTCATCTGATTGACAGCCCTAGCCAGCTTACTGCTGGAGAATGTTTTGTGTGTGTGGAGAGAATACTACAGCATGCCTTATCAAACCAGGGCACAAACACTGACACAGACTGCGTTTGGGAGAAGGAACAGGGAAGTGTGGGAAGAAGGGAGGAAGGGAGAAATGCTCCCTAAACTCTACAATTTTGCTTCTGTGGAGGCAGAAGAGGAGTCTCAGACTATCCTATCAATAGCAAGAGCCCTTCACCCAGGCAGAGGAAGCACAAAGAAACAGCCTTTAGAAAACCACCTACAGACAGAGCTGACCACCAGCTTTGTTCAAAAGAAGATTCAGTGAAATGAGGCAGTGTCAGTATAAAAAAAAATCTACTTTAAAACAATGGATTGGCAATCACAAAAGGATCTTTCCAATCTAATGTCTAGTTTCTTTTGTTACCTTATTTAATGAAGATACATCTACAAATCCTGTCCTTCTGAATTCCATTGAGAGTTCTTCATCTCAGTCTTAGCACGTAAATCACATGGTGTCTTCAAGCCATGGCATATCCAGTTTAAAAAGGTGTTGCTCATTAGTAGAGAGAATAATCACTAAAAAAAAATAAGAGAAAACAAAGAAAAATTTAGGAAGTATATGACTCAATAGGCAAAATACAAGTGCTATAAAATAAACAGCATTATAAATAACATCCTATTTCAAAAAGGTATTTAAATATATTCTTAAATTAACTTCTTAACCGAAAATACCGTTTAAGCACATCTATAAATACATTCTTAAGTTCCACTCACATGTTGAAGTGCTAATCTGTGTATAATTTCCTGGACTCAGGCTTATATGGCAAATAGCTTAAAATCACACGTGCCTTAGAGGATAGTATATCCTGGAAAATATTAATTGTGGTCCTACATATCAGTATTTTTAAGTTTAAACTCTGGAAAACTATCTTTCTCCCCTATCTACAAATACCACTGTGAACCTCAAATATGCAATCTCTGATGGTTGTCTTTGATCCAAGCCTGTTCCAGGATGCCTTACCCGAGCCAGCAGGCTCCTGGAGGCAGAACTCCATTCCACTTCTCTAACTTCTCTCTGTTGCAGGATTTCAAGGCACAGCATAAAGCTAGACAGGAGTTTGTGTTACTCAGAAAGGCCTTGAGAAACAGAAGTGTATGTTGCATAGACAGTCTGACTAAACAGTATTACCAAATGCTGCTCCAGATTATAATTATTTTCAAAAGTCTTAGTAGTTTCACTGAATAGTTGAAAGAAGAACAGATTACTTTTAGATGACATCATTAACTTAATATTAATTATAGCAGAATCCTGGAGTCATTCACTAGACTGACTGGAACCATTATTCTTACATGATTTCTTACGTTAGATTACAGTTTAAACTAAAGATCTCATAGGTCCTCACAGCTTCTCACTAGAGACTCCCTTACTTTTTCTCTAGAAGTAGCAATGTATTAGATGCCAAACTCATGTAACAGAATCACTAGGGAGGCAAGATGACAAGAAAATTAACTTGTTTTAATATGGGGACAGCAGCAGGGTTAACATATTCTTATTTTTGTTTTGATGGGGATAAATCACTACCCCACCAGAGAGAAACAAAGTGAAATACTGGGGAAAACAGGAGCGGAAGAACCTGGTCCCTTCTACTGAGTTCTTTTGTGACCTTGGAGACAGCTGATTTAGTCAAATGCTGCTTGATACTTGGCTTAAATTCATCCACTCACAGTAAAAATGACCTGATATTAAAAGGTCATGAATATTAACCAGCCATGGCAATAGATGGTGTAAGGAACTTGCAGAATTTCTATCAGTGAGGATTGCTAATAACAGCTTAAGCAAATACCTGTAGGGAAAGATATAGGCATCTCCAGCCCTGCTTTGGAACAGGGGATATGCACTCAAGGTCCAAGAGCATTTTCTAAGATTTATTTAAGTATCTTGACCTTAAAAAGTAATTTACATATATATATATATCTGCTTTGGAAATGAATTTTTATCTGTCACCAAAAGTAAGGCTCAATACAGAATCTGCACTTGGAGTAAAGTGAAAAAATGAACATTTTTATAACTTTAATGATTTTTATTAATTTCTTATGATATTTACAAATAGAATGAGCACTCTCATGAGCTATAGAGAAAAGTTTGGTTTACATTTCAGGGCAAATTCAAAAGATCCATACTAATCCCATCTTTTGAAAAACCTTTTAAATTTTTTTTCTACAAATATTCTAGTTTGTAAGTGTGGAATTTTTAGTGCAATTTAATAAAATCCTATTTTAGGGCATTTTAAGTATGGGTAATGAAAAATGCTATTTTCTTAAAAGATATATTAAACTAACCTGTTTAAAATACTTCAAAGAAAAATGATACATGGGCTCTGTCTCTGGCAGACTTGTATTTACAAAGTACATGACAGATCCTTGAGTGGCAACAGCCCAGTATTCCTCATGAGCAGCTCTTATTTTTCTGTTACATTGCTTCTGCCTCTTGCAGCCTTGCAATAATGGCACCTGCTGTAACCTAAAAGTACATTTTTCACAGCATTTTTGCAATGTTTCTGGAAGCAGGAACTGAATACTGGGGACACTTCAGAAAACTTTCTCCTCTCAAACCTCCAGTGTTTACAGGGACAGCTCCTCTGGGCATAACTCTCTGGTGGTATGTAAATGTTATCTCAACCTGAAGGAGACGTGACTCCACTTCAAATGCTGTCTAGCTCTTCTGTTCACCACAGGCAGAAGCTCAAGACCAAGGGATATTTCTGTCTTGGATATTGTTCACTTTTAGTACTGAATAACAATATAAACTTAAACCCAAGAGGGCTCTGTAGCATTTTGTGGCTTCAGAGCCGCACAGGATAATCCCAAGAAAAGGGAGTAGGTAGTATTTATTCTACAGGCACTATCCCAACAGATCATGAAAACTGAGTCTGACTTTCTGATCAAAAACTCTGACTAGAAGACAGGAAAGTATATAATATGTTCAGAATATTTTAAAAATAATCAGTTGATGACTGTTTTCTGAGTGGTGTAGAGATTTCAAACTTCTTTTTAACTGCAGAGGGGCAGCATAAGAATTCTCAAAATGTCAGTTAAATTGTGCTAGATTATACCAGTTGATGAATGCCTTCTATGGAGAAATCTACGCAAAACTATCTGCAAATATGGGTGATCTTCTGAGAAAGGGAAAGGTGCTTAACAACTTAGGGCTCCCTTAGTTATGTTAGGCTACACACAAGCTGTTTCCTTTCTTGGTTGAAAAGACATTATAGTGCAGCTCTGAGTCTATCAGGAGGTCAGCATAAGAGTTCTATAGCAAACAGACAGCTGTGTGTCATAAATATCACAAAAATATCATGGTTGCTCTTACTTTGTTGAAAGCCCTCTGTGACCAATAAAATAAAGCTAACGATGCATGGCAAGAATAAAACTTATTGAGCCTAATAAAGCCACAAAAACCCCATTGACATCAATACAAATAATCAAATAGTGTGAAATTGCAGTTCAGATATACTCAAAGTGGCTATATGGAAAGTTTTAATTTTTGAAGAGGCTTTAGAAACAGCTTTTCTCTGTTCTGAGGAGGAGCTGTCTTACTGCATATCATAAGCTACCGTAGCCACTGACAAATACTGGTTTTAGCAACAACCATATCAACATAATATTTAAAACCTTAAATGTGAAGGTTTGAAAATATTAAGAAGGAAGGAAGCACTGTGTGCAGTTCATGTCAATTTTCAAAGAGAGTTTTACTCTAATTAGTGGTATTAACAGGCCATATTTTCAAAAGCTGGATGATACTTCCTTTGTAGAAATAATTCCATCCAGGAGAAATATGAAACCAAAAATCAGCACGTCAATCATTTATTCTGATTTCTGACCAGGAACTAGAAGCATGTCTCCTGCATTGATTCTTGTAGTGGGTTGATGAGTTTTTCATTGTCCAGGATGTTTCCCTGAGAAACAGAAAACTTTCTGAGAATTTTGTCTTCAATGGCCTTGATTTTTGTGGTTTGGGTTTTTTTTTTTGGTTTTGTTTTTTTTTTTTGGCAGCATTGGTGCACGCAATGATCTTTGATCATCAGCGCTGGATCCAAGGATGGTGAAATCTCCCTGTCTTTCCCTATCTCTCTCTTTCCCCCTCTCTCCCCCCTTGCTTTCTTTTCCTCTTCTTCTTTTACAAATATTCTTAATAAGAATGCCCAGAGTCAATGCTTTTCCATGTTTTCAAGTTGCCTTTTCAAGTTCAAGTTACTTCTGCGTTGAAATAAAATGTTCGTTGATCATTTGGTGTCATTTTACCTTAATTTAGTCTGAGGGGTTCATTAGAACCTTGGTTGCTCTCCCTCCTCCTCTCAGGTTGGAAATGGACAACCTCTTAAGTATCACAAAGGGATCACAGCAGGGAGTCTCTCACCACAATCACTTGCTACTTCATCCTGGTGCTGTTGCAGGGCTCAAGCTCAGCCCTACTGGAGGCTTCATTTGACAGAACTGTCAACCCTCAGGAGCTGCAAAAGCATTGCACCTACACCATATTAGCAAATCTGCAGATGAAGCAGAAGCCATCCTCCTGACACCAAAACTCATAAAATTCCACCCTTCACCATAATGAGAGTCTCTATTTCCCAAATGAGTTAAGTACAGACTCTACCTGTGCTGCATTCTGTACACTTTTAGGTTCAGGCTCTTGAAGCTGCAGTCTCAGAGAAGACCTGCTCCATCTCTTTCTGATCATCTCTGATGCTGCACAGTCTGCTGCCTTCCTCCTGCAGCTTCTTACTTTGCAACACTGTTTCTGAACAACAGCACACCTCCTGCATCATAGGAAGCCTTCTCCCACTGCCTCAAACTCAGCAAGAGGCCCAGGCTCTCATGGAAGGCAGCATCCACCCTCCAAAGCTCTGACTAGGTCAACAGCTTAGATGATACAGAAACAGTTACTCTAACAGCTGTTGGGGACCATGCTCTGTGGTGCAGCAACACCATTGCTGAGGACACGTGTGCTTTTCTAAGGCAAGTTGCTGAGCCCCCTTTTGTGCAGTCTGCTGTACAAACTTCTGCATTTGTTGTCTGCCTCCCAACTGTTCCTCTGTTAGCTGGGCTCTCTTATGCATCATTTGTAAAAAGTACATCAACTGAACAGTAGAATCATAGAATGTCCTGAGTTGGAAGGGTCCCACAAGGATCATTGAGTCTAACTCCTGTCCCTGCACAGGACAACCCCAAAATTCACACCATGTATCTGAGGGCATTGTCCAAGTGTTTCTTGCATATTGTCAGGCTCGGTGCCATGACTGCCTCCCTGGGGAGCCTGTTCCAGTGCTCCACCATCCTCTGGGTGAAGAACCTTTTCATAATATCCAACCTAAGCCTCCCCTGACACATCTTCCTGCCATTCCCTCGGGTCCTGTCGTTAGTCACCAGAAAGAAGAGGTCAGTGGCTGCCCCTCCTCCTCCCCTTGTGAGGAAGCTGTAGACCGTGATGAGGTCTCCTCTTCTCCAGGCTGAACAAACCAAGTGACTTTAGCCACTCCTCATATGGTTTCCCCTCCAAACCCTTCCCCAACTTCGTGGCCCTCCTCTGGACACTCTCTAGTAGCTTTATATCCTTAATATACTGTGGTGCCCAAAACTGTACACAGTACTCGAGGTGAGGCCGCACCAGTGCAGAGTAGAGCAGGACAATCACCTCCCTCAACTGGCTAGCAATGCAGTGCTTGATGCACCCCAGGACACGGTTGGTCCTCTTGGCTGCCAGGGCACAGTGTTGGCTCATGTTCAACTTGCCGTTGACCAGAATCCCCAGATCCCTCTCTGCGGAGCTGCTCTCCAGGCTCTCGTTCCCGAGTCTGTATGTACATCCAGGTGCAAAATCTGGCACTTGCCCTTGTTAAACTTCATATGGTTGGTGATTGCCCAGTGCTCCAGTTTGTCTAGATCTGTCTGCAGGGCCTCTCTGCCCTCAAGAATGTCAAAAGCTTCTCCCAATTTTGTGTAATCAGCAAACTTAATTAGTATTCCTTCAAGTCCTGCATCCAAGTCGTTTATGAAGAGATTAAAGAGTACCGTTCCTAAGGTAGATCCCTGCGGAACCCCACTAGTGACTGGCTGCAAGCCTGGTGTAACCCCATTTACTATAACCCTTTAAGCATGAGAGACAGTATCAAAAGCTTTACTGAAATCGAAGAAGTTTACATCAACTGGCTTTCCTTGGTCAACTAGGTGGGTAACCTTGTCATAGAAGGAAATTAATAGCCTGGCAAGCAGCAACTCTGTGAACTACAATCTTCATATGCACATGAAACATGCTAAAAATGACACAGCATGAACAATAAAATTAAAAAAAATAAAAAAAAATTAGAAATACACAGCATTAAGAATCATCCATAGCAATGGCATAGGAACAACAAATACGCAACATTTTTCAGAGTTAGAAATTAAGAAGTGATTTATGGCCAACAGTTAGGCATAACTGTGCTGTAACATCTTCATGTAGAACTTACTTCAAAAAGTAAACCACATGACAGAAACTGCTTTACAGTAGACTTTCATTTTCTGAGTAAAATAAATTTAATGTAAAAAATAGGGAATTGGAAAACACCAAGCTCTGGTACTCATGTGTTAAAATTACCTAATCAAACATTAATAGCCTGGTTGACTGAGAATTTTTTGCATGTTTCCAAAAGAGCATAAATTATTATTTTGGAATCCTATTACATTTCAGCAAATTTATTTTCATTTATTTTGCTGAGCAGATTTTTTCCCCTGGTGTTACATATACAGATAACTTACAGTAGTTGGCTAATCCCAGGTTGGGACATAATTCCATTCTACTTTCCGAATTTGCAGACACAGCCTTTGTTACAAATGGCATGTCTTCATTAAAAAGTTAGCAATTACCAAAGAGAAAATCCTCTGAGTACACAAATTATTTCTTTCTGATTTAAAGTTGTCCGTTCATGAGGCGGTATCTGTATGGCAACTACCAGAAAAGGACAAAACTGTGTGTGGCCATTGGCTATGAGTGAAAAGCAGGTGTGGATCCCTCAGGGACAAGGCACAATACTTGGCAAGTGAAAGCTTTGGCTTTAATGAAAGCATAGTGTTACCACAGTGGGAGCCCTGGGACAGCGTTGCTAATCAAATGGGGGCCCGATGCAGTGGAGCCCTGTTCAGGAGTGAAGCTCAAGGGAAAGCACTGCAGGGGTGGATGACAAAACTTGTGCTGATTAACATATCGTACATATTCAATGTCCTGTTTTACTCATTAGTGAACTTGCTGATGCAGGTGCTGTTGTCTGAACTCTGAGAGCTGCAGCTGGCTGCCATCGTTGGCAGCCATGCAAAAATAGGTGCAGATGCAGAGGGAAACAAACTATCCCAGGTTACTGAAACAACGAGATAAAACATGCTTGGGATTCTACATACTCAGATGGGAAGAAGCGAACTGTCCCAGGTTACCCTTACAAGAAGATAACGTGCTCAGGACTCTACATACTCAGATAGGGGAGGCAAACTATCCTGGGTTACTGTAACAAAGTATTCTTGTGCCCTACACCATTTATGATGCTTTTGGAGTCTCTGGAGAATACTTTATATTTTTGATCCCAACAGTGTTTTGGGAGGAAGCGCTTTTCCGCTATACCACTACATCTGTTGCAAGGTGAGCATTAGGATGCTCATTTACACAACATCAATCTTAGTCCAGAGAGGAATTTTTTTTTTTTTCTTTTTTGCTAACTGCTGTTTTACAGGGTGAGATCACACAGTAGATAGTCAAAAGTTCAGTCACAAAACTGCTTTCATCTCTCCCCAAGGAAGCAGGTGAAGACAAAGAGTTGAAGAAGCAGGTTTTTTACCTGTGCTTTGGAAAAAAGAAACTAGAAATTGGATGTCATTTGTGTCCTCCTGATGCCACCAGCTGGTAGACAGTGAAAGAGTATGAGTTCGCTGCAGCCTGTCCAGCAGATAATGCCAGGGTAGGGACCATCATGTACTGTTTCTCTCCAGATACATCAGTGTGCTTTAGTATCCTTGAACTGTGGCCATTTTTAGCTAGTTCCCTATGTTTCGTAACAATCTTTCTATTGCAAAGCCTGCCTTCACAAAATTAGCAATGTTTCATGCCTTAGTAGGTTCAGATTTCTACACCATTTTGCACACAAAGGTTTCCCCTCACCATCTCTGCATGCCTTTTCCTGGGGATGCTGCATGTCTTTGAATGCACTGGTAAGGGGTTAAGATGTCTAGATCTCAGTAACTCCATCCAGATTAACTCACGTGTCTATGCAACATGCGTTTTTGTGTCCAAAGAATCAAGAAATGTGTTTTAGATTCATAAAATGACCCTTCACTTAGCGTTTATTAGGCAGAGATAATTATCTTTAGTTCCTTGTTTCATGTTACCTCACCAGCTGAGAGCTCTTCTGTATGAAAAGCAGTTACTAGTTTTTACTTTTGTTCCCTCCAACTTTTTTACTTAGCATCACTGGTCATTCAGTGCCAATCTGTGCACATCTAATTTGTTGCTCAATATGCGGTTAGTGTATTTTGTTCCCAGAGGGCCATTGAGAAAAGCTGGGAAGTCCCTAAACTTTACCTTTGATTAAGCTGTCATCAGTAGCCAACTTTTTTGGAGAATTTACAACATTTTAGGGATGACACCTGTGTTGTACCCTTGAAAGATTAGGCTCTAGAGAATGATCATTAGAAAAGTAAAACATTGCATATAGTACAACATTTGGGACCAAGATCATGACTTTCTAGTTCCAAACGTCTTTCTTAAGTCCTCTGTTTTGAATTACTCACTTCTCACATAAATGGTAGCTTGTTTTAACTGCACATTCTTATAAAGCATTTACCTACATTTATATACACATACACACACAGATATATAAATATGTTCCTGATTTTAAGGGCACTAATTTGACTTTTTACCTTTTTTCCTTTTTTTTTTTTCACTTTTTGAATTGCTGTGTGAAGAGATGGATATTTGTACCTTCCAATTCCTTTTTCTTCCTCAATTAAGAACACTAGTTCTCACAAGGTGAAGTGAGTTAACATGGCTCTGCCATTAAGTTTCAGAAGTTCAGCCTTTCCAAATGATTAGTAGACATTGCTCTGATGATACCAAAATATAATTCAATTTTGACAGTAAACCTAGATGATCTTTCTGAAATACTTTGCCTACTGAACTCCTCTCACTAAAACTAGGGTATCAATATCCTGTCCAGACCTGACAGAGCACTGTATTCATCAAAAAACTGAGACAGTGGTCTTTTCAGTTATAAAGAAAATGTAATATCCTCCTCTTTTCAAATGAGATAAATAAAAGATGGATGGTGAAGACACTTATTAGAATTCTACTTTTAGGTCTTTCAGAATAAGTATCTTGATTTCCATGGGAAATCCTATCAGCTGTAATCCAATCCTGGTATTTCTATTTCTCTTGATTTAGGTCTGATAGCTGCCTAACTAATTAATCCTTTTCAAATATATTAGGTAATTCCACAGAACGGAGAATATTTATGTCTTTCAATAATTCCTCTATAACAATCTACAGGCAAGATTGTACATAGATTTGATTACCACTTGCAACAATGGAAACAGAAAAAGCAGTCACAAAAATTGATATTAACAGCATAAATACTACACATTATATAACATATGGAAGACATTAAAAAAATAGCTGTTAAACATTGGAAAAGCATTTCAAACTATTTAAAGGGAGAAAAAAACCCAGAAAAAACACAAACCCACAAAAAACCCCAACCTAAACACGTTCTTCACAGTTTCCTTTTTATGTCCACATGTCATGAAGTCAGAAAGGCTCATAATGTAGCTTTCATATTAAGAGGGAATTGCTCATGGACAGCCTACAGAATGCAAAAGGACTAATATGAGTCAAAAACAAAAAGGCAAGGAAGCTTTAAAATGTGCATAAAAGGCAATTTAGACTGGAAATGAAAAGAGATTCTGGAAGACTTGAAAAAAATGATGGTCACTAAAAGCTTACTGATTGTACAAAAGATTAGAGAAGCTGAAAGGACGTATTGACTTTGATATGAAAAATCACCATAGATAACTGCTCCCAATAAAAATAATTTTATGGGTAGGTAGCATCCTAGGTTTATTTTTTAAATAAGGCAGAGCTCCTGGGAAGGATGTGTACTCTGTATTGCAAGCCATGGGTAAACAGCTATGCAGCTTCCACATTTAGACTGTAATTGCATCCAACTCAAGCTATCTAGGTGGCTGTCTGTACAGCTCCTTGAGCTCTTGATGTCGGTGCTCAGGAAGGGATGCTACTGTTTTCAGTAAAATACAACTATCTCTTTCAATTTTAGGTTACGACAGATTACATTTGATGACAAGTCTAACATCATTTGTTTGTTTCTGTGTCAGCCAGATCTTCATATAGTCTATCAGCTTTTTCTGTTCCCAACTGAGTGGAAATTATCTGAAGAAAATAAAACTGTAGAAAAAATATATAAAGCTGCACAGTGCTAAAACATCCTACAATCTACTTGTTCACATTTTCAAAACTGGAAATCTAGCAACAGGCTTAAAAATATATGTATTTTTATGTGCCAAAAACTGACGCTTAAAATACATGCTTAATTTTTTCAGTGTGTTTAGACTGTAACACAGTCTGTCTCCATTTTCAGTTTGGTTTTTCAGCTTATTAAAACCTCCACCTTCACATCTTTCAATATAGAGCCAAAATAAGCAATTGACTTACTCTAATTACAACTAAGCTGTGTCTCATGCCTCATCTTCTGCAAAATCACTCTCACATTGCAGGTCAAATATTTCAGTTTTTGCACCTCTCAGCCTCTACCTATACATCCTTTCTTACTCGATTTTAACTTGCATGCCAAATTAATTCTTCCTACCTAACTACTTCTATAATGACATCTCTTCTGGGACTAGGTAGGAAGAAATTCCTAAAAAGTCTTGAGTTTCCACTTACAGAAGTCAATCAAAGCAAAATAAAACCTTTGTCTGTGCAGAGAAGAGGAGAATGTAGAAACACTTACCTTTGTGAAAGGTGGTTGTCTCTGAAACCTCTTGTGATGGATAGTTAAGTGATCTCATCTAAGTGATAATGGTGTAGCTTAAATTCCTTTTGAGCATAATTGTTTTGCTGAAATCCTTCCTTTAAAAGAAAAAATCCTTTCAGGCTAGAGTTTGTCTACAATGTGAAACAAGTGGGGTCAGTACCCATCCTTTTTGTGTTTGTTCCCTTGGAGTTGAATGATCAAAATGTTTCATGTAATCTACCCTCCCACTGGACCTGCAAAGGGACAGAAAGGATAATTAGCTCTCCCTGTTATTGGCATCATCCCTGTATATCTGCTAAGTAACTTACTCCTGAACTACCACGGGATCTCACTTTCCTGTCCAAGAAACCTACAGAAGAGGAAATAAACTCATTTCAGCCATCTATTCTACAGTTAAGATGTAAACTCTGCCTTTTTCAGCATCTCAGTATTTCTCTAGTCACCAGAAAGCACCATGAGGAAAGGCAACGTCTTTTACTAAACTCGCTGACATCACTGAAAAATGAGTAAGCTTTCAGGGACAGGAAGCCATCTTTGGGGTCTCTCTGTTTTCCTGAAAAGCGGGTTCATTCGTCCGGTGTGCAAAACATCAAACTACATACAGAGCGGAGATATTTTGATCAATTCATTTTTGCACAAAGATGGGTGCTAGGTAGTAACTCCACAAAGCTAGCACACCACACTGAGAGACGACAAGGTATTTATACAGTTACATGTGTCAGTCACAGCTAATATTCACACCCCCCAGCTAATAATTGGTTAATTTCTTTCTCATTTCACCTTAAAGGTAGAGCTCTCTTTGAATTTACCACACATGCTCAGAGAGTAAGGGGCTTATTTGAGTAGAGGGTTTTCTGGCCTATGGGCATGATTTTTAGTATTATAATGAGGTTAGTTCACCTAAAGGACACTTAGTTTTAGTTCTTATCAACATGCCAATTAGTTGTCCTCCTTGACTATATAATTTATCACCCAGCTTTCATGTCTTCTGAGGCGGGATGTTCCCTTTTATCAGTCTCTCAGTTCTTCTTCAAGGATATAGTCATAAAACAAATGCTTCCCTATCTCTCAGCTCCCTTCTCTGGCCACCATATTCTGTTTTGCCAAGCTCACATTGTTCATTGTTATTGCTTAGCAGAAAATTCCATTTTCTTCAGGATATCATCTCCATGCCTGAAAGCATACCTGTGGGTTTTAAATAAAACACTAATTGGTGTAATAAAAGTTACTACCTTTCCCTATAAACTCTGCCTTATTTATATCTTTAGGCTGTGGGCAAGCAGTATTGTCTAGTCAGCATGCTATTTCAGTTTGTGGTGTTCCCCATACTTGCTCTGCTTCCATCCTACTTCAAGATTGTTTGTGCATCACACTACAAAACCAATCAGGAAACAAGCAGTCTTTAATAAAAAAGTGGGAAAATTGTGGATTTTTATGTTGTTTTGTTACTGTTTTCGTGGAAAATGGGGGTTGCTGAATGAGCTTACTGTGCAGCTCCACAAACAGGTACCAAGGAAGAACTGGTGTATGCTGTAATCAGTGAGAGCTGACAGGAAGCTGTGACATTTCAAGACAGTGTTGCTGCTGGAGATGTGCCATCAAACACTTGCCGTTGCTGCTACAAACACATTGCTATTAACAGCCCAAAAGCACTAGCAGCTTCCTCTACTGAAAAATAGATCAGCTACTTCTCTGACAAACAGACTTTCAAACAGAAGATAAACTTCTGCTTATCTCTTCATTTCCAGAATTTTTAAGACATTCTCTTAAGTCTTTAGATCTCTAGGGCTACAATGATTACAGTGTTATATAAAGTTCAGTCTATTTACAAGGGTAAACCTGTTTTTTGACAGACTGAGACCACAGCTTGGCAAAACTCTTAATTTTATTAATACAGACATTTCATAATGTGCTAAAGAATATTTTCCCTGCTAAATGTAAAGGCCTGTGTCCCATTCACTTGTGAACAAATGCAACTTCATTTGGTTCTGTTTTCCATTGTTTCAGTTATATCAGACATCTTAAAATAATTATTTTAATGATACGCTCACCTTAAGAAAGTCACAAAATACAATTGGCTTACACACAGTATATTCTGGGATTCCAAACTGTTTGGCTACAAATCAACATTCAAAGTTAGACAGGTTTGTGTAGGATATATTTGCATACCCACTGCAATACAAATAAAGTGAGCTGTTTTCCTTGCAGGCTATTTCAGACATCATAGGATGGAAATACTACTGGCCTCTGTTGTTGATGAGGTGGTAATGGAAAAATCTTTGGCTCTTGTGACAACATAGCCTCTATTTGGTCTCTTCCTACGGTGGAGATCACAGTGGAGAACACCTATGTGAAAAAGAGATGCAGTACTTTGTTGGTTAAAATCATAAAGATTCATTCTATGTTAACATAATTTTAAAAAATCTTTAAAAGTCAGAAAAGAATTTGTCAGGTCCATCCAGAAAGCCTTATTGGCTCTGAAGAGTGTTCAGTAATGCAACAGTATTATGAATAAAAAAGGAGAATAAAGTAAGAAGCGAAACATTATACAAGATGATACAGTGCCTACAAATGTCTGTGGCAGAAAACACAGGAAGAATAATACTAAGGGAAGAAGAAAAAAGAGAGATTGTGAAATACTAAAACATTAAGTCTATGAAAAATTAAAATTCAGAAATGAAACACTTAATCCTCCTTTACTATTTCTCCATCACTTGGAATGGAATTAAGAACTGAGACAGAATGGCACAGAAATCATAACTGGACAGAGTGTCTTGTTAAAATGAAAACAAGAAAAAAGGAAAGGGAATGTTGATGTGTCTTTGTGTTATTAACATTATTAATTTCAATATCAGAGGGTGCATATGTTATTGACCAATGTTTTCAACTTAACTCATAAGAAAAGCTATTTAAAATGTTTTTGATATTTATAAAAATTCATTCTGTACACAAACAGGAAAAAAATGCAATCTTACATTTAATAATGCAGAGTGGACATCTATGAAATTTTTTCTTTTTTTAATCCTGGCCAGGGACAGAGGATTTAAAGGAGCAGTAAGTTCTGTTAAGATATATCAAGCCCATTTGTATGTTACTTTAAGAAAAATGTCCTGTTAATTTCAGCAACCCCTCTTTTAGTGACATGAAGCACAACAGGATTATTTTGATTAGTTTATCTTGGAGAACTATCCATGTTACATAAAGTAATAAAACTGGTCTGTCATAATGGTGTCTGATGACTGGCTGCACTGTGAATCACACTGGTGGATCATAATCTGAATTTAATATTATTAGTCACAAAATATTACCCATTTTGTTCTTTATGTCCACTCTTCCTTTAGCTATGGGAAAAGTAAAAAATGAAGAACTGATCATTTTTCAGTGTGACTTTCAGAATTATGGGCGTCTCAGCTAATTTACACTGACTCTTCTCCTTTATTAACTAATAATTATTGTCCCTGCAAGCCAATGTACTATATGTAAATCTAACAACATCACTTGCAGTATTCATTGCCTTTCTCTGGCTCTCACCAGTCTGGACCATATTTCTTTGGAAATAATATTTTAAATCTGGTGGGAACAAACTCCAGAGGCAGAATTAACTGTGGAGGCAAACAGAAGGCAGAATCAGAAAAGGAAGTTAGAAGCCTATGCCTTCTCTTTAAAATATTCACTGTGTGTACTAATATATCTGTTTTAAAGTAAGTGAGGGAAAGATGAATCAAAAGGCGTTGGTTAATTTGGTTTTCAGGCAACGCACATTAGATACCTAAGCAGCTAAAGAAGCATAGGAGCTAGAGGAACAGAATGTGAATATATGCCCTATTATCTCTGCAAAGCAAATGTATTTACACTAGTTCATACACAATCCTTACAGGTGAAGTGTTTCCACTGCATTTGCCTTCTTTTTACACCATTTGGGGAAAAAAAAAATATTGTGGGAAACCATAAGCTTCTTTCATCTAGTCTGCAAGCAGAGAAAGAAAGACTGAAGTACAAGGATGACTAACTGAAAATAATTTACCTTGCCCTAGAAAATCCAGTTACATCAGAGGGGGAAAGAGAAAAAAAAAATGGTTCTGAAGATGCAGTCATAAGAAAGTGGAGCACTGCAAAGGTCAATGCTAGATAGCATAGGGCCCTTAATGCTCCTAACCAACTTAGTAGGGTGCTAGAAAGCATCAGGTCAAAAACAGCTTTATCTTACCTTGGACACATTTTGACAAATCACATAAATTAAAAACATAACAGGATTTGTTTGGTGCTGAGAGAAGACCAATACTCATGCTTTGATAAATTTTCACAGCAGCATCCACAAAGTTTTTTCCAGTCAGCTTTACTGCTTGAGCAAATTCTGCCAAGTCCTTCAGGATAGTCTATGTGCAAAGCAGAAGCAGAAGAATAAAACACACTCAGAATGCAATATGCAGGAAATTTACTTTTACTTTGATCATCAAATACCTGCAGTTCCATTCTGTTATTTAAAGGAGTCCTAGCTGGAAAGTTTAACATAGAAGACACAAACATTAACCAAAGAACTGTAGTAAATAAATTTAAGCATTAATCTCAGAATTACAATAGTTGAGTTCAGGAGTTTAACTGAAAGGAGCCTGTACTTATTCTTCTAACTCATAGCCAGGTATCTACACATGAAAGAAACTTGGTTTCAGGGAACAAATTAATGACTGTGTCAAGAGGGAAAGTGCCTTGGGAAAGGGCACTTGAATGCTTTATACTCCATCTCCTCTGAGCTGAAAAATTGTCTATCTCCAGATAATCTAGGCATAGCAGGTAAATATAAGAGCAGCCCCAGGACAAGGCAAATACATGATGAGGTCTGCACTGACCCAATGGAGAGATAAAAGTCAATTCCTTATGCGTCTTCCTTATGTCCAAAACTCTCTCTCACACTCTCTTTCCTAGCACAGAATCTCCTTGGCTGACAAAGAAAAGAAATGTGGAAAGAAGGGTTGAAACAAAAATAAATGTGAAGGATGAAGGGAAACAGAGACAATTTAATTATATTGCAATATACCATAGTACTTTCAAGAGCATTTTCTCCCCCTGTGGTAGATTATAAATTGCTGCTAACCTGAAAAAATTGGTTCAGGTTATTCTCTGAAAGTGTTAGAAGGCACAGCATAGCAAAGCATTGTAATAAAACATGGAGATACAGGATTATTTCAAAACATATGGAAGACAGCCAGCGTGGCTTCTCCAAGGGCAAATTATGCCTGACTAATCTAGTGGCCTTCTATGATGGAATGACTGCATCAGTGGACAAGGGAAGAGCTACACATGTCTTCTACCTGGCCTTCTGAAAGACCTTTGATAAGGTCCCCCACAACATTCTTGTCTCTAAATTGGCGAGATATGGGTTTGATGAATGGGCTGTTAAATGGATAAGGAATTGGCTGGATGGCCACATCCAAAGAGTTGCAGTCAATGTCCAAACGAAGATCAGTAAAAAGTGGGGTCTCTCAGGGGGTCTGCACTGTTCAATATATTTATTAATAGCATAGACAGTTAGACAGTAGGATTGAGTGCACCCTTAGTGATTTTGTGGATGACACCAAGATGCATGGTACTTGAGGGAAGGGATGACATCTAGAGGGACCTGGACAGGCTTGAGGAGTGGGCCCATGTGAACATCACAAAGTTGAACACGGCCAAGTGCAAGTTCTGGTATCTGGGTCAGTGCTATCCCCACTATCAATAGAGTCTGGGGAATGAATGGATTGAGAGCTGCCCTGCAGAGAAGGACTTGGGGTTACTGATGGTTGAAAAATTGGACACCAGCCAGTGATGTGCGCTTGCAGCCCAGAAAGCCAATCATATCATGGGCTACCTAAAAAGAAGCATGGCTAGCAGGTCAAGGGAGGTGATTCTGCCCCTCTACTATGCTGTGGTGAGAGCCCACCTGGAGTTTTGCATCCAGCTCTGGGGGCCCCAGCACAAAAAAGACATGTTAGAGTGGGTCCAGAGGAGGACCACAAAAATGATCAGAGGACTGGAAGACCTCTCCTATAAAGGCTGAGAGAGCTGGGGTTGTTCAGCCTGGAGAAGAAAAGGCTCTGGAGAGACCTTTTTGCGGCCTTTCGATACTTAAAGGGGTCTTATACGAAAGTCAAAGAAAGAGGTTTTTACTAGGACCAGTAGTGACAGGACAAGGGGCAATGGTTCTAAACTCAAAGAGGGTAGATTTGGATTAGATATAAGGAAGAAATTTTTGCATTATGAGGGTGGTGGCAATGCAAACTGCATTGCAAACTGCAAAATTATAGGCAATGCAACTGCTACCACCATCCTCAGAATGATGCAAGTGAAGGCTAGTGGGACTTACGCATCACAGGAAATTAATAAAAAATCAGTGTGGTTTGAGTGTTCTTTTATGTTTTTATCCAAAGACAGTTAAAATCACTTAAGGACTCTCCTAATTTTTCAAAACAACCTACTGTTTGCTCTCAGTGGTTTTACAATATGCTAAAATCATAACTTACTGAATTAATGCCCATAAAGAATGGCTGCACAAGCAGAAAGGCAACTCTCCACCTATTTGCATGAAGAATGAGACAGAAAAGAGAGGCAAAACCCCTTGTTAATTATCCACTTCAGCTCTCAGTTCGAAAATGACAAGGTTACACTTAAAAATGAATTTCAACCTTTCCTCCACATCATGATGGAATGAAGTTCTCTTGCTAGAGGAAAATTCTGAAAAAGAGGGCTCCTATACTTTAGCTTCAGACTTTACCACCAGTGTTTTATGAAAGAAGCAGCAAATCACTCACACTCTGCAGAGCACCATCTTTCTGTCCTTGAAATGGTTACAGCATTATTTTATCAGCCTTCACAGGCATATTACAGATCCAGTATATTAATTTTAGTGCTATGTATGATATAAAATTTGAGTATCCACAGAGACGATATATACTATAACATATAGTATAGTACCAGAATTATAGATTTAAGAGATTTATAATGAAGGCCTCAAAAATTAGATGAGGTTGTCTATGAAATTTTACTTCTCCTCCCTTGTATCTGTACATGTTACTGAAAAGATTGTTTTGAACCACTGTTATTACTATGAATACAAAGTTCCCCTCTAGGCTTGAAAGAGCAATGAAACAAGGAAGCCAGCACAAGGAGAGCACTCTTGCCAGCTAAATTGCTGCTAAGATATGTGAAAATTACTGA
Source organism: Morus bassanus (assembly GCA_031468815.1). Lineage (NCBI taxonomy): Eukaryota > Metazoa > Chordata > Aves > Suliformes > Sulidae > Morus > Morus bassanus. The sequence goes on from CM062600.1 coordinate 31,557,001, forward strand.
AGATGGAAAGAGTTATAGTTTACACTCCTCTGTTTAAATTATGTTCTCATAATCTACGCTACAGCCCATTTGTGCTGCAGAACCACCACTGACAGGCCATGGACCTGCCTTGGCAAGGGAGAATTTCCAATGCTTCAGAGAGATTCTGGATGGGTCAGATCCACTCCAGACAGATCTGTGTTGTACATTATAGACCACCAAGTGGAGGCTTCTTCAGTCAATTGCAGGAAAGCAGCAGTTTTAAAACACACCACCTTCTGCCACCTTCTTCCCTGTAATCGAACAAATATAAGATCTTTAGTGGCTTTGCCCCTCAGCAGTCATTCCTGCCATCTTCAATATACAACAAATGACAAAAAAAGGACTGCAGCTTTAATTCATAAAATCAGTTTGTGGTGCAGACAGAGGAATAGACACTAAATAAGAAGCAAGAAAAAACAAATAATTGCTGGATAATAATATTAGAATTACCATTTGAAGAAAAAGACTGAATTCAGAAACTGACTTTGTGTGTAACATTAAGGACTGCTGAAAATCAATCCTGCTGCCTCAGTCTCTGGGCTGGTAGAAGTGAAGACTGTTCAAGTACATACTTCACACTGTTGCAATGAGAGTGCTTCAAGGAGCAGGGATAGCTGGTATCAGAAGGAAGTACGTCCTCCTCAAGCAGAAGTGATATGCAATACAAATGCCATTATGAAAAGTAGAAGTCACAGAGTATCTGAGGTCACATCCTTACAAACACTCAGACAAGGAAGAAAATCTCTGAATTTTAGAGGATAAATGCAAAGAAGAGTAAAAACAGAGTTAAAGTTATGTTTAGAAACAGTAAAAATTTATAACTGTACAACTATATTTAAAAGTGTGGAATCCAAATAACCTTACCAGATTCACCACATAAATAATTTAGAAGCTGAGGCAATCTTTATTTCTTTCCAAAAAAGTTTCTCCTTGTCATAGACACCTCCAAATTCTGTTGAAAGAGCTCAGGAGGAGTTTGAGAGGCATAATGGCCCAATTTATGCATGTTTAAAACATTCACAGAAATAACAACTCTTTTGTTTCCTGGTGCACCTAGAAAATAAAAAAAAAAGGAATGAATTAATAGAGAGACATATCTTAGCTTATAGTTCCCATTTATGAAATTAAAATTACAGATTTGGAGTAGCACTTTAATTTTTTTGTCTAGAAACTGTTTACAACAAAGAACAAAAGCTTTATTATTGTTGTTGTTTAACTTTGTAGGACCTCTGAAGTTTCCATTATGCAACAGCATGTAGTTTTAGATCAAAGGAATACCAGCCTGCAGATATTGTCATGATGCAGAATTCTAGGTAACAGTTTTATTCACACTCTCATGCTGTGAAACTCAAGAGCAAAATGTACCAGGTCAGTAGAAAAAAATCAGGAAAAAAACGGGCATGAAAGCAGGGTGCATCTGAAAGAAGGAGTACATTAAGGACAGATAAGAGAAAACGATTAGGTTTTCATGGCATTTCATCTAGAAGCTGAAAGAGCTGGTAAATACTTACATTAGGCAAGTAATTTATATCCATCACTTTTAATCATAGATAACCTCAAGATTAACATAAATTTTCTCTGTATTTGTTACATTCTCTAGTTTAAAGTCTTAGTAACTCATGGCAAGACATTTTACTATCCCAGACATCTTAACTGTTTCTGATAATCTAGCAATGCCAAACAAACCACACTTCAAAAAGAGTCAGCAAAGTCCACAACAGTAATTTCTGGAAGGAAAATTCAAATCAATCAAATAAATATATGGTGTTTCTCCACTGCTATGGTTCAAGATTTTGCCATCAGGGTTGGCAGAGGAGGAAGAATATATGGGACAAGAGGATTTGCCAAAATTTGGGAAGCAGAACTGACCAATTTAGTTGGTATCAAAATACTGATAATATATTGATAGTGTATATATATAAAATCATATTATATATGATATCTGCATAATATATAATATACAATTATATATAATACTATATATAGTGATATTTATTATTATAGAATGATAAATATGATAATATCAATAATAATAAAGATTTTTATTAGTTCTGTAAAGGAAGCAAACTGCTGTGTACTTCTGTTTCTTGCTAGCTGCGTTCCTTGGGTTCCCAAAAATGTTTTATTATCTATTGTTTATTTTACACCAACATATTTTTTATTGGTCAGTATTTGCTGTTTGGATTATGTAGTGAACATACTTCGTGAAGAAAGGGATGTTTGCATTGCAGACAAAAATATCAATATTAAAAGCCAGTTTACAGCTCAGCAGAAGAGTCTGTAGTTGTTCAGTTGTACTGGCAGGGGCTAAGCCTAAGCGTGAATTAAAGACGGATAGTGTTTATTTCTATCACTGTTAGTAATTTGGCTGACAGGCAATATACTACAAGTATAATCCTAAAATAAGTTTTTAATGTCAGACTATATGGATATGATTGAACAATGCACTTATAAATCATACTGGTAATAATCTTTAAAACTATTTCATATAGCAAGTTCTGTGTTAAAATACATTTGAAGTATGAGATATCTCAAGTTTGTGCTCAGCTGTAGAACTAAAAGAACTACATCTGTTAAATTATAAAGCTGAAGTTTCATTTGCTATGTTACAATTTAATAGTAACTTGACCGTGAAGCTGATTTTCAGTCACCATGCTCTGTAATATGTAATTAGAATCAGTGAACCATAGAATCATAAAGTAATTTAGGCCAGAAGGGCCCCCCAGAGATCTTGTATTCCAACCTCCTGCTCAAAGCAGGACTAATCAAATCAGGTTTCTTGTCCAGTAAGGCACTTGTCTCTACTTGTCCAGTAGAGCATTGAGCACCTCCAAGGATGGAGACTCAGCAATCTCTGTGAGCAAACTATTCCAGTATTTGCTCACCCACATGGTAAAAAAAAAACAAACAACCAACTTTATATCCCCTTGTCGCAAATACAGTTTTGTGGATATGGCCCACTACACCAAATTGTCAGGAATATGATTTGTTACACGGCTTTAGTTAGCAATTTAAGATTTATTAATATTTTTGAGAGAGATCACAGTATTAGGTTGTATAATTTTTAAAACTATCAGACAATTTAAAACGGCAATTTGATGGAATTTATTACAATCAACATAGCGACTTAGTTAAAGATTTGAGAATGGAAAGGTTCACTCTATTACTTACATAGAAGAAGTGCACAAAGGAAAACAAAGGTATGCTCAAGTTAGAATGATTCACAGAGGGATCATGGATACAGGGGATAAGGAGGACCCTCCCGTTGAGTCACAAGGTTCAGAATAGACCCCCTTGTGTTCTAAACTCCTTTCAGAGAGAAGTTAGGTGCGGCTAGGTCCAATCTTAGTCTCAGACTTGGTCAGTGGTTTATGTGAATAGGTATAATATATATATATATATATATAGTCTAATTCCACACACAACCCCAAGGTTAACCTGTGAATAAAATTTCCCTTTTTGTGAGTTTCATAAATTACTCACTTTTATGTGCTGGCATTCATCAACACACAGCTGGTGAACCTCGCGAAATCAGGCCTTTAAGTCCTCGCAAAATCGTCAGCAGACGATCCCTCAATCCTCGCGAAATCTACCCTGAGAGGTGTCCCAGCCCAGGGGGAGATACAGGGTCACACAGCCCACTGCGGTCCTGGAGAGCTCAAAGGGTCTCCCTCTTGGATCGCTGTTTATAGGATCAAGATGATTGGCTTTGGTCAACATTTTACATTCTGGCCACAATTCTGGTACACAAGTCAGGGAGCAGATGGCCCAGGTGTGGACAGAGATTGCCTGGCACCCAAGTCGTTATGACCAAGATAACAGCAAGATAGGGCTCATCCAGGGATCTCAGCGTGGCCCGGGAAGGGGGCTGCATCACCACACCCCTAAGTCTTCTCCAGGCTAAACAAATCCTGTTCTCTCAGCATTTGTTAATATGTCAAATGCTCCAGCCCCCTGACTATCTTGGTGTCCTTCCACTGGACCAGTATGTGAAAATCAGCGGCAGAAAGTATTTCAAAATGTTGCCATTCAAATAAAGGAATAATTAGGAAAATAATTACCTCAAGTATTTTTTTTTTCCTTCTCTAACTTGGATTTGATAATCTCCTGTGTTCTTGACAATGTCTGGGCAGAGAAATGTAGAAAAATTGGCACATAGCCTGTTTATCTTGAATTTGTCTTAGCAGTCCCTTTGCAACTGCAGACATCAGAAAGAAATGTAAAATTATTAGTAACAACTATAGCATATTTACAGCTGTGTATAGTTGCATGTATGCATTTTGTGCTTCATTATGCAATAGTGTACACAGTTCAATTAAATAATTCAAAGGAATGGAAGAAGGGAAGCAGATGCCAACCCTTCCTTCTACTTTCCCGTTCACCTTGCAACAGGCTGTTATTCTACTCTCATCTTCCAGAGAGACATAGCAGCATGAACCAATGTACCCAGGATATTTCACATTGCACCTGCAATGCCTGTTGCTTAAGAACAATGAATTACCATACAAACTCAGCAACTTTTTTTTTACCAAAACCACATATTCAAGAGGAGATAAAGCTGAGAGAGTTCTATAGAATGACTTGCTCCAGATGTATTTTCTTCTTAAAACTAAATTGAGTTTGGTTGCTACCTCTACCTTACCATTCTTCTTCTTCATGTATCCTAAAATCATGTTTGGCCACATGATGCCCAGGCCTGTATCTTGAACAGACAGTCAGGCTAACAGAGTAAGATGCATGAACAGAGAAAATCATTGTCTATGACAGCACTGCTTTGCATGTGCCAAAGTTGAATTTCCTCTGCCATGACATTACACTTTCCTAGGAGTTGTAAACAGTTGTAAACTCCTGGTTACAACTCTCTGACATACTTTTGTTATTCTGTCCTCCCTAATTTTACCCATCCAGACAACTATCTTCTCTTCAACTTTTAAGTTCGCTAATTAAGGTACTAACGATCAATGCTTGATAAATTTGAAGGGTTCCACTGTTAAAAAAATACTCTTTGCTATACTGTTTTAGTCTCACAGCCAGTTTCCACCAAACATAGATGTATTCATGTATCACTTAACAGATAAAGAGCCATAGAATGAACATCAGATGAAACTCACTGTGTCAAGAAGAAATCTGGCTACAGGAAACCACCCTACTGGACTACAGGGAGTGAAGAAGCCTTGTAACCAAGGTGGTGGGGAATTAAACAGAATGGTAGAATATTGTGTGTTGTGAAACTCGTGACTGTAGAAACCTCACCAGGTAGTTACTGTTTGTACTAAGAAACTTGCTATAGAAACCTGTTATGCACCAGTGATGCTGATCAAAGAAACCAATCAATGTAGAGGTTAAAGTTAATAGTGAACATTGTATGTTAATAGCAAGCATTGTATGTAATTTTATGTTAAACAGTTTATGTAACAGTGACTTGACGGAAAAAGTGTATAAAAACTGGCAAATTTTAATGCAAAGGTGAACACGCTTGAGGAGGAGATATCCCCCGTGTTCCCGGTGCCGTGAATAAAGAATGCCTGCCTTTTAACACTACATTGGTGTTACGAGGTTTATTCCCGATTTCGGTGACAGCCTCACTGCTATGCATGTATTCCTGGGAATTCTCAGAGAGTGTAAGGAATGCAGAGCTGGCACCTGGCTCCCCTGAATATCAAGTCACTTCCCTTCAGTAAAATAAAGACTTCTGTGCAAGATTCACTGGTGGGTCTTAAAGGTGTCCCCTGAAAGCTGCAGCACTGCCATGACTTGTTTTTTCACCTATTTTCCTATTACTGTCATTGCTGAGACTAGTACTCTTGCGAGTGTGCAATAGAAGATGAACACTTCTGTACTCTTAGGACTTGGGCAGCATCTGTTTCAGTGCTCAAAAATAGCAACACACATCAGCAGACCTTCCTACAGCTATGAGATAATCTGAGCAGGGTTTTGAAACAAAAGCAAGCAATATGTCCTAGGGAAGAGATACATCCCAGAGGGGAATAAGGATCCAGAAAAATAAAATGTATTTTACTGATAGGTGGAATCACCATTGTCACATTATGGCAGCTATCTAGCAACACAAGGCTGTACAAGTATAGAATGAATTAATTATAAAGTGATTGCACAGCAGGTGAATGTTCTCAAAAAGAAAAATACCATAATAAGTACAGCAGTATCCTGATATGCTACTGCTCTGCATTTTGATTAATCACTCAACACCTGCGATGTGAAGTTACAAATGTTGACATAAACAATGCCTTTATAAATTGATAGCTGTATAGTTGAAAGTGAATATACAACATACAGCCAATAAAGAACCAGGCTGTGCGGCTTAGAACCTAATATAGGACCTCTAATGACAATAGGTACCTGAGACATGGTATTTCAGTATGAAAATAATATTCCTCTTGTTATTTCTGCATTCAAAATTATTACTTTAACCTCCCAGATTTCTGCTCCACTGAGTCACCGGGTCTCTTTACTTTGGTCTCAGGCTTTTCCTCAAACATTTGTCACAAATATATCAAAAGCATCCCAATAGTATTCAGTTTAATTTCCACCCACTGACCATGAGAAGCAGAAAACAAAAGTAAGGCAGATAATGTAATATTGAGTACCCCAGTAAGGAACATACATTGGTTAAAAAGTATTTTGTATAGTATTTTTCTGCAGAGTAGCATTTGAAAAAGGTTCAGCTGTCATGAATGAGGTGAACTACTTCTTATTAACTACAAGGCAAGTATGTTAAGTAAATCATCAAAGCCCAGGGCTAACGAAATCAAAAGGAAAAAATAAACCTCTTAAGAGTTCCCCTGAATATTTTCAGTAAAATTCCACAAGTTGGCATACAAATTTGCTCAGCAAGGTATACTTGGTTTCCCTGATGACTTGGAGGGGATTACACAGGACCAAAAGCCTGCATGGAGTGATGCTTTAAAACCTACCAAAACTGACAGTTTGAAATTGACAAATGCCTTTACTTGTGCTATAACCCTCCTTGAGATTGAAGGACAGTAATTACAATTAGAGTTATAGTCTACCCTCAAATGGTAAATTCAACAGGGAAGGGTTTCTCTGAAGTGAAAACATAAACACAGCAGGTGAAGGGAACAGCTTTTCCACTCTAGGTCTTGAAGTGGAAGCCTCTATTGGGTCCTCCTTCCCAACATACTGAGACAGTTTTGCCTCTGTGGACAAGAAAGGCCACAAGAAACCACCACCAGGTACTGCAATCATTCCTGTATCACAATTTCCTTTGCAAGAACATTTAGGGAGGTGCAAGAACTAAAGTTTCAAGCATCTTTGAGTAATTTCTTCTGGCACTAAAAGAGTACATGGAACATGCTATTTAAGACAGCCATTTCCAACCCTGAGTGCACTTACTGTGGAGGGATGCCTGGTGAGTGCAAAAACTGAAATCAGATCTGACCTAAGGAGACACAACCAATACCTCTCCATGTGAGTTTTCTGAAATTTTTGATCTGTCTGGAACTAAGCTCATGATACATAAAGGTAGGTCCTCAGAAAATGTAAAATTATTGATATTTCTGTTAACTGTGATTTGGCCACCAGTTTTAGGAAGGAAACAAGCAAGCCAGCAACGGAATCCAAATCTCCGGCACAGACAAGAGCTTTAATCATGTTTCTACATCTGTGTTTTTTATACTTGCTACATGCGTTTCAGGTACTAAACTGAATTATGTATAATCATGATTCCAAGCAACTGTTCTGTTTACAAAATAAACCCAATGTTCTTATGAACGCTGCAGACCTTCAAATCAGATTAAGGCAGTGAAGGTTTTTGTGAAGAAGTGCATAATCATGATTCCAGGAAAAACTGATGAAATGTACAAGCAAATGTGGTCAAAACTAAGTAATAAAACTAATTCAGTAATTTGTTATGTTTTCAAATTTTAAGTTAGTCCTCTCTAATCTCTTTTACATGTTTTTGCACTGCAAGAGGGTTTTTTTCTGTGTGTGTTTTCAAAATAAAATGGAAAAAAATCAGGTGCAATTGTGAAATTTCTGTCGCTTTAGACAACATGCTAATGAGCTGCAGACAGCAGTAAAATGCTTAGGCTTGTGAGGCAGCCAACACGTGCATGAATATGAAGCTCCAGATTGCTTACACAGGAGTTCAACTTTGTGGACAACACTGTCAAGCACACAGATGCAGCAAATTTATTGTGGTACTGAGACTCAAAGCAGATACACATGTAATGAAAGCTCCTTCCTACCATGTTAGGAAAGACCTAAGCCCTCAATCAGTTCCTAAATGAGGCTAAGAGAGGAAGAAGGGCAGGTATTTCTTCCCTTAATAACACAGGGATGTCACAAACATTAACAATAAAAGCAGTGAATAGCATTCAATTATTAACATCCAATCAACAGAAGAGATAAAGTCATCTTGTCTCCTGCTGCACTTTCTTCTAAATAAAAAGATATTGTGTTCAAAAAAGAGGAGTGGGAGCTGCTTGATATGCATATGCAATTTTTAGAAAATTGCAATGTGAACAATTTAAGGCATATTTTTTTTAATAGGCAGCAAAATGACACTTCTCTGACACAAAACTATATCTATGCTGAATTTCAAAATTCTGATCCAAAGTAATAAACCAGGTGCTGAAAAAATGCTGGTCAAGTATCCAACCTTCCTAAAAGTACTTATTTTTGACAAAAACAATTTTTGTATTCAAAGTTGCTAAAATAATAAAGAAGATATCAAAATCCAAACTTAAAAAAGACCAAAAGGACTGAATGGATTTTTTCAAATTACAATTAATTACGAACAATTAATGCTTAAATTGATATATTAAAAGATAAGGACTGAATGAATACAGAGACTGGAGATTCAGGCCCTCACAGTTGTGGCTTGGTTATGGATGAGAACATTTCCCTGATGCTCCCCATGTGACATACACTCTTTGGCTAAATAAAAAAAATCAGTTTGCAGTGGTATTAGCAATCCTGATGGTCTTTGGAGTACGAAATACATTTCTGATGTACATAAATGCCTATTTGTTTTGATATGAAAGAGAAAAAGAACCCACCTTTGTAGTTTTAGCATTCCTGAAGGTAATCAGCTGCTGTACAATCACAGAAATAATTTCAATATCAATGCAATTAAATGAATCAAGATTTTTTTTTGTCTGCAATGCAAACATCCCTTTCTTCACGAAGTATGTTCACTACATAATCCAAACAGCAAATACTGACCAATAAAAAATATGTTGGTGTAAAATAAACAATAGATAATAATTCCCATTTTTGGAAATCTCATCCGAGATTGAGCCAAGCCACTGAAGAAACATCCCATTATCTGAGAAGAAGAACTTTCAGGGGTTATTTAGGAACTGAGTGTTAGATTTTTCAACTGCTTTGCAGTAGGAAATCATTCAGTTTCAGAAAAAGAAAACAGAAGAAACCTTGCAGATATGACAAATCTCTTTCCTTCCTCAGCAAGCCCCAAACAAAAGTCTGGTTTCTACAGACTTCCAACAATCTAGCAGCAATGCATTGCCAGGATGGATATCTTGTGGCAAAAGATAGCATATTGCCATGCAATTAAAGTCCGAAATTTAAAATTGGAGAGCCAGCCATAGAGATTGCACTTGAGAACTATTACTGAACATAGTGTAGCAGGGAGGAAAGTTTTACAGATAGGTACTTTATTGTCACAGGTAATATATCAAACTGCTCATATGCAGAAGCTGGTTATTACGCTGAGTGAATTCCACTATTGCCAATGTTACAGAATTCTACTATCAAAGAACAGACTAACTTTCCCAAAGAATGGAAAACTTGTGAAACCTATGGACAGGTGTGTGTATTCACAGTCCATGCAGTACTGCCATTTTCTGGGAAAAACTGAAACAAAAAATCCACTACACCCATGTAGGTCCCAATCTGTCAGTTAACGGATGCCTAACAAGTTGAGTTTGCAATCCCTATTTCATTCCTTTTGTGTTGCTCAAGAAATTAAGAATGGCAATGATCTGGTCATCATTGAGAATTTCTTCAGTAAAAAGGGAACTGAAGTGTTGAGCTGGTCCAGCAGTTATACATGCCAAGCCACAGGAATGGCATGCACAGGGATTCACACAGGTACAGAGCACATGTATATCTGAGAATAGTTTCTATACTCAAGAACACCTTCAGCTTGGGTTTAAATGCCCATATGTACAAGCATGGCATTTCTTACTATACATGAGTATGATTTTTACAAATGCAGGTTTGACTAATTTAGTCTGAATGAAATTGTAAACTTAAGTTGAAGGTATTGATAAATTGTTCATCTAATATGACAATGATGCAGGTATTAAAGATTGGACAGGTTACACACCTCTATGTAAGTTTAGAGCATTTAAAATTATTTATTTAAAGGTACAGCTAGCAAAAGTTAGCTGTTGCAAGCTCACAATCTCTGATGACCCTACACAGTTATCCCAATTCATTCATGCTGCAAGTCAATATCATACTGTACAAACATAGTGTACAAACTATGAAAATAAAGGGGTACAAGTGGTTACAAACTGTAAATACAAACTATCTACAGCTGCATCCAATAAAGACTCAACACTGCATTAACTGAACAATATAAAAAATTATAATTAAATCCATACAGTATCTGGGGTTATAACCAAACTTGGACATGCCCTCAGGTAGTCATAACTGTATGTATGCTGGAATAAACGCCTTCTAATGGCACGGTCATCCAGACCCAAGTCCCGCTAGTAATGTGGCTATTTTTGCTATTCAAAACTGTCAGCATGGTCCACCTACAGAAATGAAACACCCTGTTGGGCAGGTTTGTAAAAGAAAAAACACTGTACCTTTTCTGTCAAAAGCCCAGTAACAATGTCTCTGGCATGCTTGTCAATAGTTATCAGTGTGGTTATAATATCTCTGTGTTATTTAGGAAGATTACTAAGAATCAATCCAGCCAGTGCATCTCTGGAAATGGAGAAATGCATTATAAGGTAATTTTCTTAGAGAGTGTATAATACAGCTTTCTTAAAGTTGTCGAAGTTTCAACAGATACAGTCAGCAAGAAACATTTGCTTAGTTCATGACTAAAAAAATAAAACTGGCACATTTCTAATGATACCAGTAATAATTACAGAGAATATTAAAATAGAGCTGCTTGCAATTTTTATATATTTGGATTGGTTCTAAGTACAGAAAAGTAAAAACTACACATGTAAACATAGTCCCTATAAAGTGAATAATCACTATAAGAAATAGGAGAAAACCAAATAGGCTATTACTATGCAGAGGATAGTTCCATAATACATTCCTTATTAGGAAGAAAATATTATCCAGTGCTACAGGAGAACAATTAACCTGGAACACCTGAGAACTGTTTTCTGATGCTCACACACTTAATTTTACTAGCCCGTCCCTAAAATGGCTTGTACATAATTACATCTCCATAGCTCCAGCCTAAACGAAGCTTGCACTCCTGGTTTTGAGCAATGCTGGCCATTACTGGCATTAATCAAAATCTCAGGCTTGGCATTGTCAAGACCCATTCCTTTTAGCTCTTCTTTCAAGACCAGCTAAGGGAGGAAAAATCTGTGGGTTTCAGTGGAATAAAGGTTACTGAAGAAAAAGTTTATTATTAAAGCATTTCCACCATATTCAACACAGAAGATTAGCTAGTTCTGATTTTCCTGAAAAAGAAGGTCAAATATTTGAAGACTTGCTGTAGCCCTGCCTTTCCAAAATCCATATCAACTCTTGCCATCACCTGGAATCAAAGCAGCTCAACAGCTTTCACATAATGGTGCAACTAAAAATTTCCATAGTGGAGTAAACCCAGAGATATTCAGACATATGAATATAAGCAGGCTCACAACAAATCAGATGTATATTCTAATCCACTTAAATGGAAATATGACTAATTTCTTTTTAAAAATTAATCCAGAGCTGAAGCACAACACAAGAAAACATTAAACATTTTAGAAGATAGAAAAAGCTCATGAACATCAATACATCAAAAATATTTTTTTCAAATTCTATCAAATCCTGTAAATGACCATGTTAATCTTCTGAACACTGAGTAAAAACATGACAGCACAAGCAATGTGAGACAGTTAGTATAATTGGTATGAAAGAGGTACAAGGAGAATTACATCTAAGAAAGGTTTGATACCGGGCTATTTGTACAGCTCAGTCCAGTTCTGCATTAAACTGCTACAAACCACCTACTGAAAAAAACATCCATCAAACTACACTCCCTGACTCCACTGTGCAGTTCCTCTCACATAGATATCTTTTCCTGTTCAAGGAATCCTGCCCCTACCTAATGTCCCTAATGTCTCCCTTTTGATTCCTGGCTTTTTTTTTTTTTTTTTTTTTGAGCTGTTTGTTCCTAGTACAACAGCCTGATTCCAGGTACATAAAGAGAGTGAACATTATAATGCCATTTACGGAAAGTGCCATACAAAAACATAAGGTTATTATATTGCAAGCAATGCACATTTTTAAATCCAATTGGTGGTATGCCTAAAATATTTCTGTAAATTCTTGAAGGATCAAAGAATAAGTTCACAATTTAAAAGAAAAGATTGCATAGAAAAAAAGTCAGGTCTTACCTGAGATAGGTGTCCACAAAACAAACCGTTCCCTTGTTCAGGTCTGATAATCAGCAACAGCATTGTTTGGCAGGCACACAGGAGAAGTGTGGATGACTTCTTCTGCGTCAGTGAGCCAATCTTCTACATTTCCTCAGGCCCCTAGTCCTTTGCCTAAGCTAACAAAAAATTCATTTCCAATTAGTTATAAAGATACATATTTCTTCCTACTTAATACCTTGTGAATGTTGTGCTTTGTTTATTCACTAAAAATAAAGAGTATTAACAACAAAGCCAAATATAATGGACTTAAAAATTAAAAAAAGTTATTCCAAGAGGGTCATACAGACAGTTTGCTTCAGTGATGATCTGGAATTTTGTATGTTTTGCATTTCTAATAGTTTGTCTCTAACTTCCTTTGTGATACAATATATGAAGACAGTTTTATTTTGTTAGTGGTAACAAGTTAAAATACTAACAAGGAAACCATTTACTTTTTTTATTATTTTTTTTAACCTCAGGTGACACCATTTCTAAAATATCATTAATGAAAACTTTATCCTGTTTTCCTACAGTTTGTAGGGCAAATACCAGTCTTGCAATTGAATCTGGACTGCTTGGGGATTAGGAGTTTCAGCCAAAATTCCCAGAAGTTCATAATTCAGTTAAAAATGGTAAAATTGGTTAATGACAATAATAATAAACATCAGATAAAAAGTATAGTAAGATAGAATATTGTCATACTATTTTAAAATGCCACAATTTGGAATAAATTTCAAAATACAGTTGTCTGATGTATTGTAAATATGTTATGTGATGGTTTATACATAAGCTGACCTTTCCTCTTTATCTAAGGCAGAAGCCAGATCCTCCTGGAGCTGCTGAGGTCAAAAAAAGCTTAGATAATGAGGGCGAGAGAAAGTAGAGATGAATTGGGTCTCAGTATCATGAGGTGTCACCATTTCTGCTAAAAAGACAATTATCACCAGTCTTTACCAAGGTAGATGGGCCACCTATACTTAACACAGAAAAGGAACTTGTATAAATACTAAGTAGTATATTTACAAAGTACTTACAAACTGCAAATACTGTGTTATACTGAATCACAGTAGGAGGTGCAAGGCACTATATTTTCTACCTATCACTGTCAATCAGCAGGTCAAATCCACTTTTTGGTATAATTTTTCACTAGCCTGGAGAAGATGACTCTTTTGCATTACGTATGATCTTCCACCAACAGCTACAAAAGACAATTTGGGAACCCCTAAGTAGTCCAGAAGACAATGAGAGGAAATCAAGGACATGCAAGGGAAACTCATTCCTGATGTCATACATGAACTCACTATAACCTGAAGGAGCACTGGAAGCACAGGAAGGATGTAAAAAATACACTGCAGGAAAAAAAGTTATAGGAATTGGTGTAAGGCAAGAAAGAGAGGAGACCTGAATATACATGTGGTCATGAGGTAGCAATCAGAAAGAAAAGGAAAAAAATCAAAATACTGTTAGGAAAAGGAACTGTATCATGAGATGGGTGAAGTATAGCAAGTCAAATTTTAAAACAAAGTAATGAAAAATATGATTGAAAACATGTGGTAACCAAACACAAGTAACAACGGACAGGATACAACCCCTATCCTCAGTTGCAAAAAGAATTGTCACAAAAAAAATGCTCTGTGGGTTTTTCACCTCTGATTGGCTCAGCCTGAAAGCTTGTAGGTTTTGAGTAAAGAAAAACACAGCCTACAATACTTAATGCATCTACTGGTATGTCACGCTATTTTTTTTACACCAGGATGAACAGCAGCATCAAGACCATTTAGTAGATGATTAACTGTTGTCGTTATTTCCTTCCAAGACTTATCCATGTGTATGAACATTCTGCCTTACCAGGAAGATGTCTTTGAATATCAGGAGCATTAAAAATACTTTCTAAGTAGAGCCAATTTTTCTGACATCTCTACCACTCTTCCTAAAGAAGAATAAAAAAAGAGAAAAAAAAAATCAGCAATTATTTCCCAGGCTTCACTCTTACAAAGAAGATAACTGAAAACAGAACCCGATTTTTGTATTTCAACTATTAAGCATAAGTTCTATGCAATATTTCTGACAGCTAGATAAGTAATACTGGTGGGAGAGTTTATAGTTTAAAAATAATTATTTGCACTTTCCTACAGTTAAAAAATATTATTATTCTTTTCAATATTTATTCTGTCACTGTTATTTCCCATTGTACAAAAGGGTATTGCAAAATTCAGATTCACAAAATTGTCTTTCTATTCTGAACACAAAGTCTTTGTATACTGTCTTGTTTGAGTTTTCTTCCAGAGCAGAATATTCTACCCCCAGATGTCTCACTTCACCACTCTCTTATAAATGTCATGCATTCAAACCACTTACTTTCCAAGAATCCTACATTTGAGAAGCATCTGTACCATGAAGTACTTAGTTCTTCATATGAAGTATTTCATACAACCCAGATCTCAACCATTTGTGCATTAAGACCCTGCATACTTGAAATACTTCCATATTGTATCTAACTAAGCAGGCAAACCTACGTAACAATTCCAGAATTTGAAAAGACAACTGCACAACATTTCCATGCCTCTAAAATCAGTGTATATGACAAGTTTCCGGAGCCATTTCTTTGCCAGGTAAGGAACATTCTTAAGGTAAAATTTAACCACAGATAATCCCATCATTATTTCATATAAAGCCAATGACATGCTTTAAATAATTAT
The DNA here is from genome assembly GCA_031468815.1 of Morus bassanus. Taxonomy (NCBI): domain Eukaryota; kingdom Metazoa; phylum Chordata; class Aves; order Suliformes; family Sulidae; genus Morus; species Morus bassanus. The sequence continues at coordinate 31,572,326 of CM062600.1, forward strand.
TTACTTTCCCCAGATGAGTGCGTTTCTTATGTCATAGAGCCTAGCTGTAAAACCATATTAGAGAATTTGCTACTCAGCAGTGACTGAGTTGTTTCTGCCATTCATCGACATGTGCTTTAAGAGGACCCATATATCTTGAGAAGGCTAGAGTTGTTATTTTAATAGTGCTGTTATCAAGAGTAGCTTAAAGAAAGCAGTGAAGAGTTCTCAATTTCATTCCAAGATCCTCAACCTTTATCAGGAAACAACAAGAAGAAATAGCAGATCTGCTTCCAGGCCTTTGAAAAACTCAAAGGGAGGTCAGCAAAACCACTACCATGGACTTCTGCAGGGCAGAGTTTGGCCAGTTCAGGACACTGGTTGGGAGAGTCCCTTGGGAGAAAGTCCTGAAGGGCAAAGGGGTCCAGGAAGGCTGGGCATTCTTCAAGAAGGAAGTCTTAAAGGCGCAGGAGCAGGCTGTCCCCATGTGCTGTAAGATGGACCAGCGGGAAAGACAACCGGCCTGGCTGAACAGGGAGATTAAGCTGGCACTCAGGAAAAAAATGAGAGTTTGCCATTTTTGGAAGAAGGGGCAGGCAACTCAAGAAGAGTACAGGGGTCTCATTAGGTCATGTGGAGAGAAAATCAGAAAGGCAAAAGCCCAGCTAGAACTCAGTCTGGCCACTGCTGTAAGGGATAACAAAAAATGTTTTTACAAATACATTAATAACAAAAAGAGAGCCAAGGAGAATCTCCATCCTCTATTGGACATGGCGGGGAACATTGCCACTGAGGATAAGGAGAAGGCTGAGGTACTTAATGCCTTCTTTGCCTCAGTCTCTAATAGTCAGACCCCTTATCCCCAGGATATTCAGCCCCGAGCTGGAAGGCAGGGACGGACCCCAGAATAAACCCCCCACAACCAGGAGGAAGCAGTTTACAACCTGCTGTGCCACCTGGACACTCACAAGTCTATGGGGCTGGATGGGATCCACCCAAGAGTACTGAGGGATTTGGTGGAGGAGCTTGCCAAGCCACTCTCCGTCATTTATCAGCAGTCCTGATTACACAGGGGAGGTCCTAGACGACTGGAGGCTTGCCAGTGTGATGCCCATCTACAAGAGCCCTGGAAGGAGGATCCAGGGAACTACTGGCCAGTCAGTGTGACCTCGGTACAGGGGAAGATTATGGAGCAGTTCATCTTGAGTTCACTCACCAGTCATGTGCAGGACAACCAGGGATCAGGCCCAGCCAGCATGGCTTCATGAAAGGCAGGTCCTGCCTGATCAACATGATCTCCTTCTATGACCAGGTGACCCACCTAGTGGATGAAGGAAAGGCTGTGGATGTTGTCTACCTGGACTTTAGAAAGCCTTTGACACTGTCTCCCACAGCATTCTCCTGGAAAAACTGGCAGCTCATGGCTTGGACAGGTGTACTCTTTGCTGGGTAAAAAACTGGCTGGATGGCCGAGCCCAGAGAGTTGTGGCGAACGGAGCTAAATCTAGCTGGTGGCTGGTCACAAGCGGTGTCCCCCACGGCTCAGTTTTGGGACCAGTCTTGTTTAATATCTTTATCAATGATCTGGATGAGGGGATTGAGTGCGCCCTCGGTAAGTTTGCAGATGACAACAAATTGGGCAGGGAGTGTTGATCTGCTCGAGGGTAGGAAGGCTCTGCAGAGGGATCTGGACAGGCTGAATTGATGGGCCAACGTCAGTTGTATGAGAGTCAACAAGGCCAAGTGCCATGTCCTGCACTTGGGTCACAACAACCCCATGCAACACTACAGGCTTGGGGAAGTGTGGCTGGAAAGCTGCCTGGCCAAAAAGGACCTGGGGGTGCTGTTTGGCAGTCAGCTGAACATGAGCCAGCAGTGTGCCCAGGTGGCCAAGAAGGCCAACAGCATCCTGGCTTGTATCAGGAATAGTGTGGCCAGCAGGACTAGGGAAGTGATTGTGCCCCCATACTCAGCATTGGTGAGGCTGCACCTCAAATACTGTGTTCAGTTTTGGGCCCCTCACTACAAGAAGGATATTGAGGTGCTGGAGCATGCCCAGAGGAGGGCAACGAAGCTGGTGACGGGTCTGGAGAACAAGCCTTAAGAGCAGTGGCTGAGGGAACTGGGTTGTTTAGCCTGGAGAAGAGGAGGCTTAGGGGAGACTTCATTGCTCTCTACAACTACCTTGTAGCAAGGTAGGTGTTGGTCTCTTCTCCCAAGTAACAAGCGATAGGATGAGAGGAAACAGCCTCTCAGTTGCATCAGGGGAGGTTCAGATTGGAATCAGGAAAAATTTCTTTACTGAAAGAGTGGTCAGGCATTGGAACAGGCTGTCCAGAGACATGGTGGAGTTACCACCTCTGGAGGTATTCTAAAAACATGTAGATGTGGCACTCTGGGACATGATTTAGGAGGCATGGTGGTGTTGCGTTGACGGTTGGACTTGATGATCTTAGAGGTCTTTTCAAACCTTAATGATTCTATGACTCCTTCAGGGCATGTCCACCTGCTGCAGTATGGGGTCCTCCATGGGTTGTAGTGTGGATATCTGCTCCACCATGGTTCTCCATGTGCTGCAGGGCAATCTCTGCTTGGGCGCCTTAAGCACCTCCTCCTCCTCCTCCTATCCCAACGTTGCTGTTCACACTGATGCTTCTTATACTCTTTTTTCCTTTCCTCCCCTGCCTTTGTGGCATTTTTTACTTTTCTTAAATATGCTTTCCCCAAGGCACCATCATCTTGGCTACGGGGCTCAGCTGTGCCTTGCAGTGGGTCCACTGGAGCCAGCTGTAACCAGTGGTGTCTGGCACAGGGCAGCCCTGGTCTCTCCTCATAGAGGTCCCCCTGTACCCACCTGCTGCTACCAACCCCTGAAGACACATAAACCGAATAAAATTTCCACTCATTAAAGTGCATACAATAGAAGTTACATAAGTGGTATACAAAAAATATATACACGTTATTCATATGAAACAGGAAAAATATCAAATAAGTCTAATATATGTCAAGATTTCAAGCAGGCTTTCCAGTCCACTAGGCCACCACAAAATTGGTAAATCTCCCAGGGACAACATGAGAGAGGAACTTAGGACACAGTCTCTGTCGATATCACTGGAATAAATCTGGATCTGCCAGATCTGGCAATGTGGGTGACAGAATAGAAATAATATTCTCAGATGTTTGTAAACACTTTACAGAGCTGAGCCTCTGTCTGCATATTAGTGCAGATGATGATGACTTCAGTATCCAGAATCTCAGTTTGAGCATAGGTGCCAGGCTTACCCCTGAAGGATGTTTGCTGACTGCACCACTAATCTCCCAGATTACAAACCTGAAGATAGATTGGATGGTTGATTTTCTTTTAGTAGTCATGTAGGGTAGAGGGGAGAGAAAGAAGCATTTTTCACCTGACTTTTGACAAAAAGGGGAAACACACACCAAAAAAAAGCTCTGAAAGTATAATATCGCAGAGACCCCACCAACAGCTGAAAGGAAACTCACTAATTATATTTTTAAAAACATTAGCCCACCTCTGCAATTTTCTGGAGAGAGGAAGCCTCCATATCATACAAAAAGTTCAGTGTTTGAAATGTGTAGCATTACAGCTTAATGGACGAGAGGAAAAAAGAATGTTTGGATGTATCCACTGCCATGAGGATAACAGAGACAGGCCTGACTTTCTCCTCTCTGTTCTTACCTATTTTTTGTTTCCAGGCTTCCTTTAATCTTTCTGTGTTTAGACTTATAAATTAACATTTCTCTTCATCTCACATCAATCAGTTTTTTAGGCAGAAGTTAACTGAATTGAAGGAATATGTATACTTTCCTTTTGCTTCTCTGGTTTTGCCATACACTGTTCAAACACATCTAGGTCTTCAGCAGGGCTGTAACTTACATAGCACCATACATCTGGGGATGTGGAGACCAATAGTTTATCAATTTGTGGCCCGGTTAATTAAAGTACAATGTTATGGGGCCCTGTGTTGCTTAAGTCCTAAAAGAGTTACACATTTTTTCAAACAATAACAAACTTTGTGTCGTGCTCTCTATGAAGACTGCAGTTTTGGCTTTTACTTCATATACATATTGAAAAAAAAAACCTTTCCCAATAAATAGCATTTTCATAATATTACCTAACCTGAAAGAACTAAAAATACAGATGAAGGAATTATTTGAGCAGTAAAACATACATAAAGATTTGTGCCTTTTCTAGCAAGGCACTGAACATATGTTTTGAAAAATAACTCAATTCAGATTAATGTATTATACTGAATTGAGAATTTAGGGACTGGATCAGTCATATAAAGAAAGACAAGTTTTTTATTTTCACATTTAACTTGAATAATTTTCAGAGGGTCAGTAATATTAGCTTTAATTACATCTACTGCATCTTCAAATACATGAGCAGAGAGAAAGGAAGATGGTTCACAAACATTTGGTTTAAAATGGCAGGTTTTTCAGGAGGAGTTGGAGGTCTTATCCTATTTGTTCTCAGCAGTTGTGCATTAAAAATAAACCAAAATGCATAAACTTGCAGAGAAACACAAGAAGCAGAAAACTGGTTCAAGGAATTATATACAGCATTTTGATTAATTTATATTAGTAACAGAAGATGAATATTTGTTTACAAAAACATATAATCAATGAAACATTATAAATGGAGGAAACAAAAGTAACTGAATTGATACTGTTTAACAATTCCACTATAAACTTTTTGTTTCAGTTAACTTGTGACTTTGCCATTACCTGTGTTTGACAAAAACTTTCCCTTGGAGATATCTAAGCTGCAGTAGCACTGTATGAGTACTGCTGTGAAAGTGATTTAAAAGTCAGACACTCACAGCAGCACAGATCCAAGTTTAGAATGAAAAATAAGAGTTAGGGCAAACACTTTGACAGTTAACCTTTGCTAACTTCTGAGCTACTACAGTTGAATTTCTAATGCCACTCCATTAGACTGTAGTAGCAAGTGCAGTAATGTTTCTGAAGCTAATATAGCATACTGCTGTCAGAGCATATCCTACATTGTCTATTTCCCCAAGGTGAAATTACTTGTGGAAATTTTCATTTGACAACAGTTCAGCTCTTTCCAAGGACATAAGTAGCTAGCAAAACTCTGGTTAAAAATGAATGAGAGGATATGGTTCTTCACATAGGAAGAAGTAGATCTGTGGAAACGATTGTCAAAACATATCTCAGATGCTAAGTTTACAGAGGTTCAAGGGGAGCTTGAACAAGGTTATGGAAAAAAAATCTATAAGAGGTTACTAAGTACACAGAAACGACATCTGGTTCAGAAAAAAAGTGCTGAAGCCAAGAACTGTTGGCAGCTGGGAGAGTATAAAAACCCAGGCCTGCCCTATGTTTCTGTGTATTCGATGTCCTTACCATAAGAGCAGCTTTCGAGAGTAGTTGCAGAAGTCTTACAGGTTTCTGCACCACACAGAGCTACCAAGAGCAGAACAGTCTGTTCACTGTCCTTTCTACTTCTTACACAGCCCTTTGACAATGTTTTCCCTTCATTACCCTATTCACAGCCAGGTACTGCAAATTCCTGAGCTGGCTGCTCTAGCCACTTCTCAACTCATCAACACAGACAGAACAGCTTAACGTGTCAGTAACAAGAAACAGAACCTGGCGGAGGTCTATAATATTGCAGACTTGAGACACATTTAATTAGTCATAATCACTTTCAGAATAAAAACAGCAGGCTCAATTATTGTGCAAATCTGACCTCTTAAACCTCCAGAGAGTACTGATTGAGGAACCGAGATTTCTAGTTCTGAAAACTGTAGCTATAAACACCTGTATAAGGCACTATGAAGACAGTGTCACCTCCTCCTCTACTGCCTAGTGCATAAAGGGCAATAGCTTCTTCTTGTTTGTAACTGTTTCTTAGTACAAGCAGCAAATATTTGTGCTGTGATGTAAAGGTTATTGGTCCACTGTCCCTTTATCAGACACAACAATGGTGGTTTTGCCTATGTGAAACAGAAATGTAGAGTTTCTGGTTCATATAAACCATTATGAATCTTGAGATTGGGTGGCAACATTTCAGTCATTAAATAAGTTAGTGAGACACTGCAATTGAAGTGTAGTATGTGGAATACATTATTGTTGAGCATATGTATGTATGGAAAATAAGCTCTTAATATCCTGCAAAGAATATTCTTTTGTGGCAGATAAGACCAGAAACCATTTAAATTGAAATACAAACACTTTTTTCATCTGAGCATGCTGGGTCCAATTGAAAATTCCTTTAAAATAAAAAATTCCTTAGCTAACACACATTTGTCTTATAAATTCATTAAAGACATTCTGTTAAGAAATACTAAAGAAGACATCAGCATGTTGCTGAATATTATACATACAAAAAATCATTAGTTCTACTAACCTTTGTTAGCAACTAGAGATAAGCTCCCAGTGGGCAGCACCAGGTCATCCCCACTCAGACCTCAGCCAGGGAATATTCCTCAGTAGTCCAGTGAGTCACCATCAGTTTTAAAAGAACCGTTCTGACAACGTTTGTCCTAAACTTTTAGGCAATAAATGCAGCAGGCCCCACTGCAGATCTTTTAAACCATATTAAAGCCTTTAACATACCAAGGGTTCCACTCTTACAGCTTGCTGTCTCTTCCTTGTTCTGTCTTGTAATTCTGTGTTATGCACAAACCTCAAAGCACTGGGGTTTGTTGCTGTGTGTTTGGGAGCCATACAAACCAGCCTTTCCCTTGGCTTGCTGGCATAACTGACAGTACTAAGTAGCTCCTCATTTGAGTATTTGTCACTCTTGCTATTCTCACTTCTGGATGACTAAGGAGAGAAGAATGGTAGGGAGAGCCTCTCAGACATCATTACCTACAAATCAAACCTACATTATTAAAGAAAAAAATAATAAAGTTTTGGCAACTTGAAATCTAATCTGTACAACTTTAAATGCCTAGATACTATCTTCCTGCAGAGTTGTACTGGTTTTGGCTTGACAGAGTTGGTTTTCTTCATGGTGGCTTGTATGGTGCTATGTTTTGGATTTGTGCTGAAAATGGTGTTGATAACATGTATGTGTTTTAGATACTGCTGAACAGTACCTGCATAATGTCAAGGCCTTCTCTGTTTCTCATGCTGCTCCACCAGCGAGCAAGTTGGGAGTGCCCAAGAGGCTGGGAGGGGACACAGCCAAGGCAGCTGATCCCAACTGACCGAAGGGATATCCCATACCACATAGTATCACACTCAGCAATAAAAGCTGGGGGAAAGAAGGAGGGGGGCATTTGGAGTTACAGTGTTTTTCTTCCCAAGTAACTACCACTTGTGATGGAGCCCTGCTTTGCTGTTCCTGGCTGAACACCTGCCTTCCAATGTGAAGTAATGAATGAATTCCTTACTTTGCTTTTCTTGCACACACAGCTTTTGCTTTCCATATTAAACTGTCTTTATCTCAACCCACAAGTCTTCTCACTTTTACCCTTCCAACTCTCTCCCCCATCCTGCTGTGGGGGACTGAGCAAGTGGCTGTGTGGCTCAGCTGCCTGTCAGGGCTAACCCACAATAGTTCAAACACCTTTGCCATTTAACTTTGCAGCAGTTAAATGTCAAATCTTCTTTCTTCTCTCTTCAAGCAGATGAAGTCTACAATTGTAGATTTTCCAATTCTGCCTCTTCTGACTACAGAGAAGCCCCTCATAGCCCAGTCCAGAGGAAACAGAATGATCTGGGAGAGATGTCTGCAAAGTCAGAAAGTCTTGATTAATAGGTCATTGATTTTACTTTGTTAAGGACCTCTTTTTGTGGGTGAGCTGAATCAAAATAGTCAGCAGCTACTACCTGAAAGTTAGAGATAATTGGAGCACCCAAAAACTGGGGCAGGGGAAGTTGGGGGTGGAGAGCCTAGCTGCCTACATATGCGAGGCAGAGGAGATGAAAGCACCATGGTAACGACCCTCATCACCTTGACTGTGTCTGTAACTGGGATGGGGGTGTCCCACTTGCCTCTCGTGGCAGGCGGAGGCCAAGCCTCCTGGTTACACGTACAGGAGAAGGAGGCCTACAGTTCCTGGGGGCACTGCCCTGAGGATATCGGCGGGTGTCTCTCACGACAGGAACGCCGGCCACCTCCTTTCCGCAGCAGCAGGGCCCGGAGGCCCGAGCCGCAGGTGGGAGGAGGGTCCCAGGGCCGGAATCCCCACCCCGCTTCGCTCCCGTACCGCAGGGAGAGGCGTCCTGCGCACAACCGAGTCTGTCTGTTGCCAGGCAACGGCGCCCAGCGCTTCCAGACAGCCTTCGCGGAGGATCTGGCACCCTGCGGTCACGGTAAACCACTTCCCTGCCCCGTCATCACGCACCCGCTGCCTTCAACCAATCAGAGACGCGAGTCTCAGGCTGCCCGGCAGCAAGCCCCGCCCCGCAGGCACCACGCCCCCTAGCGGCGCAGGTGGTGCGGGTGACACCAGGCAGTGGCCTGCAATGGCGGCGCACCCAGAATCGAGGCAGCCGCGTTGAGGTGTCTGCCGTGGAGGTCTGAAGTGAGGGGCTGCATGCGAGGGCTGGCGAAGATGTGAATGCTGGGTACTGCCAGAGGGAGCGGAGCTGAATCTGCCCATAATGGTTGAGCACAGAGACTCTGGAGAGCAGAGGTGCTCTGGGCGGGGTCCAGCTCCGCACTCCCTCAGTTACCGGCAGGCCTGCCCTCCCTTGGCAGATGAGGCACTGTGTAGCTTTGGGGACCTAGGACTAAACAGAGATCTAGGAACCTGCTTGTGGAGACCACTTGCCTGTGACAGAATACCAGTGTTTACCATGAGAATTAAATTGATGCATTAATCCAACAAAAAACAACCCCATAAAATTACTTGTAGAGGCTGTTTTTCAATAACAGGTTTCTGAAAACTGAAAGAAGCTTTACCTGTTTTCTTTCATCTTGAAAGGCTTCAGTGTAGCTAATGTGGGCCTATCAGAAGTGTGGTGAAGATGGCTTTTGTGTGACCAAATGCTGCAGCCTTGCCTTTTGCTTTGAGATGGAGGGAAATGTTTAACCCCACATCTGGAAGGCAGAACCTCTCTGGGCCCCAAGCTTTAAAATTCAAAGGACCTGGAGAAAGCACGCCAATCAAGAAGACGGCAGTGGACAGGAGGACATGCACTGCATAGATGTGTTTTGCCTGTTAATTGCCAGCTGTTCAGGCCTTGAGTGTTTCTGACAGTGTGTGTAGATTTATCACCCAGACAGGCTGTATTTGACATGCTGCATGACATACAGAATGAAGATGCAGCGCATGATTCCACTGGGTGAATAGCTGATTCAAACCCTGGATATAAAACCCAATAAGAAGAGCAGTAAAATCAGTTTGTGTGTTTGTCAGCACATCAGGAAGAAAGTGATTTATCTTCAAGAAAAGCAGTAGTGCTGGGGGTGGAAGTGGCTTTCTCTCACAGGCAGAAATGAGGCAATAGCCTAGGATCTCCTGAAGTAGGGCGACAAGTATGCAACCTGCCTCCTTGTGGTCAGGATGGAATTCAGAGCACTTGTGGTTTGATTTTTTCTGCAAGAATGATGATAAAAGCACTTTGAGAGATTTGCAGTCGGATAAGTCTTCACTTTAAGGTATCCCTCACAAAAGGAAGAGCAGTGGTCTGGCCAGGATTCAGGGGAATTGGCTGCCAAGACTGTACACTGGCCATTAGTTCCCCCAAATACATGATACTTTGGAGAGCTGAATATTGCGAGGTAGACTACCCATCCTTAATACAGATGATGCCTCTAATGGTTTTAGGCCCTAGGTGTACTTTTCTCCCACATGATTTTATCACTCCCATCCAAGCACTTAGATACATATTTAAGAATATTTAAGAATGTAACACCCCCATGTGGGAAGGAAGCTCCTGTAGGTGCCTCCTTAAGAAAAGGGACAGAGCAAAACTACTCATCTAAAACAGTTCAAAGTCCTGTGCCCGAGCAAGGATATGAACACAGTACCCCAATTTCCCATTTCAGTGCTTTAACCATATACATTTTCTTGTCCCACAGACAACAACATGACAAACAGAACAACAGACAGCACAAAGAGGCTCGTATGGCATAGAAAATGGTGAGGTTATTTTGGAGGATTAGTAACAACTTTGGCATGTTCACCTGAAGTCCACACATTTCCACCCTGGGTAGCACTGCTTCCTACAGAGGTAACAAAATCTGAATGAGTATTTTAAGAAGACAGTTAAGGATTTCCTTCCAAATCACCATTCAGATGGGAGTAGCCAGGCATGAAGCGTGGTGAGAAAAATAAGAAGAAATAACTGCCAGATAAAGTGAGGCAGAGATATATTTGTACTGCTGACTGAAACAATTCTGGAATAAGATGCCCATGGATTGTACCCAGGTTAGCTGTTCCAAAGCTCTCAAACAAGCTTTGCTCCCTTTTGCATGATGAGTATCGGCTTCTAAAGCACATGGGCAACATCTAGTGTTAGCTGAGGAATACTGCATATTCTAGCATCTTTGTGAATGGCTAAACATCTGAATCACTCATAATTGATGACTGTAAAAGAGGTTCTATGAAAACCAGGTCTCCTTACCTCAAGTCAAGATGAAGTATCCCAGAGATCAGGTAGGCATTACCACAAAAGGCACACATCATCTATTTGCTTGCTTCTTTCAATGCCTGAATGCTGTCAGTGGTCAGTTCTATTGGTATCGTGTTCAGACTTAGTAATAAATAAAGAACCAGGAGCCTTGGGAAAGCAGGCTCAACTCAAAGAATAGTCTCAACTCAAAAGTGATGTGTTTTAGATGAACAAGTTCTTTAATCCACACGAGTAGTGCTATGTTGGACTAGCTAAAATGAATAAAAACGGTCCTACTATCATTTAATCTGTAAATCCTAGAAAGTCTGTGCAGAGGCCTGCAGAGTGTCTTTCTCCAATATCAATCTATGGTGATGGCCACAGTCCAAGAAGCCAGAAATACGCTGGTCCTGCCAGAGAAGAGGAGAATTACTGCCCTGCAGAACAAGGCTATTACTGAATAGGAATGAATGGATGGCTTGATTAAGCAGGAGGAACATAAGAAAGGAGGGCCTGCATAGAGTGTGCTCAGAGCTTCAAGCAGGGAATGAAGAGATCATAGGGAATGATATGCATGCTCCAGACACAGTCTTTAAGATGATGGGGAATGGGAGAAGGCTGTGTTGCAGAGGAGATCATTCCAAAGTCAGCTGACACTGGCATGCAGAGGTCAGCACAAGTCAGACCCTCCTGCTATCCCATTTGGTGACATACCAGTCAGCCCATTTTCTCCCCCTTTCCTCCCCCATCATCTGTGACCCAGCTTCTCTAATGACCATCTTTCTTCCACACTGTGACAGCAAGGCCCTAGGACCAGCAAATGCCTACAGAGTTTCTGAAGAGGGTTAGCACCGGCCAGATCGCAATCAAACTGTGGCTGAAAGGGCTGTTTATTTCTTTTACTGTATGAGTCCAACCTTCCCCTGGTGCTTCAGAGTAATCAGTTGTCTAAGCTGGTGAGAATCCTTCCCTTGCCCTGTCTGGGGACCACGTATTAAGACTTGGGGAGATATTTGGTACCCAAAACTTTTATCCAGGCCTCAATACTAGACTAGAATCTGTTTTCTCAGCAGCACATTACACTGACAGTGCTTCTCTGCTGAACCCCAACAATCTGGTCAGGCCAAACACTATAATCACTAGTTTTACATCACAGCTCTGTACACTATTAGGAGAAGAACAACATCTTTACCTTGCCATTTGTTTCCAAGAGAAAATTGGTGGGGAAGGAGAAGGCAGAGTGTGCTCAGCTGGCATTATTTCCCCAGACAGCAAAATGTGTTGGTGTGGCCTGATACATAGATACCTGGCCTCCAGCAGGGACATCCCATATGCTGGTGCCTGCAGACCAAAACAGAAATTGTGTGGCAAACCATAGCTGTACGAGGTGCTGGGGAAAATCCCTCATTTTTTTTTACAGGATCAGAACTCACTCCCTCTCCCTGGAGAGACATATCCCTGTATCTGCTCTGGGAGCCAGCTAGCAGCCACACTCCCAGCAAGCCATAGATGGTTCACAAGCTGTGAGTAAGCTACAAATAGAGATCCTGAGATGCTGTCATTGGCTTCCTCTTTCATACCACCTTGATGCAGCCCATTTGGCTCAGTGCAAGGTGCTGGTGGCTACAGCTGCTTCAGGAGGTCAGACGAGCTAATACCTTAAAATGTTGTGCTAGCCATCACCTGCAGCTTGTCCTTACATGCTACATTTCCAAACACAGGGATACACTTTTTTTCTTGGTTTTAGCACTATGGACTTGGTTTCAGCAAAGGAAGCTTTAAAATGTGAGTTTGATACATTTTGTGCCCTGGACTGTGCTCTTGCTGTTAGGCAAATACAAGCTGCCAACCAAAAAAATCACTTTTCTGTCATTCTGCTTAGAGAATGTCCTGTGCAGTAGGTATTGTAAGGGTATGTGGAAGGTAAGAGCTTCTGCTTCACTAAGATTATCTGATCAAGGACCTTTTCAGTGCAAAGAGGATAAGTAAAAGGGGAAGTGATAGGCAAGAACACATAAAGACACAAACCTAGTAGACAACAGATAAAAGAGATGGTGCCAAGGATTTAAAGTCTCTAATTACTAATTGATGGACGATTGAGAGAAACTCCCAGGCACAGCTTTGGAGATGGCCACCTGGATTTTGTATCTGAAAAGAAAGGGGAAATAAAAGGAATGTGAGGATTTAAGATATTCAAGGGAGGTCTGAGGGACTATGCAAAATTTACAAAAGAAATGTTTAGTGGAAGTGGATTGTGGAGGAACAAAGCAGGGGGAATAGACAAAGTGGTATAAAAGGGGCCAGTTGCATGTAAAACATTGCTGGTCAGTATGCTTGTCTGATCACACCCGGTTGTTGGCCTGATCACTGCAGTTGATCCCAATTTCTTATGAAATCCTTTCTTAACTACAGTGGGTGGGGGTCTTGGCCACCAGCCACTGGGATGGGAACAGTGTGCATCCCAAAAACCAGCAACTGGGAGGGACTGGGGAGAATAAAGCAGGTGAGGGGCTCAGCTCCAACGCCTGGAGTGGGACCTCAAGTTACAGGCATGCATGCCTGGCACCGGTTGCTGCGGGGCGGAAGAGGGTCTGTATCTTCTGCAAACCTGCCATGTGCAGGTGTGGGGTGTACTTCACTGGCAAACTTCAAGCTGTACGAGTGAGTGTGTAGGAGGCACTGGATCTGAGCAGAGGTACCAAGTAGGCAGAGGGTCTGTGCTGGTAAATGGGGGGGACCTGTAAGTGTGGGGTACCTGTGAAATGAGTGTGTGAGTTCTGGATCTGTTAGCTGGACAAGATGGTGAGCAGGAGAGCTGTGAAGCATCTAAAAGGGTTCAGGATGTGGAAGGGGGTGTTGGATGGACAGAGGGGTGGGCCATGCCATTACAAGCCACAACTGTGTGTGTGCTTATGAATTGGAGGGGAGAGTGCATGCGCTTTCAGTAGTGAACTTCCATCTTCCAGCTGAAGAGGAGGAGGGGACCTGGCTGTCTGTGCTTATGTTTTATGTGAGTCCTGTATGTGGGTGCTGTTGAAGGCAGTGCCTCATCTGTGGCAGTGCGTGTGACTCACTGTGCCAGTGTCCTATGTGTGTGTGAGTACGCGCCTGCCTGTCTGTCTCTGGGATATGTGCTCAGCTTTGCTATTGGTTGAACCTGCAAATCGGAAAGCAGCAGCTCCATCCGTCAGTATGGGAAAGAGACCCCTGGGTCCCTCGACCAGGCTCCAGCTGCCAGGCAGAAGAAGGAACCCCCAGGCACTGGAGCTGCTAGACATGGCGGCCAATTACAATACTGCTTAACATGAGTCCGTGCATTTCAAGCCTAAATTCTAACTCGCCTCTTGATCTCCCAGTTTGAAGGCTGGCCTCATCATATCAGAGCATATAAAACTCACTGAAACTTCCTTCATCCTTAACTTGCTAGTCCATCAGACAGTTTAGATTGAACCCTAATTCTTTTGGATACAAGGGGTCATGAAGTAACAGATTCCCCAGAGAGGTCTGGCAAGATATGTGCATTGAGAGAGGTGCTACAGACATATATCTAATGCACTGTTTTTCCACATAAAGAACAGACTGGATTTAAATACCTCTGGGTCTACAGTACACTTACTCTGAATTTAAAAAAACAGAACTAATGCGTCAAGAATTGCAGTCCCCAAATTACAAGCAAGAAGAAATTTCAAAACAAATTTGAGTTTTAAGGAAATTCATGTGTAGGAAATTCCAGGTCAGATCTTGAACACATTACCAGAGAAAGCCACTGAGACTAAACAGGTAACAAATTCAGTGAAGAATTGGGTATTTGAAGAATATTCAGCTTGTTATTAGCAGCCACCACTGAAATTTTGGAAAGAGTATTTTTGTCATTTTTCAGGCTGTAAACCAACCTCTGTACAGTAGTTCGTCACTGACACCTGGCTTCCAGTGGTACACCTAAATGTTTCCTGGATCATCAGTTTCCATTCCTGCTGTCTGTGCTGAACTGTTGAGACAGAGGCTGTCAGCTCTTCTGTAAACTGCTTATTTGCCTGATTTCTTTTCTAATTAACTGCTGAGTTGTTGGGCTAACCACAAGTGACGTTTTCAGAATTCCCAACACAACTGATTTTCCTCAAATCTATGTCTTACCACATAAAACAACTCCAGCATTATGGCTTTACCTCCCAAGCAGGTAATGGACAACTGCACCCACAATAATCAATACACAATGCTGTGAATTCAGCTGAGTGGAGTACTTTTATTCTGTTTTAACTCCCACACATCCAGACAATTCAAGCATGAAGCCTGAAGAAGCTTGAGCAAGCTTGAAGACTTGAAGAGGCTCTCCTGCTAGCCTGTGATCCCTCAGCAAAATATGAATGGGTCCTAGGCCACGTTTGGTAACTTCTGGTGGCAAAGACTTCATATTTTATTGTATCATTGTGAATATTAAGCAGCTTCACCAGAGTGACACTGGTCCTAAGTCATCTTCTAGAGAACAAGTTCCTTTACAAAGTACTACTTTCATTATTATATTCTAATGCCATAGGCAGCACAAATTTACTGGTGAGCGACGTAAGCTACAGAGGAAGTACACAACACTGCAGAAAAGAAATAGTGCTGCATGGCGTTTAAGAAGCTAACATTTCAGCGTAAATCTAATGTGGTGAAAATAGGCTGTGTACCTTCATGTCTCACAGGAGCCTGGATATGGGTTGTCTACTTAGGAATGGAAATGCCTAGGTTCTTCTGAATGGGTGGGGTGTTTGCACAGTAGCAAAGTGCTTTGAACCATTAAAGCCCCAAGACACGTGGCTGTTCTATGTGGCCTGCTAAGTACAGATGTGTAACTGCTGTACTTATGTTACACATCTTTCCACCTTTCATGACAGGGTAGGAGCCTGATATTCAAGATTCTTGTTGCTCATAGCCTTTCTGCTCCAGTTCTTTTAATAGCCTTTGTCTGTTTGATCCGCTTAAGTGTGAGTTCATATCCTTAAAGCTATATTGGCAAATAATCATCCAGTATGTTACAGAAGTCCAGCACAAAACTTCAGCTGCCTTCCACATGGAACTGAGGCCTTGCACCCGCCATTGGAAGGTCTCAGAAAATTGTCTTGTCTTGCCTGCTAGTAAACTGTGGGGCGGGCCAGTGGGTTCATACTTAGGTATAACATTCCACTATGTTCAAATCAGACATATGAAATGCATTTCTTAGCATGTTTTCAAAAGCCATGTACCAGATGAACTTGGCACACCATCACAATAACATAAGGTGTGACTGCATGCAGCAGCACATCTATTGCAATGCAACTTGAAAAGACGGGGCTTATTTTCTTCTATCACTAATTTGAACATAACAAAAATATCTGATTTCTACCGTTTCTTTAGAAGGGGCCACCTCCTTCCACTGAACTCTACACAAGTGTTTATAAGATTATAGTGAATACTCACTACATTAATAAGAAGGCCTTTAAAAAATTCAAAGCTTTGGTTTCTAGAAGGGGGAAGGAGATGAACACTCAATGGGGTTTTTGATCTGAAGTGTTCAGTGCAGCTTTGTTAGGAGCTCTATTTCCCTATTAATCACAAGGTCAGAGCTGCTTTGTCTCTTTGAGTATGTCTATACCACCTGGTGCTCCACAAAGGGAGCACCAGCTCTCAGTCCTCAAGGATTCTGGCTCCACCAGCAGCTACTCAGACCAGCCTCAAGCTGGCCCACTGTGCCTGAGAAGACATACAGTAGGCAAAACCATCTTGGACAGGGTTGTTATTTCCAGTGTACATTGTGTCACGTGCACTAACCCTGAGTGGTAAGTACTGTGAGTATGCAAGGTTTGGATCATTCAGAGGGCTCATCGTCAGTGTTGTGTGCATCTTTTGAGATACTCTGCCACTACTTGATGACCTCAAACACGTCCCAGGAATGTTTACATATTGAATCCAATGACTATCAAATACACAGTACAGAAGGCCGCAGGGAGGCGGCCTTCCATTGGCTGATCATAGCTATCCCTGGCAGATGCTGGTAATCAGCTCTTAAGCTTTTAAGTCATGCTCACCCATTGCTTAAGAAACTTTTATATATTTCATGCATCCTAAACAGAGAGGAACTATCTCCCCCCATTTAACTTCTCAGCGGGTGCTAGACTGCACCTGAAGGAGCTGTGGCTTCAAATCCCCTCCAGCAGAGAGCGAGCTGCGAACAGGTCTTTCTTACCCAATATTTTAACCCCAGAGCTACCCGACAGCAAAAAGGCATTAGCTCTGCTCCTCGTTTGTGGGGACCCCAGAGGCAGTTCCCACACTGGGTGTCTACATGTAGAAAGCAGGTCCCCTGATGTTCTGCTGCTACTGCCTAAAATTGCACGAACGAATTCAGAGCCAGGGTAGGGGGGTGCAGAGAGGAGGAGAAAGGAGAACTGAGAAAACGCACGAATAGTAACATTTGTCAGGAAACAAGGGCAAAACACTGTTTCTTGTCTTCAGCTGCATAAACTTATAGTCACTTGAAGGGAGACTGTTAAACAAAATAAAAGATATTGCACAAAAGACTTGTAGGCATTTCTCACAAGCATCTGAGAGAGCGCTGTGACAGCAAAGTATTTGTCATTCTGGCTATTCAATAATTTATGTATTTACATACAAATGACATTTTAAAATCTAAAGCTTTCTCTTTATGCAGTGTGGGAGAGAATAAACTCTCCAAGGGTTTTGTGACCTGAAGGATTAAGTGACTTGAGATACAAGTTGTATATTCAGAGGTAACTTAGCAATGGTCAGAGTGTTTGCAGGTGCAGGTTTTCTGAACTGTCTGATGCCTAGTTCCCCAAACACTGACAGGAAATAGCTGGTTGCTCAAGCACTGGAAAACCTAGCTCTTGGATAAGGTATAGCTGAACACTGCTGGAAATATCCATATGGAAAGACACACACCTCAGAAAGATTCAGGGGACCAAAGGCAGGAGCCTCAATTGTCTGCTTAGACCACAGGTATCTTCAGAGCAGTCTTCAAAGTATAAATACCAAATGGCTATTACTACCCTGAAGCACAGGGACCCAGCAGCACTGTGTGCTTCTAATTTTATCCCACTTAACCCACTCAGTCTAGCTGTGGCCTGCTTGCAGGCAGGAGTGCTAATATATTGTGATAAAGACTTTTTCTAGCCTTTACTGATACATACAGTCTTCTTGATAAGGACAAACCTGCACTGTAACAGGACTGTGATCTTGAAAGGTAAATTAATTTCAGCATGAGACCTGACCTGAAGAAATGTCATGTGCATTCATTGGTGCTTACAGGATAGCAGTCTGGATGAAGCAGAGTAGAAAGGTAGAAAATGGTAATCAGTTTCACCATGGATATAAAAAGATCACCTTTTCTTTTATTAATTTTCATGGCTTAGATTTTATTTTTTGTGATAAAGAGTATATGACGTGTTTTGTCCACGTATTCTAGACAACAAGCCACTGGAGAAATATGTCTTCTAAAGCACGTTCTTTGGTTATCTAAGTAAGAGATTTCAGCCTGATTTCTACACACTGAATGTGTCACAGTGTTTTAAACAGCTGATCAAAGTGGGCCATAAGAACCCACTGAACTATACCATCTTGTTATCTTACTTGTGAAGTAACTGCATCTTCAACTCCACCAGGAAGAGAACAGACCAGCCAAAATATTACCCTTGAGTTTGAAAAGAGGGCTCTGCTCTTTCAGTGCCTATCTCTTTTTTCACCACTTGAAGAGCACTCTATTTTTGTCTGAAGCCTTTTGCAGAGGGTACAAAAGGAGCACAAAATAAAAAAGAAACAAAATGCTCAGATTTCTTCATTTCTATTTATTTACCTGCTTTCTGTAACTCTTGCACTTTTCCCTTCTAATCTGTTTTAGAAACATGATTTTGCTATATGAATGGTTAAAATCAGAAAAAAAACCCACCCTCTTTCCGAAGTTTCGAAGTGAAAGGAAAGAAATGTGAATCACTGAGCAAGGTTTTTTTTCATTACTCTGTGTTCTTTTATGCTACTGCACCTTTAAAATAACAAAACCATGCAAAGTCCTTAAGGCACGTCAGAGGTTAGAATGAGGTAATTTGCACACTTTTTGCATCCCCTTTCACATTGTTATAATTATCACTTTGGAGGGATGTGTACATTTTTAGACCTTATCTGAAGAACAAGAATTTTTTTTCTTTCAGTAATTTTATTTTTCACATCCTAATCTGAAAGGGTTTGAAAGTAAACCAGCACTGGATCCCCAGCTTGCTAAGGGGTGTTCACATTTCACAGAAAAGCTGTGTCAGATAAGGGCACATTACCATGTATGAAAGCACACTGAGTGAAGTCATGCCTCCTGCAATGCTTCGCAAGAAATCCCAGTTGCTACCCAAATATCAGAAAATAAAGCTTCCATGTGTTAAAAGCGTCCACCAGCAGCTGTGAAATTGCAGGAGGTAGCTGGTGGAAGGTCATGAAGTTCAAAATGAATGGTGACTAACGCCTGGTCCATTTCATCAGCAAGCAGAAATAAAGTGCAAGTGCCGACTATCTCAGGAAACAGGAATTTATGAGCAAGACCTTTTCCCAAGAAGGATGTTTGTTTGCCTTTTTTTCCTAGCTATATACAAAAATGTGAAGTTTTATAATAATAAAAAAGCATATATCTTATAACATAGTAGTCCATTAGCCAAGCAACAGATATTCACAAGAATTCACAATACACTGCTGAACATCAGCGACAGTTATAACCTATCTTCTCCAACATTACAGTTTAATCTAGGGGGTGTGTGGAATTATGTTATCAAACCAGTACATTTTGAAGGGGGTAGGTTTTTAATTTCCTCTAATAACTTTGCGAATATCAGCCTACCAACAGAGAAAGAGAAATCTTGACCACAAGGAACCCATGGCAAGGGACCCAATCATCTCAAAACAGATCTGTTCACAGAAAACATTGGAGAGATGATTTATGAAAAAAACTTAAGCAGGGAGGGAAACAGCAAAGTGCACAGAATAATTAGTAAGTACAAAGGAAAGAAAATGAAAAAGGGAGACCAGGATGTTCAGATATAACAAAGAACACTTTCTTATAGCACTTACAGGACATGGAGGCACCTAGCTCAGGAGACGAGGAGATTTCAGCCCCTGCACTGAATAAAGAAGTACCTGCACCTTCACAGTGATTTCTGAACCAAGTCTGCTACTCATCACAGGCCTGACTGAATCTCAATTGCAAGGCAACAAGAACTACCTCAGCTGCTTGGGAGGGACAGATAGAGGGACAGTGAATTCTTCCAGGCACATGATGGGAACGCTTGCTTTCCTGATGCTCTGTGGTCCAGAGAAGGGTGGTACCTGAGCAGACTTTGACCATTAGGATGGCTCCTCAGGCTGTTCCAATTCCGACAAATTGTTCTTGTTCTGGAGCTAGGGAGAAATAATTGGACCCAAACCTAGCACTCCCCAGCGGTCACTGTAAACAGCTGAGTGGCATATGTAGCTGGAGTAAGGCTCTGCTCTCCATACCGGTCAGAGTTTCAAGACTTTGGTGTCCTACGGCCAGTCAGCAGTGACTGGTCTGGAAGAAAATGTGAGGTGTAGGAACCACTGGTTTAGCTCACAGGTATCAAGCCAAGCCCATGAGAACCTCAAAAATACCTTGAAAGAATTTGATTACTTTGCAGGAAGACTCCCAGGATGCAGGCTCTGTAGGCACACAATCCATCACACTTTAAGGACATCTCTATTTCCCTGACACATTCAGGCACTTGGAAACAGGCTACAAAATGAGTTACACCACCAGAACTGAATTATCCACAGTGCTACTTCAAGTCTCTGTTATTCCCAAGTGTTTTATAATTACTCTTCCCTCATGCTAACCTAAGAAAAACGTTGGTGGCTGTTCCACTCGACTCAGCTCCCCTCACAGAGATGAAGCTCCGGAGTAACCATGGAGGAGGGAACAAAGGGTAAACTCAGCCTGAGGCTACTTCACACAGCAGCCTTTGTCTGGTGATGGAGAAAAGAAGTAGAAGCTCTGCCTCAGCCCCTTCTCCCAGTGCTTCTGGAGCCCTCTGGACCTGTGCCACACCTCATCATGCACTTCTGAAGAACAGAGGATGAGGGAGGAGAAGCCATACCAATGCATAGGCTAGCAAGTGGCAGAACACACTCTGATGTAATATTGTTGGTGGCCCCCTCAGATACACTGGTAAATACACAAGTATGTGCTCAGTTTGTCAGGCCTGCAGTACATCTTTGTAACTAAACCATCCCTGATCTGCTCCCCTTAGGTCATATTCAGGCCAAGGAAAATAGCTCCGGACCCACCATATCTATGACAGTTTACCAGTGAAAGATCAGCTGAGGTGGGGGGGTGGGGGGAGTGGAGAGCACATCACCAGCCTGGCTGCTGTGTAAAGCCAAGGAAGCCAGAAAGCATTTGGGACCTTGAGGTCTTGTAGTAGTCCCTGTAAGAAGGAATATACAATGAGATGGTGCCGTCTTCTACCCCAGCCCAGATATATTTCATTCCCTACAGTCCTGCTGCGAACTCCAATATTTAGGCTTTCCTTCCTCTGTTTTCCTCAGCAAACTGAGGCTTTGTTCAGGTTCAGTCCTTCTTGAAGAAGGACTGAAATTTGAGATAAAAACATGAAAAGCCTGTTAGGAAAGCTTGGAACTGTTTGCTTCTCCTCCTCCAATGTACAGTAGAAGGATGAGAAAGAGAGGTACTTTTTATAGGCAATGAAAAAAGTAGTGAAGCTACACACATAGGAAGGGAAACCTGAGGGTTTGTTGTCTCATTGGAGCATGTGACTGCTGTGTTTCCAAGGTACAAGGCTCAGCATATTGGCTCCAAGCCCTCCCATGGATGAATGTTATGAGACCTTTCCAGGCAATGAAACCCTCCTAAGAAGAGGGAGGGATATGTTGCTCACAAAATGAGTCAATGTAATCACAAGAGGATTTCCTGTACAAACACAGAAAACAATACATCACCAATTCTAAGCTGCCTACATCCAACAGTCAACAGCATGTCCATTTTAAGTAGACAGCAACGGACTTAAAACAATTTGAAAATTTCTGTTGAAATTGGTAGAAAACTTGCAAGGATTTCCTAGAATGACGTCTAACTGTGCAGAAAAGGAAAAGAAAGCCCCTTCTCCCCAAAAGGGAATCCAGCTATAAAATAACAACATATTCATGACTTAGAAAGAGAAGGAAAAATTGCATCTGGGCTTGTCATATTACCTCTTGAGAACTTCTTATTTTGGAAGCATCCAACAGCATGACTGTGAGGCTTCCAAGGCAATTTTTTTTTTCTTAAGCGTACATTAGTTTGTGCTTACGAGACTTGTCTGGCCATTGGAGGTTCAAGTGTACCCATTTTACAACAGTACCAAACAGACAGCAGAAACATTCTGTTCACAAGTCTTTACTGTTTTATTCTATTGTAGAAGGTGTTGTCATGAACCTTTAGATGTGTAATCTGGAGCCCTACCAAAAAGAATGAAAAGCATTATCAGTAGAGACATAAAATACCAACCTCTCTTTCCCAGCTGTGCTCATATGAACAAAATACTCTGTTCTAATAAGCAAGTTAGTTGTGTGTAAATCTTCTTACAAGGCACTGAAGGTGAAGAAAAAGTAATTTAGTTGGGCTCATACAGCTAAACAACAGCTATGTTATAGCGACATTATAATTTCCCCAAAGCATTATGGGGTAACATGAAATCATTCTTCTGCAAGAGAAGGATAAATAATACTTTCATTAAAATATCTTCTCCTGTATTGGGCAGGTCAAACCAGTTAATAGTGTTAATGATCCAGATTCAGGAAAAGGAGGCAGTTTAAGAACACCACAAAGAACAGGTGTCCCACTCAGAGTCTTCTATTTTTGTTTTTTTTCACATCAGTTTCTTTTTTGCTTTTTAAGGTGAGAGCCCTGCAGCTTGGCTC
This sequence comes from Morus bassanus, assembly GCA_031468815.1. Taxonomy (NCBI): domain Eukaryota; kingdom Metazoa; phylum Chordata; class Aves; order Suliformes; family Sulidae; genus Morus; species Morus bassanus. The sequence goes on from CM062600.1 coordinate 31,594,808, forward strand.
CCACTGTGTTTCAATGCAGCCTTATCATATGCAAAGTCAAAGTCAGTAGCGAGAGGAAGAGAGAATGGGAAAGCTGGTGAGCGCTGCCGGTATCTGCACGAGCATGACTAGACCGTCCATGGCCCCGGGGCTGGGGTTCGACTGTGATGTAGCCATTAATGATGCGGATCTGGGGAGGAGGGTCGGTAGCACTGCAAGGCAAGAGAAGAACGTCAGTCCAGACCCAGCCCAGAACTGCCCAATGCCCACAGAGCAGGAGGTGGTCAGCCTCTGTGCCCCACTGTCAATCTTCTGGACTCCTGGGAATGGTCTTTTGTACTGGTTCCATGCTTACCAAAGGACTGTGTCTCCTAATTGCAGAGCGCTGCCTTGTCCTTTCCTCACAAGTGTGGGCAGCTCCCATGCCACCCCACATGGATGGGGGTGCTGCCCAGCTGAGCTGCGAAGAAGTCTTGAGGGGGAACAGGGAAGAGATTGAGGAGCGTGGAGGCAGCACCAGAACACCTGTCCTGTACTTAGGTCTACCCGGTCAGCCTGCCCACTGCTCCCACACAGTCAGTCAGGTGGGTAACATGACTGTATTCCTAGCACTCTCCAGCCAGCCTTTCAGCTCAGCAGAAAATATGTACGAAGAACAAAACAAGTTTTGTTGCAGAGGAGTGTCACTGCAGTGACACTTGTTGAGCACAGCAGGAGTGAGGCACCTGCTTTCAGCTGAATCCATCTTCCCCACCCATGCTTCTGTATGTGCATCTTAGCATGGACCAAACTTGTGCCTATACTGCATGTTCCCTTCCACAGGTCAGGAATTACAAAAGGGCTTACATGACATGCTTTAAGGAGCAGAAGAGCCACTTCCAGAAATGCGTCCTAGAGTCACTGGGAAAAGATCACCACATCCCAGAGTATCTCCCAATGGCAGTGAGGACTCTGAGGTGCTGATGAACAAGAACTGAGTCAGAGCCTACATGATGCTGAACTCCCATTATGGCAACACATGATGGAGGAGAGAAATTTGTATGCTCCAGGCAGCTAACACCAACTATGCTGAACTGGGGGAGCTCCCACAGCACAGCAGGTCAAGAGTCAGAAGGGTCAGATACTACACAGCAATGGATTGAAAGCCACGTTTGACCCCACAGCTGTAAGGCTGACATACACCCTAGGACTTCATGGTGCTGTGTAGAACCAGAAGACAAATTTGGACAAAATTAAAAGCAAGTCTACGTGCCAAATACAAAAGGAATGTCATTTCTCCTGCACCCACGCCCCAACTGCTGTGCACCATTCTTGCCTTATTCTGGCCAGCTGCATTAAGCAAAAACACGTTGGGAAATTGAACGCAATTAGTATCCTTTTTAAAAACACTTACCCTTCCATACCGATAGGTGCCCACAGAAGATTTGAACAATAAGTGGAGAGAAGCCAGCTTGCAGCACATCAAAGAAATACAGCTGACAGCTGATGCATATAGGAGCACAAACCAAAGCAATTCTGCCAAGCCCACTACAAGACTTTATTAAATCACTTCAGCTGCACCTTTCACATTTCCAGGGTCACAGGAGGAAAGGTGTGAATGGCCCACACATAAGAAACCTGACAGTTTTACTTGTGCCTGGGCACTCCGGTGAATGCTTATGGCAAGGGCTGAGATTCCCAGTGAGACGTGCCCTGCACACGTGTGAGCTTCAATCCAGAGGGGCTGGATTTCCGTGGGGACACATCGCGGCTGTGCCACGAGGTGGGGCTGTCAGCTCAGCCCACGCCTGCCCAGGCAGCCCGCAGCGGCACGGACTGCTTGCACACCCGGGTGTTGGGGCAGAGAGAGTGGCGATTCCCCCTGCTTTAGAAAGACTAAAACCAGAGCTCGGGTGGGGGCTGTGCGTGAATGACAGCTGCCTCTCTGACACTCGCGGCTTTCCCCCTGCACTAAGGGTGCAGCAACATCCCAGGTAGCAATAAGCATCACTTGTCTTTCCCAATACCATCATGCAACAGCTCCATCTCCAGACATTCAAGCTCTCTGCTACTTAGGACTCACCCCTAAAAAGAATTTGTCACTAGCACCTGTCTAAGCTTCTAGCTCAAAGAATGACTTAATTAGTAGGGGAAGAAAGGAAAAATTACAAAAGAAGAAAAGGAAAGGAGGCATTTACTGCTGCCATATATATGCAGTAGTTTCCTAAGCTGTCATTATTAGCTTTGCTTTTACCTCACTATTGCCTTGCAGTACTTCCAGTCCAGTATATTGCCCTAATGTACCTCTAATTTAGTCACAGTAGCACATCTTCCCTCTTTTTCTGAAGGCACTGATGTTGCAAGTACATGTGTATCTCACATCAGGGTGCCCATTGACTCCCCTGAGCTACATGGCAACAACTGTGTGTGGAGAACTGAACATGTCAGTGTGCAAGCAGGGTGGGAGCTTGAGATCATAAAGACTCCAAACCATTCCTTAGCATTTCAACTAAACAGACTGTCAACAGAAGCTTCAAAAACTCATTCCTAAACAGCTGGTATCAACTACTTTAATAGAAAATAAATGATACACTAAAATACAAAATTGAACGTGATCAGTATAAGGATTTGTTGTACTGGTGAATCTTGGACTGTGCGTATGTCTATCAGTGGGCATACAAACCTCCATGTGCATTTGTCACCCTTTCTCTCCAAACTACTCATATTTAGGTTGGAAGGAGGAGCAGAGAGACAGCACAAAACTACCCTAGAAAAAAGGAAAAGGAGTCTGGTCTAAAAAGTCTGACAATGGCTGAATGCTTCGAACAGAACAGCTGCTGCACCCACTTGCAGCCAGCTGAGCAATGTATTACTCAAAGCAGTGGTACAGCTGGGACCCAGGGATGTGATAGGAGATGCACAGGAGAACCCTGATATAGTCAGTACCTTGGGGAGCAGGAAGAAATATTCTTCAGAGGAAAAAGAAAAGAATGTAGAGGCTTCACTTCAAGAACTGCTGGCCCTTCTCCATCATTCTGACCTGTCTCGTTATTTATAGTATCGCAAAAATAAAATGCTTTCAACCTAAGTATGACAGAAATACAAACAGACACAAATTACAAAAGAGAGCAGACTCACATCTGTGTGTTATCTAACAGGAGGGAAACATTCAGCACAGGCCTAGGTATAGCTCATGAGGAAGAAGCTGGCTGGTTTTGCAGGCTGCTGTAGTTATTGTAGGTGAGTAAGCCCTTCTGGGTAAAAACTAGGGGGTATGTTTGAACTCTTGTCCCACAATACACTCAATTTTTTATATTAACTCCCATCATCCATTAGGCTGTCATCCCCCTTTCCAACTCCAGTAATGCCATGGGGCTCACATGCTTTTTAAGACTGGAAGAATACAGAGACTGGAAATACTGCATAAATGTTGTCCAAATGCAAAGATCACATGCCAGATATGACAGTTTCCACATATGCAGCAGCTCTTGGATAAAGGTCCAAGGCTTTGATTTGTACCATCTACCACTGGACTCAGCATTCTGTTATAAAGAGAACTACCATATGCTCACAATCCCTCAAGCCCAAATGCAAAATGGTCTAGATAAGGCTTCCATTTGTATTATGCCTAATTTTCCACGAATCTAACCATGCGGAAGAAGCTATTTTGTCACTAAAAGTACAAGCAGCCTTGAGTAGATGTTTCAGCAAGAATCATGGTGAGCAAGAAGGTTAGATCCTGCCCTCAGCACATATCTAGCCCCTGCAGAAGTTTGGTGTACTGGATTAATCAGTCTAAGTTAAAGATCAGTTTGCATGACAAACCATCCTCCCTCCCCAGCTATTGGGTACCTTTCTTCAAGGCGAACCCAGAGGTCATTAAACTGTCGCAGTCTTTGCTTCTTCTGCTGCTTCTTCTTCTTCTTTTTGTACTTCCTGTCTACCTTCTCCAGCACGTCGATGCTGTCAGGGAACAGCAGGTGAGGCAGGAGCTCTTCCTCCTCCTCCTCCTCCTTCCGGGGGTGCAATGGCTGTGGGAGCTCCTGGGATGCGACATAGGGGCTGTGTGCTGGTGATGACGACGAAAAGGCTAACAAGGTTTTGGGGGGTTTTCTGCTGGAAGAAGGAAGGAACACAGATAATATTTGAAAGGGCTTTGAGGCAGAATCCTGGTACAGATAGCAGGCACATTTAAAAGAGGTGTTTCTCCCTGAGATATTGGCTGGGTGCTTATTTCTCTGCCTTGTATTCCTGCCCCCTCTTCCTTAAGTCAATATTCTCATCAAAATAGTTCTCTTTAATGAAAAATGCTTTGGAAAAAGAGGTAATCTGGAACTGAGAAGGAAGGCAGTCTGGCTCAGGGTGGAATAACTTTGTGTATCTAGAAAGAGGCAAAAAAGGAATCACCCTCAAAGTCAGAGGAGGTCAAACCGCACCCCTTTAGTCTGATGTACTGCAGAACACAGAACAGATCATTCATTTAGGGCAATTCCTGACCAGAGCCAACTAACTTGGGGGGCAGGGGGAAGGGGCAGGGACAGGATAACTAAGGCACACTGGCTGCAGGAGCCAGCCCTAGATCAACATCTCTCACTGGTGGAGAAGTTAAGTAATGAGCTAGTCACTCAGCAGTGACTGTGATCACGGCTGCAGAATTACATCTTGCAAATTATCATTTAAGGGAATGGCTCGATATACCGTCAAGCAATCCTTTGGGCCATCTAGTCTGCAACAACTGGAAGCAGACTAGCTATGGCAGTGCCAAGTTCACCATCATCTCCTCTTCTCTTTCATGAAGCCAGATGGTACAGAGCAGTGAATACACAGCCTTTATAAAACATCAGGTCAGGTGACACGTCTGACACATAAGAGACCAGACCTCAACTCATCATCGTGGCATTGACTTCTAGTGTAAGCATTTACTATCTCCATGCTGATCTGCAAAAAGAGATAATGCTGGGCTACGCTCAGATAAGCACACCAAGGAGCGGGAAATGGTGGTTTTAAAGGGTTGTATCAGACAAGTATGGAGGTACACATGAAGGGGAGGAGGCTGAGCAATCACAGTTCTCCTACAATGCAGAAGTGAGCTTTGCACAGATTTATAGCAAGTAATGAGGGAGTAGAGTCAGGCCTTCAGCCTTCTGGCTGCACAGATCTTGCATTAGGCTGGCAGTATTATCTGGAATTTCAAAGCAGCTCTAGCAAGTGAGATACTGCAGTGAGACTATGTGAGAGAGTTTGTGCATGCACAAGGCAAATTTTGGAAGCCCAAAGGACAACTCAGTTGAGCCCCCAGAAAAAGCTCTAAGGGCTGTGCATATTTGCACTTCATGCAAAGGTGATACATTGAAGAAACAATCAGCTCCACTCTGATTACTTAAGCTCTGTTTCATTATACTTAGAGCAAGCAACATCTCCTCATCTATACTCCAAGGCAGGCAGTCTGCAGTCTCCTATTCACTCATGGCTTTGCTGGCCCACACTTCTTGTTGGTTGGAATAAACTGATTCTCCATCTTTACTTGTTCATGAGCATCCTGGACAAATTCACAAACTCAATCCACTCTGTGGATAAACAGAGCACAACACAAATATCTTACTGATTTTTATGGCTACTTCATAAAGAGAAGAGATATAGCAGTATTCTACAACAAGACAAAATTGGAGACTGGCTTGGGCTGAAATTCAGAAAGGTAAAAGAAGACCACAGACCACTGAGCAGAAACCTGGCTTCAGTCAATGAAACCTTCCCAGAACTATAGCACGTTTCTTTTCTGCCTTGCAATGGCATCAAAAGGAAGAGGTCCAGAGGAGACATGTTTCAGTGCAGCTGCAGTTTTCAAGCTAGCCCATCACTGTGGGCACGTTTCTTTGACGGAGAATAAAGAGGGTCCATCCTGGAGAAGGAGAAATAAAGTTGTTGACTGGAACGTGCAGGAGAGAGTAGACAGAAAATGAAGAGAATTTGGTCTTATTTCCTGCAAGGAAAATCAGACTGATCACGTGGTGAGCTTTATGTGACAGAGACTGGTACAGAATGGCTCTTGGGCTATTGATCTCTTTCACAATCCTTGTGAGTGTCACACTTTCACATTATCACCGCTGAAGTGTCACGACCCTTTGGCTCTCCTCCACAACATCTTCACATCACCCACTCTTTAACCCTGCCTTACAGAGTGACTCCTCCCAGCTGACCTGATTTGATCTCTCTGAAGGTCCTCTGCTTATAATTCCCTTTTCCCCAATTTCTCTTCACTGTGTCTGTTCCTTAGTTGTGAAAGTCACAGGATGGGCATTAGCCCTCCCCTGTAGACTAGAGTGCCTTGCTGCCTGCAGCCTCCCCTACCAAACTCATGGCCATACCATGCTGGAGCTCAGCATTGCTACAGACACAGCCAGGATGACCTCCATCCTGCATGGCCAGCCATTTATTCTGATACCTGCTGCCTCAGAACACTATTAACAACAGACATTCATATACATAACTTCCTTTGCAACACTTTCTGCAGACAATTCTTCCAGGGACGGACTGAGCAACCACAGGAAAAGGCACACAGATGTAAAAGCACGTCCTTCTTCCCCAAGGCCAGTCCCCTCTCCCAGCACAGCAGCTAAGGGAGGAGTCAGGAAGCACCTTAATTATGGCTCTGATTATGTGATGAATATTTTACAATATATATGCATTCTAAAATCAGGAACAACAGTTAAAGCCTAAAATAAGACAGTAGGAGCTTGATTGAACTTCTGGCACGATTTATAAATTGTCCTTTGTGCTGCTGTGTGCTTGGAGCCGCTCTTTTGCCTTCCTTGCTTTGGTGACACCATAAAGAAGAGGCCCTCTGTGACAGATGCGCTCCTCCTGTTTCAACTAACTGAACTTTGGTCCAGGCAGATGCTCAGTAAGTAGGCCTAACCCAAGGTAATTCTATTGTGTGAGGCTATCACCTCAGAACTCAGCACCAAACCCCAAAAAAAAGGTCTGGCTGGAGACTGGGCTGAGAAGCAGCCAAAACTGCATGAAGACAGCAGAAAATCTGACTACAAGTCAACCACTTTATGCTATGAATAACAGCAGCCATCAGGGCCCGTTGAGCTCCTCCTCCATAGCACCTGGCTGTGTGATAGTGATCTCCCCTTCAGGAGGGACAACTCGCAAGGTTACCCCTCGAGCCTGAGAGAACCCTTACCTGCCACCAGACATCAATGGGTTGGTAAGTGACCTTTTTTGCATGTTTATAACATTTAAGATATGTATAGTAAGCTTAAGTGATAATCTTTGTATCCCATACTAGCTTTAAGTGTAGTAAGAGTATTGACTGCCAATCCATCTGTACTTATTAAATATTTTACATACCGAAGTTTACTGATTAGCACTCAATAAACTGATTACGAGATCAGATATGTCTGAGTGATCTCTGACTCTTCTCCTGCGACACCCTCTTGCCTCCACACTCCACTACAGGCATTCATCCCCTTCCCCCTGCAGACGGGCAGGACAACTCCGGCAGCCCTGTCTGCAGGTGAAGTTGTGTCACTGCACCCAGCAGTTTGCCCGTTGCAGGACAACATGCGTAATGATCCCATATCCTTCAGTGTTCCTACACACAGATACCTACAAGATACCTCAGAAGGGATTTTGTTTAGCCAGAGCACAGGAAGCAGCAGACTCTGCTGCAGCTGCACAATGTCATGTTGCGGGGAAAGGAAACAATTGCAGACTTGCTCATCCTCTTGTTTTAGGACTGCTCAGCTAACATCCCCTATCTGACAGTAGAACAGCCATTTGAATGCTCCGTCTCAGTTCAACCACTTGCCAGTTTTTTCCTCTCTCTGTTTTGTCCTGTGAAATAGTCCACTGGTACTGACTGGACTGTGTGCAGTGCTGCTATCTAGGACAGTAGCTGGATATGGTTCCATATTTACATGGGCTGGACTGAGTTTATTGACACAGACTGCCCTGGTATTTGCTTCTAGAACAAGCACAGGTTAGCAAATCAAGTGAAACCCTCCATCACCTTTCCCCCAGGACTCTGACATTCTCTTGCCACAGGTCTTCCACTCACCATAAATGCTCTTCTTCGGAACTCACATTTTTCTTGAAACTCGTTTCATATTTTTAAATCTGTTTCCAATTAATCCAGAAATATTAACACCTTTTCTCAAAGAAAACACAAAAGTGCCATCTTCTTTAGCTTCTTCACTCAGCTTTAAAATTAAGACTCCAGGAAAGATGTTCTGTCCAGTAGTCCTAATGAAAGGTTTGAGATACAATCAATGCCAAACTGAGGGCTTTCAAAGGCACAAGAGTCACTGGCTGGACAATGATGTGGACCCTTGATGTGGTCAGAGAACTGGATGCCCAGCTACCCTGAGCATCACTGATACCTACCTTCCTGATGGGTGAAGATATAGCCCTCCTTTCCACAGTTGTTTGCCCTTGATTTCCTTACAGGTACCCCTTTACAGAGCAATATCAGATTTTGTTTATTCTCAAGTTCATATTAAGCTCTCTTTCTTTAAGCTTTAAGAATCTGCTATGGCTGTTTTTAGGAATACCTAAGCTAAGAATGTTTGGGGGGGTGGAAACAAACACAAAAATATCAGTGCAGGCAGGTTTTTGATTATCCCCACAAACACTGATACACTGGATTGCCTAGCGTGACTGAAGTGTTACAGGATCATTAAGTCTTGTGCTTAAGCACAGGGTGCTTCTCCATGTCAGATTACCTGCCCGTTAGTGGCAACAGGCTTAGGGGTGGAATTCATGTACTCATCAGGGTAAGTCTTGGCTCAGTTTGTTTCAGTGCAAGTAGAGTTAATGATGTATGTCCACGTCAAGAATCATAGCAAAACCATGACCTGCCAGAGTTTGAATCTCATGGCCTGAAAAAGGCAGCAAAAGTGGTGCAAAGAGAAAGGTGAAGCAACCAGAGTATGAGAAAAACATGTTATTATTTTGCACCACATCTGTTGAGCCTCTGGCACAGACCAAGACTCTGCATTGTGCCCCCTGCACAAAAGGTGATCATCCTGCCTGAAAGACCCACATCATAAATGTGGGGGAGGAGAAACAGAGATGTAAGCAGTGAATCACAGCATGCCTGGCACAGAGGATTAAAGGGAAACATAATAATTGGGATCTAACCTTTATTCCACTGTGGTCTTTTAGCAGTGACTATAAGGAAGAGTAGGGATATCTGAGCGATACAAGAGCACATGTTTGACCAGAGTCTGGAATAGGGGAAGACATGGATTGCAGAGCCTAAGCTGGTGGCAAGAAGTCCAGGAAGAGGTGAGTCAAGAGCACGTGTAATTCTCAGTAGAGTGTGGAGGAGGAGATTATTTGGCATTCTGCAGTTACTGAAACCATGGAGATGGATAAATGCACCCAGTGAGAGATAAAAAGAGGCAATAAGGGTATATCCCAAAGGACAGCTGCAAAATGAACCAGAACAGCAAGTATCTTGGGTTAAAAAAATGCAGAAGAGAGCAGGCGACATGACAGCAATCAGTCATGGGGACAGCTTGCAAAGGGGCTGGGTGGAGTCTGGGCAATTAGATTCCAGGCTCAGAGAGAGTAATCAGAACGAATAAAAAATAACAGTGTAAGGGAAGGAGAGCGTTAAAAGGCATGGCAGTCAAACACTTAAGATGGAGGAAGAAGAAGTCTGGAAACCTATGTGGTATGAGACAGCATCCAGATCTGATGAACCAAGCATGCATACTCTATGGCTATTAGTGTAAGAGTTAAAAACTTATTGGGGCGGGGGGATATTTCTATTTTCTTAAAAGAAAACAAAACAGAAAACAACCAACCAAAAAATCCCCCCCAAAAAACACCAAAAAACCAAACCCAAACCAAATTAAGTCCTGTTTCCCAAATGGCTCATGGAAGAGAAAAGTAAACTGCTAGGGAGGACAGAGGGAGCCCAGCTCACTGTTAGTTATAGTTCCAGCTGCCACTACCTCATCATTATTATTTACAAACCCACTCTCCCAATGGCTGCTCAGCTAGATAAAAGCATGCATTACTTGTTGATGGCTTGTCCAGCTGGAGTGTGTTCTACCTCGTACCCTTCTTTCCTCAAAACATCAATCACTGTGTTGTTGCCCATGAAGTGACCTGCAGTTAAGAGAAAAATGTCATCAGAACTCAAGGAGCACAGAGAAAGAGAGAAGAACAATGAAGTCCTTCCTCATCACAGAAGGCGTGCCACACTCAGAGCAGGCAGTGCTTTATCACTCCCCACCAGCATGCAACAGAAACACAGGATCTCTAGCAAGTGATTGCTGAACTTTCCCAAGGTCACTTCAATTACCACATTCTGCCTTTCTAAAGTGCAGATGTGATTGAAATGACTCTGGTCCCACAGGCTGTTGCACTATCAGGCCACTGTGGATTTTTTGGGGCAATAAGAGATGAAGTTGGGAGACACCTGTTCAGGAGCAGCACTGAGTCTACAACTGGTGGTGGTGCAAACCAGATCAGAATCTGGCCACAGTGTATGCATCGTTTTAACATCCTCTGGCATCATAAGGGCACTATTGAGATGTTGGTCAACATCATTAACAATTTTTAAATGATGAAGAATTATCCAACTGTTGTGGAAAACAGCTCTGAAAGCCAATTACTTAGATCAACCCCTTTCACTCCTTCAGTATAAGCCACTGGTGACAGAAACTCCACTTCAGTCATATTGCAAAAGTTTTGGAAGGACTTAGCTAGCTCTGCCCTAATTCTGTGATTTATGTCTCCACTCCATTTTCAGAGAGCTGTGGTGGCTGGTCAGCCCATAATTTGGCACCATAGTGAATAAATGACTACTCAAAGGGTGCAGGAGTTATTCCTGAAGGACTGTATGCTCTTCATGCTGACTGACTTCCACCATCATTCTAACACCTCATCAGACAAAGCTGCTGAGAAGCAGATGGCCAACAGAGGCCTTGCACAGTCCCTTATAGATCTAGCTTTCTTGAAAACTTTTGTTCATTTAACAGCCTACATTAATTAAAATCAGTCTTGAACAAATGACTTATTAGACTGCCCCCTTGCCTCTGCAGATGTAAGCAGTGCTAAAACTGATAAGTAAATTCAGAAAAACTGTTTTCTGCTAATATTATTCATAAATACATGGGAATGAAACCACCAGAATGATTCTAGCAGCCAGGAAAAGCAACGACATAGAAAGAGAAGTCCAATGATAATGAGACTAACAGGGGACTAAACCCAAGGGATTTATGACTTTTCACTCCAAAATGGATTCAATGAATTGGAGCACAAAATTCCAGCTTCTCATGCCACAACAGCAAAGGGCTCATGAACTACCAGCTTAAGGCGTGACAGTTGGATAGTACCATTTGAGCATAGACATTTATCAAGATGAAGTTTCCCTGAGAGCCTAAGAACACAAACAGATCTAGCTCAAATGAAAATTTTTCACCAAACACTGCAGTGCACATTCATTTGGTACCATATTTTTCTCACCTAGTAACTGGATTTTCCCCCAGTTCCTTGGCCTAACTTTTGCCTTCAGAAAGAGTAAGCTTGACCGTTACGTGGACCTCACCTAATACTGTTGGTATCTGTTGCTTGCCAACAGTTCAGCCCCAAGTGCAGTTAACTGAGAATTTTCTCATGTCAGAGAAAAGACCAGATGCAGCAGGGAACGGAAGTGACTGTAATTAAACATTGTAACTGAGTAAAATTAGCCACTGGAAGGCCAACATTAGGTATATAAGGTGCCAGACCTAGTTGCTATCTCTCACCTTTGACACAGAGGAGAGGTATGTGCAAAGGGAAGGGGAGAGGGGATTCAGTTGTCCTCCCCTGCCTCCAGACAGCAGAGAAAGGGGCGTTTCCAAAGGATGATCCACCCCTTGTAAGAGAGAATGAGGCAGGACAACTCAGACTTTTAGAGAAGCGCCTTTCTATTGATGAGGATAGGGACAGTGTATAGAGCAAGTTCAGACTAGCTGTCTCATGCGGGCAACATTGGATGGGCCGAGTCTCATCCTCAGCAGTGAAAAGCAGTGCCAAGGCTCTGAACTCATACTTTTCTAATCCAAGTCCTTCAGGAGGAAAAGGACAAGACATAAAGATAAGCAATCTATAGGGCAATCTATAGTGTTAAAATAATTTTCCTCGTGCCAGTTTAAGAGCTTACCATGTCGCACATTTCAAGAGTGAGCTACTGGATAGCTGCTCACATCACACCATCAAATGCACTACCCCAATCATTCTTCAGATGACCCTCGCTCAGAGCAGTGATTCTGACTGGTATGTAGGAAATTACTGTGGCACAGGGATGAATCCCATTTCAATCAGTCAACCTGCTCGAGTGATTTACTGAAGCTGGGCCTTAATCTTCTTTTTAATTTGATGGAGTGATAAGAATATCTTTTATATGACATTCACATGTACAGGCCCTCACAGGAAACCTTTGCTCATTGTGGCTGACGCAATGAGTTATGTCTGCATGTGAAAGAAAAATGGTGTGCTAGTATTGTGCAAAAGAGAACAGACCAAATAAATAGATATGTGTAAAACAGATGCATACAAACAGGCATGTGATATTAGATTGTTCACAAGATGTGATCAATCAGGAGCCACTCAGGCTAGGTACAAAAAAGGATTAGGAGATGTCAGTGTTTGCTATCCAAAAGGTGGGCCATGTGTGCTCCATGAGACAGAGTTGGTCTGGGGCTCAGAGGACCCAGGCTTAACCTTAAGTGGACTTAGGCTTAACCTGAGCTAGGTGCAAAATAAAAAAAAAGACAGAAGGGTGAGGGTCTGAGGTACAGCACCCTACCAGGAGCCTCTCTAGAGTAAGCATTGTGCCTCTTTTCTGGGAACTGTCACAGAAAGAGCTTGGTGGTGTGTGATAGACCTTATCACCAAAAACAACTGTAAGAAACATAAGAAAGATTCACTCTCCAAGGTTTAAGATGGAGCAGCTATGCTGCAAGGGAAACTTAGCCCAAAGTCACATGACAGGGAGTAGGCCTCTTTCACCTGTTTTCTATTTAGCCTAACACACTTGAATGCCCCCAAAAGAAAAGCACTGGGCCCTGTCCCATCAGAAAGCCTGCTCTCTTCTTCCTGTACAGAGCCCTGCATTATCTTCACACCACTAGGTGAAGAGATGCCTCCAAGAGGTCAATTTACTCTGGCAGGGGGTGGGGAGCCATGAATCTCTATTCTGTGTTCAAGCTTAAAGAGAAACTAAAAAGCTGTTGTGTGCACCAGCTCAGCCATACACTCTACTGGAGAGTAAATAAGACCCCAGCCTTTAATCTGTACTGAAAGGAGATGGCATGCAGGGACAGGCAACAGGCGATATGCTCAAACAACAATGCTGTTCGACTAACATGCACTTGCAGACTAGTCCACGTATTCAGACATGCATTGAGCACTCATGACCTTCCTCAGCAGCAATACCCCATCACGAAGAACACAGGCTACTAGTACTGTTGCCATGAAATCCATGTCTCCTGCTTGCAGCTTTTACTGCCAGTGCACACAGAGGTGTTTTCGTCTAGGTAACTGTGCTAAGACTGTGGGTTTCAGCAGAGGCTCCTGAACCCAGACTTGAGCTATCACAAGGCTAAAAATTTTCTGCATCTAGCAAAATGAACAAGGAAATACTGCACAACAGAAGTTCTGTTTCTGTTCCTGAATTTTTATTTTTCATATAAAGAAGATCATAAGACTGAAGAAAACTATGTTACTCCCTGAATTTCAACAAAATCCTTGATTCCAAGCTGATACACAAATTTCCTTGACCTTCTCTTAGTCATGTAAAAGGAAACCCCCAAGCCCACATAATTCTTTGACTGCTGTGTTTTCCTTAGAAGAAAGGTGGCACTTCCCATCTGCCCCAGAAACATGCCAGCACCTCACCATCTACAAATATCCCAAGTCAATGAATCACTGGACGTACATGTGAAGAAAGAATAATGTTAGGAAACCTGATCTGGACAGCTGACCTCCGAGAAGGGCTGGGAACAGCTACAGCACATGATCGTAACAGTACAACCACAAAATGGCACAAACGACTCTGGCCACTGAGGACATCATAAAGCAGGATGTTTATCTCTGACTGTGCTGGGAGTGCTCAGATGGGCTTTTGGTGCCAGAGACTCTAAGGTCAGTGAAACAAATATTTTCAAGAACATTTTAGAGGTACAGATCATACAATTGTTTTAGAAACTTCCTGGAAATGCCCATGGCAATGATCATCTGCTATCGTTCTTCTTAGGCTGCTTCCAAGAATTATATAGCTAAATTCATATGAACATGACTCCTGTAGGTGACTGGATTAGAGTTACTGGCCTGTAAAAAAGGCATGACATGAAGCTGCTGACTATGCCACTCAGGAACAAAAAAAGAGAAACTTCAGCAAAAATTATCACTTAACTGTGAGGCACAAAGGACAGCTCATCCCTCTCTATGTGCCTCCCATGGCAGGGTTCTTTTCCTACCCTTTCAGTAATCAAAGTATCCTCCAATAGCAGTCTGTGAGCCAATAAACTCATGGAGAAGGGTTCAAAACTGCCAGTGCTCTGTCAAAGGATGCAAACACAAGCAAAGGAGAATTCCTGATGGCCTAGAGAGTAGAGACCTGCATAGCGCAAGTCAGTCCAACAGGTATCTGCAGTGAAGAGCTGAAAGTTCAGCATATGGCAGATCCAGCCAATGACCTAGAGAATGCAGAGTACTGTCTTAAATAATTTCATTGGCTGGAAGGCAAACTGCAAAACAGACATCCTACTCCTCCTACAGGTCCAGTCCAGGTGACTTTAGCATTCATCAGCCCATGAGGTGGACAAAGTGATCCTTATTGACATCAGGTACCTGACAAAGCTAAAACGAGCTCCTGGAAGACATACCTCTTAGGACACAATGACTAAGAATGAAGACACCAAAAGTACTTGTGTGGTACCCCCACCAACAGTGTTCCCACAGTCAAGATCCCTTACAGAGGAATTTTCTTCATCCCACTCCATGGTCTGTTATTCCCTAAAAGGAACTGAAATGAGTGAAACAGAAGCAAACCTGTGGAAAGAAAAGGATGCTCCTCCCTATCCCCAAATCTCTACTTAGTTTAACCTTTTGGCACAAGGACAAGGGACAGCTCATGCTCTGTGAGTGACAGGCAAAGTCAATTTTTCACACATATCAAAAAATGACCTTGCTGTGCTTCCATATAGTAATAAGTGAGCAGAGAAAGATAACCCTAACTATGTCTTACTGGCAGAGCCTGGCAATCCATATTGGAGGCAGTTAAACCATAGCAAGCACAGAGAGCCCTCAGCATTGTGTATCCAAGTTACTCCCAAACTTGTCTGCAAAAGATCCTGTGCAAAACTACAGGGGAATTCCTATATGGGCTGACAAGACCTGCAGTGGCTAACATTCCCATCTGAGCATCCTTGAAGAAACCTGTACTTGATGCTCAGAATCCTAGGGGCAAATTTCATGACCGTGCATCACACATACACATGGTTATACTTTTAAGTACATGTTGGGATGCAGAACATGGAGTCATTTTAACCCAGTTAGTAAAATTATAGAGGAAAAAAAGCTAGACAAAATATTTACTATGATCCAAAGCAAAAGAAGGAAAGCGGGGGATGTGATCAACTAAGTTACAGATTGGTTTCCTTTAGATGCATGTTTTCTGTACACGCTGTTCAAGAGGAAGACATTGCTTTCAAGCGTGAGCACCGTGCACCCAGGTGAGGTGAGCTTGCACTTCACTTCTCCCAGAATCAAAGGGAGGCGGTCCTGTGCAGTTACACTAGATAATCCAAACAATATATGGAAAATAAGGGTCATTGATAAAGTAGCTGCGATTCCTAATTTGCCAGCTCAGTTAAAACAGTTTCTCAAACAGAAAACATGTTAACACTAAATGTAATAAAATCTTGCTTCTGAAGGTATTTCCAAGTCAGGAAAAGCTCAGATACCAGAACACAAACCAAAGGACCAAGAGCACAGTACTCTCACAAATTTAATGCTGCTGGGAAAAGGAAATGACAAAAATTGAACGCAGTGGGGGTGGCCCTAGCAGTACTGTAAGTCAACATAAATATTCCTCAAATTCATGTTAAGTGCAGGAGTATAAGTATGTTACATTACAATGTTTCCACATACATGTAGGTCAAATCCCCTGCAAGCAGCCCTCCCACACCCTCCCATCTTTTTGAGACTGCAGACCTCCAAACGTACTCCTTCCTGTGATTACCTGTAAAATGACATATTACTCCATAAACATTGAACTTGAGGTTTTACTCCCCTGAGGCCAGGAAAAGTGTTTGTCTTCAAAAAACATGACTTGCTACAATTCGCTTAGAAAGTGCCTCAAACCTGCATTCATTCAGGAGGAAACAAAAAATAACCTTCCATTTCTTTAAAAGGGATGCGCTTTGCTAATTAACTCACCTACATGGAATTACTAGGATTAATTTTTCACATTTGTTTGTAACAGAATCATGTGAACATGAAATCCTTCTCAAAATAGTTGATGGTGAAGGCCTTGCAGAAGATGGGAAAATTTGCCTAATACTGCAGGAAAGAACCATATGAGGTTACAATTTGCCTGAGCCAAAACAAAGGCATTTTTCTTGTGAAAGACAACAAGACAGTCTTACCTACCAAAACTGTCAAAAACTAGGCCTTTTAAATGTATGACCCCAGTACTTTTTAGTCCCGGGAATTCCCATTTTTACATTTGGGCAAAGTCAAACCTCCTGATAACTACACAAATTGAAGCTAGAGAAAAGTTTTCCACTGATTATAAGGCCAAATGTATAGCAGTTAACATAAGGAAAAAGTTTACAGCCCCATACTGCTTATTTTGTAAAAACTGAGTTAAAAGAAACAGCTTCTGTTCAGGCAGCCTTAGCCACTGGGGCTCCATCTGCACTGGCATTTACTGAGAGTTTTACCACTGTTGAAGCCCTAGGCTCATTAGACAAGGAGACCCTTGCATAGGTGAGTGACTATGCTAGCAGCCAGCATTATGCTACCAATAAGGGAAGGAAATACCAGTGCTATGTCTGAGCTGCAGTACTCACAGCCACCTCTGCCACTGGACCTGCTCCGATTCCACACCACTGCTTCATTTGCATAAAAAAGGTATTAAGGACTTGAAATCCCACTAGCTTAAAAGATGCATTAAAAGATGAAAGTTTTCCTACTGTAACTGCCCAATGAAGGTAGCAATGCATAAACCCCATCACACATAAGATGCTGATGGTCACCAGACTGTCAGTACCTGAGCAGAAACAGCACACAGTTGTTTAACCTGGCTGATTTTGACAGTTGCACTAATATGTTGGAACAGAGGTTTCTGTCTCTAATGCAGAAAAGCAAAGCTTTCCTCACTTCATGTGTCAGAGATGTCAGGAGAAGTACCCTTCATGTGAACCCTGGGGCTTTGGATGTGGGTCCTGCCTCCACCACATTATCTATCCCTTTTGGGGATTGTTGTTCTAATAAACCCTGTCATTAGCATTCTCCAGACTCAAAGAGTCCTTACTAAGGAAGACAGTCTCAAAGCTGCTGTGTTGTATCTGGCATTCTCAGATTGCAGAGGTACAGCAACACCTTCAGGGACTCAGCCTTTCCTCCCACCCAAAGAGGCTAAAATGATGCTGCATTCCAGAGACAGAAGAAGCAAGTAGGCATTCAGCAAGCCCTTTGTCCCTAGGTAGAAGTGAGGTGGCCCCACAACTCATTTAATCTGTTTTATCATTGTGTTATCTTCCTCCCCCACCTCGCCCCTCCCCCTAGGCCTTTTTGCCCTCTTCCAGGATCTGCCAAGTTTCACCTTCTTGTGGATTTTTCATGAACTTCCTCATTATACATTTCAAATCCTTTACATAAGGCATAGATAAATCTACATTCCCTTTGCACACCCACACCTCCAGTCCCAAATGTGCTGATGGCAGGTTCAAAGTTTCCATGCTGGGTTCTGAATTCCTGCTGAATTTCAAATTGATATCCCATTTACCCAGGCAACTTTCATATTCGCATAGCACGTTTTTGTCTGGTTTTGTTTTACTGGTATAAACACCTACACAAGATGGACAGATACATCCTGGGCTTAGCACTGTTTTACAAACATTGGTGACAGGTCCTTTCTCCAATCTTTTCTTTTCCAGAGACAAGAAATCTTGTTCCTCTTGCATAATCTCCTCTCCAAAAGTGCCAGATGGAACAGCAAATTTCAAGAAGTAACAGCGAACAGCTCTACATGGAAACACCTCCACCTAACACACGATTCAGGACAGAGACTCAGCACAATTCCAGTTTCCCCTGGAAATCGGGGTGGGGTGTGTGTGTGCGTGCTTGCTTTTTGGTTGTGTGTTTGGGGTTTTTTTTGGTTTTGTTTTTTTTTCTTTTTAAGACGTAAAGGGCAAGTGAAAAGGCATCAGACATGCCTGTGGATCCAATGCACTTGGCACCTGAGGCTAACACATACCTGACCAGTCTCCCACATCCCAAGGACTGCCTCAAAACCTAGACAAGTTGGAGGAAGCCATTTGGTGGACTATGGCAGACTTTGGGGTAACCATAGGTGGTAGCATGTTCTCTCTTTTGCTTGTCGAGGTGGCTAAGATGATAGGTTACACACTCATCTTCAGCTCAGACAGGGTCAATTTTGCTTCTACAATGACGTCGAAATCCTTCTGTGTGTTGTTGAATTACACATCAACCATCAAAGAGTTAATTTTAGTTTAGTGAGTATCAGGTGGCTCAGCTGCTGGGAGAAAGACAACTAAGATCTGGAGCTCTTAGCTGAATTGCTAATTTGGATATTGGTTCATCAGTCTGCTCATAACAATTCTTCTTTCTGGGACATCTTATGGGGAGTGAGGGGGAAACACTGGGAAAAAAACAGCCAGTCCCTGGCAGTTTAAATCCATACAGTCTGAGTAATACTAAATAAACACATTCATTATTTCCTTTAGTAATTAGAAGAAATTATAGCTAAAGAAGTTTTCACCATCATCCTTCTGTTTTTAGTGTTAATGGTGGCTTGCCAACATCCACTATCCTTTAAAGCCTCGAACGATGCAGGAGCAGCTAAGAAAAAAGAGCTCTGAGAGAAAAAGGAATTTGCCAGTGTTTACAAGATTAAGAGGACCAACTTCTGAAGTCGTCACATCAGCCAGCATCTCTCAGTGAAGTCAGACGTTTTGTCCCAAGGGATATAAGGCATCTTAGATCACTCTATACTTCCTATTCATGAGCTGGCATTTCTGGAGTTTCTTAGCTGTTCAAAGAGGCCAGAGAGGGAATTTAAACTTGGCTCCTAGAAACTCTAGCTTCACCTGAGGCCTTGCCTGTCATAACAAAGTCAGGATCTGATGCCACTAATGCCTCCAGCATTAAAAAAAAAAAAACAAAAACAAAAAAACCCAACCCACTCTTTTTTTTTCTTATTCTTTAGCCCCTTCTACAGAAAGCAAAACTAAAGAAAACAGGCCATGCTTATCCTGGAATAAAAGTGACCATGCAGAAAGAAAGCCCATCTAGAGCTGAATCTGGTGAGAAACATCAAGGGAAACATCTACTGACACCTCAGCAGTAAAATGTAGAGTAGATAAATGTCAGCCCACCACTGAAGGGGGCAGGAGACCTGGTGACAAAGAACATGGAAAAGGCCAAGGTACTCAATGCCGTTGTCACCTTCTTTACTGGTAAAACCAGCCTTCAGGTATCTCAGGTGCCTACAAGTAGAGGGAAAGTCCAGGGCAAAGAAGGTTCACCCTGGGTGGGAAGGATCAGGTTAAGGAGCATTCAAACAGATGGGCATGTACAAGTTCTGATAGGATACACCCACAGGAACTGTGGGAGCTTGCCTATGTTACTGTGAGGCCACTCTCAATTATCTTCAAAAGGTTGTGGCAATTGGGGAAGGTCCCTGAGGACTGGAAGAAAGCAAGTATCAGTCCTATCTTCAAGAACAGCAAGAAGATGTATCTGGGGAACTACCAACGGGTCAGCCACACCTCTATTCCTGGGGAAGGTGATGGAGAAAATTATCCAATCCATTTCCAAATGTTAGGGATAAGCAGATTATTGGGACTGACCAGTATGGATTTATGAGGGAATCTTGTCTCATGAAGTTCAGCAAATCAAGTCCTGCACCTGGGCAGGAATAGCTCCAGGCACCAGTATAGGCTGGGCACCAACTGTCTGAAGAGCAGCTTGGCAGAAAAGCATTTGGCGTCCTGGTGGACATCAAGCTGACCTTGAGCCAGCGTGCCCTTGTGGCAAAGAAGGCCAATGGCCTCCTGGGCTGTGTTAGGAGTGTTGCCAGCAGATTGAGGGAGGTGATCCTTCCCTGCTCCTCAGCCCTGGTGACATACATCTGGGTCCAGTGTCTAGCTCTGGGCTCCCCAGTGCAAAAGAGATGTGGACATACTGGAGAGACTCCAACAAAGGGCCACAAAGATGATGAACAATTAGAGCATCTGTCATATGAGAAGAGGCTGAGAGAGCTGGGACTGTTCAGCCTGGAGAAGAGAGGCCTTAGGGGGGTATAATCAACGTATAAATACCTGATAGCAGGTTGTAAAAAAGATTGAGTAGAACTTTTCTCAATGGTGCCACATGAAAGGACAAGAGGCAACAAACACAAATTGATACACAGGAAATCCCACTTAAACATAACCGTTCTTTACTGTGAGAGTGGTTAAACACTAAAATAGGTTGCCCAGAGAGGTTCTGGAGTCTCCATCCTTGCAGATACTCAGAACCTGACTCAGTCCTAGGCAAACTGCTCTTTATGATCCTCTTCCGAGCAGGGCTGGATCTCCAGAGGTGCCTGTCAGCCTCAACTATCCTGTGATTCGATGAAGGTTTAGGAAGTAGGCAGCGCCCTTGTAAGACTTGTACAAGTGGTAAAACTCTCCACAGCACAGTAGAACAATGCAGCCCTCTCTACGTCAATGTGGACCTCTTAGACAAACCAGAAACCTACAGTGTTATCTGTCTGGCTGTCTATGGAATTACATGTGCCATCATTTACTTTGGCTTAGCATTCATAGAACTTAAAAATGCATATAGAAGGAATACTGCTTGAGAAAGATTATAGCTGGCTTTGCTTCACAAGTTCTTCCACTGGCAACAGGAAGTAGGTCTGGCTTGTAACTCTAGTGCTACCATATAAAAAGGCTTGTACACAATTAAGATAAAATCCTTACTGAACCCAGTGGTATGCCACTGGCATTACAATCTCTCTCTTCCCATACTTTCTTCTAATTCCCTTAAACAGATTTGAGGCTTGAAACTTTCCATGTTTGCACTTCATCCAGAAGCAAAGCTTTTTGGATAGTTTCAGCAAAAGCTGCTATTTTTTTTCCTCTTCACTTTTGTGCAAGCTTAAATTACTTCCAAACAAAAACTGTTCCAGGAATGAGCTCTGATTGTGAAACTTTTCAACAGAATATAGGAGGAGTTTGTCTAATCTGTTAAAACGTAGTAAAAGCATAAAATATGCTGGATCTAATGATCAAATCTATTACAGTCCAAATTACCACATGTCATTGCATGTAAGAAATTAACATCTATAGACATGCAGCTGTATTAAAACCTGGAAAGAGATATGAGCTTTTTTTGCACAATGTATTACACATCTCTAAACCACATCAATCCACTTGGAATATAAAATGAATCATCAATCTTTTCTGATTTTCCCCCATTCAAAATAAAAATACAAAGAGTAGTTTAAATAACAAGAGGGGACTATTTGTAATACTGCAATCACCCACAGACCATGAACTTGTTTGGATATAATTGATGATAAAAATGTTTTTTCAATGGTGTTCAGCTCATGGAAAAAATTGAACTTTCCTTACAGAAAGCCTAGCCCTTTAAAAAATACAAAGCACAGAGTGAAAAAATCTGGACAGAAACAACTACAACTCTTCTCACCTTTTTAACCTGCAGATGCTTTGATATCCTACTACCATTTTAACACAGCCTTGACCTGCAGTTTTATCAGGCACTGCTGGGAGATACTTATTTCACTGGTGGCCAGAAGAAGGAAAACCACAATGCAGTGACGATTTAGTCCCATTCCTACAACCTTTCTTTTTCTCCTCTTCTTCCTATTTCTGCTGCAGCTCATTCTAACCTGCTTTGTGCGAGCACTTTTCTGGAACCCTTTTCCAATAATTAAAAACAGTACAATACTCAAGCACCGAGTACTCAAGCAATGCTGAAAACTGAACATAAAGACATTTGTTCATCTTCATGGCTTACTGGTGCAAAAATAAATCTTCCACATAATTATCTATCACATACAGCAATCTGGATAAGCAAAAGGCTAAATTAGCTTGCTGGAAAACAATAAAAGCCTGCACTCATATTTGTAACGTGCACTCAGAAAACCTCAGAACTGTGTAGAAATGGATCTGTTTTCTGCATTATATCCTGTGATGTTACTTATCTCATTTAGACAACTAATATGAAACAAATGAAAAAAAAAATAAACCCCCATGCAGTCAAACAAGGGGATAATGAGGAATTGTGCTGCTAAAAGTTGGAGGCTGGCACTGGACTTCAAGCAAAGCTATTTGGAAGAGCAGATGAGAACAGAGACTGGTATCAAAGCCAGAGGGAAGAGACAATTTCAAAGTCGACCTAGAGTCCCCAGAAAAGACAGAGGACCTGTCTGGATCCAAAAGTATGATGGAAAAGCATGAGAAGAGCATGCCTGGTGCTTGGAGATCAAGCCATGTGCACATAAGCCACACATCAAGGGCGTTCGTATAGGCCCAAGGCTCCAGGCAACGCTGCAGTATAGCAGTGTTGCATGAATCCTAACTCTGCTCTACCTGAAAAGGCAATCATGAGACAAAGAAGGGGGCAACTGGCAAAAGGAAAATAAGAGGAAGGAGGAAAGCAAGAATCCAGAAACTCTGGGAAGGATTTTAGGACTGTTGTGAAGGTTGAGGGCAAGAGAGATTGGGAAGGACAGGGATCTGGACTGTTCCTGCAGTGCTTCTGGGCTCTGGGGCAGAGCTGTGCACAGTAATGACAATGAAGGCAGTCTGGGGCAGAAGAGTGGGAAGAGAAGAAAATTGATGAGATGGGAGACAAATGACACAAAAGCATCTTAAAGACATGTGATTTGTCCAATGCAGCTGCTGAGATGCAGGGGGGATGTGTAAGGAGGGTAAGAGGCTCCCTTCTCTCAAAGGATCTTGCGACTGGGGCAGGGCAGAGTGACACTTGCATCCACATCCATCCATTTGCATGGGTTGCTCATCGCTCACTTGTGACCCAGTTACTGGAGCACCAACATCTGTGACTAGCTCCTGACAGACAACTAGCTACCTGCAACTGATGCACTGGCACTCAGGGCAGAGATACGTGCTGGTCAGGAATATCAGTCCAGCAGGGACAGGTGTGATCAGAACAACATCAGCAGTGAAGTAGAGCAAAGCCCTGGTCTTAGATTACAGACAGACATGATCAAAATCTACATAACCTGTGCCTGCTTCACTGTCCTTCGTGACAGGGAGTTGCACAGAGCAGTGATACTGCAGGAAGATAGCAGGTTACAATCTTCATGCATGCCTGAACAGACATTATCAGCCACCTATCACTACCGGCCTGCCCTCACACACAGGACCCTTGTTATGATAAGTTTGTAACCACAACTCCCTGCTGCAAGTGAGGAAATTCTCACAGACTTCTTTGAATACCAATGCTTTTAGAGTGTTTAAGAAAATACTTTCCTTGCCTTGTCTAGATCTTCCATCCTCACTAAAGCAGTAGCCACTGAGACTGGAAAACATCACATGGATCGTGACACCAGTTTCAGTTCTCCCTCCTTCCCAAGGCCCATATGGTTCATGGTGGAGGGGATGCGATATTTCTCTGGGAATTAGCACCTGTCTTTTCAAACATTGATCCTTGCTTATTCCCTTCAGGGGAGCTAGAACAAAGAATGGGAGTCATGGCAAACCAATCCTGTTTATACCCTCCACCCAGCCCTAGTATGAAGTGTGGGTGTTAACCTCACTGAGTTGGATGTGCTGCTCAATGTGCCTATGGATTCCTGCTGGCTGCTAAGAGGCAGAAAATGGAGTAGGTTTTCCCTATCCGGGCCCAATGCTCTGCTCCAAAACAGTGGCAGACAAAATTTCCTTGTAGTTGTGGGAGTGTCGTGAAAGATGTAAGGAGCTGCAGCCGGAAAAGAAAGGTGAAAGTGTGCCTTGCCTCTCCCCTTGCATTTATTGAGCCCCTTAGATTCACACAATTTGGCATGTTATTCTTTTGGATGTATTCTTGAAAGGTTTATTCAAGCACTGGTCAGCCTCTGGCTTTCTACCTTTCATCTCAGCTCCCTATCTCTCCTACTCTTCTGCCTTGGTTGGCCAGAGCATAAACACATATGTCTAAGAGCTGCTCCTTTTGTGTATGCACTGTTGTTGGTTCAGCATCTTTGGCTATGCATATAACAAATAAATTTGTAACTAATAGTGCAATCAATGCAACTGTGAGCTCTTTGCATACTGAAGAAAAACACTCTCCTACACTGAAAAAGTTTTTCTACTAGGGTACAACTATCAGGATAAAGCTGTGTTCTGTGTCCACCATGGTAAAGGTACTAACCCTTCTTTAAACTGAGGCAAGCATTTGTTAAAAGCTTCTAACAGATGTGGGAAGAATGTGCTTAGGTTGAAGGGCACCTCAATCACATACCAGCTCCAAACGCAAAGAAGAAACTCTTGTCTGGGTACTCTTCCAGCAGGTCCTTCACCCTCCTGCCCATTCGCTCATTTCGCTTGTAGATGAGCTCCTGACGGAAGTAGCTGTCTATCTCTTGGGCAGTAATGCGTTCATGGGCTGGAAGTGTAGCATTAATGAAATTTGGGACCTAAGGTAGAAAAAAAAGAAAGTCTTCATGAAAGGGGCATTTATTTCACAGGCAGCCATCATGCACAGGCATTTTGCTCCATCACTGAATGTGGCAATTGCCTTGTCCCTCAATGCACATCCAGTGGTACAAAACCTAACAAAAGCTGAAAAAATGACTCGGCGAACTTCTAATAATGCATAGTGCTTCATTTCTCTCAACATATCATTTCATAAGCCAGCCAGCTGAATCTTTTTTTGATGCAGACTCCACAAATACTCTCAGTTTGCTACACCGTAGATCCCAAATCATGATTGCTTGGCTGAAGAAAGTAAATATTTGCCCCTGGCTATCTTTAGCTACATACCTCTTCCTTAAATTGCTATAGGTATGACATAGCTATAATGATAATTACACTCTTCTAAGAGAGTTTGACTGGTATCAGACCCCTTAGGCTGTCAAAGAATAACTGTGCAATTTGAACTAGTTTACAAAAACATCCCCAAACTTTCCAAAAGAAAGAGGGCCAAGATTTTGTCAGGGAAGAAAGTATTACCGCGTCCAGTTACCCTGTCCTCAAGGTATCTTTTAAAATACTGGGTTCCTCCCCTGGAGCCCCCAGGACAGCTGTGGCTGCACACTACCCTGACCTCTTGCTAGTGGAGAGAAATGTGGGTCTGGAGTTGCAGCCATTCTAGCTTCTTGACAAGTGGCTTTGGGCACTGCAGCTATGGGAACTGTTAAGGAAAGGGCCTGCAAGAGGTGGTTTCTGGGGAGCACAGCCCCTACACCAGCTGCTCTCCCTTGCAAGGCTGCAGCTCTGGAGCCACTCAGAGACTATTACCGACTGTTTCCAAAGGGTTCTTAGCCCACAGTCAGTCATCTACTGGGCAAGCATGGGGTCAAATACAATTTACAGAGAAGTTCTGCTTAAAAACATAAGCTGATAATGTTGCAGGCTACTACTACTCATCTCCACTGTGAGTGAGAGTGCCCTGTGGTGGAGCACCTCGTGTAAGTAAAGGGCACTTGCTCCCTCAGACACATCCACGTCTCAGCAAGAGCTGTTCTCTCCACGGACCTCAAGGCAATGCCATCTGTCTGCAGTCTGTTAACACCTCAGCAGAATAGTGATGCAGCATCTGTACACTCTTATAGTGCTGACCTTCTTTCAGAAGCCCTTTGAAATCTATGAATGAAGTGCACTTCGTAAGAGCTAAGCTGTGTTAATGACCAGGTTGCCTGCACCTGCAGGCTAGTGGGTGTGCAGGACAGGAATATAACAATGCGTGCAGAAAGCTCAGTGCTGGAGAAGCAAAGGTTAGTATGACGGTATTTCCAGCTCTGCAGCACTGTACCATATATATCAAAAGGCCACAGGAAAATTGTTATTCAGCAGGGAAAGCCCAAGTACCAATACCCACTTGTTCAGCACTGCGAGGCTAGAGCCTACATTTTCACTGGTGTGCACGAATTGCCAGGCAGTACCTCACAGACAAGAAGAGAGAGGCTTGATGTCTCAGCCTGAGGTTAGCTAATCTAACAGCCCAAACAGGCCAAATTGGTCCCTGCTGGGCATATTCTCGTGGTTTAAAGATCAGAGCATTGCATTCCGCTATGCTGCTTAGGAAACCGTCTCCATAAACCAAGTCTGTGAGGCCTCAGAAGGTTTTCTTTTCCTTAACATTCAGTCTAATTTTATCTTTTCTTTGTTTCACTCCATTTCTCTTCCTTGGACCTTGCCCACAGTACACAGTCATACTGAAAGGGGACATTAAAAAGCTTGCAACTTGCCCAGCATCACACAAGCATCCAAGTCACAAGTGCATTCCTCTTGTCGCT
This sequence comes from Morus bassanus, assembly GCA_031468815.1. Lineage (NCBI taxonomy): Eukaryota > Metazoa > Chordata > Aves > Suliformes > Sulidae > Morus > Morus bassanus. The sequence goes on from CM062600.1 coordinate 31,621,494, forward strand.
ATTTGCACAAAAGAGCCTGCTGCTGCTCTCTGTTGGCGCTAAGTTCACTAGTACCTAAGCCAGCGTAATTCTACAGGATCCTTAAGAAAATAAAGGATTAACTCATACAGCTTTGACACTAAAGGAAACACAGCACTCGCCCAAAAGGGAAAGACAGGTGAGCCTTTGCTGCTTGCGTGCAGCAAGACAGAGGTGAGGTGGTACAGACTCCTGGGAGAGGAGGCACAGGAAAGCTGACGTGCCAGGGAGCCAGCAACATGCCCGTGGCCCTCAGCTGCAAACAGCTTGCCTGAGGAGAGACGAGCGTGAGTGTGACAGGGGTTAGTGCCATGGGGACATGTGCGTAGTACAAGGGCTGCGGTGGCAAGACTCACTTGAGAAGTATCACGGTTGAAGATGATGGAGCTGAGGTCCCCACAGTTGTAATGCTTGATAAGGTCTTCTGTCGTATAGGGGATCTGGAAACTGCCTGCTCGGAGGCTCTCCTGCTGCAAGAGAGTCTGATTCAAAGCAAAGACCACCTGAGGAAGGGGGAGAGGGAGGAAAAGAGAGTTCCTGGTGAGTTCTCATCTCGCCCCTTAAGAAGGTCACAGACATACAGCTGCCCACCAAGGGCTCTCTGAAGCTGCTCCAAGTGCGCCAGTCCATGCGTCGCCAACCCGGGCCTCGTCCAGGACTGCAGATACTCACACTTCAGGTCCCATGGGCCTGCTCAGAGGGAACTGACTCACCACACGTAACTCCAACCCATGCTTGCTCATGACAAGATTAACAGAGACAATACAAAGGGGCAGACTGAAATAGGGGCAATCTTGCTCCCCTAAACAACAGTTTGCCTGACCACCATAGAGCCCTGCGGCCTGACAGGCTCCTATCTGCACAGCTCCTCAGCCACCTACCTAAATTAAGCATGGCTTCTCCTTTGCCCTTTCTTCCTCAAACACAAACAACATTAACGCTGTTGTTTCCTGCTTCATGTCTCCTCCTCCCGCACACCCCATTTATTTCAGGCAGCAATGGCTCTCCAGAGCAGGCCAGTGAAGGATGGTGGCTGCTGGGTGGACACAGGCAGCTGCCCTTCCTACAAAGTCTGAGGGCAGCAGCCCCGCAGTGGCTCAGCACTCTCGCCGGGCTGACTCCTCTGCAGCCATGGGGGCTGCTGCTGCTTGTGCTCCCTCCTCCTCCTCAGCATTCACCTGGGAACACAAACACTCCCATTCCCTCTGCCTCAAGCTAAGCCAGCATGGCTGCCACAGCTCCTACACCCACCAGGGAGCCTTTTCCTTGACAGGAAAGGGAGAAGATCAGCAGAGATCTCCAGGTGTTGCTGCTTCCCCGCCTCCAGCACAGCATGGCTCTCCCAGGGTGGTGGCCTCAGGGCCTGACCCAGAGAGAGCTGCCGCTCCATCTGCCTCCTGCCTGGGGCAATGCACACCCCATGAGGATGACCACCATTTAAAAGGCACAAGACAGCAGTTTGGAGCAACACTTGACAGCGGCCTCTGGAGCCAAACAGACAATGCAGCACCTCTGTACCTCTCCCTCGCTGCTCCAGTCACCGCAGCAGGCAGCTACCAAGCCCTGGAAAGGCAGGGAGCCAAAGAAGGACTTGGGGCAGAAACTCCCCAGGCTGAGCACTGGATGCCAGTGGGCACACTGGTGGGGCGCGGAGCTGGTTGCTCACCCAAGCAGGCAGCAGCTCTCTATCAGCATGTGGCAAGTAAAACACTGCCTTCTCTCCTGAACACAGTGCTTACTCAAGCTACTGCTGGCTTGCACACCAAGACTAGATAACTGTAACACGCCTTCCTACTACCTCCTGGCTTATTTTATTTCTAAAGGAAGTAAGCTGAGAGATATTGCTGAGGTCTTGAAACACATTTCAAAAATTATTCTTGGGAGGGTTATTTTCCAAGCTCTGGTGACACTCTGCAGCCTGATGAGGGCTCTGTGTAATTAACTCCTCCTGGATATCTGTCTTGAACACCATCAGAAGCACTCTGGAACTGCAGATATTCACCAACATCATGAAACTCACATGAATAAGCATACTCTTAAGGTACTGAGAGTATGGGAACCAAATCTTGGGATTACAGGACAGGGCAGATGTGGGAATGAACAGGTGCAGTTTGCCCTCCCCCAGCACGACAATCCGTCTCCTCCAGAAAGGTGCGGGTCCCACCAAACTTGAAATCACGCTGTCCCCACTACAGCTAGAGCTGCCTGTCTGGATCTAAACCACTGTGTATTAAACCGAATACGAAGCACATAACTTAGCATTAGTTCCTGAAGGGTGTTCGTGAATAGCAACATTCACTCCCATCTCATGTTTTTAAAAAGGGCAATAATTCACTTTGTTGGTACAAACTGCACCTGATTAAAAGAATACTGGCAGGTAGACACTCAGGAAAGTTACATCAAAATAACCAGTGGTCATCTTGCAAAGGACGTCTGTTTAATTTGGAAGTAAACTAAACAAAACCAAATTGAAATCACTTTATATCTGAACAAAAGTTTGCATGCAGGCTGGGGTTTATTGCACTCTGAAGCCATCATTTTCCATTTGTTTGGCTTCGCTTCCCACACAGAGAAGCCCTAATGGATGTTAATGACCAGATGAGATTCACTGAGACACAAGCCAAATCCATGCTGAAAATGTGGGGTTTCTACAGCCAGGACTGCTAGGTCATGCCAGGAAAATCTCTTATGTGCAATAAGTCCAGCCAAAAGCACTTCCATGGGAATGGCTTATTTTGTAAGTTATTTGACTACCATAGCAGCATCTGCTTGGGCAGTTTAACATTAAAGCAATATGTCCCTTTCTAGATTCTGCAGCCTCTGAAACAATGACCAGACAGTCCCTGCCTGCAGAGCACGAGTAAGACCTGTGACAGTCTCCTGAGCCGGTCAGGTAGCTCTGCATCAATGTAGACTAAGCATATCAAAGAGGTTTTGCAATCTGTACTGTCTGATTTTCATCTGAACGCAAACCAGTGGAGGGTAACTGGCGTCTGTGGAGAAAACATCAGCCTGCTGGGCAAGACATGAGAACAAAGCAAACCTTCCTCTCTCTGTTGTACTCACACAGCCTGCACTCCTGCTGTTGCTTGCTCTGCATGCTACCCTCTGCTCCACACACATCTCTTCCCTCCTCCTTTGCAGCATGTCTCAGGTAAAACAGATTCAGCCTCTTCTCCAAACAGACCTGGCCTGGACCGTAGCAGCCAGGTCAAGCCACATGGGCATCTTCCTTCCTCATACCTACCCACTGGCATAAGAAACTAGCAAACAGTAAACTGCAAAGAGCTAAATAAGTCTCTCTCAGGAGTTCAGTTTAAAACTGCAATGACTACCTGCAGTTATGGAGGATCACTGCACATGTTTACACAGGAATAGAGGTAACGTACCCTTCCTCCCCTCACATTTCTAAACTTACTGCTGGCATGACACAAAACTGTCCTGATGAGGCAGCTTTGGCAGCTCTCTAGTCTTTGCTGAGTACATCTTTCTGATGTGGAGGTGCGAGAGTTGATACTGGACATGTGAAGAAATCTCAGGATGGTAGCAGCTGAAGGGCTTGCCTGCCCAGCTAAGGGAAGCACAAAAGACCTTTCACAATGAGGTGGTTCATGTTTCACCTCAAAGAACAAAGTGCCCAAGCTTACTGCCCAAGACTCCTACACCCTATCCCGACCATGACTACACCTGGGGAGGGAGAATCCAGCAGGCTGCCATGTATTCCACAGCCTGGTCAGTGAGTTTACATAGCACTGCATGGGCTGTTTGGCATGGAGTGCTACAGAGGGCTGTTCCCTACCATGTCAGACTTCCCCAGTAGCAACGTCTTTCCCCATTTGGATTTTGACATGCATCCTATCACTGTGCATAGCACCTAAGAGAGAAGTCACACAAGAACCACCTGAAGCCCACCCAGAAAGGGGACTTTCACCTTGGTGTTGTGAGGAACAGAGGTGGTCTCAGTTCCTTTGATGGCAGCAGCAGCAGCCCAAGTCCCTGTACACCATTCTTAACCACAGCCCAAGCACTGGAAGCAAGGAAAGTCAAGATACAACAAATAAGCAGAAATCAAAAGAGCATCAATGTCCTTGACAATTAGCCCTCCCTAATGAGTTACGGTAGCTCATATTATCAGGCTTTGCACAGCTGGAGGGCAGGAGATACTGTTGCCAAAAATACTCTCCACATCAGCTGGTCTGAACAGAATGGTGGCATCTGCTGGAGGAGGATCACGGCACACCTATTGAACAACTACATAGGATTATAATTTGGCATCAGTGTGCCTGTAGAGCCTCTGAAAGGAATGTGACAGCTTCTCTCCATTTCTGTATTACTCGTACCTTCTTCGGGGAAGTGTAACTCCCCAGCAGAAAAAATAGAGATGTGGGGGTGAAGAGGGAGGAGCTGTTTGCAGTACCAGGTGTTGCTTAAAGCTGTACCCTGGTGAGAAGGTTATCTTTGGTAAACAGTAATGGATAAACACTGTCAGGATCTCAAGAGAAGGAAGATTCCTGAACCTACTGTTCTTAAAGGATTTCATTTGCTGAGGTGGGTCTTGCTCAGAGGCTGATAACTCTTATCTGTCATTATTTCTCAAAGAAAACGTTAGACTAGCTGCAAAAACAATACTTAAGGAAGACCAGAGCCATCAAATTACGTGGATTGAATCCTAGTCTTGTTTACCAGATGTGAAAGGCTGAAGGAAGTCGACAGAGCATGAGAAGCAGGAAGCGGATCAGCAGTTGATCTGTAACTGCTATATTTGCTTGGCACAAATACTGCTTACCTTCCTAGCACCCATTCAATCCTGTAGTCCTTTCATTTCTAGTAAGTCCAATGAGTTAAGAAGACAACAGAAAAGAAGGAAAGGTTGAAGAGAAATTTTCAATTTTGCTTAGAAATCAAAACGAAGAATTTGTGCTGAGCTCAGCTCCTCCAACAAGTGGTACAGAAAGCATGCATCTGTCTTCCAGGTATCTCTTACATTGCACTGTTTTTTATTAATTCCAAAATCTTTCCTGTGTTGAAACCCACAGAAATCACTCCACATTCATCCTCCTTGCAAAACTATTCTTCCTTACTTCAAACCTCCCCCTGCCCCCAGCAACTCTACGCTACTCTGCTCCATTAAGTATATTCATACTAGCATCAAAGCATCTCCTGAAAAGATGTATTTGGAGAACAAAAGTAACAAGTTTATTAGAAAGGGATTTTTTTCCTCCCACCTCCCATTTCCACTGTGATCTCTCTGTCTTCCCCCAACCCTCTCCCTTTTTGTACTGTGGAAAAAATCGATTAAGCTCTCTGGTATACATATTGCTGCAAGCCTCATTCTCCTCCTGGAGATTTCTTCAGCTGTCAGGAGACACTTGTCCCCTTTGCTGGCATTGTTGGAGTGGCCTGCTAGGCTAAGGGGGTGGGGAAAAGGGGGTTAGAGCCCAGCAGATGCCTTTTTTGTCAAAGACAAAAGACCCCCTGCCGTCCTCTCCACTTTTCAGCACTTTCATCCACACTGGATCAAAGTGCTATTCTGCATATGAAAGGACCCTGGCATTATGCGCCTCAAATTAGCCTATCGCCATCCCGCTAGCCTCCAAGTCTTCCCAACAAAAGTGCTCACATCTGTTCCATCATTTGCCTCATCTTCTGTTTTTTTTTCTCTCCGCTCTCAGTTTTTGAGGGCCATTCAGCCCCTTGAATTATAGTCTGGGGGAGCATCTTCCTTGCTCTGGGATCGCTCAGCCGGACAATTTGCTTTTAATTGTCTTAAGGAATCCTGGGCTGCTTTTGGGCCCTTCCCAGTGACTAACTGCGACCATTACAGCTTCCATTCAGCCTCTTCAGCCAATTCTTTCCCTCTTCCTCCTCTTTCTCAAAAGTGCGTTTCTCTCCTTGCTCTTCACCTGGAGGAGACCATTCCTTCTCTGGGCCAACAAACACTACTGCCCCAAATCAAAGCGAGCCTCAAATCAAAGGCATCATGACTATGAAAGTCAGTAATCCTCCTTTGTCATGGTAATGGTCCATCAGGCCAAATGCTGAGAATAAAGTGGTATTCCTTGCTCCAATGTGACGCAGCTCCTTAGATGTCTGGTGCCCATGCCCCAGCTGCCTTCAAGGCAGAAAGTTGGGACTGGCCTTCTCGGACGGAGCCTGGAAACCTGAACCCACCTGCCCTGAGGAGCCCTGCAAACACCAGCCTGCACACACAGGCAGGAGAAGTCTAATTTTGACAGGGGCTGAGCATACCAATAGGAAATTTAACCCACCGTCTGCAGCATTCAGAGAAGCCTAAGTCACTTTCAGGACTGTTGCACCAGATGAGATGCTCCCTGTGGCCCCTGCAACAAGCTTTTGTTGAAAACAAGAAGAGAGAAAAAGGAAGCAACTTCCCAAACCTGGATCACTTTTGTGAGAAAGTGGTGACTAGAAGAGACAGGTTATTGGAGGGACTCACCCAGAGGACAAGAGACAAACAGTACAATAACTCACTGAAACAAAAGGAAATGGAAACTATTCTAGGTTGCCTATGAGCTACAAGTTTCCCATGGCCTTGGTTTTATTTATGGCTTTTGTTCTCAAAAGCCAGCATGGCAATCAGAGGGAGCACCTCTTCTCTAGCACAATCATCCAGGGCATTTAGATGACACTCTGTTTGCCTCACATCACACACACAGATGCTGGCAGCAGTAAAGGCAGTGAAGAATCTAGTCTTTGGTCTGCTGACAACGAACTCACCCTAGCACATCCAGTGCCAGATTCTTGCAGTATGTCTTTCCAGAACTGAGCAAAAAGACGCTCTGAAGGTTTTGGTTGTTATCTGAGATTTATATGGGAATACACAAGCCAACCCTTCTCCAACTAGGAGCTATAAAAATAGGGGACTTCCAGTCAGGCACTTCTGAAGCAGTGAATGAATTTATCATCCTCCTCTTGATGCAGGAGGATGGTAGTTAATGCTGAATCAGAGGAACACTGCATACAGCACTGCTGGAAGAAGCGCAACTCATTTACTTGTTACAGATGGCATTAATACATAGGCCTTTGTCTGAGTAATTTACACTGATTTACAGGCTTTTATTTTTCCACTGACAGCAGGAGAAATAAACACTGCACTACGTGCTGAATGTGGAATAAGACCAGTGGTGGAATAGATTGTTCGCATTTCACAGGTCAGCTTGCAGTTCACAGTGGGACACCTCCATGACCTTGCTGGGACTTGCTCCCATCTTTCCATAGGGCTAATAGTGTGGCTACGAACCTGCTGCTACACCTTGTCTCTGAGAGCTCTCCACCTAAGTGCTCACTGGGGTTCCTCCTCGTGCTGCAGGAATGCCTCAAGCTTTCATGAAGATCATCCTTGTGCACAAAATCTTCGCTCTGTGCTGGAAATGAACTGGTGATGCATATTTGCATGTTACTAGAGAAGGATTAAACCTTTATTTTAATTCCATCTTTGTTAGGGATTTTGTAAACATTAGCGAAGTTTGTTTTTAAAACCTTCACAAATCAAACCTTCATCAGATACATTTTTACCTCAGACAGAACTAGGGACTAGCCTTTTGTATCATTTTCAGGTTTCTACAGTCCTGAACCAAAATTCAAAGCAAAAAAATGGACTTTCAACACATTACACTTAAACCTCCTGCCTGTCTCCTGCTCAGCATTTCTTCAGTTAGCAATGTCCAGCTTGTTTTGGACTAGTATTGCCATGTAGCTCCTAAACTCAGGTCAAAATCAGACTTGGGTACAATTAACCAAATGAAAAAGAATTACTAGCAATTCAGATTTCTCTTAGGGTATGCCCACTTTCCAATTTACAGGACTGTCTAACCAGTATACTAATTGTAATAGTTTCTTTCTTTTGCATAATTATTTATTTTACAGGACACTTAACAGAGCCATCTCAAAACTGTATTAAAAGAATAACAGAGTTGCAGAGCAAAGAATCTGAAACTAGGGTTCCTTGGGCTGAGACTGGCTATATGTTTAAAATTCAACACCTGCAGTTAATGTTTTGGTTGGTTGGTTTGGTTTTAAAAAAAAAAAACAACTCCTACTAAAATAGGAGTTGCTTTAGTCCACCTCTTCTTCCTTCTTTTCCACTGGATACTCTTAAATTTAGTGAAAGCAAAACTAAAATACCAAGGTTAGCAAACCTTTTTTTTTTTCTTACTTTTAAACAACTTTACAGGAAAATTCCCTTAGAAAGGAAACAATGTGGCTTTCCAAACTGTAGAAATTATGTAAAAAAAAAAAAAAGCAGAAATTATGAAGATGTCACTGTGTCTGTCCCTGTAAGGAGTAAGCTACTAACAAAGCCAAAGCCCAACCTATCTCCACAGCTTCAAGGGCAACGTTTAGCAGTACTTTTTATCTTCCTAAAACACAATCAATGAAACTAAACAAACTTGGTATTGATAACCTGGGATTTGGCCTCCAATTTGCTTTCACTCAACCACAGATGCTCTTTGGAGTGCTGCGAAATGAAAGAAAAAGTCTCACACGTCCCCTGCTGCCTGCACTGATTATTTTTTTACTTGTCCTCTCTGGCACAGGCCATGCATAGCTTAGGACTAAACCTGACAGCAGTTTAGAGGATTGCTAAAAGTAGCATGTCTTACAAATGCAGAACACTGAAGTTTGAAACAACTCTCACTGGTTCTTCTGCACCTTTTCTGGTGGAATGGAATAATTCAGAAAAGAAACTTTTCATTGGCTCGAGTGCTTCCACCTCTTTCTGTAAAATTGATGTACGTTACTTGCATAATTCATGTAAGCATGAGCAAATCAAGACTATAAAGTTCACAGAGTAAACTATCTAGCCTTGCAATGTGATGAACAAGCTCAGACAGTTATTGTATGCTTTCTGGTAACCATGCAAACGAGATACTCTGGATTTTCTTGAAGTTCTGCCAGCTGGGAAAGCATGTTCTGTATAAAACACTCAGCATTGATAAAACATTTTTCCACTCAATGGCACAATTAGGTCAGGACTCTGGCTGCTGTTCCAAATGAAACAACAACTTTGAACCAGTATTTATGTCAAAAGTAACTTGGAGCATCTTTAAGAGAAGCTTCCGGCTTCCAAATGGAGCACAGTAGAGCAAAATGACCTTTTCAAGGTACAAGGGTGAAAGGGGGAGTTTATATTAGTGTTAGACTTGCCAAGAAAAACCTCAGACAAGAAATGCTGGTCCCTAGCTGGTTTCAGGCAGATCAGAGGCTGGAAGTTCTCAGTGCAAAAGTCTTCCAAGAAGAATAGCTGACAAAATTTTCACATAGTGAAACACAGGCCTAAAGCTGTGCTCTTCATAGTACCTGTGAGCTCAGCCACACGTAAAATTTAGTGTATCCTAAGGTGGGGTGGGAATTTACAAGCCGCCAGCTGTGCTGTGTGACTCCCCTGAGGGGATGTTCTTGGAATGACCCAGCTGGCTCCACTGCCAGGCAGCACCTCCCCTCGCTTCTTTGGCTGTCCACATTAGGACATGACCAGCAGTCCCACTTTAGCCAACACACCAAGCTGCCTTTGTGGAAAAATCTAAAATGCTCTGATTTTCAGACCCATGAAACCCACCTGCTGCAAATGCAATCAGAGAATTGATGGACGTTTGGCCCTTCTGAAAGAAAATTGTTAAAAGTATCTGGGTTTTTGGGTTTGGGTTTGTTTTTTTTTTCTCTCTCTTTCAGTTTTGTTCTTGAAAGGGATTGCCAACAAGGACCCCTCAGGAATTTTAAGTGACTGTCTAAGTTCAACTGATTCGAATAAATCTCAGGTATCAGGTAAGGTATTGCTCCCAAAGTATGGAACATTTTAACCTGTGGACTTCTGTGCCACTTCCAATGCATCCAAAGGCAGAAGAAGGGATACTTATTTCTCCTGCTAACCCCAAGACTCATCTGCTCTACAACAGGCCTTTGTTATTTTCCTTCCCCTTCTGACTACATCTTAAAAAAAGATGTTAAATCACCAAAAATTAGCTGCAGTCCATCAAAATATGAAGTCAGAAGGATGTTAGCTCCGATTGGATCGCAGTAGCTTTGTAACAGGCATCTACCAACACTGTCACCTGGAATGGATCGGAACAAATGTGTCACAGAAAACTTACCTGAAAATTTTGTCAGGCAATAAAGCCATGGAGTATCTCTGAACTCACAACCTTCAGACCAAACTGATCAGAGATTTCTAAATCACCTCAGTGAACAGGGTAGACAGCAGTCCCAACAATGAGCTAACCCAGTCTTCTTTAGCCCTTTTGAGCCCTAAATAGTCAAATCATTTTGTTAAATGCCAGGGAAGGTCACCTTCCCCACAGCAGTTCCAGCACATGGTCACACACACTCGCTGTCAGGGTAAGTGTCCTGGGTAAACATTTGCTCAAGGACCCCTGAGAAAAGCAGAGGTATCTGCCAAGAGCTCATCATTTTCATAAAGTCACCAGGATTACAAAAGTCTGACTGTTAAGATTAAGATGGCCTAAGATAAGCAGGAAGGCTCTGGGGTGTGATGAAATGTGGTGGTAAAACAAGAACAAAGCACGGCAAGATTTATCTCATGAACATGTCATAGTTTGGCCTTAGACGGGAACACCTGGGTAGTTTTCCTAGGCTTTTTTCCTAGTTTCTTGGGGTAGGGAGGGCAACGCTTTTTCAGAAGTTATGTGGAAAAGCTGCAATGCAACTGGTAGCAACTCAACCAGCAAGTCAATGTATGGAAAAATGCAAGAATATATTAACTTAATGTCTGTAACTTTCAGCACTGAAATAAAAAGCTCTGGTGCACTCACAATTGTGCAACAGATTTTAAAGGCATAATAGGATGTGCATCCTCATTCTCCAAATCCAGTTTTGGAAATCACAAGACAAACAGTATTGTACAACAGCAGTTACTTGGTGAATATCTGCTAAAACTGTGACAGAAACAGCACAATAAGCAAGTAATCAGGGCAATAAAATTCAAGTGGCTGAACTGTTCATCCCCCCCAAGCTGGGTAAGTTCTGACAAGCTGTACTTTTAGACTAACGTAATCTCTCCCAGGGACTTGGGATCGCTCCCAAGTAATTTAATTCCATTTTTTTTGCCAACAAACCCTAAGAAGGCCTGTACAGCACAGGCAAGAGGTTTGCACTCCAAAAAGTCTAGTCTGAAAACTTAAGTTTGAATGAGAACACACCATATACAAAGTCTTGAGTTAAGCTTCATTACTACTATCCACCCCAAATATCTGCAGAAGGATACTCCCTCCTGCATCATTACTAATCGTTACTACTGCGTATCTTCTCTATGACAGGCAACATCTACTGGAACTCCTTATGCTCATGTCTCTTCCGTTAAAATCTGAGATGCAGGTCCACAAGCCATGTGTCTATGCATTGTTATGACCCTGGATTAAGGATAAAAGAGTTCAGAGATTACCTCACTCTGGATTATGACACAGAAAAGATAAGAAAAAGAAGCTATTCATCCCTTCAAACACAGTACGTATCCCCCACCATAAAGCTCCTACAGGGTTTTTTAAACATTCATGTAGATGAAAGGATTAAAATGCTACCCCCAAACTCATATACAAGGAAAAAAAAGTTGGCCTTGAGAAACTTGTGTCAAAATCCAACAGACAGAAGAAACAATCTCTTGTAATTAATGAACTCCTACAAATTCATCATCTTATCATCTTAGAAAAAATGATGCCCTGATGGTATTTCTGATCTATCTTCATCTTTAACCTTTCTAACTAGAAACAATTCTTGAGACAAAGTTGCCTCCTCAGAACAGGGCATCTGGTATTTGCTACCCTGCAATGCATGATCCCCAAATAGGGACAGAAGCAACACTCATTTACCACATTCATTAACAGTGAGAGACCCCACTGGATGAGCTCGTGTCGCAGCTCAGTGGCAGCCCTTGTCAAAGACTACACACACTAGTATGCCACAATACACAATTTTGTATTTTTTCCACCACGCCCTATCAGGATTCTGTTTCCAAATTTGTGCTCATTCACCCTTCAAAGCAACCCTAGCTCCAAACCTCCCCTTCCTTTCTAGTAGCTCTCTCTTCCCAGGAGCATTAGATTGTTTTTTAACTTAAGCTTATCTTTGGGTTTTTTTTTCCTCCTTACACACAAGCAGGTCAGGGAACTCACTGAAGACAGAGAAATGTTAATATTACCTCTTCCCTAATTTTTCCAGACACAGCAATATTTCAACTTGGAAGAAAAAAACCACCAGAGCCCTGCGGGTGTAGGAATCTTCCCAGCTCATCCATAAACACTCATCAACCAATACCAGACATGAATTGGCCTCAGTGATGCCAGGTTTTCAGATTCTGCACCATTCATGATTAAATACAACTAACCACAAACCTACCAGGACAACAGAGATTTCCTGTTCAGAACTTGTCATACTTATTATGTTGTTAAACATACTTGGTGTTGAAAAGTAAATTCACATCGAACAAACATTTCGTTATGGAACCTTACATAGAACAACATCTGTTTGTGACAGATAAAACAAGAAATGAAATCACCATCCCTCAGAACCATATTTCAAACTCCTGTATATATCAAAAAAAAAACCTGAAGTGGGGTCAAACCTCCAGAACCTGGTGAACAATTTAGAATTAATGCAAAAAGGAAACTTAAATTTCCCAAGAGGTTTGAGAAGCCTCTGGAAGTTTTGCACATCAACACCACTGTGATCTCTGTAAGCCCAGTGGAGATCTGTAAACTAATATGGGTACACACATGAATTCCAAGGATAGAGGACATTAAAGCCTTTTGTCATGTGCATGCACACTACTGTCCAAAAAATTCAGTCCTAATCAGCTGAAGTGTTCCAGCTAAGCAGTGCTTCAAATTAAGTGTAACACTCTTGCTAACCTCTCACTTCACTGTTTCTACTCTCCTTCTTGCACTCAGAAATAGGATTTCACACTATATGAGCACACTGAGCTGGTTCTGCTACATTGGTGAAGCCCCTCTTCCTACTGCACAAACCTGAGTGCTACATAAATTCCCTTCCTTCACCATTCCAAGCCCCCTCTTCCAGACTTAGTTTTCCCCTTCTGCTTGTTTGTGTGTGACCTGCTGGCATTCAACTTGATTGCGTGACTATCCAAATCAGCCCAAGAGTCAGCGAAGGTGCAAGCTCAGCCAGAACTCACTCACTTCAATGCTCCCAGTTTTTTTGCTGCTCCAAAAGTGCAGAGGAGAAGGGTAGAGCCCATTCCTGATGGTCACATCCTCAGTGCTCAATCTCATATGCTAACTGCCATCACATTTGCTTTTCATAATCAGTCTGTCCGTACCTCCCAGACTCACCGGCAATAGGTGTCAATGCTTCAGTATCAAATTCAAATTATGAATTGCAACGCTGATGTACCAGATTCTTCTAACATGACAGTATTGATGCTCTGCCAGGTGACAAGCACTGAGGAAGGAAGTGCTTCCACACCCATCCTTAAATGGTGAGAGTGAGATCCAAGGGAGACAACTCACTCAGCATCAAAGCTTAGTACCATACCCAGAACTCCAATCCTTTGCAGCCCCTACTGCAACCCCCTTGTACAATCCCTTCCAGAAGACCTTTCAGATGAAGTGGACAGCACTGCTGCCAGAGAAGTGTCCTGCTTGTCTAATATGCACACCAGAGAAGTGTGAGTTTACAAACATAAAAATAGCAGCACCACTGGTTAAGAGGTGCAAACGTGAGTCACACACCAGGCTCACAGCTAGTATGTCCAATTACATATACATTCCTAAACATTTCAAACCAAGTAAAACAAAACTTGAAGGCTGTACACCCCAGCAGATAACTCCTTCATTCCCTACCCCTTGGCTATGGAAACTGACAAGCCATCACAGCTCTGGAACATGGGACTTCTCACAAGTTCTCTTTTTGCAAGAAAGATAATCAAATAAATGTAAATCCAAATCATGGTAATTCCCTTCTGCCTGCTACAGATATCCAGCCTCTGCTGGGACTGTATCACCTCTTTGCAGAGGCCCTTAAAAAACATTATTAGCACCTTTATTTTGCTTCCAGGAAGGAACATACAGACAATTTCACTTTTGGTCCGGTTAATCCAGCCCCATGTTTTCAGTTTACTCAGCAATCACATAATTCTGCTCCAGAGACCGTCAAAGTTTTGTCAGCACAATCTTTCATCTTGAATGACCTCATGATACTCAAAAGCCACTGGACCAACCCTTAGTGCACTGTGTCAAGGATGTATTTGGTGCAGCTCAGTGTTTATTTAAACTGTGGTCAGACAGACCAGTCATCCAAGGACATCAGACGATGGTCCGTGAAATGACTGCACATTTTAAAAGCCACCATCAAAAAACAGACCCAAGCAATCATGAAATAAAAATAATGAACACTTTAAGCCTAGCATAATTTTTCTCTGCTGATGGAATCAGTGCAATAACAGTGCACAAGATGGCCTGCAATTCTTCACCACCAGGAAGGGCTAATTGAATTTCAATTTAAAATAGCTGAAAAACAGTGTTTGATGTAAATGCTGCCATGTTTGACCTTTTGTTACATTTTGAAATGGTTTTAATTCAAACTGTCTGCTTAACAATTTCTAAGGATATGCTTTTATCTTGTTAAAGGCTGTTACTATGTTTGCCTAGTCCAGTTTTCTTGGATCTCACTTGTTCTCCTTGAACATTCAAAAAGGCTGGCTAGCAGTTCATGGTATCCTGTGCTAGTTCCTTCAGAAGCATTGGCTGTGTGTCATCTGGTCCTGCTGGATTTGAAATAGCTAGTTTTAACACATATCCTCTCACCCTCCCCGCAGCAAGAACTTGCTGGCTAAACTAACATCAGTTCTATTCTTTTCCTGATAGTCTGTAACAGCATTGTTTCTTAACTAAAATATTTACTTGCATCAGTCTTTCCTCCATCCTCAGATACTCTAAAGCTTTTCTTTCAAGAGCTTCTCTCTTTTTATTTTCCTTTCCTACCTCCAAAGCTTTTGCTCCCCTGCTGCAAAATGGTGCAATGAATATTTCTGCATCACAAGGGAGTTTGCACCAGTGCAGACCAGCTGATGGAGAGTTCTCAAAAAATCTGGCCACCAGAAAATCCATTTTAAAAGACTTCTTGCTTCTGCCCACTCCATTTTCGTATCACACTCATTAGACTGCATGGCTTTATCTACCCTAGAAGCAAATTCTTTGTTCAACAAGTCAAGTAAAAAGCGTTGGATTTAAATAAGCACAAATCTGTACAGTCAATTTCCTTCACTTGGAAGGGAGCGTAAGCAACAAAGCATCAGCTGCAGCAATAACTGTTTTGGTTAAACCCAGAGCAGAAAGTCCTCTGAAACTTTTCTATGGTTTTCAGCGGCAGCTAGACATTTACAGGCTACTTGAGGGGGGCAGGAGGGGGCAGCAGCAGGGAAGTCCCGTGTCTGATTCTGTAAAGTTTTTTTACAGTCTTTTAAATCCCTAACTGCTGACACAATGAAATACCTCTGCTTTTGTTATGAGGGCCTTCATCCTCAGTCCTGTTCTCTCTAAGAACCCCATAATGGAGAATGGGGTGTCTTTAAAAGCTGTTAGCAACACTACAGCTAACACACAAAGGAAGCTTTTGCAGAAAGCACAAGCTCTAGAGGGGAAAAAAACCCTAACAGCCCAAATGCTACCATCAGGTTCGCCTTTCACAAAGAGTGACCAGAGATGCACCAAGCCTGCTGAAATAGCTCACCAGGAACTACCAGAAACCTGGATCATAGGCCGGCTCCTGGCACTAACACTTCTAACTGCAAAGGTCCTCCTCCCCTGCAGATGTGAAATATCACAACCTCAGACACACTGCTACAGCTATGTAGGACAGAGCTCCCAAAACATTTGCTGCTCCTCTTTTCATATGGCAATGCATGCCAAACACGGACTTTAGCTAGACTGCATGTACCACCCTGTGCTACTAGCCACAGCTATACCATGGCTAGGGGAGTCCAGAGTCACACATGGCTGTGACCTGTGCAGCACTGCGGCAAATCAGATACCATGATCCAAACACTCTGTCCAGGATCACTGCACAAACTAGTACAGCTGAGTGCACTAAAACATCATAATCTTTCTAATGCTATTTAATAGGTATTTTCCATCCAGCAAAAGTTTATGGGATTTACTACATTAATGGAATGAATGCATAATTACAATTCAATTGCAACATTTCTGACAAATTAGGGTCTCAAGTCTGCCACATCTCTTCAGCTTCCAAACCAAAAGGGCACTGAAATCAAAGGACTTTTCATACTTACAAACAGGCAATATGTTTAAGCAAGCTAATTCACGAGGTCTTCCCAGGACAAGGGCTCTTACTGCAAGCTGAATGTGCCTTTCTATAATAGGCCAAGGAGCTCAAAATAACAAAATTGATTGTGAACTCCTGGCTCTCTATCTCAGTATATAGAAATCAATTATGACAAACATTTTTTGGTTTTTGGTTTTTGTTGTTGTTGTTAATTCCAAGGTCAAAGGTCCTCAGAACTTCTTTGGAAACAGAGCAATATTTCACAACAATTATGGTGAAATGAAAGGATAATCTCAGATGGATCAAATGAAAATATGGGAAAAAAATCAAAATCGACATACAAATAAATGTGAGAAATTATTAGGACGGTAGCCATACTATCACACAGGATCTGTGAGTGGCACCAGAAAATTTAGGAACCAACAAACATGCTTTTGCAAAAGGCAATATCCAAAAGTGTAACATACAAATGTTGGGAAGTAACTAACCTGTCTTATCCAGCCCTATCAAGGCTTCTACCAGAGTCTTGCATCCAGTTTTGGACACTGCTGAGACAGAAACAAATTCAGAGTCCAAAAGAGAAGAGAAAGACTGTTCAGAGGTTTGGAAACATAAGCTACAGGAAAGGATGAAGAAACTGGCTTAATAAATTTAGAAAAGAGAAGCCCAAGGTAGGAGGCAGGCTCACCCTGCCTACAAAAGGTGGTTAACAAAGGAAAAGGCCATCAAGTTGTGGCCCACAGCTTGGGGATGACAAGATGACATCAATTCAGCTTGCAACAGCAAGTGATTTAGGTACGGGGGAAGCTAAGATGAAAATGAATGAAGCGGGCATAGATTCTCCAGGGTCACTGTACAGTCTCCACCACTGGATCTAAGACACCCTTAGCCTCATTCCCAGGCATCATTTTGGTGTACTTCTGCCTTGGGACAAGAAGATGTATTAGGTCTCCACAGCTTCAGCAAGTCTTTTTAGCTGTCATACCTAAATGCTCACGTTACAACTGTGAGTATTGTCTTCTTCAGGCAGGAAAACAATAACGGGAGACAGAAAGACACACTGACATTAGGAAAGTCTGAGTGTGCTCCGTAGAGCCTGGATGCAGAGCACACCTGGTCCTCCTGCCACTGAGCTTCCATCACACCTTGTAACTCCCTGTGAGCCACTCGAATGGTTTTCCTGATAGCTACAAGGTTAAGACTCCTGGCTGTCTGCTGTCTTTAGGACCCAGTGCATAGGGGATGCCTTGATGTGGCCTGCTAATGTTCTCTACTGTACATTTCTGTGCTGCAATGCACAGGAGTGCTGTGCACAGGGTGGGCAAACAGGGCATGGTACATCTGCCAGGGCGTGGCATGGCAGTTCGCATGGAAGGGCAAGCAGAAAGGGCGCTGCACCCTACTTGTAGGTCCACAGCCCAGGGAAGTGCTCTAGGTCTCTGCCAAAAATGGTGGGCACTCACCTCAGAGCTAAAAACCAGTGTTCCTACAGAGAAAGCCCCAGAAATGTCTGATGCATCCACCCAGAAGGAACTGGTAAGGAAGGAGGCTTCAGTACAGGGAATAGGTTGCAGTGAGTGCCCAGACCCTTCTCCTGTTGAAAAGGTAAGTACCTGCACAAGGTGTGCAGAGGGTGATGATCCGTTGCATCAGGTGGCTGAATTGCAGGAAACAGTTAAAAGGCTGCACAAATATTAGTGGAGCCGAGGTGGAGATAGATAGGTGGTTTCAGAAACGTTCCTGTAGCAAACACCATTGAGAAGGAGTCACCTTGGACCCTGGTGACCCACAAAAGCAGGGCTCTGCTTCAGTCTCCACCCTCCAGCATCACTACCAACAACAGATATGAAGCTTTAACAGCTGTAGACACTCATGAGCAAGGTCTGCAAGGTGCAACTGTACCAGCAGCACAGAGCAGATACTGTAAAAAGAAGAGATGAGTGCTTGTAGTGGGTAAGCCTCTGTTAAAAGGCACTGAGGAGTCCATCTGCTGACCTGACAGGGAGTCATGAGCAAGAAGTCAAGCAAAGGAGCCAAGAGACCCGCATGGAGGAGCAAAGAGCTTCTAGAAGAACTCAAATGGAAGAAGGAGGTTTACAGTATGTCCAAAAAGTGACTGGCCACTTGGGAGGAATATAGGAACATTGTCAGGGTATTCAGAGATGCAAGGAGAAAGGCCAAGGCCCACTTGGAACTAAATCTGGCAAGGGCTGTCAAGGATAACAAGAAGGCCTTCTTCAAATACATCAGCAGTAAAAGGAAGACTGGGGAAACTGTGGGCCTGCCACTGAACAAGGTAGGGGCCCTGGTGATGCAGGACGCAGAGAAAGCAGAGTTACTTAATGCATTCTTCGCTTTAGTCTTTACTGCTAAGGCTGATCCTCAGGCATCCCAGCCACCAGAGGAGAGAGAGAAAATCTGGAGAAAGGAAGAATTCCCCTTGGTTGAGGAGGATTGGGTTAGGGATCACCTAGGCAAACTGGATCCTCACAAATCCATGGGATGCATCCACAAGTGCTGAGGGAGCTGGCGGCTGTTCTTGCCAAGCCACTCTGCATCATCTCTTAAAGGTCATGGAGGACAGGAGAGGTGCCTGAAGTCTGGAGGGTAGCCAATGTCACTCCAATCTTCAAAAAGGGCAAGAAGGAGGACCTGGGAAACTATAGACCAATCAGCCTCACCTCCGTCCCTGGAAAGGTGATGGAACAGTTCATCCTGGAGGTCATCTCCAGGCACGTAGACAAAAAGAAGGTTATCAGAAGTAGTCAACATGGATTCACCAAGGGAAGATCATGCTTGACCAATCTGATAGCCTTATATAATGGTGTGACTGGCTCGGTAGATGAAGAGAGAGCAGTGGATATTGTTTACCTCAGCTTCAGCAAGGCTTTCGACACTGTCTCCCATAACATCCTCACGGACAAGCTTAGGAAGTGTTGGTTAGATGAGAGGACAGTGAGGTGGATTGAGAACTGGCTGAACAACAGAGCTCAGAGGGTTGTGATCAACAGGGCAGAGTCTGTTTGGAGGTCCATAACTAGCGGTGTTCCCCAGGGGTCCGCACGGGGTCCAGTTCTGTTCAACATATTCATCAATGACTGGGACAAAGGGACAGAGTGTACCCTCAGCAAGTTCGCTGATGATACCAATCTGGGAGGCGTGGCTGATACACCAGAAGGCTGTGCTGCCATTCAGCGAGACCTGGACAGGCTGGAGAGCTGGGCCAAGGGGAACCTCATGAAATTCAACGAAAGCAAGTGTAAGGTCCTGCACCTGCGGAGGAACAACCCCATGCACCAGTACAGGTTGCGGGGTGACCTGCTGGAAAGCGGCTCTACTGAGAAGGGTCTGGGAGTGTTGTTGGACAGCAAGTTGACCATGAGCCAGCAATGTTGCCTGGTGGCCAAGCGGTATCCCAGGGTGCATTAAAAGGAGTGTGGCTAGCAGGTCGAGGGAGGTTATCCTCCCCCTTTACTCCACCCTAGTGAGGCCACATCTGGAGTACTGTGTCTAGTTCTGGGCTCTCCAGTTCAAGAAAGACAGGGAACTGCTGGAGAGAGTCCAGCAGAGAGCTATGAAGATCCTCAGGGGACCGAAGCATCTCTCTTATGTGGAAAAGCTGAGAGACCTGGGTTTGTTTAATCTGGAGAAGAGAAGACTCGGGGGGGATCTTATCAATGCTTATAAATATCTGAAGGGTGGGTGTCAATAGGTTGGGACTGGACTCTTTTCAGTTGTGCCCAATGCCAGGAAAAGGGGCGATGGGCATAAATCAGAACACAGGAAGTTCCACCTGTGTATGAGGAAAACTTCTTTACTGTGAGGGTGACAGAGCACTGGAACAGGCTGCCCAGAGAGGCTGTGGAGTCTCCTTCTCTGGAAATATTCAAAACCCACCTGGGCATGGTCCTGTGTACCCTGCTCAAGCAGTGGGTTGGACGAGACAATCTCCAGATATCCCTTCCAACCCCTACCATTCTGTGTTTCTGTATGAGAGTTTTTCAGCATTTGACATCTAAACCGTCATCTGCTTGCCATCCTCCTCAGGCTATATTCTTAAGGAAAGAACACTCAAAAAATGGCTTATTTGAGACAGTAAAGTAAGTAAAATATTAGGTACTACCTGTGTCCAGCTAATTAAAGGCAAAAAGGAAGCAAGCTCTGTCTTTACAAACTGTATTAGAAAGCATGGACAAAACAAGCAAGGTGCCTCAAATTGGCATTGCCTACTATACTAGTATATCACTTGAATTGTTCAAGTCCGTCTCCATTTTGAACCAACATAATAATTGAGGATTTTCTCTTTTTAATATGTTTGTTGCCTTATTTTCCCAGTTATGTCTGCAACATTCCCCATCTCCTAGGCCTAACTACTTTGGCTAGGACTTTCTTGGTTCAAGTGTTACCAGAATATTGGATCTTTCCAGCACTGGAAAACTGAGCACTGAAACAAAGCCAACTGACAGGTTGCTCCAATATCTAGTCTTTTTTGTATATTTGTGCCTCTTTGTTTAAAAAGTTCCAGATGCTGCTGTAATACGAAACTGTAATTGGCTAAAAAACAGAATATTGTATGCACAATAATTAAGAGTCATCTAGTATGGGGGAAATAAATGTATGCAGAGAGCAAGTTAGTGTCCAAAATAATAAGATAACCTTCCCAAGGATTAATTTCTGAGAAGGCAGGCCATGGAAAAGCATACTTTTCCTGGTAAATTCATTAAACTCAGAAACATTTCAGATCTTGTGGGTTTACCATTTGTTATATGACAGAATAACTTCACCTTGGAGATTGTCTACATAGTGGTAGTTAGCATTTTCTCTGTATCGTGACACCTGATGACAATAAAATCACCCACATCATATGAGCTCAGTACCCACAGAAGCAGTCTGCAAACCAGCTCAGTCAAGAATTTTAATAACTGCCAACTGCAGGCAGTTGATAGGCCCTTCAATTTCTATTTTATTTAATTAATTTAATCAGTTTATTTATAAACCTACTTAACATACCAAGTGTCCTTGTTAAATTAGCTGTTAATTTAGTTACTGAACAGAAACCATTCATGCACATCCACAGAGCACACAGGCCACTCAACTTGTTCCTGTAGCAGAGACAGATTCACAACATATTTCTAGCAATCAGAAAAGGTTGCTGGAAGTGTGACTGCAGCCAACGGACTGCCTCAGTCTCTGCCACGTATGGGTCCCATCCACAAGTCTTTATGGCAAAGGAAAAAAAAAAAAACAAAAACCAAGTCTCACAAGAAAAGTTATGATTTCTCAGTACTCCAATCCTTCCCAACAATCATCTCTGCCAAACCCTGCCTCTCAATTCTGTGTCTTTCTCAGATTTTCTTCACACATCTGATCTCCCGTTGTACAGGTGCTTCCCCCTAGCATGCTTGCACGCACACACACACTCCACTTGCACAAAAACGTGTACCACTGATGGAAGGCTGAATGCAATTTCAGAGCAGTGTTACGGAGCAGCTGAGGTTGCTCCCCAGCACAGGATGGCTCCAAAAGAGATGGATACAGTGCATTCACCTTCCCTCTGAGACTCACAAATGGTAGGCGATGCACCCAGCACTGATGGCCAGTCCTAATGCTGCTGAGGCAGAACAGCAGCTGTGAGACTTCACCCACGCTAGCAAGCTTACACTTGCATGCACACACACAAAAAGCCACAACTGCAGCAGCATCAGCACTACCTGAAGCTGCATCCCTATGACAGGCTGCCTGAGGTTTTTACTTGGAGACAGCTGAAAAGCAGGATAAGAATGTGTGCACCACACAACGCTTGGATGCCACTGTTGCCGTGTGGCATGGAACCTGGGCAGAAGGTTGAACAGCGGAAGGAAAAAAAGCGACAAGCAGTTTGCCCACGTTTTGCCATGCTGCCACAAAGCCAGTTCCCACACTCAAGAAGCTCCGTGGCCAGAAGCATGACACTGTCAGCAGCCATCAGCAGGCTGCAGGAGGAAAGGCTCCTGCTGGAAAGAACTGGCAGGAGAGCCTGCAGAGCAGAAGCAAAAGCCAAGGTTAAATCTTGGTAGCAGATGGGATTTGCTGCCAAGGTATTGCAGCATGCCTAGTTTTACCATGTATGCATGTTTCCCTTGACTGGAATAGCACCAGCTGCTCTTACCTTCCCCTGAATCATTAAAAGTTCACATAATTATGGGAAAGAAAAGCAAACAGAACAGGATCTTGTGCCATAGCATTTACACACAAAATTGCCTGCAACTTCCAAATATATCCAGAAGTCTTCTTTTAGTGTAGATGATAAACCTCCTATTGCCTTCCATAGTACTGACTTTCACAGCAATCCACAGGCAGACACTTCCTAGTCTTTCCCTACTGCCTTACATAACCAATGACTTGAAAGCCCAGAAGAAATCTGCATACAACAGCTGGAACTTTTAAGGACCACCAAAATAGCAAGCAAAGAGATGCTCTGGGAAATGCTGGACAGAAGGAAATCAAAGCTACTAGAGTTGCAGAACAAGCCCAGGAAGTCAGCACAAGGCATATCCAGCCAGCTTTCTCAAAGTCATAGTGAGGTTTTTCAAACCAGGTTCTCCTAAGTCAAACTATGTTGAAGTTTCTGTATATAAAGAGTCTGCATTTCAAAAATCCTGTGCCTCTTTCAGCCCAATTCAAATCATTGGGAGTCAGTACCTCTAAAACAAAATTTACCATTTACAAACAAATATAATGGGATAACAATTTAAAAGTAAGTCATTTTGGAGATACCAAAAGGATTTTCAGCTAAGTCAAAGTCCTTCTATGTCTCCGATTCTCATAAAACTGAGATTACAGCCATACACTGCAATTCAGAACAGAGAGATCTCTCCATAGCCTGGAAAATTCTAATGGAAAAAGAAACACTTCCCACCCGCTTTTACATGTAATTAAAAGCCATAGCTGAGAAAATATGATTCCTTGGCCTGGGGCTATGAACAATTAGTGGGGAGAGAGAATAAGCATCAGCTACCAGGACTGTGCTGAAGGACCATTTAAGCTGCACAACACAAGGATATGGCTTGTCTTCTCCAGTTCAGGTTCCCTCCTGTTTTATTTCCTGTAAGGACAATGCTACATTCTAGCACTTAGGATAAACCTAGGATTAATCTAGGAAACCTAACAAAAAGTGTGAACCGTAAGTACAAAAGGTCCAAATTTCCCTTGATCTGAGTTACACCAAGCCAACATTTTCAAAAAGCACCGCCCCCAAAAAAACAAAACAAACAAAAAACACCCCACCCAGGATCACTGGAAGGTGTTTGTTTGCACCTGTCTTTGCCTATCCTGCTGTGTCTGCTGTAAGCATAATCCATGAAAAAGATACTCAGCAAAGCACTTGGAGAGCAAGCCACAATTTTTACCTCTGCTCTAGGCCAAAATGCATGCTGTTGCTTTTCCTTTACATCCTTGTTACATAGCAACACAGCTGAGAGCTAAGCCAAACCAACAAGAAGCAAAGAGTCTTCTCACTCCCAAAAATCTGAGATCATTGTACTTTCCTAAAAGCTGGAAAATTCCTAAAAGCTGGAAAAATAACTTGTTCACAGCTTCTTCTGCAGTGGCACTGATGATGGGGCTGTCACAAGATAGGCAAGGTAACTGCAGAGATTCAGACCTAACATCCTCTTACAAACTGTGTCACTGAAAAGAACAAGGGTGCTTTAAATAGCTCCTTCAAAATCCAGTACTGTACAGATTTTGGTGTATCCCAGACAGCCCTAATGAGCAAAGATTTTCAGATGCAGACAGAGGATGTAGGAGTCCAAATCCCATTGAGACTAACAGGACTTGTTCTTCTAATCCACTTAGTACCTTCCTAAATCTGCTTCAGCCAACACTTTTTTATTTATCTGGCAAATATCACATCCAGGAGTAAAGGGTGTTTCTGCCTTCACACTGCAAGAAGCCTATAGGAGTATGTGCAGGAATTTCAGAAGCACTTTCAAGTTACTTCTCAGGTGACTTCTGCACTAATTTGCCAGCTAGTGTTCACCACACACTGTCAAATGCTCCCCTCTTCAGCTTTGCATCTGCTACAGCACCAGCAGTCACTGGGCATCACTCCCTGCACTAAGCACAAACCCACCAACATGAACCATAGGCTTGAACTAAAAGTACCATTACCCAGCATCACTCATTTAACCATGGGAGACAAAGCACTTGGGAACATTAGGTTCAGGCCATGTAGGACCGTCTGCCAGAACCCCTCCTAACTTTGGTAATCTGAAGGGACTTACACTCCTCCTATTTTTTAACATGCCCGTTGGTGACAGAACTGTGAAATACTGTTCCAGTCTCCAAAATAATTCAATTTACCCTGATCAGAGCCCTCAGAATAGAGAAATCCTGAGACATCATCTACCCTCCTCCCCCAGAAATATGTAGAGAGTCACTCTGGTGCAGCACTATTCTCTAAAGTGATTATGTTTTAGAAGATAATCTTCTCAAATGTGACAATCTAATTCCTGCTAGAGGAACAGAGATCTAGTAAGAGGCAAAACACAATAAATACATGCTACAGCTGGGTCACTGCAATGCTGGGCCACTGTCAATCCTAATAAAATCTGTGCTAAAATTAAGCCAACATAAACTGCCAAAGTCCACCTTAACTAAATCATTTAACAAGAAGACATTTTTTAAAATACAAAAGATCATAAAGAAGAGCAGCATCACCTGAGGTTAACAGACACATTCACAGAATAGTGGAGAGAATAAGCAAAACAACCTATTCTGATATTTCCTTTTCTCCTAGGCAATTATTTGGTTGTTGCTTACACAACAGATTTGGTACGCCTCCACAAAAGCACATATGTTGTAATCCTGATGAATGTTTTCTAGTTTTTGCTAGTCAAAAAAGGCATTCTTAGCTACTAAAAGAAAACATTTGAAATCTATTTTATTAACATAGCTTCAGGTGAAAAATCTAGACTTACTGGGGGGCTAAATCCACTTTCATTCAAAGCAGTTGGACTACCTCACACATCTCCTCAGCTTGCTTTGCAGTAACCCCACTTCCACCTCTCTAAAAGGCTACTTGAAATGGCTTGTTACTACACAGGAAACCAGACTCAAGCTAGGAAAGCATCAGCTTCTCAGGAGTCCATAAAAAACTGAACGTAGAATGTGACTAAAGCACGTGGACAGGCTATACCCATTTTGGAAAGCCAACAGCAGAACCAGCGTGCTACTACTCCTTCTGTTCCTGTGAACTCTTTTGCTACTGCTATTTCCAAGTACTGGATCAGTGTATTCATTGCAACATCTTCATAACAGCTCTACAGAGCACTGTCAATTCTGAGATTACACAAGGCACAGAAGAGGCAGGAAGGCAGTGGCAGGGCTAGGAATTAAAGCCAAGTCTTCCTAGTACAAGGTTTCAGCCTGGAGATACCAGGCTCTTTTTCTGTCACACACTGTGCCATGGCATCCTTCAAAGGAAAAGAATACTTTTGCCAAAAAACCCCAAATAATAGTCCTGGAAATTGTCTCTTTCAAACCATCATCAAGACTACATTTGACAGGGGTTTGGGTTTTTTTTTTTTTTTCCAAACTGAGGACACCCTCACCTTTTGACAAAACTTTAGGTACAAAAGAGTCCACCTCAAATCCTCAGAACAAACCTAGTCAAAGCCCAGTACAGAACTGTCAATGAGGAATTACATTGCTGCCACAGAGCTTGCCCAGAAAACAGGCACAAGTGAGACATGGAGGCACTACAACACGTTGTCATCCTGAACAAGACACATGGAAGTCTACATTTGCTTCCTCTCTAGCCCACAGGACCTGTTTGCAGAAACTTGCCTCCAGCCACCACTTGCAAGTAAGGCTCTCCAACTCCTCCTCCTGATTACCAAAGCCTGTCTCTACTCTAGACCTTGCCTTGCAAGCTCTGCTTGGCATCCTTGTACACGTCCTCTGGGCTCAGCCTCCTTTCATTTTTATCAGGTGGCAACTCTCTGGTACGTGTCAGAACTAATCACTCTGAGGACACAAACACAGAGAGAGGTGAGGGAGAAGAGACCACGAAACTGGGTGTCCTGACACCTAGAGTGTATGTTTGGAGTATCTGATTCCTCCTCTCCCCTTTCACATAACTCAGTCCTACCACAGCATAGGTGCTCTATGCTCTTCTCTTTTCAAGGGAAGATGTATTTTGCTTAAGTAGGGCACTTGAAAAACATGCTACACTGCAGTGCAGGGGCCAGGCCAACCTAGATTATATATGAACAGTTAAGCTGGATATGTCAGCATGCTGATCCTCTGAATCTATTACAGTGAGCTAATTATCCAATAGTATGTGTTACACTCTGATTCACTCCTTTATGGGACTGCATCTCGTTCAACTTCCTCTCCTCTCTAAACCAGCACAAGATGCTAGCCAGGCCTTGGCTGGATGCACCAGCTGTGCTACCAGCTTGCCTGCTGCTGGCAGTTCAAAGCCTACTTGCTGCTCTTGTGCAACCACATTGTGTCCCAGTTGTCTAGTGAAATGCTACGCTGCTGGCCTGCAACAGGTAAAGTAAAAGCTAGAAAACAGTGACCTTAGAGGATACTAAACCTGGAAGACATTTAAGAAGAAGCCAACACTTATTTAATTCAGCTGATCTGATTCACATGCTTTGACCTGTTTATCAGCAGGTCCAGATCAGCCGCCACAAAAATCACATGACAAGAAAGATGGTTCAATAGAAACTCTTCTCTTGTAGATGCAAGTCCCAAACCAGCCCCTCTTCCTGGGCTGGTTTCTCATTTCTACTGAAGTTTTCCAATTCCAGTTTGAAAGATTAATGAAGACAACAGGTGAAGGGCTCAGCCTGTTACACAGTTTGTTCTCCTGTAGAAGATATGATGATCTATTTTAGCAGTACACCACTGATAAGAGCATATCTGGCTCTTCCTCTCATCCCTTCTTCCTTCCTTGCTCCTGACTGCATTTTCGTGTATGCCATTTTCCACTATGCTGTCTCTGTCACCACTGGACCCTTCTCTGGTTTCTAAGCCACGGAAGTGTGGCTATTTCCAACAGCAGCAACAGGGCTGGATGGTTGCAAATTTTTCTGAGTAATCCAGTCCCTAGATTTGGGAATGACAAACCAGCAAGGACTTCAAGGCCATAACTGCTAGACTACCCTGCAGTGGTATGCTGCATCCCACAGTTGTCTGCTGCGCCCACATACTGTCTTCTGCCTATGACCTCCTCTCAGGAGTTCGCTGACTAAAAAATCTAGCACATGTTTTGTACCTCCAAACCCAGAGTGCTTTTGATATGTGGCTCTGGAAAGGTTATCTGTTCCTGCCTTGCTAATGTAGGCTAGCTTCCTTTAATTCTTATTGCAAGGCAGTGAAACAAAGCAACTCCTTCATCTCTGTGCCTGCCTGGTCAGCATCTTCTCTGTGCTAGCCAAGTTCAGCAGAATAGCTGTAACGCATTCACCAACCCTCAGTAATAATGTACCTCTAGCTTAGGAAGTCCCTATGCCTCTGATAACCAGAAAGTGGGAGATCATGCAAGGGGAAGTAAATTTATGCATGTTGTGTTTCTTATACTCATTCCCCAAGTACCCAGTGGGTGAAATCTAGCTGGAACCATGACTCCTAATTTTTATAGTTAGGCAGTGAATGCAAAGCTGTTATTAAAAAGTCAGGCTGAGCTGGGTCAGTGGGAACTGCTATGTTCGCTCTGTGTCCAGGAGTTTCATGTTTCACTGCTCACTGGAAAGAATGTAAGTGAATAAAATTTGTCTTGTTGCATAATTTGCAGTTGTAAACACTCCTAGCCCAGAAGAGGAGAACTGATCTGCAAAGCAGAACAGGAGCATTCCTTCCACATCTGATGAGACGGAGTGTAGAACTGCATGTTAAATTCAGCAGAGTCCACAAATCAGGGACAGCCGGACAGGTTGTTTCAGCACAAAACAAGAGAATGAGAAGGTGAGAAAGACTTTTGCCAATGACACAGTAAGAGGACTCCCTGCTGTCATAGGCCACACTGCTAATAATTATTGATGCAACGCCAGGCAATCTTTGGCACACTTCTACAGCCAGCTTGCTGTACAGCATTATAAGCTTGCACTCAAATACTCATAATGGGCTACCCCTGTGTCTTTCTGTTGTAACCAAAACTGGAATGCTTCTTCCCAACACACCCCTCTCTTGATGCACTGAATCTAAAAAGCTCTGCCTAGCTACAAGTTAGCACAGGGAGCGATTGGCTAGCAAATCCACATGGTGCCCTCACTGTCTCACTAGGGCAAGTTGTGAGGCCCTCAAAAGACCTGGACTTCTTTTCATATCTTAAGGGATATATGAAGAGTGATGGAGAACATCAAGCACCTATCTCATAAGCTGTACCCTGTGTCTTTAATTCTGCCATTAAGCATTGCTTTCTCTCGTTGCCACTCCATTTGCCAGATGAGGCACAGGACAACAACTAACTGACTCACCTCTACAATATTTCAGTAGCAGAGCCAACTTGAGCCACCTTGAAAAGCCTTGGACACAAATTCTGCAAGGTTACGCATTACTTGAAAAATCAGATAAAAACAGTATGAACAGATACGCACAAAGTGTAAACACTTAAGAGCAACCAGGACATGCTAAGTGGCTGCCACTGGCATAGCCTGGAGAGGTGGAGGGGAAAGCAGCAATGCCAAAACTAGGAGCTGGTCTCTTGTGCTATTTTCCCTGGACTCTCTCTCACTTACTCGATGACTCTGCAATACCTCTGAGGCTTAGCAGTCTCTGTCCTCGAGCAATTTGACTTTAGCCTTCTCTGCTCCTGCACCAACCATTTCACAACCCATCTTCCCATGGCTGCTCATGTTGTGCAGTTTTGAAGCCTAACTCAGCAATCCCTTTGCTGTTTGACTCATGCTGGGTCAGAGCTGTTTCCTACCACAGTTCTGCTGCTCCTCAATAAATAAGATGGCATGTGACTGAAAATAAGATCATCTTCTGGTAGGATTTAAGCCTGAGAAATGGACTGGCTTCCGGCACCACTATCTGAGACCTAGAAACTACCCGATTTTCATTCCTGTGAGTCTTAGCAATAAGACAGTACCTTAATTTTCCACTGCCACTCCTATTAGAAATCATAGCAGAGATAAGGCACAACAGCTTTTACTCAAATCAGTCTGAGGCAAGTACAGTTTCTGCCCTCATTAAAAGTAAATGCAGCAAAGCTTTCAGAAAGATGCTTTCCCAACAGCATTAATTCTCAGCTGTGAAAGTCCATCAAGAAAATCCTCTGCTGGAACCTTCTGTGGCCAAGTTCTTGTTATCAGCTAACTAATCTGCAATTACTGTCCTCTGGGGACTGAAGTGGATGGAGGAAAACATCTTGGCCAGGGCAAATGCAATTAGAAAGAGAGTCAGTTACCTACAGGATGTTTGAAAGCCGCACCTAATACAATACCTACGGTGAAGACTCATACATTGGTGGGTCTCCAGGTTTCCATTACATGACCTGTGGCTAGACTCTGGATGAACTGACTCATTTCTAGGGGAGCCAGGCTGGATTAAGAAGCAGAAAACAAACTGGAATTCAAGCAGACCAACAGCGCCAAAGCACACGCTCACGCTCTGGTAGTGTAGAGGCAGGCATTTGCAAGCAGAGATGCTGGGACTGAAGAGGATCTTGCTCAATCAGGTGTGAGATCCCAGCTTCAAAGCAGACATTCCTTCTAATTCAGCAGTGCTGTACCTCTGCCTAGCATGGGTAACACAAGAAGGAAGGAAGGAAAGTGCTCTTTACCAAAAGCCTACAGGCAGGCTCTGAACAGAAGCACTGTGCTGTCCCCTGCAACAAAAAGGCATTGCAGACAACAAAAGGCTCATCATGCAAGTCCTTGAGAAAGGTAGGTGAGTATAGAAACCAGGAACTTCAGCTGGGGAGGACATGCAGCAGCACCAGAGCAACTGACTTGTTCCCAGCCCTGCAACAAGTTATATTTTTGCTCCTTCCACAGGTGTCTGTGCAGCTCTCACCACTGCAGACCCTGGGAAGCTCTTTAACCCTCTGTGGGATGGCATTGTCCATGTACAGCACATGCCCTGGTGAACCCGTTTCGCTGCTCATGCTCTGGCCTCTGGAGGAAAGAGCATTCCTTTTTATCTCACAAGGGACAGTCAGTGAGTGGAAACCTAAGCCTTATCCCCCTGACTCCCCACATCCTCTTGATACCTCTCTGCAGCTCTGGCTGTGCAACCTGCAGAGCATGCACATGTATGAATCCTGCCAGGACTGCAGTCCTGCCCAAAGGGCATTTTCCATGCAGCTTGTAACAAGGTCATGCGAGACAGGCAGTCAGACTGGCAGGAATCTGGGCTTCCTTCCTGGTCATCTCCTGGCAGGCAGGACCACCACCTGGTGCACACACATTGCAGGCAGGAGCACAGCAGGGAGACCTGCTGCCCCCAGCTCTGCACCTGTCTGCCAGGACATCACATGCATTTGCACCTGATGCTGGTGGAGGAAACCTCCAAAAGAGGCCTGTGGCGCTCCAGCACAGAGCTGAAGCATCTTGGCACGAGCAGTGATGCTCTTGCAGAGCTGATGCCTGTCACCCACCAGTCCAGGAAAGTTTTGTCCAGGGAAGTTTGCCTTTCTTTCTAAACGTGAACCCTGCTGGAGGCCAAAGTGCTTGCTTGCTTAGAGTCAGTCCTCAGGCACTCCACCGTTTTGCATTAGCCCTGTCTAACTGTCTTGGGAATAAGTGTGTCTGTGTATTCCAGGAGAAAAGAAATAAAAGAAAAAAAACCACAAAACTCTGGCCAAGTGTGGATATTAAATTGAAAAAAGGAGCCAGCAGGAATGCAGTTAAAATTCAGTTCTAGCTCTGCCCCCTTGTGCTTACTCCAAAAATGGGCATAAGCCCAATATTTGGGGGGGGAAAAATGAAATTAAAAAAAAGTCTGCTCACCCTGAAGGGGAAGAGGACTGAATTTCCCAATGCCTGTAGAGTTCAGAGGCAGAGGGGAAAGTAAGAGCAGCAGGATCGTACATAGTGCCACAATACCAGGTGCCAGGCAAGCCAGACCTGACTGAGAATTTCTAGAAAACTGAGCCCTGGACATGGGACTAAGTACGGAATGACAGCCTGAGGCAGAGACTGGGAGTAACTCAAATACCCATCCCTTTGCCTCTCCCCTTCTGCTGTACACACACGCTGGGGACTCGTGCTGTGCATACAACCATGTGAGTGCAAAGTAACATTTCATTTACCCTCTGCATCAGCAGCAAAGTCTGCCCTAGACCGCATTTATGTTAAGATGGGGGGAGAGGAAGGAGAAGAAAATGCAAGACAAGGGAGAGTACAACTGAGCATTTTAGACCCAGCATTTTTCTTAACGCTAGGTATAAGGCTCTTGACCACATAAACTGGAGAAGGAGTGAAGTTTTAGGGACAGCAGGGAAAAGCTGATTGACCTCAAACAGCCGGAAGACCAGAGGGTCGGTCCCTTGCAACAGTTTCCTAGTGAGCTGAGATCATTTGGGCTGGTTCTAGCACATGTAACACAGTCTTTCAGTCCCCATTCAAAACTCAGGCACTGTATGCATGGGTACTTATATAAAGACTAAAAAGAGAGAGTAGAGTATGAAAAACTTTTATATTTCTAATAAAATCAATGAATCAGTGCTGATTTGCAACAACTGAGCATTTGAATGAGTAAGCAGTTTTCAGTATGTAAGCCAGTGTGACTAAGGCATGGGACTACAGATCTAGTAACCTGCAAGTACGCTACAGAAACATGTGTTACATGCCTGATACAGGGAATTGGTGCTTTCCCTGGCTGGGGCAGATCTCAGAAAAGCAGTGTGCAGGCAGGGATAAAAAGTGAAGGTCAGTCCCACCACCTGCACAGAGGAGCAGCTGTGTACAGAGTACACAGAGTACACCAGCTGTGTTTTCAAGAGCCAGGTGCTCTCATGAGGCCAATGGGTCCCATGTTTGTATGAAGAGATCTAAATCAGAATTTATTGCTAGAACTTTTCCCATTTCTTCTAAAACGACTGAAGCAGAAATCCACCAATGTCTGCAGGAGATCCTTTCATGACTTACACAAGTTTTGCATCAAGAAACAGCAGCTGACTTTTCACAAAATCCATTAAGACAAGACTATAGGTACCTTTCCAATTTCCACAGTCTACCTGCTTCACCCTTGGCCAACTTGGTCTGCACACAGAGGGAGCTCTTTGCCAGGCCCTGAGCTTCACCAAAACTAGTCACAGAGGAGGAAAAGGAAAATGGCACCACAGGCTAGGGCAGCTTCTCTGCAAAATTTAGAATATATCTGAAGCAGCTCACCTGTCTGGCTACATGGGACCCTTCAAGGACTTCCCGAGAGCTGCAGGACTCTTTTTTCACTGTCTTTCCTAAGCCAAGCCTATTCTGGCTTGGGGGACACGTTGTGGATCCACCACTCTGTCTCTACATCACACAGCAATCCCCCTTATTTAGGGAGATCTAGCACCATGCAACAGCTCTACAGCCACTTGATTGTTTCCTACAGACATAGACAAAAAGCCTCCTAAGAGATCTCCAGCACCTATCAAGAGCGAGAACAGAAAAGTACGCAGCACATTGGATCACAACTGTGTAGACTAAGCAGATACCATTAAGTCACCATCACTCCACTGCATTGCCTGGGAACCTGCTTTATCCTGCACATCCCTTTCCAAACCACAGCCACCACCACTGAGCTTATCGAAGAGCCTGCAGGATGGCTCCTTCCAGACAGACATCACTGGCAGAGAAGCATCAATTATGGACCAGCACACATCTCTTAAGGACAACGGTGTCTGGAAACACCCCTCTTTCTCCTGTTTCACAGTCACGCAGCCTCTGATGCACTTTGGTTCCTGAGCTGCCAAAGGATGCAATTCCTCTGAATTCTAGATGTCTCCTTAGCTACTGCATGTGCACAATCACACATGATGGCACTGGAAGAAGAAAATAGTGAGTTCTCTCAAGGACTTCCCCAAGAGAGCTCACA
Organism: Morus bassanus; assembly: GCA_031468815.1. Classification (NCBI taxonomy): domain Eukaryota; kingdom Metazoa; phylum Chordata; class Aves; order Suliformes; family Sulidae; genus Morus; species Morus bassanus. The sequence goes on from CM062600.1 coordinate 31,654,806, forward strand.
ACTTCTGGAAGTTACGAAAACATTACAGTCCAGCAGCCATAGACAATGGGCTGCTGTGCAGGTGACCCGGCTTCCCTAATCCACCACGACAGGGAACAGATATGTTCATGACAGGTCTCCAAAACACCATAATGGCACTGAAATGCTACCGGCCTGAAAATTGCCTGAGCAAGGCAATGCATTTGGCCAGGTTCCCAGTCCTCACTGAACATGGGGAGGATGGAAGAGGCATCCCCACCTATCCACGATGCTATCTATAACAGTGGCACCAGAATGATGTTTTGGAAACAGTTTTGTGATAGTGGTAATGAGCTCCAACTCTTGCTTTGGCCAGCTGGCCAGGATTCAGTGCAGACTGAAGAATCCAGCCTGGAAATTGTAGCTCTTAATGTCAAATTGGACTAGCTTAAAATAACAACCAAATTTTAGGCAAAGGAAATTGGATTATTTCCAGAGGACTCATTACATTGCTACTGTGCAGACAAGCTGTAGCTTTCCCAGACTGTACGAACAAGCGGAGCGACTTCTGCTATCTACCAGCACCACTAATGCCTCAGTTTCCCACCTGTAAGCATCACAGTCTCTGTGCCACTGTTGCTGTCCTAGTAACTACTGCAAAACACTTCTCTGGGGACCAGCTCAAGCCATCTTCACAGGAGCATCCAGGAAAGTGTCTTGCATTCCAGGATAGCCAAATACTAAAGGGACCTGGCAACATAGTGCTTTTTAAATCATTCTTCAACTGCCTGGTGCTCCCTGTACTCAGCACCACTAATCTGTGGCAAGCTGATGGAGCCAACAGCAAGGGCTGTCATCACCAAAATCCTAGCCCTCCACTTGACAGCACAGGATATGGCGTGGGCTTTTGAGAACATGAGGGGAGCAGTGCCATACAGTATACTCACAGGGCAGGGCACTCACTGCCTGCCTGCCATAGATCCCCACAGCAGCCATGCCCTGGGGACCATTCCCTGCCCTGCACCCAGCAGGAACAGCAGTCCCTGCCCTCTACAGTCTCCTGGAACAGATGTAAACCACAGAGGTTAAGGTGGGGGCTTAGTGAGATGAAGGAGACATTGAACTCTAACGACTCACCCCTGACTAGCCTGAGCAGGAATGTGACTTCCAGACAGCATTATGGCTTTATGGTCCAACTTCATTCCTTGTTAAGCAGGTAAACAGAGCCCAGAAGAGCTGGTGCCTGCTCCTTAGGGATCTTCCTCTGCAGGTATTGCAGGACTGAATGCAGCCCTCCAAGTCTTTTAGTCCCTCTCACAGGTACCCACACATTTGGCTGATGCCAGAGGGCATTTGGAACTGGCTAGTAAAGGCCTCCAGTACCTCAAGCACGCAACAGACCCCTCTGCTTGGTGGTGTTGTTTCAGTGCTACTAAAAGGTCAGCCCATGTGCAGAGGATGTGCAGCAGAAAGCACAAAGCTTTGACCTGTAGCTGTCTCCCTACTCCTGCCTGCCCCCATGCTAAAGTCACAGTACCTGTTTTATAATAATTTCTTGTCCTATATCTCATTGTCAAAAAAAAAAGTGTGGTTTCAGATTAACATAAAGTCAGTCACATTGGCACTGAAAACAAACTTACAAACCTTCAACCTGATCTACAGAAAAGATCTGCAAAACACAAGAATCTGAAAGCTGCTTGAAACCGCTTGTCTAGCCTTAATTGCAGATGTCCAAATGCCCCAAAATGGTATTCTATAAGAGAGAACAAAATGTACATTGATTCCATGCATGAATCAGCAGCCCTTGAACACTACCTAGCAATCTTTTCTGTTTCAGAGAGCTATTTGGTGGTGATTTAAAGCCTGAATGATGGCAATTCCACCAGGTCCTAAGGAAATTTGTTCAACTGGCTAATTGCCTTCACAAAAAAACAATTATATTGATTCTCATACTGTGTATCCTAAGCAGCTAGGCCACTGGACTTGGGGCTTTTGCAGCATTGTCCTTCTTCCTCACACAGATACCTGAGCATGTTCATGAAACGACTTGTCAGTTTCTCTACAAACAACTTTGTAGATCAAGTTTCTTTACTCTCCTGTTGTACAGGTATGCTCTTCAGCTCCCAAATTAATTGTGTAGCTCTTTTCTGACCTTGATCCAATTCTTCAACACTCTCTGAAGTGCTGACACCAGGACTAAGCAGTGTTCCGGTGCTGGGCTCTCCACCACATTTCTCCCTTGCTCCTACCACTCACCCGAGGACTGTAATCTCCCTCTCAGCTGCAGTACTGGACTTGGCAGTCATGTTCGGTAGTTATCTCCCTATGCACCATCAATGCCTTCCAGATAAGGCCTCCAGCCTTACTACCTTGACTTCCATGCTTTGCTCCTAGATGTACAGCCTTGCATCTAACAACACTAAGAGGAGCCCAGCTTTCCAGGTGACTCAGCTCTGCTCGCACAACTGACCTACTGTTTACCTCCCCTCCATCTGCAGCATCTATATGTTTGTGCAAACAATTATTTGGTATTTACATCACTGGCAAAGCCGCTGGGTAATGCAGGGCCAGGAACTGACACCTTCAGTACTTCTTTACAAGCATCTTCAAGCTTCCCTCCTTCCTGGTGAAGGATGACTCTCCATCTGCAGCCATTTTACAAGAATGATCACTTCCCCCGCGCTGTTTACAATAAGCCACTTTTTTGTCTAGTGCGTACTCCTATATCAGAGTGTCACCAGGAACAAAGTCAAGCCTTCAAATCTATGTATAATTATGTCAACACAACAACTTTTATCACCAAAAATCACACTCTTAAGAAGTGGGATCATGTTTGTCTGACAAGGCCAGCTTCCCATTCAAGGGAAATTGGCTTCCATCATCCTGCCCTCTCTTAGCTCTTTACCAGCTGCGGAGCCTATCAGCCTCTTTATGCTTTGAGCAAACTGAAGTTCGGGTTGCCTGACAAGCTACACACTCATTGTGCCAGAATAATGCTGATACAGTAGGTTTGTTCCGCTCTCCTGCATTTTTTCGAGTGCCTATATTAATGATTCAAAGAGCTCCTTGGCTTAGTCTCTAAATATTCTGGACTGTAAGTTAACCATTGTTAATGTTTTGTACATTTAAAAACACTGACATTTAACATTTTTCCTAATTACTGGAAGTAATTTCTTACTGGATCAGAAAATATTCTCTTATGACTAAGCTATGAATACACAGTCTTCTCCTTTCCAAACACCAAAAAATAGTTACTGGTTATTTCTGCCTATTTCTGCCTTCTGCCTATTTCATAAGCAATAATTTTGCAAGCCTGTACAGTATGGAGCCTGTACCACTGCTAGGATTTCATGAATCCCTGATACATTTGAAGAATCCCTTCTTATTGTTCCAAACCCACTGCCCAAAGGCAACCCATTGGTACCCTTCAGTTGTCTCATCAATTGTCTGCATTGCCTTGCAGATTATTTGTCCACGTCACTTCCTCTATTTCTCTGTTTGTTGTATTTTGGGATTTTTATTGCTGCTTTCATGTCCTCTGTTAACCAAAACAGCTTTTTTTAACCAAGGAATTCATCTTTGCAAATACAAAATTGTGGTTTCTCAGGGATCTAATAGAAGATTCTTGAACAACTCCCAATTATCATTCACATTTTTATGCTTAAGTTTTTCCTCCCACTTTATTTGGCCCATAATTATTTTCAGCTTGGGGAAATCGGTCCCCCTTAAAATACCAATCATACATATTATTGGTTGGGACTATATATTCCCTTTTCACATAGCAAATTAAGTTCAGTCACGATTACTTGTACCTGAGCAAACATCCTTTTCAGTTCAGTGATTAATTAATTTTTATTAACCTGAACGAGGTCTGAAATTGCATTATTCCAAGCCAGCTCTGATACCTTCTAGACAGAGTGCTATTCACCTATGTGTTTTAGGTGAATAGGTTTCTTCCAGCGCTGCAAAAACAACGTGAAATACCTAAATGGAAGTATAGTTTTTCTCTTTCTTCTCCTCTGGCAGATTTTCAAGGAGCTTCTCACCCTGGCATTGCGCAATACTTCTGTCCCCTGTGGTGCTGTTGATCAGCTACAGCCTTGAGCTTTCCATTTCTTCTTCTTTTGACTTACCAACAGCTTCACAGCAAATAAAAAGATATGTGGTGTCACCCTCTCTTCTTTCTTCACTTCATCCTTCCTAGAAAGCATGGCTGTAGCTACTTTATTTTTAAATGTTCCAAACATGCAACTCATCCCACTGGACTCCAGCTGTAACAATAGCCCATCTATCTGAATACACAGGCCTTATAAATTCACACAGGATGAAACTTGTGATCAAACTACCCTAGCCTAACAAATTACTGTCCACTGGCTGAGCAGCAGACTGTCCAGGAGCCCAGACTTAGGCTGTACTGTATGAATTGTCTCAGCAGCTATGCCTCCATCAGCAGCTCCCAACCACTCCTTACATGCCTGCATTTTGCAGGGTCAAGCCTTTGTGCAGGCACTTGGGAAACTGAAAATGCAGTGCCCAGTGCAATCTGTTGAAACACACAAGCTGTCACAGACCACTGACTGGTGAGAGGCTTGGAGCAAGCAGCCAGACTAGGAGGAATGGGTCTGCTTAGTCACCTCTCACCAATGCAAGACTGAAAGGTACACTACCAGGTACCCACCATAGTTTCAAGGACAGTACAGATATACCTCACCTCAGGATGTCTGCAACTGCTTGAGTACACAAATCTCAGCCCTAAAAATCCCCAGAGACCATTTTACCAGATATACCAACAGTGACTGAGCTCAAAGAGCTCCAGAGGAATATGGTATATTTGCACTTTGGGAGGTACCCTGAAACTCCATGGACAGGAACTTCCCCCAGGCATACATGGAAGTCAGGGGAAGATCTTGTATGATTATAGGCATGGGATATGACAAAGGTGAGGTTAATCACTATACACAGGTGGTCAAACTGCTGCACATTCCCAGCAGAATGGGTTGCTTTGACCAGAATAAGGTTAGAGCTTCAAAACTGAGCTCAGAACATCAGCAGCAAACCTCTGTCCGACTAGCGCTGGCTAAGGGCACGTCTTCCCTGCTGAGAAAGCCCTGGTCAAGCGTGCTAGCAACCAGTGTCAAGCCTTCCCAAAGCTGCACAGCCCTGAGATGTCTAGTGAAAGACCTGGGAGAGTGAGTTTTGTGCTGATCCTGTGCAACTGTAGAAAGCTCAGCTGCTTTAGCATTCTTTACCATTGGATTCTGACATAACTTACCTGTCCTTCTGGATGCACAGCAGAGGGGTAAAACTGTGGGAAGAGACCAGTGGATTTTGAGCACCTGAGTGATTTAGCCAGCTCCCCCCTGCAACAAAACAAGTAGAAAAGAAGCCCAAAGCAATAACAAAACCTGCTTTTCACCCTGTTTCTTCAGGTGTACCAGGGAGCCAGGACTTAATAGTCTGATGAAAGGTTTGCAGGTGGAGAGGCAGGGAAATGCTTAATGTCCAGATGTAAGTTCAAATTTTCTCAGCAGTTAAAGTGTTTAAGCAGTTAGTCCAGGACCCCCAACAAAGGTAAAGCTTTTAGTTGAAACAACTGAAAATTTGGCCTACACCGAATCAGAGGAACCCAGGGCTGTAGTGTCGGTAGCAGAGTCCTCAACAGCACCCTGCACTGGAACACATCCAGCAGCACATCACTACAGGGCTGCAGCTCTCCTCCTAGTTCAGAGCTTCTGTTGTAATTTATATAACTGGTTCCCACGAGAAGTCCAAACTCTTTCTCTGAGCTTGCAGAAAGCTCTTCAAAATGCCACAAGGGGCCAGAAAAGCAAAGCCAGTGAGCTGTAGTGATGCAGTCCTGTGCTGCCCTGCCTCAAGCATGACTGAAGATAGGCTTGAGCCATGCTGGGAATGGGCTCCTTGCTCAGCCAAGTGGAACACACCATGAAATCCATCTCCTTGGTGGGGGTAGAATGGCTTGTCCTGTGTGACATCCTGGTAAGCCAACAAGTGCCAATTCTGAAAGATGGAGGGGGCTAACTGTACTTGGAGCACTCTCAAGACAGCAACAAGGCACGATGCTCTCCCCATGAGCCATGCGTCTCGGTGGGGTCTCTCACAACAGCTATTGCAAGTGGCCAGTATGAGGATATCTCAACACCAGACATACCCAGCAAAGGCAGCCAGCACCTCAGCTTTTACCTTTAGGAGAGAGAAACATCCATGGGATGATGCTTGCTGTCTGGATCAAGTAGCACCTGGTAGCACTGACTTATTTGCAGTAAAATAAGCCAGATTTGATGCACAGTTGCAAACCCAGTTGATTTGAGCTTTGACAGCCTGTTGGTCCATAAAGACATATAAATATTTTTCTCGCATGGTACTGTTTGGGGAACACGAGGAGAGTGGGACACACTGATAAATTATAAGTAATCCACACAAAAATTAAGGGTTTGAGTAAATAAGATGAAAATCAGACTCTAGTACTGAGTCCACTGATGATGCAGCCTCTGTGCAAAAAGAACCATGCTCAGAAAGCAAAATAGGTCAACACAAGAACACATAAAAGCTGCCATTAAAAAAAAATTATTTGCTAGAATGTTCCTGTAATGCATTTACGAGATGCTTCATGTAAGTCAAGTCTGAAACAGCGTATCTTTTTTTGCCAAAGATTAATTTGAATTCTGGTCAAAGCTAGCAATCCTGCTAATCTTGTTAGAGCACAGTAAGGAGACTGAGAAATGCACAAGGCCAGCTGCCTAAATCTTCCCTTACACTGTTATATAACAGGATTGTGATCACAGTAAACTGCAGACTAAATACTGTTACGCATTTGGTTTTAATTGACAGGGCTGTTCTTAAGTTGCATGGATAGATACCTTCATAAACCTCTCCCTGGTTTCAGACTGCACAGCCAACTGCTCGCCACACAGTTGTCTGTTCACATTTGACCTCTGCATGCTCGAAAAAGATAAACCTCATGAAAAGGAAGGAACTGTAGACATATGAGTGCTCCAGCAGGGACACTGCCAAGCTTAGGTTGGTTGACCTGCTCCTTATCAACTTCTAAGCCCATCTCCTGTTCCCAGCAAGCCAATGAAGCTTGGAAGAGGGTGTGTCTGAGCACCAACCTTTAGTGCCACTTGTTTCAGGTCAAGTTTCCAAGCATTTGCCTGCACAGACTGCATGCTCCAGGAGACTGGACAGATGCACCATGAACCAGAGTATAACCCAGTCTGCAGGCCCTGTGTGCAGGAGCGTCACGCATGCCAGGGTCAGGCTGTGGAAGGAAAAGGGCTGTTGCATCCCTGGGAGCACCATCTCACCTGGCAACTCGGCAGGAAGAGCTGCTGCTTTCCAAGGGCACAGCACATGCAGGGGCAACGGCAACACTAACCCAAAATCCCAGCCTGCCCTGGCATCCCTCTTCCGAAAGTGAGCAGGACAAGGAGGAGGGAGGAGAGTGGGCAGCCAGCTACCGGCACTCCCAGCAGAGCCTGGAGCCAGGTGAGTCTCATACAGGACACCTAGCCAGGCCCAGGTGGATGTACATGTTCTGTCCCCACTGGCACTGCCAGCATACCTCAGCATCTCCAGAGAGAAGTCATGCCCTTTGTTTCAGCTGCTCACTTCAGCCACTCCTCTGGGAAATGCAGCCTCATTTACATTTTGGGAATGTCCTTCCCACACCTGCCTACCAGGGCAGAAGCCCAGCACCCTATCTCCAACAACGGCAGAGCACCTGTAGAGCAGTTCTTCCTCTGGCACCTGCGATCAATTCAAGCTGTCAGGGGCTGAGGGACATCCTGAGCCAGAGACAGCACTTGGGACATCTACAAGACTCCCTGGTGTGACTATCCTTCATCAATCTGTCTAATCCACGTTTTGGTGTCCGAGCATCCTTCATCCAGGCATACTGGAAATGAATGATGTCTTTTGTGGATGTGCATCTACCTGCTAAGCCTGCTGCCTGATAATAATTTTACTGAGGGACCCAATCTTTCCTCTGTTACCAAAACCAGTGAAGCATTGTTCCTGCAGCTCCCTTTCTGCATTAGGCCAGATAAAGCAACAGACATCTAAAATTGTGTTTCAGCCTCCCCATCCTACTTGCAAATGACTCTTCTAACTAGCTAATAAAAGCTTTCATTAAGATTATAGGAAATAATTATAGGATTATAGAAAATTGCAAGTCAACAAGGATAATGGAAACCATACCCTTTCCAAAAATCCTGACAGCTTTTTGCGAGCTTTCAAGTTTACTTGGTAAAGGCAATAGCATCAGTGAACAGACTTCTGAATAGAGTATATGGCAGTAGGAATTTAAAGAAATACAAAACCAACACATCACGTTCTGAAGACAGGGGAAACAAAAATGGTGGTCAGTAGAACTGAAAATGTAAATGCAGATGAGAATCAACTGTGTAAGATACTGAAGACCTCTGCAGGGGAAATTCCACGCCATACAGTATTAAATGTACATGCCAACAACCCAGAGGGCAAAAAAAACCCCAACAAACCCCAACTCTATCATTAATCAATTTTGCAGATAGAACAAAGGTCAGGGGAGCAAACTAATTAGAGTAAGAGAGCAGAGGTGCTGTGTAATATGGATCTCTCTTTAAAACAAAGATTGTCTGCTGGCTTGCAGTTTGTCTTGGCCACAGAGCAGACAGGGACTGGACCACAACAAGAAGGATAACACTCCCTTTCCTGGGAAGCAGTGAGAGTGAAAAGGAAGAGGGAAGGTCTGGGAAGAGCTGAAGGAACAGTTAACATGTGCCTTCAGGTTGTCCAGACTGGTTGCAACCTTACTGTCCTCTGGACTCCTTGCAGAGCTCCCACCATTTGCCTCTCCTTGCTCTTCTTTTCTGTGAGTTTCTCTGTTACTGCTGTTGTCAAAGGTGAACTTGAAATGGGGCCTTGTGAATGGAAACACTGCCAGATCTGAATTCATCATCCCGGAAATTAAAGACAAACATTATAACTGATTAACTCATGTAGCAAAAAAGCCTTTTGTTTGAAATGAGGAGACAAGCACAATCCTCTCCAATTTCATATCAGATCTTTTGGGCCTAATTTCAAGTCATCACTGATGTTTCTCCAACCTCCTTAGAAGGGGAAAAAACCCAAACCAACCAACTCCCTGCTCCACATGTAACAAGGCAGCAGTGTCTTGGCTCCCTACTTTCCCCATAAATGTGGACTGATAGTTTTATACCAGGGGCTATCAAGGGTGGCCTCTTCACCCAAGTGGGTACATAGATTAAGCAAGAAAAATGACGCTGCTGTTACATCAGGAGGCTTGTATTTGCTAGGCAAGAGTCTACAGCTCTCACAGAGTCCTGTTAGTGGTCCAGAACTTAGAAGAGCTGTGAACCCTTTAGAGAAAAGCAGGAGTCTCTCAGCACTTTGTTGCTTGCAGAGGTTGCTCTTTGAGTAGACACATGAACAATTAATATCCTAACTAACGCAAAGTGACCAATCCTAGAAGCTTTTGCTTCATTTTCTATCTGCAACTAACTATAGAAGGAAGTGGCTGAAAGATGCAGAAGACAAGACTTTCAAGTGCTCAGTCCCAGAGGTGGAGCCAGGATTTCAGGAGCAGTCAGTCCTTAGTGGCTCCATGCTTTCTACTGCCACTCAAGCAGCTTTGAAGACTACTTTTGAAGATGTAGCCATGTATTCAGATACTCACATAAGAACAGAGTGCTGTGGCAAGGTCTGGACACAGGAAAGCCACATGGGGAAAACAATTCTCAAATCAAGAACAGCTAATAGGTAAGGTCTTCCATCAAGTGTCCCAAGCTTGGAGAAGCCAAACTGGCCAGGGTCTTGGCTAGGAAGTGGGGATGCCTGGACAGCATTTACATGCTTAAGCCTTGGTCCCACGCAGAGGGTAGACACAAGTCCGAACTTCTTGTATTCAAGCTTAAACCGGTCTGTGAGAAACACAGCCTGGACACCACCTGAGTGTGCCAAAACACAGCCTGTTTACAAGTGCATGGCATGGTATGGGCCAAGGCCAGCTCACTTTCTGAGCCAATACCAAACTGGTGTTCATGACACTACAGCTGGAGCCAACAGCAAAGCTGCACAGGCTTTAGGCTGGAGCACTAATGCCTCCAATCCAGCAAACATGTAAGCACATGCATAACTTGAAAGGAACAGCTGGGAGGTCTAAAGGACTGACTCCAGTGCTGGAAGTTAGCAGTGGCAGATTGTGTATAGCTACAAAGCCTTTTATCTTTCAGAAGCCCAGATGCTGCTAGGAATGAGACCTGAATCCTTATAGGGTACTGCAACAAGAGAGGCACTACCCATGAAGAAGGTGGGGTGGGAGAAAAAAAATCTTTGAGACAAACTAGGGTAGAAACAGCATGAAACAGGAAAGTAAACACCATGGCCCTGGCATGGAGACAGACTAATCTTTCCATACTCCCTAAAGCTGCATAGATCTTGGAACATGAGAGAGGGATTGGGGAGGCAGTAAAGTATTTCATAGATAGTGAACACATCATTGTGTACCATATAGAAATGACATTTTTATGGCCTGGCTATGTGGGCAGCCAGCCTGAGTTGAGCAAGAACAGAGAGATTTGGCAGGTAAAATAACAGAGTCATTAAACAAAAGATAAAGGGGAAAACGGGAACAAATATAGCCAAAGAAAAAGAGCCCCATGACAGGCAGTGTTAGTTGTTGTATATGTGGGGTTTTTTGTTTATTTTTTTCCTCTCTCTCTCCTCACAAGGAGAAGAAGTAAGTCTCTAGCTTGGGTTTGTCTGCACTTTGCAGGTACTGAGCATTGTGGAACCCCATGAAGACAATCAATGATAAACTGTTCCAGACCTTCAACTGCAATAACATTCCCACATCACCAGGCCTTGTCCAACAGTATGGATCAAAAGAGGGACCTAGCTAATAACAATGTACTGCTTGTAAGTGGCCTGGGGGTCCTCCTCACCAGGTAGTACAACAATGTGAGTGAAAGAAAGAGCAAATTCTATGCAGAAACATGAACTGAAAGCACTGAACTTGCTTCCCTGCCAAGTAAATATTTTCTCTGCAAGTCTGCTGCAACAAAAAAGCATTTCTTGCACAGGATTAGACCATTTCTTACAGGTTTGTGTCCCCATTTTCCCCAGCAGAAGTTTGTAAGTCGTCCCTGTGTGTTTGCTCACTGAAAGGCAGACAGAGAAGGGGTCTGATGCTGGGGGTTCCCAGACAGTAGCACAATACGAAAGAAAATAATTTTCAAAGAGCCTATTTCAAAGTCTTTGTTTGGTTTATATTAAACACATAATTAACCCAACTGCCTGAACAAACTGAGAAGAAAGCTCTGAAATCAAAAATCTACAGAATTGCCAACCATGAGAGTTCACAAGTCAGGTTCTGAAACAGTCATGAAATTGGCTCAGAAACATAAAACCCATCTGCCTCTGGTTCTCCCTTTCCTTGACCTGCCTGTACCGGAAATCTAGTAGTGGGCAAAAGTTAGGGTGTGAATTTGCGGTGCAGCAGCTGCTCCAGACCTGCTCCCACAAGGGACAGCATGCTCCTTCCCCCTGGAAGTGGGCAGGTGTGGGAGGAGCAGCAGCTCACATTGATGAACGTGCATGTCTCCCCCCACAGTGGGGTAATCACAGGCTGTGATTTTCCTGACTAACGTTTCTTCTGCAGTTCTGGTTACCCTGACACCCTCAGCTAGGCTCTCACAATAAATGTCACCAGGTTGGGCAACTCTGGGTGTTGCAGCTCTGTATCCCCACCCCATGCAACTTCCCAGCTCACACAGTATTTACTCCACCTGCCAAACTGCACAGCAGCAGCCGCTCTTTGAAGAAATATGCGTGAAGGCCTAAAGTAAGCGTCAACAGCTGCATGAGCTTAATGGGGACATGATTTGCAACCTGTGTTTTTCAGCTTCCCTACCACTGTCTTACAAGGCAGCGGAGAAAGTACATGTGCCCCCCACCATGCTAAACCAGTGGGGGAGTGTCAGCAAAAGGAAAACAGAGGCAATAATGTTAATAAAACCTCAACCAGATGAGAAGTGGATGAAATGGGGCTTCCCAGCCCATTCCTAGGGTGGCTATGAGCAAACAGTGACAGCACAAGGATTCAAAGCACAGTTAAGCAGAAGACTGGAGATGCAAATGAGGCTGCCCAGCTCCAAACAAGGGAAGAGAGGAGCGCCTGTAGTTAAGGACTGCACAAGCAATGCACCCTGGGCTGCTGTGTTATTCCCTGCACCGTGCCCCCCCGCCAAGACTGGCCAGGATAACAGCACTTCTGACATCTGCCCCGAACTGCTGTCCCTGCCCTTGCTGGGCTGCACCCCCGCTTCTGCTCCTTCCCCTCCAGGATGGGAAACTGCATCAGTGACAGGACAGGCTTCAGGACGCAGGGGAAAAGGCCAGGTATCAGTCCAAACTCCCCAGCCCCATGACCAAAGGTCCTCCCACCTTGGAATACCAGGGCATGCTGCAACAGCAAGTCTCACCTACTCCTAAGCAAATGCCATTTCCTCTCCCCAAACTAGCACCTCCCTGCAGCAAAGGTACCCCAGGCCAGAGAGCAACCTTATGCCTGATTGTGATCCCACTGGGGCAGGCAGAAAGAGCGACAGATGCTGCTCCCTGGTGTACATAGTTCAGAGAGGAGAGTCCACGACTGCCCCACCCAACACACGGAAACACAGAGGTTTGCCTGGTATGAGTGACACTGCATGAACAACGGTGCTGAAGTCCAGCTGGTTTGGAAACACAAAGGCACTTGCACAGAGGCCTGCACTAGCCTGTGGAGCTCCCTGCAGGAAGCTGTGCTGTGCTGACCCTCACTTGGTCTCAAAGGAAGGAAAAAAACCCAGAACAAACAGACAAAAAAAACCCAAACCAAAATAAAAAACACTTTTCCCAATGCAGAGGATGGGCCGCTATTTCTGAGGGCATTGAGAGATCTGCTGGGATACTTTTCCAACCATCGGTTAATTCTCACCTTTAGTCACAGCACCCCTGCTTACCCTGAGTGATCACACCTTTCTTCTTAACTAGCTATTACAAAAGCAAGTTCAGCCACTGAGCCCCAGCCTGCCCTGGGCTCCTGCAGGGCAGCCCAGCCAGGGCCAAAGAGCAGACATCCAAATGTCCAGTGTCTCTTAGGGTGAAGCCTGCCCAAGGCTGCCCAGCGAAGAGGAGAGGGGTCTCCCCAGGCCAGGTCTAAATGAACTTAGGATGTAGCCTCAACTCCTACAGCTAGCAAACTCTCCCAAGGGCACAGGCAGAGGCACGGGCTGCAGGGAGCAAATGTGAATCTCTGGGTAAAGAGCACGAACCTCACGCTCCAGCCTGTGCTCTTGCTGCTGGGATATCCACCCAAGCAGCCAGCCTGGTACCCTGCACACCACTCTGTCTCACCTGGGAGAAGTTCAGCCCATTGAGTGGGTGGCACTGCTCCTCTACTTTCTCCACAGCACCCGTTTGCTTCCTCAGCCGCTCTGCTTCCTGGGCCAGGTATAGATCCAGGACAGGCACGCCTCGTGACTTGATGTCTACCTCCGTCAGAGAGTTCACCATCAGCATCACCCACACCGGCCTCTTCCGCTCCCAGTTGCCAGCAATGGCGTTGAAGAGATAGTCTGCATACAGCCCTTTGCCCCGCTGGTCTGGGGTCATCCAGGATGGCATCATGAGCTTGACATACTCCAGGTGCTGCTTGAGCCGGCGGTAGATGTCGTGGGGCAGCACGTCCTGGAGATTTTCCCCCTGTGGCAGGAGCTGGCAACTGGCGAGAGCTGAGATGGTGTAGGGGTCAGTGAGGTCCAGCTCAAAGTACACGATGTGGCTCTGCTGGAAGGCCTTCTTGGAGTTCTCTGGGATAAAATCCCAGACACGCGTGTATGGGACATGGATGGTACCAAAGAAGTAAGATGGGGGATCTTTCTTGATGGTCCATAGGAAGGAGTTCAGCTCGCTTTGCTGGGGGAGAAGGAGACACAGCTGAGTAAGTACAGACATTCACGCCGGGCCACTGCAATACAGGGCTTAAGGAAAGCATGGTGCCAAGCCAGCAGGTCACCTGGCTCAGCAGCTTGCCAGCATGGACTTTTCCTAAAGCAGCTTTGCTCACACACAGTCCTCTTTAACCATCCTTTTTCTCAGATCTTGAGGTCAAAATCAATTTTCGTTAATTAAAAACACAAGAAGATTGGCCCTGGCTTTCTCCTCCAAAAGGCAGCGCTCGGTTTTCTCAACAGTAAAGACACCCCAGCTCACCACCTGGGTATCTGCCAAAACAAACAGAAGAATACATCCCAAGTAGGCCATGCTCCAGGCAAGATGCTTATCCAGCTTCCACCTTTTATCTGACATCACTTTCCTGAAGCAGAGCAGGACAGCAGGGTTTCAGTCACCTTCACCTTACACCTCTCACTTCAGCAGAGCAAGGCACCTTTCATCAAAGAAACTGCTGTGACACTTAGTAAGAAGGTGCCACAGCATCTTAGAAGAACTTTCTGCTCTGAGCGAGGCACCACACAAAGAAGTAACACAAAACACAGCTGGCAGGCAGACTTGCTGGAGCAGGTAGAAATAGTTTTACAGGGATGTAGCACATGGCAGACAGACACACAGTCAATACCCCTCATGGCCCAGTTCTCTTTCTTAAGAAGCAAAGAAACATATGCAATACCTTAGAAAATAAGGGAAGAAATTCTGCATGCTAAACTCAGCCTGTGGTTCCAGGGCATACTCTTTTAAACGCAGAGGAGGAGAAAGCTGCTTTCTTTAGATTAGGTTTTAAAATCTTTTAAAAACTACAGCCATCAGGAAGTCAGAATCAGACTTTTAAGTTTGTTCCGCTGCAAAATGTGCCTCGCAGCATCCCCAGGATAACCAGAGTGCAGGGCTGTGCTTAAGCCCTATGCAATCCCGCAGGACAGGACAGCAGATCGGGCAAAATGGATCCTGCTTGGATCCTGCCATGTAACTTTACACCAGCAGCAGGCATGACCTCCATCACCTATAGCATGCACCCTGCTGGTGCAGTGGTCCTTACTGGAGTGATGGACACAGTTTCTATTTGTCTGTGCAGACACGAAGAGGTAGCCTTTACATGTCTCAGCAGGAGGGCAGGCTTCCAGATGCACTCAAACATCTGGTCAGCCTTTAGCCAGCAGATAACTCTAACCTCAGCTCTGAGGCTAAGTGTGCATGTGTGCTGATCTAAGAAGCCTGCCTGACTGCCAAATGCAGAACAGGCTGCTCGGAGGAATTTATTGGAAGCACATTGCCTATACATTTCTGATACTAAAGTCCCAGGGTCAGAAAGGTTAATCTTAAAGACTGCTCTGTAATGGCTCATGCCAGACAACCTCCTCCAGCAGCTCTCTACGTCAAACCAAGGCATCAAATCAACACTCCTTCACTTTGCACAAGTCTGATCTTGTACGTGGCAGTGCACAAGAACAGCCATGACTGCAAGGAATCGTAAGGAACAACTGGTCACCAGCCAGCTTAAAACTTCAATTCAGCTCTTGAATAAACCCAGCCAGAAGGCTCAAGCCCAGACTGATGGTACCAGGCTTTAACATAGATCATCAGCACTGTTCTGGACTACTGCACACAGCCTAGCTAGAAACATGTTTAGCATTGCACTCTCACTTTTTTTGCTCTGCAAATCCCCCCAGCTTTCACAACTGGATACTGAAAGTAGAATAATACTGCCAGCCATTAGCGGTACCACTGAGGAAATCACATAGGCCACCAGGCAGAGAGTAAATAAAGTCTTCCTTTATTCAGAATTCCTTCCCACATATTCCTGAATATTCCTTCCTGCAGCACAGGCAGAAGAAAGCAAGCTAAGACCCAGCAAAGCTTCTCACTCTGTCCTAGAGACAGAGCAGAGTGGCTGGGCACTCTTGCTGGCACTTCCATGCCAACAAGAGCAGTCATGAACTTGGCAACCCACCCCAAGCGCCATTCAGACCTCTCTTCTCAGAACTGCTTGGAACCAGCTTGAGGGCCTGGAGAACAGGCCTCAGTTTCCCACCATTGATGGGAAACCTCCCCAGATCCTGCAGAGCCAGTTTCTGGGCACCAGCAGTTGGGTACCATCACAGCAGAAGCTCACAAAGCTCACTTTCCCTCCAAAAGGCAGCATTACAGCTGCTTGGGACATGCTAGTGCCTCACACTCCTTTGACATCTCCTTTTCCTTCAGGAGGTGGAGACTGGAGTCCCAGCACTGCTCTGCCTCCATGCCAGACCCCTGCAAACAGCCCAGTACTGCTTCATGTGAGAGGGGATGGGGGAAAGTCCTTGGTGTGCTTGAGCACGCCTGTGCTTCCTCTGCTGTACCTTCTGGCACTCTCACGTCCTTGCGCACCTCCTGGAGCTCACACGTTTCACTGCAGCTTCAGAGAGGGAAAAGCAAGGGTATAATCTCTCTCCAAGACCGTAAAAGGGGAGCCGTTAAACAATGCTCTAGGTGGCTGTGAGATAGCACAGGAGCAGTGCCGAGGCTTGTTCCGCATCGCAGTACATGCCATCACTGGCAGCGCCTCTCTCTCACCTCACTTCCCTGAGAGCATGCAGTAGATAAAGGTGTTATGACCCAATTTTCCTTTGCAGTAGGATCCTTCTATACAGCAGTTACAACAGAAAGGGGTGCTTTAAAACCAGCAACATAAATTAAAGTCACAGTGGTGTCTTGGAGGCTTAAGAGAGCTGGGTTATATAGCTCCAGGAACTTCACTTTCAGCAGACTAACCACAAAAAGTCAGGTTCACATATAGATCAAGATGCATATTTCCATATCCACTCTCCAATTTATGGGTGGTACTCAATGCATTACTTGTGATGGGAAAAACTAGGAGCAAGGGGGAAAAATGGACGGGCAGCCTAAGGAAAAGAGTGACAGTCCCACATGAGAACACAGGTCTCTGAACTTGCTGCTGCACCAAGATCTGAAGCAGTGTCATGCTAGCCACACCACACCTCCTCTGTGCCTCAAGTTTAACCTCCCACTATGTAGACCCAGATCAAGGTATTTCTGAATGCTCAGCGCTATGGCACAGTGCCTTCCCCCCTACCTCACCTCCCCAGGTGAGCAACAGCTGGCTGTGAACTGATTGAGGGTATCAGCCCAGCCAAAAAATTGCTTGGAACAAAAAAGTAGAAAGGCTTTTCCCCAGCCAGCAGGGGAATGAGGAAGAAGGAAAAGGAGCTGCTCAAGCTGACACTGTCACAGAGACAAAACACTGGGACCTATGGGATCCACTCCCTGCCATGAGACTAGGAAAACCTCCCTTCCCAACAAGGGCTGCACAGGGGACAAACTCCACTGCCTGCCATGAGATGAAATGGGGGCACATAAGGCCAGCCAACGCTTCCCCAAAATGAGTGGACAACAGTGTCAGGCATTGCAGAAATTCTGGAAAAGCATGGTGCACATCAAGGGTTTTTTCCTCAGGAGCTGAGGAAGGGTCTAGGCAGGAACAAAAAAACCTTGAAGAAAGGGAGAGTAAAGTGATGTACTGCAGATCAGTAGCTGAAACCAGAGCATGCTAGTCCCATATCCCAACATCTGCCCTCTAACCACATAGCTGGTAGGCCACAGGTGGCACTGGAAACTCCCACGACTTCCTGCCTTCCTTCTATCTGCTTCAGCAGAACACATGCTCTGACTGAGAGGTATTTTCATTATCTTTCCAGTAGGTTTCTTTTTTTTTCAGATTTCACAAAGACCAAGCCTCAGATTCTGTCAATTTTAACTACCCCCAGCAGCTTGCTTTTCCAGCATTATTTATAGATCCACCATAGGATGAAACCTGTAGTCTTCAAATACACAAATACTACCGCGTTTGTCAGACATCATGCATAATTTCAGGAGAACCAGCAATGATTCTGCTGGAAGAGTGGTGCCAAAAAGCATCAGAGAAAGTGTCATCTTTCTTCTGAGAAACTAGCTCAAATTGGGCCAAAGGATGTACCGACTGTCAAGAGTAAAATTGTGGTAAACATCCAGAAAATAATGCAGCAAAAACCAGGGGGAACAAAGGATGCATCTAGTGGCAGCACTCTGAATGTCTAGAAGAGCATGGGAGTTTAAAAACGAAAAAATTCAAGAGAGAAGGTTGGGGTGATATGGGGAACAGAGGCTCAGAGGGGAAGGAAAACTGCTGTCCAAAGATTGAGGAACTGGATGTGAAGTCCAGAGATGGGAAACCTATACCTGGTCTGCTTCCTTCTGCATTCACTTCTGCTTCCTTCCATCTGTCCCACCTATGTAGACTACACATTTTCCACCACAAAGTGTAAAACTCGCTGTGCAGGTAGGTGCCCTCTGTGGCTTCAGTGTCTTTCAGGACCCCTAACCCTCACACTCACCACTCATCTTCCAAACCTCAGCCCAGGATTGCACTGTTTCTCAATCCACAATATTATCTTAAATTTTTTTGCTTGCTACGGAAGCCAGAGTATGTGGCATGCAATATTTCACCCAGGCAGGCAGCCCTATAACCCTCCCTATATGGCTTTCTCCCTCCCTCTTATCTATCCTGGTGTCAAATCTTGCAATGTTCATTTATACTTAATTGAGGCAAAGACTGTGCCTTTACTCACCATGTAAAGTGCCCATGCATCTATGGTAATGCACACAGAAATGCTAGGCACATTTTTAATAGTCACTCTCTCCAGCTTTTCCCCACCTGCATTACTGACACTCTCAAACTCAGCTTAAGGCTGTAAGCAGAACTTGCCTGGGACAAACGCTGCACTGGCTACAACTATTAAAAGAACACACATTCAGTCTCTGTTTGCCAGAAATAAAAATAGAAGTCAAATTTTTAACTAAAAGGCCAAGGGTTGAGAGCAGACAGATTAAGAACTCTGCTGAAGTGCATATTTGGGGAAAGGTAGCCATTTAAATTAACTGGCCCTTTATCAGGAACAACGCATCATAAAATACTAACCAGCTACAACCACAAGCATTCTGCTATTAATCCCTGGATTCTGGCTTTAAATTTACCAATACACTCCAATGTTAAGCAAAAAGAAAGCACCACCAGACCATGTTACTTAGTAACTGGAATATAACCCAAAGAATTCCAGCATATTTTATTTTAGATTAACTGTTTTCAAAGCCTTTCTTTTTTTCCTATTAAAAAAAGAATGATGGGTCATATTATTGGTTGCAGCTTTAACTAGACTTTGGAGTGATGATGTGAAAGCCCACTGAAGTATTGTATGTTCATTCCTTAAAATAGCAGCTTTTCTCTTTCAGGCACCAATGCACGTATTTCTTTCATGACAGAAGCTTTAGGCAACCTGACAGAAAGAAGGAAGGTATACCTGTAATCTAGAGAGGTAAGAAAAGAGTTCCCATAAAGAATTCAGGTAAACCCAAACAAAAAAGCATTCCCTGATGATGCAGGGGCAGGGAAGAATATTTTTCCGCAAGGGGCTGATATAAAAATTTGTAAGGATACACTCAATAGCTTTGCAAATAAGGCCAACGCTGCCATTCCTAGACAGTGTGGCTACCACCACTGTCCTAATGACCCCAGGAAACAGCCTGCGAATACCAGAACTACAGGTGGTCTCACATTTTAATGACAGAATAATCAGCAGATAATGAGATATCATTAACACATTTCACCTCCAGTTTTGCTGGCAACTGGCAGAAGTCCAGTCAATGGCTCCTGAAGAAAACTCCCTGTGAGTCCCACCAAATCAGTGAATTGCCCATTTCCACAGTATGACTCCTGCTGCTCAGTCTCTGAGGGGCTGTCCCCTTCCTTCTTCTTGCTCTCACTAGCTCCTTGCAGTAGATTCATGCCAGCCCACAGCTTTTGCACTTCAAGGCCTCAAGGGGAAGGGGCCACCCACTTGTGAGGCTTGACCTGGCTTTATGGCTATGTCACGGCTAGCCACCTAGAAATCCAGCTGACAAATCGGTAAGGCACCCTCCCCCAAGGTAAGGTTAAGCTCTGTCTGCTCAGGCAGACGCCTCTAGTGAGGCACATGTAGCTTGGCATATGGTTGAATCGACAGTGCCCTAAATCCTAGGAGGAGATACCTCAGCCTCTATGGCTGCTGGGGGCCCTGCAAGCTCAGCTGGAGGCAGCAAGGCCCCTAGACCAGGAGCCACATGTAGGTGCACATGCAGGTGAGAGGGAGAAGAAAGGTCACAGAGCACATCTTCCTCACACCTATCTTTGCGCACCTACCCTGCAGCGAGCCCAGGGTGGCTTTGGCACCTCCCCAGCGCAGCAGGTCTGCACTTAACTTATCACGGCTTTCAGTTCCCTGAACAGCTGTGCTGGAGGAGGTAACTCTGCCTGGGGCAGGACATGAACACAAATGGTGAGATACACATCCCAGAAGCATCTTGGATGCACAGCACCTCTGGTCAGGCTGCTTCCAGGTCCAAACAGATACCAACAGACAGCACGGAGGGTCTGTTAACACTAACATCTAACACCAATGTTAACACAAAGTAAGTTCAAGAAAGCGTTTCCTACAGGATTTTTGGTCGTTTTAGCTCAGAAACTTCAGCAAGAACTGCTTTTTTCAGTGTCTGATTTTTCATGGAAATGACACCCTGCTCGCAAGCTTCACACCAGCCAGAAGATCACCCCTAACTTGCAATAGGGACCCTCAGTGGCGCTTACCACCCACCGGAGCCAGGCCAGCCCATGCTGCTCCTGGTTACTACAGTCAGGCTGATGAGGTTAGAGCACAAACAAAACCTAAACCAACTTACAACCGAATTTCCACTTCAGGGGCACGGCCATTTGCTGGTCCGAGCCTGCTCCACCACACGCGGCGTTCAGCAGCAGGGCAAGGGGGTACCCCCAGCGAGGGATGCTGGCAACAGGTCACTCCAGGCGAGCCTGTCCCGTTGCGAGCGGCATAGCTCGTCCAGCATAGCGCAGGCAAAAAGTCCTGCTGGGGCTCATCCCGGGGTCTTCCTTCTCCGTGACGCTCCCCCGCCAGCACCCAGCGGTGGTCGTCCCACCTGGCGCGCAGCCCCGAGAAACCACCCTTCCCTCCCCGCCCGCTCCCTTGCCCCACTCCCGCCAGCCACCCGCGTCCGGGCGGCCGCCGACCGAGCTCCGCACGCCGCGCCCGCCGCCGACGGGGCCGAGCCGCGGCCGGGGCGGCCCCGCGCACCCCACCATCTCGCCACCACCCGCCAAGGGAAAGAGACCGCCGCGCCGTACCCCCCGCCCCTCGCCGCGCAACTCCCGCGGGGCCGCGGCAGCCGCCGCGCTGCGGGCGCCGGCGGCCGGTGGGGCGCGGCAGAGCCCCCGCTGCGCCGGCGCTTACCTTTCCCCGCATCGGGCAGGCGCCAGCGGAGCCGCGGCTCTGCCGCGCTCTGGCCAGCAGGAGGAGAGAGCCCTGCAGGAGACAAACCCAGCCGGGGTGCACCATCCCTGCTCGCCCCCAGACTTGGCACAATTTGGGGACGGCTTCCCTTCCTCCCCCCCGCTTCTTCTTCTTCCACAACTCTTTTTCTTTTTAATTCCCCCTCTTTTGCTCTTTTTCCCTTCCTCCTATATATATATATATATTTTTTTTTTTTTTTTTTTTTTGCAGGTCGACCTAATCCAGAGCCCTCGCAGGGGCGGCCCCGTACTCTGGCCAAGCTCTTCAGCCGCTGCCCCCTCTTCTTAAAGGGTCCCGTGCCGGGCGGGGGGGGGGGGGGGGGCGCGGGGGGAGGAAGGGGAGGGCGCGGGGCCGCCACACCGGGGGCGGGCGATGGGGCGGCAGCGGGGTGTCCCCTCGGGCCCCGCCGCCGCCTCGCTGAGGCAGGCGGCGGCGGGGCCGGCGGCAACCGTGCATAGCAGCGAGACCCCGGCCCAGCCCCGGGGGGCTGGGGCGACTCCGCCCCTCGCCCCCGGCATCCGCCGGCGCTCCCCGCAGCGCCCGGGGCCCGCCGGAGGCGCAGTGCCTGCGGCCCTGCCCCGCCCCGCCCCGCCTGCCCCCTGCGCTGCCGGGCCCCGCCCCGCCCCGCCCCGCCCCGCCCCCTGCGCTGCCAGGCCCTGCCCCGCCCCGCCCCGCCCCGCCCCGCCCCGCCTGCCCCCTGCGCTGCCGGGCCCCGCCCCGCCCCGCCCCGCCCCGCCCCCTGCGCTGCCAGGCCCTGCCCCGCCCCGCCCGCCCCGCCCCGCCCCGCCCCGCCTGCCCCCTGCGCTGCCGGGCCCCGCCCCGCCCCGCCCCGCCCCGTCCCCTGCGCTGCCAGGCCCTGCCCCGCCCCGCCCCGCCCCGCCCCGCCCCGCCCCGCCTGCCCCCTGCGCTGCCGGGCCCCGCCCCGCCCCGCCCCGCCCCGTCCCCTGCGCTGCCAGGCCCTGCCCCGCCCCGCCCCGCCCCGCCCCGCCCCGCCCCGCCCCGCCCCGCCTGCCCCCTGCGCTGCCGGGCCCCGCCCTGCCCCGCCCCGCCCCTCCTTCCTTGCTCCCGCCTGCCCCCTGCCCAGCGTGCGGGTCTCTGCCCAGCCTGCAGCGCTCCTGAAGTGCGTGTAAAATTGAGTACGGTCATTCTTCCCCAGTCTCTTTATCGCCCACCAACTTCAGATTGAGGAGCTACTACTTTTGATTCCCTCTTGTTTTCTTGTTTCAGGACGCCTGTGCCAAAATTGTGTGTCCAGGTGCTTTACACAAGCAGTGTGATCTATTTAAGATCAAAAATGCACTGAAGAACATATCAATGTCTTTGATTGTAAAATCCAGCCATACTTTCTGGGGAGACTGGTATTTAAAACCTCACAAAATTCCATGCTATTAATCACAGTCTTAAAAATATTGAGCAAAGCCAAAAATATGCCAGTTTTTAGTCCACTGCGAAATAAAAGACTGAACTTTCATAGCTCTCAAAATATTCATAATAGGATCCTCCTGATAATTTTAATATGTCATGCATAATTCACATATAGCAAAACTGTTAGCACTTTTAGGTCTTAAGCTAAGAAAACCTTTAAAGTTAGAATACTAACTCGCCATTGCCCACCATGGTGTATGGTGTTATCCTATGGTACCTTCCCTCCTGCACTATCCCCAGTTGTTTTAATTAAAGACTTCCAAACACAGAAGCAGCCAAACTCTGTTGAAGCTGTAAATAAAAAGACAGCAGAGGCCAAGGGAAGCGGAAAAAGCTATGCCACAGTGAACCAGCATCTGCTTGTTTAAGTAGCAGAATAAGGTGTTGCTCTTAATCTTAACCTTTCTCCACAATGCATTTCTCCTTCTTTTCTCAGCGTTCATTAATAGTATTTTTACCATTTCTACTTTAGTAGTCACCATTATGCTCACTGTCCTGTGGGGATGAATGGGGATCCTTCTGCCTTTTTTTTTTTCAATAGCTAGTGGACCTGACCTACCTCTGGCCTGGGTACACTGGGTGCACAAAGGTGGTCTTAAAAGACCACTATAATTTCTTTATAATGTTGACCATTCCTTCTGAAGCTGTGTGTGTGAAAATACCATGCACAAAGCAACAGGCAAGCTGCAGACCAATTGTTTTAGGCTCTTTGCAGACTCAGATAGTCATTGTTTCTTCAGTTTTGCCCTATTCTTACTTTTAAACAAATCTTTTTCAATCCCAGAGATCCAAATCTCTGTCCCTAAGGTTAAATTCACATTCAGAGTTAATGGCAAACTTCCCACCAACTCAAAGAAAGAGAAGCTGCCATTCTTTACTTTTGCTAGGAGAGCCTAGTTTTGTGGTGCAAAGTAACTGCCGGAGCCAAAACCCTTCATTGTCTTGCCTTCTGTTATGAATACTGTGGATTTCGATGAGGAGAATGACATTGGAAATATATGAGATGCATCTTCTTTTGTTAGGTCCTGCCAACCATTTAGATCAAAAAAACATTATCTGACAAAGAATATGGCATTTTTGCAATTTATAGTAGTTATAATCCCTAACTATTTTAATTGTTATTCCTGTTTTACAGCAAGAAAAATACTACCTGCAATTTGCCGATGCGCTAGATATTCCTATACCTATCAAAGCAGGAATTGAGGATGGGACATCTTTCCTTATCATCCTCTCAAAAAAAAGTCCTTGATTCAACAACGCAGGTTCAAACATCGAGTTTGCCCACCAGTCAGAGACAGTTAAGGAGATTTTCCAAATATCACTCTTAGGAGTCAGGTGTAAAACATAGCAAAAACACTTTTCTGCCCTGGAATGCAGTAAGCCAGACCCACATTTGGTTGTATGTATTTCTGGGCATGGAAGCCAGATAGCATTCATACAATATCTAGATCAAACTATAGAGAATAAGAATAAATCTTTCATGACACAGAGATGTGCTGCCAGACTGATTAGGTATCTTGTCTGTGAACATTTTTAGTAGCTTTTGGCTCTAAAGTAGCAAAATACATAACAACACTTTCTGAAACACAGAGCTTGCAGGCATACAGGCAATGCAGATTAAGATGCTGCTTGGCTTTATTTTTTAATTGGTGGGAAATGCATTCTTTGTGGTGAATTGCTGATGGAAAATAGGGAATGAGGAAGGACAAAAGGAATGTTTTATGGAGACTTTCAAAGTAATTTATACTTTTACTGCAACATTTCAGTAGAAAGCCACATCCTAGACCTATTAACAGAAACCTAAGAGATAAAACCAACATTTTTATTTAATAAAGTCTTGTCTGTAGGGTGGCTGGGATTTGTTTATCCCAGTCCCTTGCAAACTATTTCAGTAGAACTTCAGCATGTGCTTAAGGCTAAGCATGTGCTTATGTACATTGCACAAAAAAGGTAAACTGAAGCACACACTTAAATGCTTTTCTGAATCAGAGCCTTAGACCACAGAGAGTCTGTGATCTGAGTCATCTTGTTGGTACTTAATTCCAAGTAACTTAAGGGGCAGGCTCCACAGCTGTGTCTCTCACAACAGCAGAGTTTAAGCAGCTAGTTTAAGCAGCTATCATGCACGAGCAGTTGCCTACCCTCATATCCCATGCTTTTAGGTGTGCCTACAGGTGGGGCCAAGGAGTGACCCCTGGCTGTGTGTAAAAAATAGCGACTTTTTTTTTTTTGTCAGCTGGTGTTTAACTTGTGTCAGTTTCCCAGGCCATAGGAGCAGTTAATACCGAAATGGCTGAAAGGCTGTCAGAAGCGTAAGCCTCTTCAAGTGGGTGTTACTGCTGACAGATCTGCAGAGGATTACAGTCCAAAACTCCTGCACATGCTAATTTAGATGGCATGCATCCGTGTGCACACATGGCACAGTTCACATACAGTGCATGCGTTCCTGACAGACCTCTCCTGCTTGTGCATGTGCCTTTGCTACCTAACATTAACCTGCAATGAGAAAGAAAGCCACCTCATACAGCCAAACACAGTAAGCCTTGAGTAAAAGAAGCTGCCACAAAAGAGATTTGCACAGATTTTGGGACAGAAAATATTCACACTCTGTTAACAGGCAGGTCAGCTGTGATTCACCTGCTATTGAACATGATTCAGTTGGTTTTTAAATCAACATAGATTTTAAACTCCATGAAAATTAAGCATGAGGATTTCTCACCATTTCAAATTATGAAACAGATATCATAAAGCAGATAATAAAGGAGGTAAAGGAGCTTTCTTCATCAAGCTGAGAGAAAGTATTCTATCTGCATTTGAAAGGAAGTTTGCTTAGAAGGATTGATGTGGACTTCAGAGTTTCAGGAACACAGAGGCCCAATTATGCCTCTAGATAAAAAGGGTTAGTGAACTTTGTAGTATGTTACTGTATGAAAGTGCTAGGTCAGCTGGAAGGGAAATATGGGGAATATATTACAAAGTGAAGTGGTTACATGTAATTATCAAGCGTAGTCATCCAGAAGCCAAAAATAAAGAGTGAAGAGTGGAATTCTGTTCTCTAAACACATCTTAATAATAGTAATCTCAATTTGAATGGAGAGACAAAGCTAAACAAAAATAAATCTCCTAGGCATTGAAAGGGGGTGAAGAGAAAGTACATGGCCAGAACAGGGAGCTCTGAATTGCCCTAGGCCCCAGCACTTCAGAAATAAAGGAGAGGATCATTTGAAGCCAGGCTGGAAAGAGTTAAAGGATGGCTTACAAATCCCTTTCCCCGTTCTGAAAGTATTCTTTATAAAAGTGCAATCAAAACCCAGACTTTTTAAAAGGTGAGAACAAAGTGCTAACAAAATAGTAAATATGGTGTGGATTATTCAGCTATTAATTCAATTTAGGAGGAAAAAATGCAAAGGGCTGTCAAAATGAATATGATTAATACATTATTTATTAAATGCAGTAAATAGGGATGCCATATGTCATGCAGATAGAAAGTACTGTATATCTTGAGGTGTTTTAAAGGGGTGGCTTAGTTGCATTGTCATCATACTGCAACTGGAGAAGCAGAAACAGACCACAGCTCCATGGTGAAGCTCAAGTAGTCTGAGTGACATTAACCTATTTTCTCCACCAAAAGGGATGTTCCATCCTGATCAGCCCATGTCTCACCGTCTCACCTGATGCTTTGGTGCTCCGCTGCATTGAGCATGGCTGCATCATGAAATTATATACTGGACAGTAGGCACATTGGCCCAACCTGCTCTGCAGGGCTGGAAGAGAAATGTAGGTCCCTGAAGGCGAGTCTGTCTCTCTCTCTGAGAACTGTAGCGCCATCGCTAAAATATACATGTCCCTCAGCTCCGCTGGCTGCAAAAGAGCTGCTTAGGCATTGGAAAGGAGGGATGCGACAGTCCCTCCTCTCTTCCCACTTTTTTCTCAAGCCCTTCACTGGGTTGAAGGAAAGATGCAGGAGCAATCAGTGCTGGAAAGCCAGGTGGATCCTGGTCCTGTGTACATAGTCATCCATCTGGGAAGCAGCTGGAAAGTCTGAGCCCCCCAGGAGGGTTCCACAATCTGTAAAACATTCAGTTTACATAGATAGATTTCTGATGTCTTCCAGGAAATATCAGGACAATTTCACTGTGGAACAATTGAAGAAAATCTAATCTGGTAGAAATGCATTCAGTTCAGCTTATTCATTAAATTAGTACGATTTTTTTCAGGACATCTTTAGGGGAGAAAAGCTATCCTGAGTTTTTAGCAGCTGTAATTAAAGCTTTCCACAAAGGGGAGGAATTTTCCAAGAGAAAACACTTACTTTGTCCTGATTTTTCAAGTGGCTCTAAAAAACTGTTAGCGAAGCTGTCAGGGTTGAAGACACAGTGTAGGCAACACTCTAACTTCTTACAAAATACTGTCTTAGCAGTGTGTAAGGTGCCTTTTTTTGTTAAAGCAGATATATATATGATGAACATATCCCTGCAGTCACTAAGGCAGAAAGAAACCCACAGAGTGCATCATGGAAGCAAAGCTCCAGCACAAGGGAAACCACATAGTTTTGATGCTGAGTTCAATGGGGTGGGATTTTTCCTCAGGGTGGTGGAGCTCAGGTCAGGCATTTGTGGCACCGCAGAATTGCCGTGCATGTGCCAACCCATTCAGACCTGACTTCTGAGAAGCACTTGAATGTGTCCTTGCACGGCAGTAAGCCACTGGTGATCCTGCTGGGTTATTTGCTGTACAGCCGTGCACAGCAAATGACCGTCCCTGCCTCAAGGCCTTTAAAGCCCAGATTCTGTGAAGATTTACATAGACAGTTTGCTTCACACACTGCAAAATGTCCCAGGAAAATTAAAGAAGCGGCATACTGAAAATGTTTCATACAATTTTGGATTAGCCTTGAGCTATCCCAAGAGACCACATAGCTGGATATGAGCCTGTCAGTGATTATCCTTTGCTCGACTATAGACATTCTTCTTTCTTGACAGCCCATCAGTGCAGCAGAGCTGAAATTAAGTTTCTATTCTAGCTCTATTTTCATTGGTAACTTTCTTTTAGTTAGCACTTGCTTTGCTTTCAGTCAACTGGGAATTTTCTTTCTCCCCACTAAATATTGAGGAAAATTACTTCAGTTTCTCACCAGGATTGGAAAAAAAAAAGTGCCAATAAATGTGCTTTCTACTTGTTCCAAGAAATGGCATAATTCTAGCTTGACATACAGTGGTTGCAATTTTTAATGCTGAATTTATTTGCTGAAACAGCATTTTAGGAGGGGAGGGGGGCTAATAACTGCCCTTTAGTCATGGCTATCGCACCTAGCTTTGCAGAACAGGTAATCTCGAGGAGCTGAAAAAACGTCCAACCCTTTACAGGTAGGATGACCATTTCTGCTGGGGGAGCTGTGTAACTTTCTTAGCCAGTCTGGATCTGGTTTGCATTCTCTCCACAGAGAACTCTGTCCAGGACTTCAGTGAACACAGGATTGCTTCCTAAATCCTGTGTTAAAGATGTGCTACAGAGGTCCAATTACCTCCTCTGCACCCACTATGATGACATAAAATAATTTTTTTCATCATTGTGGTGTCTTTCAAGTAAATGAGTTGCCAGGGACATGGAAGCAGCAGAAGCATGTTCAAGCTGCAGACCAGGAGGGTTCTTGAATGCATGCTTAACTTGGAGCAGATGGACAGTACCACAGCTGAACCAGATATCCACTTTGAGGCCGAGATCTAGTCGAACACACTGTTGTGCAGAAAATAAAACTAAAGCAGAACAATCAAAGGACGCTGAACCCTCCATTGCTCTACATGGTTAATACTGAATACATGTAAAACCATTTAGCAGGGAAGTTCCTGGGGAAACAGTTCTTCCCTGAGGATGTCTCCCCATCATGTGAAGGTGAAAGACCTGGTATTGATGATAAGGATGATAAGGACCTGGCACCAAACCATTAGTAAGCCAGCCATTCTTCTCTGGACCCCAGACCCATGCACTAAAGCTACTCCACCCTGTTTCTTTGCCTTACAATGGTGGACAGAACTCCTACCTAGTTTCCCTGACTATCTGCAACTATTTTAAACCAAAGCCTCATTTTTTAAACCTCAGAGGCATTTGCTAGGATGAGCCATGAGCTTTCACTCTTCATGGTGAGATTCTGGATGGAAAAGCCTAATTCTAACGTAATTTCTGACCAGAAGATGGCATCATGATTTCTGTGGGTGCATCCTGAAAGATAGGACTGTCCTTTTCCTAGGCTGGTCTCTTCCCCCTTATCCATCTTCATGAGATTCAGGTCACTTTAGCATGCTTCAGACCTCACTAGGTGCCCCAATATCTGTTAGATATTATGAACCATCTGCCCCTGGGTCCTCCTGCTCAATAGCATTTTAATAATGAAGCAGAAGCAGAAGGACCTGTGAACCTCATCTAGCCTTCCTTCAGCCAGACAGGAACAGTTATCCCATAGCTGGAAAATGCAAGAAGGTCCAAAGCAGAACTTCCATGAATCTCCCCGGCTCCTTCATCTTCACAGCTGAGAAGTAGTTGAGCTAGCTGCTACTCCCTTATTGTCCCCAGGCCACAGGGTTGGCTTTTATCAGTGACAGAAGCCTGCCCCCAGGCTTATCTCATCTGCTTTCTTGAAACTGCACACAAAGAGTCAGAGCTACTTTCCTGACTCTGACTGCACAGGGTTACAGTCCGAGTGTGTACCCATGCTACCCATGGAAAGGCAAGATCTGCACTAGATACTGAGGGGGATTTTAAAGAGCACTCAACATTGACTCAAGTCTTCTTTCTCTGCAGATAAAGGGATTTGGGATGTACTGTTCTTTGTCCCTACTCCTCTTCTAATCCATAAAGACAATCCGACCAGAAGATGGCATCATGATTTCTGTGGGTGCATCCTGAAGGATAGGACTGTACTTTTCCTAGGCTGATCTCTCCCCCTTATCCACCTTCATGAGATTCAGGCCACTTTAGCGTGCTTCAGACCTCACTAGGTGCCCCAATATCTGTTAGACATTATGAACCCTCTGCCCCTGGGTTGTCCTGCTCAATAGCTGGCCAATCACAGGCCAATAGCAGGGCAATGTATAGACTCCACACAAAGCATGCAGACTGGTACCAAGCATTCAGTACCTTGGTGAGCCAGGTCTCACAGCTCTGCACAGAAGTCAGGAGGACAATATGCTCAAATAAAACCAGCTGGGTTCAGCACAGGAAGCAATCTTGCCCAATTCTACTAGAAGAAATAAGGGAGGTACTAGGTTTTTCTGGACTCTAACTTCCTGGTCCTATATGACTGATTTATAAATGCCAGACAGTTCAGTACAGAGCATTAAGAAAAGTTAGAGATAGCATTTTAAATCCCATTAGAGATTGTTTCTTTCCTTTGCTCTCTTCTTGATTGTGGCTCTTTCCATTGTCAAGCAACATGAAAACAAAGCAGGAATGATTAGTATCTAGATGTGTCAGGCTGTCTCTGGACAGGTACAGCAATGAGATGGAATCACATTCATGCAGCTGAAGTAGACAGAAAATGTTCTAATATCAACAATAAAGAGACTGTGTTCTAAAGATAGTAAGATTTTTGGGAGAAATGGCATCAAAGACAATAACATTTCCTAACTGTCTAAAAATTTAATAAAAGATTTTCAGCTGAATACCAAGTCTTCTAGGATATATCCTGGTCATTCTCAAGTCAGAAGATCGGATAGATGGCCAAGCGAGGGCTGGAGGAGATTGCATCATTTCTCCAAATGTCTGGCTGTGAATAACTTGTTAAAACTGAAAATATTTTCATTACCTATCCTGCAAAGTTGGGCCTCTAAAAGCCATATACAGACTCGAGTACGGAACCAGCTGGATGCTTCCCTACTCCACCCTGTATATGGCTTTTGCCTGAATGAGGATCCAGGCAAATGCACCCTTGAAGAGTTTCAGTCCCTGATGAGGAAAGGGGGAAGAGCCCAACATACAAATCCTGCATTTTGGTACTAGTGTACAAGAGTTTTTCTGCATGTCACAAAACCTGTGGCTCCAGAACACGGCTGTGTTCGCCACCTCTTTTACCTCCTGACTGCTGTGCACACCGGTTCAGCAGCCTTGCTGCATCTGCTGCACCTGCAGTCTTTGCATTGCCTTGTTATCTTTCTCATCACCCATATGGTTGCTTTCCTGGAAGTAGCTGGCAAAGGAGAAGTTTTCTGCCTGTTTGCACTTAGCACACGCCCAAGATGCTCTGGTAATAAGGGCTTCTTTCTCCCAACCTCTTGCTCCTTCATCCTGCCCGACAATGCTGCCAGAAGGCCCACTCAGGATGGCAGGGCTTGTGAATTCGGGCTCAGTCCCTTGCACGTGCATCAGAATCACTTCTAGTCCCTGGCTGACCGTGTGGGGCACCCCGAAGTGACTATTCACTGGTAGTGTTTAGCTGCAGACTGACTAAACTGCAATGGATACTGGAGCCTCAGTTATGTATGGAAGGGGTTTTCCTTACCATATGCTTATGTCAAGTCAACCTTCCCATCTAAGATAATAACTCTTAAAAAACATCATCAGTTAAAAGATAGACCTCTGATGGGAGGTGGCAGGTAGGGCACAGAGGATAAGGCCAGTGCCTTGGGAGGGGAGCAGGAAAGATGCCACCACTCTGTTTTTGATGGTGAATCCTAGGTGGATCAGAATAGCAAAAGGTGACTGGGTCCCACTGCACCCCCCATGACAACTTCATCTGCAAGCTGGTGATGTTAGAAACACAAGGACTAACTCAGTGGTAACAATTCCAGGGCTATGCTAAAAATCATCCTGCAAGGAAACTCCCTCCACTTGCTCATCAGGAGCAGCTAATATGCCTGTAGTGGAAAGCACAACGAGGCTCAGTTTTGCCAGGACATGTTCTTCCTGTGCTGGCACGGGACAAGCTCCCAGCCAGTTCTAAAAATGGCCTGCAGGCTGTAACCCTAAACACAGGGAGGAGATCACACTGCCTCATAAAGCATGCCCCTGGGCCCCCATAAATTACAGAGAGACCCTCAGTAAAGGCTGGAGGGCTGGCTATTTGTTTTTTCTGTGGAGCCTGGGCTGGCGTTGTTTCATGATGCTAGCTTAGAAGTGCTCTTTTGGTGCATTTGCGTGAGACAGAAGCAGTGCGTGGGCCCTTGCAGATATTAAAAGCACCACAGGACCTCTCTGAAGCAAAAAGGGTGTTAATTCTTGGCCAAACCCCAGCAGAGGAAATGGGATAATTTACACCCTGCTTCCTGGGATTCTCCCCATCGTCCCTGGGGACGCAATTAAACCTTGTCACTTCCTGCCATGGAGTCAAGTCCTCCTGGCTTTAATGTACCCTTCTCATTCCCCAGCACCTACTGAGAGGTCAGTTTCTTGCCAGACTCCAGCAGATTTCCATGGGCCTGCTTTCTGTGATCCCCTTCAAGATTTCCAATGTAGGGATGGAGACTTAGTGTGGGTTTGCCCCTTGTCTGCTAATAGTAAGGCAGTGCCTGCACACCCCAGAGCATGCTCTGGTCTCCAGAAGCATTTTCACAATGACTTAACCCACCAATCTGTTCTCACACACTTGTTGTGGTTTCTGAAGGCAAGTCTTGTTGCAGATAGTGAAAAGCTGAGACAATGAGTATTTGCAAACTGCCTATGTGTTGCAACAGTCTAACCATCTTTTGGGGTTAGTCACCTTGCTCTAACCAACAGAGCACACCCTGAGAAAGAAATTGGATCATATTTTTACAGTTTGTGTTTTCAGAAAAGTTGAGGGATGCAGCTCAACATGCTGGTGTTCAAGTTTTCTTGAAAGCTACAGGAGTTTAGAGTCCTTGATGCACAGTGGGATGAATATGCTATTACCTGTAGTGTTGTGCTGAGATAACAAAGTTAGCTCAAAGGCTGGTAGGGCTCCAGAGCTCAGTACTGCAGTGTATGCAGGGCCCAGGTGTGTGGTGTGTCCATGTGGCACTGTGCTGAAGCAGCTATGCTACTTCCGGACCTGTCCCTGTGATCCATGCTCTGCTTTGGTGGTGAGGGTCATAAAGCCATGCTGAGTGGGGGTGAAAAGTGCCCCCTAAGGTAAAGTATTGCAATCAAGCATGCTGAAACATCTATGGCAGCCACCACTGTCACAAACATTATTATTCAGTGTTGGCAAAAGCAGAACCAAGAGTTTAGGACTAAGACTTTCTTATGGTAGATGCCTTACAGACATTACAGAGACAAGCTACCCTCAAAACTGGGGAGCCTGACAGAAAGGATAAGAATGTGCCCTTGGAGCTTTAGGATTGGATTCAAGACCTGTCTCTGTTTTTATGATAACCTACTGTTTCTATAGTAAAGTTACTAAAATATTAGCAAGAGAGAGAATGGTCACAGCCAATAGTAAGAAATATGCAGAAACTCTCTGTACTAGTTTCCTCTTATGTTCTGGTAAACAAGGCATGTTTACTCAGCTAACTAGCTCAAAATCCTATGCACCTAAACATTTGCCTTTTACCCTAGCTGCATCACCAGATGTCATAGAAGAGATCACTTCTATCAAATATTGCACTTGAAATCAATATTGCTGAATTAGTGCCTGATCCAAATCTATATTGAGGAGTTTCTCACAAACAGACTAGGTTCAGCTTACATTAAGATGCCTCTTAAGCTGATTACACAAAGACATGAGGGCAACTCAGTCTTAGAAAGTTGGTTTTGCTTGGCTTAAATAAAACAAGAGTAAATCCAGGAAAGTAAATCCATTTAGCCCAACTTGAACACCCTTCTGTTCCTTCATACAGAAATTCACACTGCTACATTCAGTATTCTGGCTGTGTTATGCCTAGTTTGCCAGGTGAATTATTTCCTGCCGCTAAAGACACATCAGTCCTCTGCCCTGCAAGAAGATGGGCCAATGCTATTGGAAATCTAATGGCAATTGCACTTTCTCAGCTGTTCATGGCACATTGTGCACAGGAGTAGTGGAAGGCATGTCTTCAGTTTTCCTGAGTCTTTTCCCAAAGGGACTGAAGAAAACTGCTGCTTTCAAAGTCCTTGGGGACAGAAGGCTGCTCCTCTCTGCCTACAGCCTCCCTTTCTGTGATAACAGCTTCAAAACAAGGATTGTGGATCTCTAGATGCTTTTTCATTCAGGTGCACCATCATGCAGAGGTGCTTGCAGCTTGCATGTTCACTTTCTCTGAAGCTGGATTTCACTGTGGAGCAGAGAGTCTTTTTACCATCTCTGGTCCCAATTCAGAGAACATACACATACAGCAAAGTTAGACTATTGGTTTTTTCCCCTCAGAGACAGCCTGAAACTTCCTTCCCACCTACATGAGAAAATTCCCTCCCATAATCTAAGCAGTTCTTCAAGGAAACCTAGCTAGTTTTTTAGCTAGGAGGTGGCAGGCCTGTTGGAGCTCACATAGTTTTTACTAGATCTAGTAATGCCCGTTTAATTTAGCAAGGGCAAGGACTGAGAAGAAATTCGTCTGGTTTCAGGAATAAATCTTTGGCTGACTGGAATCATCTTCTGGCACTATCTCTGTCTGCACTGTTTACAAAGCCCAGAGGCTCACAGTAGCTTACGTGAGAAGACTGACTTTCAGTTGGTAAAAGCTAAGCAAGACAAACTCTCTGCCTTATATCAGTAAGTATTCCAGTGTCTTCCCAGCATTCCCCCAGGGGAACTGACATTTTTTAACATCAAAATTGCTGGGTGATAACTTTAGATGCTTTGCACTGTTCTTCTCAGTATCTGTATTCTTCCTCAAAAATAGATTACTTTTGCTGGAGAAGACCCCAAAATCTCTCACAGAGCCAAGGTTCACTTCCACAGGCAGCAGACTGTCTCAGCAGTAAAGTTGCTCTTCTTCATTTCCAGTGCTGCATGCTCAAGACAGTGAGTAGGATTTAGACCAGACAGGTCCTGAAAAATTGCCCCTTTGTCTATTAGTACATCTAGAGAATGAATCATTCAACAAATCCCCCCCAAAAGAAGCACAGTGAGAAACATCTCTGAGGCCTGGAATACAATCTTCCATTTGTTATTTCCACCTAGCAAGTTGCTGGACATTTTATCATTACTTATTCTTTAGATCAGTTAGAGGCATCATTTCAAAATCCATCTGGTCCATCGCACTGCTGTTTGTAACCAACAGACTGCAAGCAGCTGGAGTACATTTCCCCCACATAGTGTAAGGGGAACATTCTTGCAGGCTTTTAATTTTGTTTATACTGCAGACTTACTTAGTTCTGAAACAAAATTGACCAAATCTTTGCTTGTGTTTCAAGTTTAATAGATTGTAACAGGTTGTTCCTACTGCTGATTATTTGGGGAAATTTCCAGTTCTGTTCCTTTTCTACTTCTATGTGATTTATTAGATCTGAGCTGGGCATGCTTTCAGCAATCTCACCTTTGTCAGGTACCAGTCAAACTGTCCCCAGGCATAAAGGACAGAAGCAAAAGGAAGACATCTCAGAGTTTTCCTGGGAGAAAATGCTGGAATGCATTGCTGCTTTGTTCCCAAGGACAGCATTGTGAAACCACCTCATGCACTAAGTGGTAGTGCCAGTAGTGCATTGGCCTGTGAAGCTGTCT
Source organism: Morus bassanus (assembly GCA_031468815.1). NCBI lineage: Eukaryota > Metazoa > Chordata > Aves > Suliformes > Sulidae > Morus > Morus bassanus. The sequence goes on from CM062600.1 coordinate 31,690,167, forward strand.
TAGATCTAGATGATCTAGATTTAGACGATCTAGATCTAGTTGACCCCATGTCAACTTTCCAGTGCCTCATTTTTCCATGGTTGTTAAATGTGGGTAGCTGTTAATGTGTTTCCATGTCTCTAATAGAGAGGAGCTGTACAACAGTAAGCACCACTACTAACACAGTATCATGGCTAACGCATTTCACTGCCACATGCCACTGAGCTGGTGAACTCTGCTCCTGGTACCTGGGAGGAGACCATGCTCATGCCAGACTGCTCTGAAGAGATCCCCTCACTCACTGTCATAGAATCACAGATTGGCTGAGGTTGGAAGGACCTCTGGAGGTCATCTTGTCCCCCTGGCCGAGCAGAGCCACTTAGAGCCAGTTGCCCAGGACCCTGTCCAGATGGCTTTTGAATATCTGCAAGGATGGAGATCCACAACCTCTCACGGCAACCTATGCCAGTGTTCAGTCACCCTCACAGTGAAAAAGGGTTTCCTGATGTTCAGAGTGAGCCTCCTATGTTTCAGTTTGTGCCCACTGCCTCTGGTCCTGTCACTTGACACCACTGAAGAGAGACTAGCTCCAACTTATTTGCACCCTCCCTTCAAGTATTTATACATTGATAAGATGCTTTTGTCCCCATTTGTATTTTTCTGATGGTTTCTTTGATGCAGAAAGACCTTTCCACCAAAAGAGATTTATTCCTCCAGCTGACATGATACAAATAAGACAGCTCATGCACACTTACCTGAGCCACAGCCTTCGATGTGAAGATTTCCTTTCCCATGTGGACATCTGTGATCTCATGCAGGGGATGCCTGCAGAAGACGGGATTCATCTGCTAGGCCAGCCAGCTGCTGAATGGCTGCTCTGCTCCTACCAGGATTAAAAGGCAGTCTGCAGAGTGCTTACCCAGACATCACAGTCATATTGGGAATTTTGAACTACTGTGCTAACAAGCTATCCTTGAGTGGCAGAGGGAAGATCATTAAAAGGGTGATGGCTCTGATTTTAAATTGTGTGGCAGATCCCCTCTGTCAGCTATAATAGCCACAGAGTTCCACAAGGCTATTAAAGCAAACCTTCATCTCTCTCTGTCTCAGAAATGTTGGGGTTTTACCAATACTGTCTGTGCAAATTGACTCTATGCCCATTGCACTCAGAGCAGCATAAGGAACTAGAGCATGACATGATCTCAGCAGAGGATTTGGTTGCTGGCTCTCCAGATATAGCACATCAACAGCAGTTAGAATCAGAAAGACGTCTGTATAAAGCTGTCACCTTCTAACTTACTACCTGCTGCCTGTATCACCTCTGGGTGATCACACCTGCCTGAAGACCTCACAACATGCTGCTATCACTTCCCATGGTGATGCAGAAGCAATGTGAGTAAGACAGAATTTTATTTTGTCCTCTCAGGCACTGTTAGGAGACCTACTACTGAAGTGAGAATGGCTGAATCCTTCTCTAATTGCTGGAAGGGCAGAGATAAGCCCCAGGTCCACGCTGACTTTGCAGTACTGAGTGATGCAGTGGTTGCTATGACAGATATACATAAGCCAGGCCTGGTGGCCTTGCACATCACATTAAAAAACTAACAATGAGAGTCTTCTTAATCATCATCATGCATGTCTGCACTTCTGGAGGTCACTAAAAAAGCAGCTGGAAGAGCAAGAGTATTTCTGATGAAGACTGCAACAACTGCACGTGCATGTGACTCAGGGAAGTGGGCAGTATGAAGCAATGAAGAGTGGGGGTGACCAGCATAAATGTGAGTAGGGATTAGCAAGACAAAAAATATGACTTTAGCTTCAAACGACAAACTCTAGTACCACAACTGTGTTTGATTCAATGGGACTTAAAAGCCAAAGGAGAAGACACACAAAAGTGTTCAAATTTCTGTTACAGAAACACACCCAAAACCCTCCCCAGTATTCCTGCTGAGATCCCAAAGCAGTTTCTGGAATATTTCATGGCATGTTTCATTTATGCTTTTGGTGACAGTAATCACAGATACAGTTATTTTTGCCAGGGGCAGCTGTGTTCCCGCCTTTTCGAAATGTGGTCTTTCAGTCTCCTATCCATATTCAACACCATAACTGCACCATGTAAGAAAAACAACTGCAAAAATGTGAACAGAGGAACAAAAATGTAGAGCTAAAAAGAAGGAGGGGTGAGGGGGAACAATTCTTACTGCGCTGTGTAGTTTCTCTTTTCCTCCTGGTTGGTTACTCAGCCCAATCAAGTGCAAGTCAATCAACTGATATCCGATGTGTTTTGCAGATGGAATCAGCAGTGACACATATCTGACGCACAGATGTTTCAAGTTCGATTTGCTAGCTATCCAGCAATCAGACAGAATCCTGATGCTGATCATTCACAGATGTTGCAAAAAGAAAGAAATTCCTCCATCCACTGCAAATAAATTCATACCTTTTACTCTTGTTCAGTCACAGCAGCAGTCTCCTATGTAAAGCAAAGTGAGACTCTCAGCTAGGATGGTGGGGTTTTACAGTTGGCTGCATAGTAGGTGTTGCTCCTTTGAACGAAAAATCCCTGAAGCCATTTCTGAAGCACAGGGAACTTTATTTCAGCTGTTCAAAAGCCACCTTGGACTATCACCAGCACTGAGGTCTGTGTTAGAAATCAAAGTCACAGCTCCTAAACTGGCTTCTTCGTTCAGTGGGGAGATTGAACCAGCCCACTGGAGAGCATGTCTAAGGGGCTCTGTAGTCAAGAGGCAGCTACACTCAGGGCTGTAGCTAGGGTGACACACACTACCAGCCTGGCAGCTTTTAGTCCAAGCACTAAACTCTTTAGCTCAGCACCATCAGTTCTGTTTCCTGAAAAATAACAGGACAGGCCTGAAAATAGCAGATAGAAGAATAAATAGAGGCAGAAATTGGTTTTGAGTACTTGATGAATCCAGCTTTCACATTATTCCTCATGATCACAGCTGTTATCACTGCCTGCTTTATAAAAACTGTTGTCACCAAGGACTATGTGACTTGACTTGGGAAGACAATATGTAGACTAAGAATGCACAGTCCTATTTACCGCCATGGGAGCTATTGAATCCTGCACCAAAAAACTTCTGAAGGCAGGAAAACTTCATCAGAACTAATTGTCTGTGGCAGGGAACAGTGATACTCACTAGCTGTGGGGATGGTGACTGTCTCAGGAGCCTCAAACAGCATGCCTCCTACACCAATTGTGCTCCCTGAGTGGTAGGCTGCTGGCCTTCTCTATGCTCAGGACAGTCACATAGTAGACTCAGAAAGATGTAAATTCAACTCTTGCCGTTCCTGGCTTGCAAGGGTCAAAAGCAAGCAGCGTTGGTCCTCATTGAAATAGTCAGTGTGTCATTTAGAAAAGTGATCTTCTTGCCATTTCTCCATCAGACATGCAATATATCCATTTCAGACAGATACCTCTCGAAGACAAACCTGCCCTTCCTGACACAACTGGGCATAGTGAAAGGCCACCATGAGCTCACTGAAATGAAGCTAACCTTCAGCCCTGCACAACCTGCATTCATGCCACCATGTAGAAATTAAACCATTTCAGAGAACTGATGGGTAATCTCCTTTGGCAGGAACCAAGTCATCTGATCTCTTTTTCCTGGAATTCTCAATATCATTTGAACCCTTGTTGACCATCAGACTTCACCTGTTCATCACAGAGATTTCCCAGAGGACAAGCTAAAACACTCAGAATCCTTCCTTATAGAACATACTCAATGCATGGTGATAAGCAACCATGTCTCCACCACTTGGTTCTTTAAAGTCCTTTCGCTTTACCCTGTCTTGGCCCTTGTTTGCTGCAATCCTTAGCTATGCAGAGTAGCCAACAAGGGTTTTCATGTGCTGAAAAGCTAGACATGGGCTTCCAATGCTTTGCTGAGGCAGAGTTGGAAGCCTTGACCCTATGATACTGCAGATCTTACCCACACCCTGGGTTCCTCAGGACTCCTACAACCAACCCAGGCTGCTAAACCCCACGTGGGGAGGCAAGGGTAAGCAACTGCTTTGCCCTGTTTAAAACACAGACTGTGTTCAGGGTAACTCTTTCGCAGAAGATGGAGGTGCTGCAGGCAGTAGCAGCTGCAGGAGAGAAGCATGGGACATGTCAGGGGCCTGGGCCCTTTGCAGTGCCATCAGCACACTGGCAACAACCAGGTATGCAGTGAGAAGCAGTGCTGCCCTCACTAGTGAAGGAGGATGGGAAAGATCCTTGAAGTCATTCTGCAGTTACGAGAGGTAGTTACTGCATCTTTACAGCTGTGAGTAGCTCTCCCTTGCCCTCAGTGACACTGGAGGGCATGAAGGACCACCAGCTGGCCTGAAGATGGTGGAGGTGGTGGAGACATTGGTGCATGGGGAGAGGACCAAGCATCCAGTGGAAGAAGAAGAGAGGTTTCACATGAAGGTGGAGTTTCATAGCCAGGCATCTTCACAGCTAAAGAAGACCATAAGCCACTGCATTTGAAAGAAGATGTATTTACTTAGAAATTGGTCCCATTATGCTACTAACCTGAATTTCAATTTCCAAGGCACCCAGCTCACCCAGTCCTACCAGAAATCACACCCCAGGGTCTCCAGGGTGCTCTGAGAATGGCCAACCGGGGGATGGGCAGAACTGCGTGGGGCTCCACCAAAAGATGTCATGTGGAGAAGAATGTGCAGCGAAGGCTTTAGGCTAGGATCTCCCCCCTTCTCTTTAAATTATGCAAATACTTACAGAAGGCACAGCATAATTTACAGGTACTGCATGGAAATGTTGCTAGTCTGACACAGCTTCACGTAGGCTTGCTGAGTGGTGTTTCTGGTTCCAGGAAAGTGTACTAGGGGAAGGACAGTGGGTAGATGTCACCAACCTCCCTTCCCTTCTGTTGTACCATATCCGGTATATAGAATTACTCGCCATCCGAAGGGAGAACACTTCCGAGGTGTGTATTATATTACTGTCAGCCTACTGCTCCTTTGATCATGAAAGTCCTGCATGTCCTTTTTTGTGCAACTCAAATATAGCATTTATGTTGTTGCACTCTCTCTTCATCACATTTTCCCAACGTGGTGCCAGCAGTGAGCCAGTTCCAGAAAAGCCTTACCTGTCAGAGAGGGCACAGGTGCCACCCAATGTCAGCAGTGGGAGGTAGTATGTGCAACCTGTGCTGTCATTTGCCATGACAAAGCATGTTGTTGGAACAGAGGGTCATGCACTTACTCAGCTCTCTGCTTGATACCCCTTTTGTCACCAGATGAGGAGGCTCCAGTGTAAAAAAGCCTGGCATGTGCATGTGTGAGCAGTTCCTGGTGACCCCCACACATGGCAGAGTGGAGCTCACTCTGTAACGAGACCACCTTCAGCAAAAACCTTCGTGAAAACAGCATCAGAAGTCACATCTCAGGCACAGTCAGGAAAGGTAAAGGGAAATTAATGCCATGCTCCCAGAACAGGCAGCACCAGCCAGCAAAAGCATATGGTCCGCATGGCCCAGGGAGACATAGAGTTAACCATTCATTTGAGTTAGGGCACAAGGGCTTTGTTAGCACCAGGCTGCTGCTGAAAAGTGATGTAGCCTGCCACTCTGGCAGGGCTTCAGCACGCATGCAAAATTCAGCCTGTACTGGGCTGAATTAGGTCCTTGGCCCAAAAGCACCTGAAACCACTACAAGTCTCCCCATTGCTCCTGATACACTCTACCATGTTTTTTCAGAGCTGATCCACTCCCCTCCAGCGATATTTAGTAAAAGCTGTTCCTCACAGAGGGGAAGGAGGAGGCAATATCCCCCTCTACCCCCAGCAAATCCTTCAAGGATACACAGGAACCCTCGTGTCAGCGGTTAAGTTTTACCAGTGCCTCTGTGAGACAACTCAGACAAGTCCAGCTCTACTCTCTTTGAATCACAAAAAGAGGAGAAAAAAAAATCTCAGCTGCTTATTCCATCTGGTACTAGAGGAGAGTTTGACTTCTCCCCTCCCAAAGCACTATTTCAAGTGCTATTTGTAAAGAAAGCTCCATGATTATAAATCTCCCGGGAGCCACTTGCATGCACAGCCTTCATGTTAATGTACCATGACAATCTTTTCCTCTTTCCTTTTAGCAAACGAAGGGTGAAGGTGTATAAACTGGAGTTTCTGAGGTCACTGGCTTAGAGGGCAAGGGATATGACATATGCTTTACATTGCTTTAAGCTCCAGCTCTGAAGGCTGTGGGGACATTCTTGTTTGTCACTGGTCTCCCTCCTGCTCCTCCCCTCTAAGCCTTCTTTGGGTGGGATGCTGGACACTGGTGCAAATCAGGAGCAACTTTGATAGAGCCAGCGAAACTATTTTCATTAACATGAAAGCTATGTAAACAAGAATGTCATCAGGCCTCATAAAATCGATAATAAACCGCTTTGGGCAGAAAAAACAGGTTTTTTCTGAGACTACTCTTCCTCTTGAAAGAAAGCACACAAATTATTCAAACATGTTTTCACTTAAAATTCTATCTAAAGAGGCTTTGTGACACACAGACTGACATCATGGTTAAGCAGGAAATAAGTTTAAGTGTCATGTCCCCACTTGCCCTCCACAGCCTTCTCACCCCCTTGACTTCCTCTCGCCCCTGTCCCCTCTCCCTCTTATGTATGATTTTCAGAAGAGCAGTATATTTCTGCTTCCTAAGGCTGGGAGCATTATATTCTTCTCCAAATCAAGAATTTTTCCCAGCTATTCCTTTTAAGGGGGCACTTAAACCCTCTCAAAGTCGAGGGTTAAGAACAGGAAGAACATTAAGGGGGGTTAGGCACACTAGAGTATGTGTTTGGGCATTCCTAAGAGCGGGGTTACAAGTCTCAGTGTTTTTGAGGAAAACCAGTCTTAGGTATAAAAATCCCTAAAGCTCTTAGAATGGCCTGGCAGCACGGGAAACGGGACAATATTCTCTTCTTCCCATTAAGCAGCCATTCACATCAAACAGTTGCAAAAGAATTCCAAAGGCAATTTTCCTACAGATGCTTTTGGCTTTTTCCAGAAACAGTAGTATTTCAGGCTGGAATTTCGAGGTAAGAAATTTTCTAAGGGCTTTTCTCCCACCTATACATAAAAAAGCCACAAGACCGAAAGATTTATGGACCAGGAAGCTGCTCAGTTTTTATCTGGGCTATTGAACATATGACACTTTTCTCAGAGAGAACAAAAAACTCACTTGGACTCAAAGAAATTTAATGAGTTTTTCATTTTCTTTTTCCTACCCAAACACAAAACAGCCTCTTTGACATCGGAGACCTATTTTGGGCACATGTAAGACCAGCAAGGATAGACAGCTGGATTAAAAAAAAAAAAGCCTAACAAACCCCTCAAAACAGAGGGCAGAGGGATGAATGGTCCATCTTTAAACAAAAGCCCGTCAATGAGGAAATCCAGCTTCAAGGTCCTGTTTTGGCAAAGGGGCACTGAACATGGCAAGAAGCTCGCCCATCCCAGCTCACAGCAGAGCATCTTGGAAAGGGATGCTCTCAAGTCCCTCCATTAACAGGACTTCATTTCACTTAAACAGAAGTTTTCTAGACTAGGGTTTTGAGTGCACCTTCATACCTCCATGCTGTATCTGGCTTGCAGATACCGTCAGGGTCCAAACCATATATTAATCTGTTGCTCTGAAAATGTCTCAGGTCTATTTGTCAGGGTGTTGAAGCATTTATATGGCCCTGATGAATTCCTGTGTCTAGGCCAACCTAATTAATTAGCAAATTTTTATAGAGAGAAAAACAGAGGGCTGCAGCTCTAATACAGCAAATAGCTCATCTAAAATAACTTCTGGAGACAGCATTTAAAATATTGGGAATTAATTGTTTTCTTGTTTATTAGAGAAAAACTTCTAGCAATACATGGAGGGAGGGAGGGAGGCTTCAAATATTACAAAGAGAGAAAGTTACAGTTCAGAAGGGATTTTTCTAAGGCATTCATCAAAATTCTCCCACAGAAATCAGAGATGAAACTCCCACTGAATTAAATGGGAACAGGCTTAGGCCAGCAGCAAATGGTTTCCTAAAGCTTCTATCAGCCTAGGGATCTGACAAAATGGCAGTAAGCTGCAGCAAAGCCTGGCTCAATGTTTGGCTATGTGTATTACGGACCAGAAAACATGTATCTCATTGAACAGCAAAGAGAAATTGCTGCTCAGAAGGACACAGGGGCTGCTGAGCAGTCTGAAGCAATCTGTTTCATAACAAAAACTACAGCCACATCCAATATCCCAGGTGTTTGGACGGGGCACTCCAAAAGGTGTCTCCGCAGGCTGCAGAGCTCTCTGCTTCTCGGATGCTTTAGGGTCCGAGGCAGCGGTTAGTGACAAAATTATACTCTGTTTTGTAAGGGTGTTCTGTCAAGCTTTTTGGAAAACACATTGGGTAAAAATACAACAGAGAATCTCTCCAAAAGCTCTTTTGCAAGCTTAGTGCTTACCCCTGCTATCAGACCTCCTCTGTCTGTCACAGCTGCAGAGCATTTAATCTCCACTTTGCCACAGAAGGATGAATATTTTCTTCCCCCAAGTCAAAAAGCCAGAAGTAATTCTTCGTGGCCCTTTCATGTGCTCTTGCATCAGTAATTTGTGGTGGTGAGATGCCACACCAGAGCCCCACAGAAGTTTCTACGGAGATAGACTGAATTCAGATCCTGACTTGTAATGATGCCAGTGGGAATGGTTTTTGTCTCCTGCCCATGAACATATTGTTGCAAAGATGCCAGATAAAGTCTGGAGTCAGTCTGACTGATGGCATTAGATTAGATTCCAGGCCTTGTCTGTGAATCAAACAGAAGTAAAAATCTCGTTTCCCAGTAGATGGCACCACCTGTTTTACTTAATTTTTTGTGGTTAGTGTGACAGCAGCTCACAGGCAACTGAGCCTTCAGAGCAAGAGCTTGGTGGTCCTAGAAGCCATCAGGTCTGGCCTTTACTGTAGACTGGCATGAAAGCACAGCAAACCAGGATCAACACAGGAATACCACACCTTCAGAAGAATGAAAATGCACCAGCTTTTAAAACAGCATAGCCATAAAGAAGATAACGGTATGTAAGGGCAGCTGTCCTCTGTGTACCACAGGTATGGCTGCATGGCCAGGGCTCTGTCCTGTGCTCTTCAAACCCACTCCTTGCAGATCGGTTCCTTGCCTGGGGGCACCATGGGCTGCATTGCACCTGCCTGTGGGAGGGTGAGATTAGGGCTCTGGGCAGTGCAATGTTCTATAGCAGAATTTCCTCGCCTGCAGGGTGGTAGAGAAATGTGTGATGCCAGCAAGGCACCAGCAGCCCTGTCTCTCTCTGCCTGGAAGCCCAGTGCCTATTCAGGGCTAACAGCTCTCATCTTCCTTGGGGAGGTGTTGAGTTAATAGACACATAAAAACTGTAATGGTTATTTTCCATAAGGATTTAAAAATGCAGCATAGTCATTGTATCAATTTATTCAGGAGACTGACAGTTGTCTAAACACACAGCAGGCTAAGAAAGATGGTTTTTCTCTCAGAGAATAAATTCTTTCTTGCTTATTAATTACAGGGGAATTGGGAACATGCACTAGTGTTTAAGCAGAGAAAAGCCAGGCTAAGGCAGCAGGAAGGCTGGTATTGTTGAGATGTTGTGTCCCAGGGGACTAGTGCACCATTTCCAGCTCAGACACATATTCTGTGTGACCTTGGGCAGTGTACACAGCCTCTCTGAGGCTTATGTCAGTGGCATTTTACAGCACAGGGGTCAGAGGTGGGGGTACAGGACATGTCACAGCCAGTCTGTGCATGTGCTGATTTGTACATGCTGTGTCTAGTGCCTCCCAAACAATTGCAACAGTCTGTCCTCGGTTCCCCTTTTCCAAAGCAGGCCTGAAACTGTGAATGGCTGCAGCCCATCTCCTTAACAGTACTGGTCAAAACAGGCATACATTGGCTTTTCTCTTGACACAAAACCCAGTTCAGAGTCTCTGTCCCCCTGTTTAAAACGCCCCTCAGGAATATTTTTTAAGAGTCTAACAAGACCCCTTCATAAGGCAGTTTGATCTATGAAGAGGAAAATCTAATTGTAACTGCTCAGCAGTGGTAATTTGTGACCAAAGAATAATGTGGCATAGACGACCCAACTACAAGAAGGGGTTAAACTGGCTTGTTGCAAGAATGCCAGAGACAGAAGGACTCCTTGCAAGGGAGTGAAGTTTCCCTTGGTGATGAGATATGGAACAGCCTCAGGATTGTCTTGTAGCCATCCTGGAATGGGAGCATTCAGAGGCCACTTTGCACAGCAGGCTGGGGCTGGGGGATGGACCCAGCGCTGGGCTGATGTGCCCCATGCAACCACTCTTGGGATTTATACAAGTGTATATAAGGAGTCTGCTTGTGATGCATCTTTGCAGATTCCATGTAGAACCACTCATTGCCATAGGACTCTGCTCAGTGCATTGTTCATTACATTTTTCTTTTATATTTAAGCACAAAAGTGTGTTTAACTTGCCTCAAGGGGTACCATAAAAAATTCCCGACATCTACCATGACAATTCCTCTTCCAATGAGTTATCTGTACTTGGCTTATCAGAATTAAAAGACAAACGTATGAGGCTGATGCCAAGCTTTGGACATACACACAAAACATACTACCAACAAGTCATAGAATCACAGAATCATAGAATGTCCTGAGTTGGAAGGGACCCACAAGGATCATCGAGTCCAACTCCTGTCCCTGCACAGGACAACTGCAGAATTCACACCATGTGTCTGAGGGTGTTGTCCAAATGCTTCTTGAATATTGTCAGGCTTGGCGCCATGACTACCTCCCTGGGGAGCCTGTTCCAGTGCTCCACCACCCTCTGGGTGAAGAACCTTTTCCTAATATCCAACCTAAACCTCCCTTGGCACATCCTCCTGCCATTCCCTCGGGCGCCTGCCCCTCCTCTTCCCCTTGTGAGGAAGCTGTAGACCATGATGAGGTCCCCCCTCATACTTCTCTTCTCCAGGCTGAAGTCACCTTCACTGACTGGGAAAGAAGAGAGTTACTTGCCCTTTCCCGAGTGGAAAGAGCTCACATCTCATGTGACAGTGTGCAGTACGATTGATAACCTCTGTAAGTGCTATCAAGTCCAGCTCTTGTCTGACTTTCTCTCTTACACCTGGAAACATTAAAGCATTCTCTAAGGAAGTTTAACAGGAGAACATGAGTGGCATATGACATTAATTAATTCCCTTTCCTACCTGTGGTGATCACCAGGCCTCCAAGCACATGGTCAAGACTTGCCAATACCATACTGGGCAGCAGAGATGGTGTGTTTGCTCTACCTCCTTGCCTATTAAACACCCAGAGGAATTTCATCCAGCAATAGCATTTTCCTTAGAGGCTATATTACTGTTGATTTTTTTTAAAGAACTGTCTAATCTCATTTTAAAGCCCTCGAGTGCTGGTGAGTCCCAAACCTGCTCTGCTGCACTATTCAATTACCCTCACAGCCAGGTGCCTGCTAAGACCAGTGCCTGCTCCCTGTGTGCTAAGGGAAGGCTCCTAGTGGAAAATGTCATTTCCAAGGGACAAGAAGTCAATAACATACTTTAGAGAAATAACCTGACTTCAGCCGCATCATTCTTGCCAATGTCTTTGCAGCAGTTACTGGGCTCCCCCGCTTTGTTTCTGATGATGGAAGGCCGTATTTGCATCAACAGCCTGCATTTGGCTTTATTGAATATTTGCAGGATGTCTCCGTTTTACTCCGAATCTCTCCAACGGATCCAGCAGTTAATTCTCTAATTTCACAGCTTGCATGGAGATAGCTAAATATTTGCTGGAGCTAAGACTGCAATTTATGCAGTGCTGGTTTCCCAAAAGGTCAGGCTGCTGTACTTTTTCCCCTGCCCTTCTCCCAGTCCACAAAATGCTTTTCAGTCCTTCTCCTTCTAGGTTTGGATTTAACTCCACCCAGGGACTGGTGTCTTTTCAATCTACAGTAGCTTGTGCCAACTCCCATGATCACTCATATACCTTTTTATAGGTCCTTCCTTCAACTGGCAAGGCAGACTCTGTTGTATAGGAGACACCACTGCTCTCAGTGGAAGCCCGCCCACCTCATCCATCTACCAGCCCAGGATCAAAACCATCACTTGGATGAACAATGGTAGGCCTGAGCCCAGCTCTCTGCTAGAGGGGTGTAATAACATCCATCAGCTCCCAGATCCTGCTTGATCTTAGGGTACATTCTCTAAGCAGGTTAGATCTTACTGCTGAGCCTTGATGGGAAAAGATGAGAAGTAGCAGGACAGTAAGAACATTTTGGTAAAAGCTGGGGACAAAATGACATTTCTCCCAGCATCTCCTGCCTTCTAAGTTTGTATATTCTTTCTGCAGCAGCAAGCAGAGACAGAGTTTGCCCAGACCTCTGTACCTCAAAAGACTGATATAACACCCTTCCACATTATAGGAGGCCCGTAGTGGCCTGTCATTTTCATCCTAGCACACCCCTGCCACTTTGTGTCACAGCTGTGCCAAACCCACCTTTGCATACAGACACTAGTCCTGCTCCCTTTCAGGGTGGTCTACCCTTTTGTGTCTGGGAGGCCTGCACTGCAATACCCACCCCAGGGTTTTCTGATCAGTGTACAGCCCTGTGGTTACTGCTGAAGTTCAGCACAGTCATTTTCTGCATGCTAGTTTCAATGGACATTGCCATTTTTGGCTCCTCAGCTCATCCCTTGCCATGTCACTGTTCATGGGCTTCATCGTAAGGACTGGTTCTTTCCTCACCCCATTTGCATCTTCCCACAAGACAATAAACCTTACAATGTTTGCTTTCTCCTTCTGTGTCCGATGTCATTTCCTACTCAATGACAATGAGGATCTTCTCACCTCCATTTTGTGTGTACCTTTATACTTTTCCCTCTGACTGCAGAGTGTCCACATGCTATCACCCCCTACCCTTCCTACTTTTGAAACCTTAATGAAGTTCTGGGCCTGAGCTCAGCCCTGCCCCATCACCACCAGATGAAGCCATACCTTCTCTGTAACTCCAGCAGCTCAGAGTGGCCAAGCTTGCTCTCACTAGCAAAGGAGAAGGGGAAGTTCAGGACAGCCAACTGCCTTCTAACCCCTGAAGTACAAGCCACGATGGAATGGAGGGACTGGGCTTCCTGGAAGAAGGAAAACTGGTCTGATGCTCCTTTCAGTTACACAAACTTCATAAGCATATAGCTCTCTCTACTGGGCTGCGCTGTGATTTACCCCAGGTGAGAGAAATAAGATGCTTATCCATGTCCATGACTTCATCTCTCCATTTCACCCCAAAGAAAACTTACCCTGTGCCACAAGCCTCCCCTCTCCTTACTCTGCTTAATGGGTATGCATCAGATGACAAGACAGAGCCAGCTCTTTGATTCCTTTTGATCATATGTGATGACCTTCTCAGAAGACAAGAAAGTTACATGTACTCTGGAGGACAGCTCAGAGCTGAGAATGAATGCAACCTGTAAGAAGAGGTCACTTCTAGTAAAGCAAAGGAATGTTTTATTTATTGGTTCTAGCATTTGATGGGCCTTTTACCATGTCATGAGGATGCAGAGGGGACGACAAACTTAATTTTTTCAAAAAGCTACAGCAACAAAATATCCAAGAGAAGAGGAAAATGGAAAAAACTATCAAAAGAGTCAGTTCAATCTTGGGAGGGGACCGGCAGCAGTAAAACTGCAACAAGGAAAAGCAAACCCTTACCAGCATTAAAAAAAAAACAAAATGCAACAGTAATGCAAGGCAAAGATAACAAAAACACAGCCTAAGTTGAGGTCCCCCTACACATCAGTTGGTAGGAAAGGAATCCAGCCCTCCAACCATTGTTTCTTGCATGGGTTTCAGCCAAAGTAGAGTCCAGAATCATGAAAGAAAAAAAAAAAAGAAGGAAAATACAGAAGAATTCTCTGTCAAGGAGTCTGTTATCTAAAAGTACAGGACCAGTGGAGGATTTTTACCTATGTTTTGCAGACAAGAAACTGAAGCATCAAGCAACAATGTCGTTTGATGAAGATGACACAGAGAAAACATCTACAGTCATGAAATGTCATTTAAATGTTGGCTCAAAATACCTTTTTGAGATAAGGAGAAGGTTTGAGAATTGTGGCAGCATGCCAGTGGAGACCATGAGAATAACTAAAAGAAATCCAGCCTATAACATGTCTTCCTAACACTGTTTTCAGCTAATGCAGATGTTAAGATCCCATTCTTTCCTAATGCCAAGATAGTGCAGGCTTATAGTGACACTTCCTTTCTCTGGAGAGGCTTTGAAATTACTAAGCCATCTGTCTGCTGCCATCTGTTGTTGCCTTGGAAATGAATTTGTCAGGTCAGTTGGAAACAGGTTTTAAATAAACCACTGCTCTGAAATATAATGCATGATTGCAGTTGGTGGTGTCACCCTCCCATCATGGTGCATCTGCCTCCCCTCCCAGGAATTCCTAGCTGGTGCCTGCTTCTTCTGTGGGGAAAGTGTTCTTCTTCATCAGGACCACTGCTGATGGTGAGCCCCTCAGCCTTGCAGTGGGGCTGCTTAGCCTGTGGGCACACTGTGCATCCCACTCACATGCACTTTCCTGTGGTCTTCTCTCCTCTGTCCACCCAGAGATGACACATGACCACATCTCATACTTCAGCTCTGTGTGCAAAGGCCAGGCAGGTCCCCCCAGCTCTCCACAAGAGGAGTGACAGATGTACTGCCAGGGCCAGAGCATAAGTCTACAGCCAGGGTGGCTAGAGGACAGGCCAACGGTGCTGTGCAATGGGGCACAGACCATTTCTGTGTCAACTGTGAGCCTGTGTGTACAGCCCCCTTTACTGTGAGCAGCCAGAGCACAGTCCTGTGGGGTATTTCCAGGGAGAGAGGAGTCAAGCCATCTGGTGGGACCGGCCATGTCCCTTCCTCCCCAGCCCCTAACTGCAAAGTCATTCTGCACACCCTCCATGACTATTGCACTCAGTGGCTCCTCTTTTGTTGTCTCTGTTCCCCAGGTCAGCAAATATTTTCCTTGGGGAAGATGGAAAAAGGGTCATTGAACAGCACATGCTACAGGCAAACATCTTGTCTGGTGCTTGGGCATTGGAGTCTCTCTAAATGTTGGAGAAAAGAAAGGCACACAGAAAAGCAGGAGGAGGCATGGGACCTGCCTTTTCCTGCAGTGTATAAAGCCTTGCACTTAGAGCTGAGTCACAGTGTCAGCTCTGCTCATGAGGGTGCTCTCAGGACAAGGATTCAGCCCCTGTGGGATTGTGTAGGGTGCATTACATCTCTGGCTATCCATGTAAATAAGCAACAGTATATTTAGATAACCTGGGGCTCACAGAGGGTGTGAAAATCTTCTTGGGAAGATGTGTAGGATGGAATGGGTTCCCCTAAGGCTTCATGCTGTCTCAGACCACTGCCAGCAGTACTCATGCTACCTCAGGTATTACATGTACAAAAGCTTGGAGTCAAGCTCTGCACAATCTTGCTGCATAAAACTATCTACACCATTCAAATTCACTTGCTGGTGAGTGGCAGGACCGATTCATGTCCACTACGGCATAAGGAACGTGGAATTATGTGAGAGCTAAGCCCTGAGGAAGATGCCCTTTTATTGTATTTGTAGCACCATACCAAATGTTTTTTCAGTATACACATCCTCTGCAAGGGTGAGCTGTCCCATAGCTACTGCATCTCTTCTCATATGATGGTTAGATTCACAAAAAATGGTCATCAGACAGGGCAACTTTCTGTATTTCTTCTGGGCACAGATCACACTACACAGGAAGTCCTAACCGGAGGGTAGCTTTAGGTACAGTCCTAAACAGACAGCAGCAGGTAAACAGCCACCTCCTGGAAAATGGGTAACTGCTGGTCATTTCTCACCAGTTGTATTGCTTCACTGTTACCCAACAAAAATCCAGCGCACTTGAGCTCTGCTACCCTGGTGTGAAGAAAGAGAAAGCGGAGCCATTCTCTTGTGCCAGAGCTCCACCTGTTCCTCCCCATTGGCAGCAAGAGGACAGGAATCTTCCCTTAGTTGCCTTTGCCTGGATGCAGGATCTGAGCAGAAAAGGCAGTGGTGCTGATCAAGGTGGGGTGTTATTGTTTTGCACTGATATCAAGTCCTAGGCACAATCCCACCATACCACAAATGTGGAAGGGCCATTTGAGGTGATCTTATAAAAATACTAACTTCACATTTCCTCCAGAGGAGAACAGAGTGGAGCAGAAAATTCCCAGTGAATGTGAGCAGCACCACACCACCTGACCTGCAGCCCACTTCCCCCACACTGGCAGGCAGGATTCCCATGGGAGAGGCCCTTTTCCACAGGAAGGTGCAGAAGGGAGACACTGCCTTTTATGCAGAGCTAGAACAATTCAAAACTACACTTCTACACCTTAATTTACACTTATAAATCAGAACAGTTCTCTTCATCCCCCAAGCACACACTGAATAGATGAGTTGGCTATGGGCAGAGCAAGAAGGAGACTGAGCAGTGAATAATGGTAAAAGTCAGTGCTCAGCCAGGATCCCGCTGGGTGAGAGGAGTTGTGTCAGTTTGCTCCAGTGGAGAGCCTGGGCTACGTTCTTCAGAAATTGCAAGCAACTTGGAAAGCTAAAATCCCAGTCTGAAGATGACAGGGACACTGAAGTCCTTGAAGCTGAGGCCTTAAATTGCTAAATATGCTGGAGCTGCATGCCCACCTCCAGCCTTCAATGTCAGAGTCCACAGATGCAGGTCCCACTGGCCTCAGCAGTGGCTACAGGCATAAACAGAACGGAGTTGGTCAGCATTGCACAGTGTGGCCAGGCACTGGTGTGCACAGGTGCCAATAGCCTTGAGTGGGATGGAGATCAATTTTCAAACTTGTCACCTATGTTATTTGAAGATGAGGTCAAACTCCCCGGCAGTGCCTTGCTCAGCATGGTCATCTCCTCCTCCATACAAGTCAGGGCCACTCAGGAAGCCACTCTGCCCATCAGGCCTGACATCTCAAGCATGTTTGCTTTTTTCTGTTTCCAAAGGGAAGGACCTAGAGTACTGGAAGAGGGGAAGGGGCTCCCAGCTGAAAACCAGAGGAGCAAAAAGTGCCCAGGTATCTTTCACATCAGATTGTAATTCTACCCAGCACTCTCTGCTTGCTGCTTTGCACCCCCTGCCCCCATGCCAGCCCCCAAGGATCCCATACCTGCATACCCTGCTCTCTCCAAGAATTATGTGGGTGTTTGGCTCAGTGTTGAAGAGCCACAGGCCACTATGCTTCCTCATTGTGTAACTTTGGAGCTTTTGGGAAAGAAAACGCATTTTACTTCTGAAACAGGAGGTAGTTAAAGAGGTTCCTCTGAAGTTAAAGAGGTTCCAGTAGGTAGAACAGCTTATGCTGCTGTTACCCAGAAGAAAGTGGGTATTTATAAAGCAAAACGGGAATGCTATCCAGCTGAAGCCATTTCATGGTACAGATGAAGAGCTGCATTGCTCGTTTGTGTATACTAATGAAACTTTGTGGGAGTAAGTGAAACAACATCAGTTTTACACTCACTGCCAACACAGATGAGCACCTCTCTGCCTCAAACTTTATTACCCATCTCATACTTTTAAGCAAAACAGTTTCCTCCCTCTACAAAACAGCCCCATTCTGTTACTGAATTGTTCTGTATCCTCTGTGACTTGCCATGGTTCCTTTTCTTCAACACACATGACTCAGTTGCTTCTCTTTCTTACTCCCTTAGCAGTTGGCAAACACGGATTTAATTTGCTGTCGAAACAACATGCCAATATTTCTTGATGCTTTGCTGCTTCCAAACAAGTCTCCGACTCTGCTAAGTATCACTGAATATTCTTCTTTTTATGGGTCTGATCTTTTGTTTTTATTCTCCCCCGAGATACTTTTTAGAACATCTTCTTTGCAAGCCATTTGGAATGTGGAAAATCTGTCTTCCAGAGAAAGGCTTGAGACGGTTTAGCTTACACAAGAGAAGATGGAGTGACTCAGTTGCAGTCGCGGGCTATGTACTTTGGGACCAGACTTCCAGAATCTGAGGTCTTGTTAATCTATGCCCCTCCCAAAAAACCCTCCACCCACAAAGCCCAAACCACAAGCTCTCCCAGCCTCCTCCCCACCCCACCGCCAAATCAGTAAGCTTGAACCTGAATTCGGAGAACAATGCAAAAATATGTAACTGCTGTAATTAGTTGCTGGGACGATGCCCCTGGCATATAGAAGAGTCTGTATGTCTTGAAGATTTTAAGGCAAAGCTGGGTGTTTCAGAGGTGCTCCCGCTCAGGCACAAGGCCAGGGCTTCCTATGGGATTTTCCAGGTGCACTTTTGCAGCCTGAGCTGTGCAAGTCCGAGAGACAAAAGGATCAGTCCCTTACAGTGTCCTGGTGAATGACATCTCTACCCTTGCCTTCATTGGCATTCATTTCCCTGGCTATGGACACCCAACAGTGCAAAGTCCATTGTCCCTACACTCAGGGTTTTCTGCCCTCTATCAGATGGTAAGCAAAAAGGCTATTTTCATTGACTAGCTGGTAGCTGAAGAGCTCCCTCACCCAAATGTGAATGAGCCTGGCTAGCAGCATCAATAAGGCCAGAGCAAGTATCCCAACTCTCAAAGAGTTACCCATCTGCAATGACAAACTTCAGGAGGAATTTCAGCTGAGACATACTTTATAGTAGCTTTTTCTATTCCACAATTTGCAATGTCAACTGAAAGCCAGAGATGACAGTGACATTGGGCTGAACAGCTCAGAGGTAAAATTGGATATGAAATGAGAATTGGTTTTGATGTAAAAGGATATCTCAGCTGCATGCCCTCATATACTTACAATGCTCTCACCCTCTCCTCAGATCTCTTTTTTGTTGCCTTTTATGGAGGAGCTGAATCAGAGCTCCATCATCTTTATTGTGTCTGGGCACTGATTGCTTTGATCATATTGAAGTGAGGTATTGCACTAATGATCACTAAACCCCACTTTTGATGTTGGTTGTGAATGTGCTGCTTTGCCAGTGGAGAGAAATTAAATGCTTTTGTTTTCTGATTATTGTCTGCCACGATTAGAAACAATGATAGAAAGACAGGGGAAGAAAGTGTGAATACTTAAGGGAATGAAAAAATCCGCTGCTGCCCAGCTCCCAGTATCGACTGTCAGGCATTTTCTGCAGAGGCAAGGCTGAATGCTTGGCTTTGTGCTGAATTGCAGGGAAAAGGCTCAACCAAGCTATGTGCAGCACTGCCCCTGGGGAGCACACTGGTGTGGAAGACCACTGCAAAGGCAAAGCAGAGCAATTCCACTGTGGAGGGACACACTTAGCTGGCTGCACCCTACCCCAGGGCACTGACAGGTGTGGAAAGAGCCAGGAGCTATGCATCTTACCCCACTGCTCCCCAGCACCGATATGCATTGCCTGGCCATGATCTAGCCCTTTCCAAACTGTCTGTTTTGCTGTAATCTGTCTTGGCGTTTACACTATGCTTACTACCATTGTATCCAACTGCTTTACGGTACAAGAAAGTTCGCTCTGTGGCTAGGTCTGTCACCAGTAAAAACAGCGTTGTTACAAGAGCGCTCATCGCTTCCATGTGCTTAAATAATCCTGGTGGATGGAGCTCCTGCAGGACCAGCAAAGTCTGTGTGCTGTGAATGGCTTACCTGATGTAGCTCTTTCCTTTGGTTATTAGCCCTGCTGTCTACCGATCACGTTTACAACAGCTGCAGTCTGGCCTGAGCCTCTGTTTCTTCCATGTCCTCTGGTCCTGGAGCCTTTGTAGGTTAGTCACAGATGGCTATGAGGAGAAATGATGTTTTGGATAGTGTTTGGTAACTAAGAGCTCATGTTCTGTGCAGCATGGTCTGAGCCATTCCTACAGCTTTAGCCAGCTAAACAAGCTCAGCATCTCACCAAACCACAAACCCCCTTGTTTTGGAAAGTAAGGGCCCATCTCCCTACTTGTACCAGGAGCCGTCTCCATCACCTTGTTGCTGTAGCTTTATTTATGTTGCCAGGCTCATTTGAACTGTTGCACCCATGTCATATAGGGTCTTTGAAGTTAACTGAGACTTAGACTTTCCCTGCCACTGTCCAGCTGTTTCTTGCATTGCAGGAAGGATGTTTGTCACAGAATCCAATGTGGCCAGGACACAGCAGTCAGTTACCTTAGAGAAAACAGAGCCCTGTCTTATGAAAGTGCAGTGAGGGAACAGTAACAACCAAGTGAGAGATCTAGTCTGCCTGACAGCTCTGTTAAAAGCAGTAAATCCTTTCAATAATTTTAAATGTGCTTCACCTCATTTGGTTATTTCATTTTCCTGAGTTGTGTCATATCACACACACCAACTTTTAGATTTGCCATCTCAAATAACTTCTTTCAAAGCCATCTTGATGAAGGCCAGGACTGGTATTCCCATGTGCCCATAAATATTTAACACTAGAAAATTGTTAACTTTTTGGTAAAGATATCTTCAGAGAGACATTGGCAATGTCTGAGGTTTTTTCCATCTATTTTAAGTACAGTAGTTTTGTTTCACTAATATATTTACAGCACCAAATATGAGGAATGGTTTCTGAGCTGTCCTTTCCTTGGGGTGACATTCAGCATGTACTTCAAACCAATATATACATGTTACATGTGTGATGTGCTCATATTACAGGAGTCTGAACCTTTCAGAAAGAACATTTACATAACATAATTATACCAGTTATCAAAAATAAAATATTTCCAAAAGAGAAGCACTGATTTCAGTAACACTAAATCATGCAGCATGACAGACTGGCTGAGGTTGGAAGGGACTGCTGGAGGTCATCTGGTCCAACCCCCCCTGCTCAAGCAAGGGCCATCAAAGGCCAGTTGCCCAGGACCATGTCCAGATGGCTTTTGAATATCTCCAGGGAGGGAGACTCCACCACCTCTCTGGGCAACCTCTGCCAGTGCTTGGTCAACCTCACAGTGAAAAAGGATTTCCTGATGTTCAGGAAGAACCTCCCATGTTACAGTTTGTGCCCGCTGCCTCTGGTCCTGTCACTTCGCACCACTGAAAAGAGCCTGGCTCTGTTGTCTTTGCAGCTTCCTTTCAGGTCTTTATATACGTTGATGAGATCCCCTGTGAGCCTCCTCTTCTCCAGGCTGAACAGTCCCAGCTCTCTCAGCCTTTTCTCAGAAGAGAGATGTCACAGTCCCTTAATGATCTTAGTGGCCCTTTGCTGGACTCTTTCCAATATGTCCATATCTCCTTTGTACTGGGGAGCCCAGAACTGGACCCAGCACTCCAGGCATGGCCTCACCAGTGCTGAGGGGAAGGATCCTCTCCCTCAACCTCCTGGCAACACTCCTCCCAATGCAGCCCAGTACACCATTAGCCTTCTTTGTGGCAAGGGCAAATTGCTGGCTCGTATTCAACCTGGTGTCCACCAGGACCCCCAGGCTTTTTTCTGCAAATCTGCTTTCCAGCTGGTTGGCCCCCAGCCCATCCTGGTGCACAGGGTTATTCCTTGTACACACGTGAAGCAAACCAGGCACATGCAATAGCCATATCTACCTATAAGGCAGCTACAGACCCAGATCCCTGGCAGATGTGTGTTAGGAGAGATAACAGCAGCTGCCAGGCTGTGGAGGAGAGCTTCTGATTCCACCAAGCTCGTGAAACCACCATGTCTCAATGCACAAATGAAGGCTCACAGACTTTCTGCAGAGCAGCACACTCTTGGGTGTTTGTTAGGATCTTGACTGGGATTTTTGGATCCAGTGTTGAGCTGCACCATACTCCTAGACACTGCAGCTGGCTGCCCTGCCTGTCTGAGGGCTCTTCAAATAAGAGAACACTATGAACTTATCAGAACCCTGCACAGCCAAACTATGGTCTGACATTGTTTGGCTGTCGTGGTGGTGTCCAGAAGACCTCCAAGTCCAATCTATAGAGAGAAGATGTAGGGAACTGTGCTTTTCAATCATTCTTGCAAGACTCAGAGCTGCTTATTCTGTGCAGATACTTAAAATAATGTAATGTTAACAGGTCTCAGATCTTGGCTGGATTGCTTCAGATTCTGCTCAAGCGACTTTGAAACCTGAGATTGGACAGTAACTTTGGGCAAGGACACACATGCCCTATCCAGGTGTCCTTCATTCCAGGAGCCCCCCTCAGAGGCCCGTTTGCTCGTCATCTTCTTTATTCCCAAGAGTTAGTGCCCATACAAGCATCCCTGCTCTCATGATCCACTATCTTTTCCAGCAGACTGCAATGTGCTGCACCTCAGACCACTAACTGCTACACTGGGCTGCTAGTTTTATATCCCAGGGCAAAGTGGAGGTAGAAAAGGGAATACCACATCCTAGGAAGAGGTCAGAGTTGTTTAGTGTTACTGATGATTCACCTGCAGGTGCTGATACATATGCTGACACATAGTTCCAAGGAACTGCTGCTGCCCCACGCTGTGTCCATCATATTCCTACAAACCTTAGGTTCATCATGGAAACTCCAGCTTTCCAGGGCATCTGGAAGGCCACAAATAGCATATTGATACAAAGATGAACGAGTCAGGCCCAGAGTGATGTTCTGCCACTTTTATGCTGTGTGTCTCTCCCTTGTGTCCTTGTACAACTAACATACACTCCCCACTTCACTCCCTAGTTTTCAGATCTCTATTACTCCATGCCTGCCATTCTTAACACAGCACATAGGGCACAATCCCCTTCCTCCTCCTAATCAAAGGTGTCCCTAACAAATAGGGGTTGACTTCGGAAATGGAGGCCTTTTCAGGGAGAAAGAGTCCAAAAAGGAGAGCTGGGAGGAAGAACATGGAAGACTTTTATTTCGTACAGGAAAGTGGCTCAATACAACTTCTGTGTCCATGTTTCTGTTAGTATCACCATGCACTGAGAGGGACTGGCACAAATAGAAGAATGAGAAACTATGTGATGACTCTGAAGTTAGGAATTCATCTGCAAGTACGTAGTAAGAAAACAACCATTTTATGCATGAAACTAGGGATAGAAGAAAGGGTTCTCTATGAAAGAGGCTCGTCACGAGGACCAGCTATGGAGGTATGGCCTTGAGGCAGGAAAGAATAGGTCTTCAAATGACTGGGGCTGCTCACCACCTCTGTGCTGCAGAGACTCAGATTTACCACATTCTGTATAGCATCAGGCACATCAACAAGGTTCAAAGTTGATAGAGGCTCTAGAAAAATTATCTGCTGCATGGAAAGGATTGGGATGTGAAAACTGCATAAGACAGACACAAATTTAGCATGCTCAAAGCTGAGTAGTGTGCTTAAAAGTTTAAGGAATTTTTGTGTAGACTGAGCCAATGTTATTCTACAAACAGGAGGGGTGGGCTATTGGAATTTATTCCAACTTCCATCCCAAGAGGAATCATTGCCATTAAAGCTCCAGCTACAGGCATGGCTTTTGCTCAGTAGAGACGACAAGTCAGATGTTTGCACAGTCGTCAGCTACAGATGCATTTGTAGTGAAGTTGCAGCTTAGGGAATAGTGATTTATCTTTGTTTCTAGGGGGCTTAAGTACAAAAGAAGTACTTGTGAAGCATGAAGTATAATCCCTACTGTGAGGGAAAGATTATCTCCCATCTGGCAAGGGCACAGATAAAGTAAGATTTGCCAAAGGTCACAAAAAATAAATAAATACATATAAATAATATTGAGATATTAAATAAATAAATAAAGGAAGAAAAGTGATCTTGATTTCCAGAAGCAGTCTTCCGCATTGAAACCATTTTAAAATTCATATTGCTCTTCCTGTCTGGTGCAAAAAGAACCCATAACCTCTCTTACCAAGTGCAAAAGGCTACAACAAGTGAAAAGAGTGGGGACCGATTCAGGTAGCACTGATTCCAAAAAAATGCCATTCAGCTGCAAAGGCTTCTAGCAAGAACTCTGGGAACAATTAGAAGTTGAGGAGCATTAAAATAAGAGACTCCTAGGCATAAAGGGAGGGAGAGATCGACAGACCAAAAGTGCAACCTTTGGAAATTTGATCATAGCAGGCTCTCTGAGCTGCCAAAGGCTTAGGTGCAGAGGACACTTGGGCAGATTTTGGATGCTGAATTGAGATAAATTTGAGCCAGAAATGTGGTGTAAGCTTTTCAATAGAGCAGATATCACAGCCACTGGGATGGTCCAGGAAAGAGTGTGCTCTTGTTTAAGTAAAAACACTAAACTTCGAGCAGGAGTGAATACAAATAAATACTATGGCCTGCTGTGCCAAACATAAAATTATATGAGCATTTGACTACTCAACCCAGAGTAGTCTTCTGCAGATCTTTTTCTTCCTGAAGGCTGAGGTGTAAAGCTGGTATTCTGAGCACAATTTCGCAGTTCAAGTGTTCCTTGATAACACTAGAGTTCTACTAGTGCTTAAGTTTTCCCCATGTTTTATTGAACTGGGTTCAGGCTGGTTATTTACTTGCAGGGTGGAAGTAACAATATAATAATGGTTATATTTCCTAGTAAAACTGCGAAACAAGATCCCTTATTGGCTATTTCTGGAACATCCAATCTTAGTACCAACATCCCTAATAAGTCTTGGTGCATGAAAACCCATTTTACAGGATCTAGATTTCCTATTGAAACACTCCACAAGATCAAAATTTCACCTTCTTTTTCATCTTTCATGCCTTCCTTGCCCCACCCCATTGAGTTTCATTAGAATTGCTTAGTTTTGATGAACTGGCATTTTCAGCTACAGCAGTCAGATCTGTCCTGTGGTGTGTTATAGGTGGTTTTCTAATGCACTTGCTGCCAAGACTGGGGGCAAAGCAGAAAGCCAGATGGCTCTGGACTTCTTGTTTGTCCCCAGTGGTGCCTGTCTCATTACCAGAGTTTTGTCACTATGTGTTGTGTGACATACAACAATCACCATTCAGAAAGACAAGAAGTCACATCAACTAACATGAAGAATGTTGATATTTCCATAGAAGCAGGCCAGAGTCCTTTCTTGGTGATATCTTGCACCTCTGTATGCAACGATACCTAATAAAGCAAGAAGAAATGGTCAAAACATTCAAAGGCACAGTGGAGGCTCCAGAAGTGCACAGGGCAGGACCTCAAATCACTGTGTGTTAGCCTGCCATGCATCCTTAATCTTATATGTGAAATTGATCTATTGCATTTGGCCTAGAAGACCTGACTTGTGATCCATCTGATACTTGTGATGTATCTGACACATATGCATACTTGTGAAGATCTGACTTGCGATGTATCGATTCACTGCCTTAGCTCATGGGCGTACCCTTCAGCTAATCAGCTGCTGCTAAGTCACAGAGGAAAAGGTGGAGGGAAGAAGTCATATGCATGCATGCATGATACAGCTGGAGTAACAGCCTACTAAGCATCCCAGTATGATTCTGTGGTCCTTACCAGCCTCTCCCAGTCAGGCTGAGTGACACCACAAATTTGACAGTTCATGACTGCACTGGGACTACCATCTGGTTTTTACAGAATCACAGAATGGTAGGGGTTGGAAGGGAGATCATCTTGTCCAACCCCCCTGCTTGAGCAGGTACACCTAGAGTAGGGTGCACAGGACCGTGTCCAAGTGCGTTCTCATTGTAAAGAAGTCATTCCCACAAAAAAATCACATCTCACATTGTGCTGCTAAGCCCCCTAAGCATTGCTTGATATTTTTTCTGAGGTCTGAAATAAGGTTTGGAGCAGGAAACATGCACAACTGTATGGATTGCGGCAGTGTCTTCAGGCTGTTAATACTGGCCAAGGCTCAGCTTTTCATTGCTTCCAGTGCTCCAGACCAGAGCCCTGAAGCCCCTTCAGGCTATTTCTTTCCCCTCCTCTTCCACACATATGCACCTGACTCCAGTTGGATTGAATCCGCCACATTTCCCCAAGTCCCTGGAAGACAGAGATCCCCTGCAAAGGCTCCTCAAAGGTGAGGAAAAAGGAAGAGCTTCAGTGAGGGCACAATCTGAGTGCACTGAGACTAGGAACTGCTGGAGGTGCGGCTCATCTCAGCCCGTGGAGTAGCTCAGTGCTGGGAAAAATTGATTCTAATGTTTGAAAAGCAATATCATACTAGCAGTAAAAAGTCTGATGAAATTGTATAAAAAGTCTTTGTGCTCAGCAGGAGGAATGCTATCACTGCACACAGTGGGCTGCATGAAGTGATGAACTTTCAGAGGAAGGCTCATTTGCTGAGCCAGACACAAGGCAAGGCAGCTTCATCTCCCTGTTCCTTCAAAAGTGTCAACAAGTCCAAACTGTGTCCAGCTCCCATCCATAAAATGGAAGTGACAGCAGAGACCCACCTCCCTGCAAGAACAGGAGTACAGAAGCATCAGGGTCTGATATTTGGAATTACAGAAAGGAGGAGGGAGGAGAAATCAAAGAACCTTTGATAATTAAGACATCAAAGTCCCTGCCTTTTGGATTCATGAGGAGTCAGTGGGCTGTATTACACACAGGATCTGAAAGAAAATCTTCTGAGAAATTCAGAACAGCAGAGCCCTGGTTTCTTCTGCAGAATAAAATACCTTTGTTTCCTCTTGTATACCAGTGAAAAAACACTTGATTTTTGGATTCATGCTTCAGTTCTACTGATGCCACAAGGATGATGCACTCCTAAACCCCATGGCTATTAGCTGGTGTTATCCTTATTTGTTTTTAGAAAAGGCCAAGGCTGAGAATTGATTCCTTTGCAAAAAACTAAGTTTAGTCTTTGCCTGCAAATGTATCAGAGCTTCTACTTGCACTCAAGGTTAAGTAGTATCTAGCTGTCTTCCCACTGTTGAAAAGTCCCAAACCACTAGGAAGGTTGGAAATTCAGCCTTTAAGTTTTAAAGCACACCAGGTCCACTTGACCATATCATTTTTAGTTTGATCTCCAGTTCCACTTTAAATTTATCAGCTTCATTTACTTTTTTAAACAGCTTCAGGAAGGAGTGGAGTGTCAAGTGCTGTTAATAGTGCTAACTTGTTGGCATGTTGCTGTTCATATCAATGTGTGGCTGATCTGTCATCTGTTACTCCAACAGCAGATGTTGTTCGGCCTAGTTTAGCTGTAGTAGAGATGTAATGCATATGTCTCATCCTGTGGTTCCTGCTGCTCAAAGCTAGTAAGCCATCGAGAAACGCAGCAATTACCTCGTCTGTTGCTGGCCTCCTTGACTGCTAGAAATATTTTGTTACATCTCCAAGAATAAAACTAAGTAACATGGTGTGCTGGCATAAGGGCACCCAGATGGTTTCAAACATAAATCAAGGCTCACCAGAAACAATTGTTTGGTCTCTGATGCCCAGTAAATGTGTTCCAGAGAATGGTTTTTGCCATTTAGTGCTAAGATCACCACCTGCACCCATGCATGAATAGAAGCATATTTCCAAGCACAGAGAAAACAACTACTGGATGGGCGTGAGGGGAAAGACAAGACACACACATCTGACTGGAAAGAGTTCATGTTTCAGAAAAAAATGAGTGATTCAGCATTTCCATTAGCCCTCTGACAGTTGAAAACAGGTTTGGTATCACAGCTTTTCTTCAAAGCCCACAGACCCCACTAATGGTGCTGTACTAATTGGGGAGAGCTGAGAAATTGTGCTGATGTTATGTCTCCTGCCAGTCCAAAGGACTGCAGAGTGACTGGTCCAGAAGAGATGAGGGCAGTGATCAAGCTCTCCTTAGTATTGGGAGCTTGCAGCAGTTCACACCTTTTTAAGGTGCTGAGGTATGTTTAACGCAAAAGGCAATGTACTCCTGAAGATGCTCAGGGTCTCCATAGGCTCTGAGTGTCTTTTCAGGGGCCTGTAAGATTTTAGAAAAGGCTCATTTCATTTCTCATTTTCTCATGCCCATTGTCTACCTTTTCAGATGGCAGCAAGGGAAATGTGGTAAGACTGTTTAGATTAGTTTAAGTTGCCCAACCATGCAATAATTGTTCTTAAGTATTTGTTCTGGGATAACATAAACCCAGCATTTTCAAAATCTCCTGCTGCTGCACAGGTGGTATGTGTTATTTGCAAACCTAACTGCTTCAAACCCATCAATATTTAAAGCCTTCAAAGACATCCCAGTGCACATAGAGAAGGTTTCATTCCTCCTGATGCAAAGAACTGCCACATCTACCTCCACAAGGGCCAAAAAGCAAGATTGAAATGGCAGACTCAAGTACAGCAGCAATGGGACATCTTTACCTGGAACAGGTCAAAACTCAGGGTTTGAGAAAAACAAGATTCTCCTAGTCTACAGGACATTGCTTGAAGACACATTAAAACTTGAGGCATCAAAATCAAAAGTCCTGAAGGTCTGCTCTGAAATCCCTGTGAAGTGCCTGTTGCGGCTGGAAAGCACTGCAATGGGCCTGATTTTGCAACAGCGCTTGGCAAGCTCTTATTCTACACTCTCAGCCACCAGACACCATATTTCAGGGAAGGGCTTCATACTAGCTGAGGGCTGGGAGCCCAGGCTGGACCCCAAAAGCACCAAAAGCTGCGCATCACAGGGGAGGCCAGGCTCTCACCAGCGGGATCCAGAGAGGGGGCTTGCCAGTGAGAGGGGGGGTGGGGGAGGGTGGGGTGGGAACCGTGGCTGCTGTAAAACTAAAGCAACAGTGCCCTCGAGTGTTGGAAATAAAAATCACATCTCAGTTGAGTATGTTCCACCTCTCCATGCTCTTTGCTCCAGATGCTCGTTTCTGCTGGATCATGGCAGCACCAGGAAGCCAAGAAAAAAAAAAAAAAGGCAAAAGATGTAATGGGAAGGAAAAGATGAAGGCCAAGGGAGGACTCACCAGCTTCAGAATCTAATCTCATGTTGGTCATAACCTGGTATCACTGGGACCCCTTCCCTTCCCAGGGGTTGATGCTCTTTTGACCCTGTGCATGCATAGAAACAAAAGGTCACAGATTTGAATTCTTGCCTATATTTGAAACAAAACCCACATTTGTCTTCCTTAGCCTGGGAAGATGTCCTGTGGGCTTCTCAGTGGCTGGTATATCATAGTTTACACACAAGATGCATTGTCCCTCTTGTTGGGGCCAGTGGCGACCACTCTGACCAGATCTTTATAAACATTGTTAAAATCTTTCTTTGTTTTAATGTTGGCTTGCAGTGGCAGTGTGGCAAAGCAGAGCTAAAGAGAATTGCATTGTACAAACCAAGAACAGTACAGCAAATTCATTGGCAAGGTGATATTACCAAAACAAACAAAAAAAGCCTTTTTTATGCAGGAAAATAGAAAAAAAAGATCCATCAGAGCCCTTGTAAAGGACCCGTTAACACTCAGCCCAAGATGCTACCTGCATGTCCCAGTGAGCTTGGGCATAGACAGGGAGGTCCTGTGTGAGTAACAAATTGCAAGAAGGAAGAAATTGTTATAAAATATACAAGTTTCTATATACTTTTTTTTTTTTTTTTTAAAAAAGAAACCCTAAATCTTAACTACACTGTGGAGCTCTCATGCATTCGTTTATCTGTGCAGTGGGGATTTAGTTGGTTGTCTCCAAGCTCACAGAGATGGGCATATGGCAGCTCAGGCTAGGAGTGAGATGCAGCTTGTAGGAAAAAGTTACAAGAACTTTTATAAATGCTTTTGGCCATTTTTATTTCTCCTAGCATAAATATTTTTGCCTTGAGAGTTTTATCTTGATAATGAATAACCTGTGCTATTCTTGATTTTTCCTTTTTTGCTCTTTAACCTCTGTTGCAGTGGACAAGCAGGTGCATGCACAGACATACACTCTATCTTTCACATATTTCCTATAAAATTTCCTTTTGAGACTCCTACCAGCTAAAAAGCATTAGTGTTACCTCTGCACCATGCATTTTCACACTTATTGTAAGCTTATCTAAAAAGTCATGAGCAGGACTTGACCCGTTCAGAGCACAGCTGGAAGGCAAAGATGGTTCACACACCTTCTTCCACAAACTAGAGTCCAGGGTCAGCCAGAGTTGGGCTGAGGTGAGTATTTAAAGCTAATAAATATATAATAATTTAAGCACTAATAAACTTTTCTCCAGGGCAGCTGTTCAGCTGTCTGAAAAAAAATCAGAAGTCAGACACAAGGGTTTCTTCACTCCTTCCTCTGTCCACTGAGAGCAAATGAAATAGCAGAGACATCAGAAAGCTCTGGAGTTCCTCCACTGAGAAGTAACTTCCTTCTTGACTTTGCTTTTTAGCTGGAAATGAAACACAGTGGCATTTACTGAAGCAGTTGCACGTGTGCCAGAGGCAGCCTTAGTCCATGAGTAATGTGTTACAAAGATCAGACTCTTGAATCAGCCTGCAGAAGACAGTGTGCAGAGCTGAGAACAAGGAAAATGAGGAAAGAGGAGAAAGGCAGTCTGAACAAAACTTTAAGTGGCAGCACTATTAAACAAAATCCATACAGGCAGCGGAAGAAGAGCAAAACCCTAACTCATAAGAAGGATCCCAAAAACATTAATGAACTAGTGTAAACATTGGACTGTGTATCTTTCATTTTTTCTGCAGCTACTATCAGCAAAACTTCAGGGGGTGGAGGCTGCATTATCCTTGACTGTCTTGAGTACTGGGTTAAAAAAGAGTGGATACCATCTATTTTGTTTCATTTCATAGCAGAAGGATAGGGCATCATTAAATTTTCCAAATTGTATGATGGTTTAGACAATATTCCTGCAGAAAACAAGCTGAACAGTTTCACTTAGACAGGTGTTTTCTCAATATAACACGTACTTCACTTGAGTGTATCTTAAGAGGTAATATCTGCTTTTTCAAATTTATTTTCTGTTGTTATGGGAATTATGACTGCCCGTTTAACCACTGTCTTCGTGGAAAAAAAAAAGGGCAATTAGCCTGTCTCTGGGTTAATCACTAGATAGGCCTATTTTTTCTGTTATCATGCTGCAACACAAAGACAACTTCACAATAGCCAAATTCAGTTACTGCAGATTACCAGCTTTTCTATAGTCTCTGCTCTGTGACATTAATGTTCACTAGATGAGGCATAGCATCTCACAAGCAATTAAAACTATCATTCTCAGAGGAAAATCTATCATCTGGGGATGAAATGGCAAGTCAGACAGGCAACTGCAACACTGCATTCTCTTCAGTGCTTTTTAAATTCTGTCTTCTCTGAAGAGCTTTTAGAACATAGTCATCAACATCCCATTTTTCTCTTCATTAAAGATTGGGATTTTCGAAAGAGCTCAGTATGGGCCTAATTCTCCTCCTACTGATCCCAAGGGTAAAACACACAGTGATTTCAGTGGCAGGAGGGTAAAGCAAATGCCTGTGCTTCTGAAATACCACTTGCTGATATTCTCTCAGGGGAAAAACTGCAAACTCCAGGCATAAGAAGTCTCTATTGATTAGAAGTGAACAACACAGGCTGTAGCAATGCAAGGATCTTCATGCTGATGCCCCAGGGACACAGCACAAGCCAGGCCTGGAACATCTATGCGCTGGAGCAAAGCATCTGCTCTGTCCTGTCCCAGTTGTCTATGCCTGGCTGTAGTCCATTCTGCTGAGAGCTTCCCATAAAATGCAGGTCAGATTTTCCCAAGCCCTAACGGATTTAGGAGCACAATTTCCCCAGGAGTCTGTAGGTGAGATTTAAAACACATCTGTACCAAATTTGCAGGGCTAAACTAACTAACTTTTTAAGGTGCCAGTGTTATTAAATAGCAAAAGAAAATCTAAAAAAGTAAAGAGGTAGAAATCTTAATAATGGACTGTGTGCATCTCTGGAGACGTAACGTGCTCTGCTTTTCTGGCAGAAACACAGACCTCATCCACAGTTTTGCTGATGCAGAACCACTTGTATCTCAGCTGCCTAAGTAAGATCATAATTTACATGGAAGTGCTGCACTGTTTTCTGCTGGACTAGGCAGAGGACTGTAGAGATAGCCTGATGAATAAATGCAGGCGTGTAAGTGGAGCCCAAGGTGGGAGGAAGGAGGAGCTTATACCACTGTATAGGTGAGAAACACCTGAAAATCTCACCAAAGCACAACAGTAAATATGTGTAAAACCATTGTAGAGACTCTGGCCATAGGACATGGAGAAGGGAAGGCTGTGGTGCCAGATACAGAATCGGGCACATGAGGAGGGAATATGCAGCCATTGGGATGAAGAGGTTAGGTCTTCCTAGCACAGCTGAGGAACTGTGCAGGCAGGAAAAGAGAATGTTGCTGAGCACATCAGGAGACAGTGTGGGAGACTGCTTAGCTGTGGTGGTACTTCAGCTGATGAAAAGACAGTCAGTAGTGTCTTCACATAATGTAGCAGAAGGCACTGTTGTTTGTGGAAGCCATTCCAAGAAGAAGAACAGAGGACAGAAGAGTTCAGACCCTCAAGATCCATAGTCAATCCAGACTAACACAATGTCTCCCAGGGTGGTCAGCACTGACACTTCACAGAAAAGTCAGTGCAGAGGAATAAAGGAGTAATGTACCCCATGGGGAAATTTCTGCTCCACTTCTGGAGCACCATGGGCTAGGCCTAAGTTGCTCTAGAGGCACCTCCACTGACACAGAGCACTAATGACAGACATTAGCCAACATGTTCTTCACTCACATAGAGGTTTTCACTTGCAGTAGGCTGTAGGACTCTGAAGATCCTTAAAAGCACATGAAAGATCACCAGAAACCCCAAGTTCATCTTCATGACATAACCCAAACTGCAGGAGATTCTGTATCTCATATCCATATGCTTACTGTCCAAAATACATAGAAGCCCTCACACTTATTTTAAAAGAAGCTCTGGCTGGCACTGAAGAGTCCCAGGGCACCTCACACTCCTGAAAATCTCTGCTATTCAAAGTGCTTCCTCATCAAGGTAGAAGTGGTCAAATGGTAGCAATTATAGTGAAAGCCAGTGTCGATAAGGTAGCCACATCTTCTTCCCCTCCCTTGATTGTCTTGCCAATTCGCATAACAGCACCATCTTCCTTGTCTTTACAGGCACAAAGTGCAGAAGTAGCTAGACTTAGATGTCCAAAGACATTCCAACACTTTTCTGGCCACCACCTCTGATGGTTTGGCAGCTGGTATCACATTCCTGCCTGCAGTGCTGTTGTGCTGATCTCCTCATTTTCTAAAGTAATCCCAATACTACTAGTCACATCCACCCCTTTTCAAATCAAATTCCTTTTCAAACTTTTTTTTTCCTGGGTCTCTAGCATTTACAAGCTAGTGCAAAGGATTTCTAAAAGCAGGAGCACGAAGCCCAAACTTAGAATGGTGAGATGTTTCAGGTTCAGTTGATGATGGTGTTTAGCAACCTACGCTGACAAAATAGGTCAGAAAAATTACTTTAAAGTTCCAGTTAGCAGCAAGTATCAAAAAAATGCCCTTGGGTCCATACTGCACAAATTCAAAGGAAAGCACAAAAACACAACATGTGGCATACAGAAAAGTTCACTGGGACTGGGTCATCAGTCATCTCGTCATGTGTTTTGTTACAAAGACATGACCAACGAATGGGTGAAACCAGCCAACCTTTCTTGCCATCCTAAATCAAACAACTCTTACTTCAGAGACAAAACTTTTGAAGCCTGACATACGAATTGAAAGCATAGCAACTGCCAAAGTCATACATTAATTTAATGCTGTGAATGCTAACACACATCTTTCAGAATAAGTCAACCAAAGGCTGCAAAGCCTCTCACAACTGCTGAAAGTTTCTTGTTCCCTGCAATGAGAAGCACAAGAACAGTAACACTGAAATAAAAAGTAGTCAAAACTTGATCTAATGCATGCTTTGGAATTGAAGAAATAGTTAAAGATACTTACAGGATGATATACTCAGTACATTGTTTCCTACAGGAAGATAATACAAACGAGTCCAGGATTTGCAAAGCTAGTGTAATTGGGAAAAAAGGACCTGGGAAAAGAGCTTTGGGGTCACACTGGGAAGTTAGTGAGGGAAGGCTTCAATATGTTGATGCTCCTCATGCAAAGTAATTATTAAGGTTTACTGTTTTAGACACTGCTTTGTAAATGCCTGACTTTATTAAAGCCCACCCAGTATAGACATACATGTATTTATTTTTAGACAATGAAAAGGGGAGCAAAACAAATGAAGTTATTTTATTCCTACTGAAGAGTAGTGGATGTTGGGCAGAAAAATACCCTTTGCCTCAACTGCAGTCAGAAAGTTTTAGAGCAGGGTGGTTTGGTTTGGTTTGGTTTGGTTTGGTTTCATTTTATCAGACACTCTAAAAACAGTGTGTCACCTAGAAATGCAGGTGCAGAACTCCTTTATTTCCTGAGATTTCCCATGACTTAGTAGTCTGGAATGAACATAAAAGTTTTCAGCAAACATGCCAAAACTGAGGCTTTCCTTAACTATCCTCCAGCAATGTGTTTCTCAGATAAGAGACACACTGGAAACCCAGGACCAGTTTGTGGCTGAAAAAAAGTTGTCACATCCTGAACCTTGCAACAGGGAAAGAAAGGGATGCTTGTGTCAAGGAGGTTTATCAATATGAACCAATCAGATATTATACTTCAATGAAATCTATTTCATGTAAGGTCAATTTAACACTCCAGTGAACATTAGTTAACCACAGGTTCAGGATGCCAGGCAGGAACTATTACTGCCCAGCCAATTTAAAATTCTTAAATTTTAGAATGAGGATCCAACATGTGAGTGATCCAATCACTCCCTAAGAAGATGAGGGCTCTCATCCTCAAGGAGTTACCTTAGGCAGTGTCCTGACCTAAGGGGAGAGTCCCTGACTACAGACCTGCTGCTCCAAGGAGGACCAACTCAATAGGCTGCCCAGCAGGACTCCGTTTATACCCTTGTCGAATCTGACCTGAGGTCGTGTATGGTCACGTCCATTTCCTATTGGCTGAGGGCTTCGTCTGTTGACAGCTGTGTACGTGACAGCAGGCATGGCAAGGCAGTAAGGGCACGAAAGTAAGGGTTGGAAAGTAAGGGTGGGAAGGTGAGGGCATGAAAAGTATCATTGGCTGCTCTGCCTCAGCAGTCAGGGAGCCTATTAGGGCAGGTGGATCTGCCACAGTTTGTCAGAGCCCAAATGTCAGTTTCACCACCACCTTCCTGAAATAAGCAGTGGGAATGGCTACCTGTGAAAAATGTTAATGGAAATGACAATTCTGGCTCCAATCTGACAGCTGAGCAATCACTTCAGTGATCCAGCGATGGGGGATTCAGTCTTGAATTCACAATTTACACATGCTTCTCTGAACGTTAACTTTCAGCCACAGGATCTCAATGGAGAAGAAATGTTGTCCTACCCTGGATCCTGAAGACAACCTGTGACTGAAACAGCCTTTGAGGTAACTCAAAGAATGTCAGAAGAGGAATCTCAGCCATTTCTTTGGAAGTGATGAACGAAATCACAAAATACCAGGCTGTAACAGCTCTTTATGATATTTTAAATTCAGAGTAATCACTGAGTATTTATATCATAAAGAGTTATGCTACAGTTAGCTACACATTGGTTGAAATATGTGAAATTTCAAAAAATGTTCACTTCCACTGAAAAGTGAGAGGCTCACGAAACAAAAGAGAAAAAAAGAAAATTGACTTAAAGGATTTTGATACCTCCCTCCGACTTATATAAATGCATACTAATTCTCCAGCTTTCCTGTATTCCGTTGAAAATCTAAGCAATAAATACTTTGACTTGTAGCCTCACAACATGATGAGATCCCACAATATCTTGCAGCAATGAGTACCACAGGCTCCATCCCTCATAAGCAGTTTTAAAGGTGCTCCAGTGGGCCTCCCATGTCTGATCTGGAAGAAGAAGGCTGACAGCATGTGCAGCCTGAAATCTGATTCATTGTTATATGTTGTATTATTATCTCCTTTCTTCATTTTTCTTATTTTTTCAGCTTTAAGAGTTTCAAATTATCATCATATATAACTTTTTTCATGCTATTCCCAAGCTTGTATATAAATCGGAATAGCAGATACAAGAAGTAAACTGACAAGTGAGCCCTTCAAGACATAAAATGAGCAGATGATGAGCATGAAATGAGTGAAGAGAGGCAGTTTTGCAGGAAGGGAGACAACTATAAGATAAAGATGATGCCAAAGTTACGAAAAGCAGAAGTTAAGGGGAGGTTTACTGTTGAGAAAGGTGACAAGGGAGTTTGTGTTTGTGCCTTCTCTGTTTGGCCCATGTCTTTGAGATATTTCTGGTGGATCCGACATTTCACAATTTCCTTCCCATTCCTCATGGACAGATTGCAGGGAGCAAAGAGAGGGGGAAAGGTGTGTTCCCAAACCATTCTCCTTGTTTGCAATGCACTGTGAGGAGATGAGATCCACACTGGCAGCCCAAGGAAGCCGAGACAAAACTATGAAGGTAGCTGATGAAGTCTGCAGGTCCGTCAACAGTAGATCATGTAACACACTTTCTCTACTACTCCTGTCCTGCCCCGCCCCACTGCCGCGTTTTGTTTGACTTGGAAAGTATTGTCACTGTCTCTACTTACTT
This sequence comes from Morus bassanus, assembly GCA_031468815.1. Classification (NCBI taxonomy): domain Eukaryota; kingdom Metazoa; phylum Chordata; class Aves; order Suliformes; family Sulidae; genus Morus; species Morus bassanus. Next base: position 31,726,577 of record CM062600.1, read on the forward strand.
TCCTTCTCAATGTACCAGGATGATTTTTCCTAAACCTTTCCTCTCCACTCAGGTTTTTCATTCCATTCTTCTTTTTATTTTCTGAATTTTGTCAATTTGTGCTTCTGAGCCTTCAGCTCAGACTATTACAAGGAGACATTCAAAGGAGCAAGTAGTATAGCAGGTGGAAATCAGTCTGTCTTCTGATTTGTACATCCTGGTGAACAAAATACCATGTAATATTTTGGATTCACTTCCATTATTCCATATTGCTAATATAAATTTTTCATTATTAAATAAAGAAACTAAATATTTTATAACGAACAAAGAATTACATGGGGCTTAGCTGCATGGTTAAATCCCTATGTTGATTTAAAAGGGCCATTAAAAGCCTGCAAGAAGATTAACTGAACTCTTTTAAGCTTTTGCAAAATGAACTATTCATCTCCCCACAGCTCAATTCATCCAGATATAAGCCCTGGAAAAACATTTTGTGAGGGGAAAATCCCTGAAATTCCAGTATGCAGATAACCTGTGCACGATGGAGTGAAACGGTGAACACAGTTTTATAAGCACACATTTATGAAGACATAATCACAGAGCACAACTAATAAAACTGTCTATAGCAGGGGCCAAAGAGGTCAAAAGAAGTGGGCAAAAAGCTTCACCTCACTTTTTTTACTTAAGAGGGGGGAAAAAAGTGAGTCAGCACCATCTTTAGGCAGCAGGATACTTCATGAGAGCAGAAAGCAGAGTCTGACACTCCGCAGGCCACCTGGAAATGTACAAGCTCTGACAGGCTACCCTTTTGTCACAGTATTGTGCTGTTCTTATGAATAATGATCATCCAGCAGCACTCCAGCTGATTAGCCCAACACTTAGATAGCTGCCTGGCTTATGTCAGACAAATGTTTCTACCCACTGCTCCCCTCACCTGGGAAGCACAGTTTGTTTTATCGGACTGTGTCTGCAATTGACATAAACTGAAGTCAGTGCTTTTGTTGCACCAGTTCTCACCGTTGTGATTCAATGTCTGTGCTGTGCTGTGAGAAAAACAGCCCAGCTCACTGAGGTGCAGGGAGGGGGGCTATTTAGGGAGAGCTGGAGCTTTTCGAAACATTTGAGGGAGGAAGAGGGGAAAATGGGAGAGTGGACTTCAAAAATGTCCTTTACAAAATATCCCGATTTTTGGCCAGGAGTAACAGATAGGAACAATGGTAACAAAGCCAGAGCTGCAGTGGAGAGCGTAATAAGCAGAGAAATTAAATATTGATCATGCCTTGTGTCAAGGAGAGAAACAAAGAGTGAGAGGAAAGAAATCAAGTGAAGAGGGGGCACTTTCGACGTAGTTAAAATCCTCCTGTAGCTGCAATGGGAGGCTCAAAAGCAGTTTCTCATTCAGAGCAGGGATGCAGGTGGGATTGCCTGTCAATCTCACGCTGTTCAGAGCCGGGGGCACAAGAGGTCTGCTGAACTGGATTAGACCAGCTACCCCACTTTTCCTGCTTTCACCTCTGGACAAATTTGCTATCTTATTGTGAGAGGACAGAGACCTTGAACAGGTCATGCCAACAGCGTACAAGGAAAACTTACTTTCTGAACCCAAAAATGGTATGTTGTGCATGGTGAGGTTACTCTCCTGAATTCTGTGTATAGCTGTTGGACCACATGTGCCCCAAAGCCCACCTCACCTAATGCAGTCCTGCCCAATCCTGTGGACAGTGACAGTCTGCCAGATGGCTTCAGTGGCAGCAAGGTTAGGGAGATGAAAGGAAAAAAGCTAGCAAATTCTGCTGTGATTCCCAGAGACTGAAACATTTTTGAAAATTCCCCTTCTTCTCTAAGGGACAGTAATGAGCAGAGGGGGCTGCTGGACAAGGCTTCAGAGCTATGAGCTTTTTAAGATACATACCTCAAGCAGTAAAGAGAGAGGACAAAACTTGGTGAGAGCCTGTTCTACATGTCACAAGCCCCGTGGTCTCTGGCTTATCTCCACACTGAGATATGTTTTCCTGTGCTATGGGGAGAGAGAGTGCCCTCAGACATGTGCCCAGCTGATGTAAATTGAAACAGCTGCACTCACTTCAGCAGTGCTGGCCTGGCACCGACAGCAGATCTGGTCCACAGCCAGCACCACCAGCATGGGCCTGGGACTAGGTTCAAGCAGTGTTTACACCATTGCTTCTCCAGAGCTGCTGAGCTGACTGCAGGGGAATGGGACTGATTTATAGTACCTGAGGATGTGACCTACTCCTTAAGGGAGCTCCTTAAAGCCCAGTATGTCTTGTCAGGCAGTTTACTGCCTTTGCCTAATCTGTAGCCCAGCTGTGGATATAAGCACATATTTGTATATGGGTAGACAGACAGACAATAGGACATTTTAGGAAATAATTAATCTGCTAAAATACAATTTTACCCTAGTTTGAGCTTATGAAAGCTGGCCAGGAGCTGAACTCAATCTGATGTGGTCTTGAATCCCATGTGAAGACAATGGCATCACAGAAAACTTGTGTCTCATCAATCTGACTAACATTACTTCTGTTTGGACTGAGCAAGGATTTCTGATGATCCCGGGTGAACATCACTATTGATTAAGCAGGAGAAGTGAAAGAGACACTCAGGCAGTAAAATTTGACACTGTGTAACTGTTTAAAACACTCTGTAATATTATTATATTGTGTTCTTACCAAAAGCAACTAGTTCTTTCTCAGGGATTTTATCTCACTGGCTTCAGCATATTCATAACATTTCAAGTAAATAGACAATGTCCAAAGCACCCTTCTTGCAGGAGTGGGTCTTAAATGTAGCAAACTGAAAGGACAAATTAGGGTAGGTTTCCAGTCTTTCTGCTTCCAATCACCTGAGACAAGTGTTTCTGAACCTTGCTGCATTTAGCACTTACTCCCAAGCCAAGAGACAATGCCAGTCATCCTACTCCTTGACCAGGGTTTCCCAAACCATAAGCACTTCAGGCAGCTTGATGGAGAAAACCAGGTTGGGAAGAAGGAAAGCTACAACTTTCCCCAACTCCTGGCGCAGGCATAGAGTCACAGAAGGTGCTAAGATGTCCAGGGAATGGGATTGGAGAGCAAACTGGTACAGGGAGTAAGCATAACTATCTGTTACCTGACAGGAGAGACATGGTCCAGTGGGATACCCTGATGCTTACAGCCTGACTTCCAGTTGTCCCAGAGCATTGTGCTGCTGCTGCTGAACATCATGCTGGCAGGATGCTTCAGCTCTGCTCCCAGAAATGCACACTGAGAGTCATACATGCTCAGTGAGATGCAGGCTTTGGTTTCACAGCAGGGCTCAACACCAGTCTGCCAATGCCAGCCTCTCATGTGGATCCAGACTCCATCTGTGCTGCTGCTTGCTTCCTCTCAAGCAGGAGCTCCTTGTGCTTGATGTCTGGCAGACATGGGGCAAACCAAGCTGTGGCAAGGAGAGCTGTGCTAAGCATGTAGAAGGCTTGCAGTTATATTTAAATCAGAGCCAGGAGACTTGGCCTGTCAGACAGCGCTCTGTCATCTATCTCCAGACACAACAAGCTGCATTTATTTTCCTCTCTCCAGCTTCATGGAATGGGGCCCAGGAAGAAAGGACAGTGTTTCTCTGTTCTTTGGTCCATGGTTGGTGATTTCCACCCTCCCTTCTTAGTCACAGCAATTTCACTCTCCCTCCTGCAAGATCATAGAATCATAGAGTCATTTAGGTTGGAAAAGACCTTTAAGATCATTGAGTCCAACCATTAACCTAACACTGCCAAGTCCACCACTAAACCATGTCCCTAAGTGCCATGTCTACACATCTTTTAAATACCTCCAGGGATGGTGACTCAACCACTTCCTTGGGCAGCCTGTTCCAGTGCTTGACAATGCTTTCAGTGAAGAAATTTTTCCTAATATCCAATCTAAACCTCCCCTTGCAACTTGAGGCCATTTCCTCTCATCTATCACTTGTTACTTGGGAGAAGAGAGACCAACACCCACATTGCTGCAATCTCCTTCCAGGTAGTTGTAGAGAGCAATAAGGTCTCCCCTAAGCTTCCTCTTCTCCAGAGTAAACAACCTCAATTCCCTTAGCTGCTCCTCATAAGACTTGTGCTCTAGACCTTTAACCAGCAACTTTGCTTTTCTTTGGATGCACTCCAGCAACTCAATGTTTTTCTTGTAGTGAGGGGCCCAAAACTGAACACAATATTTGAGATGCAGCCTCGCCAGTGCCGAGTACTGGGAGGACAATCACTTGCCTACTCCTGCTGGCCACACTATTTCTGATACAAGCCAGGATGCTATTGGTGTTTTTGGCACACTGGGCACACTGCCAGCTCATGTTCAGCCAGCTGTCAACCAACACCCCGAGATCCTTTTCCACTGGGCAGTTTTCCAGCCACTCTTCCCCAAGCGTGTAGCATTGCATGGGGTTTGTTGTGACCCAAGTGCAGGACCCAGCACTTAGCCTTGTTGAATCTCATGCAATTGGCCTTGGCCCATCATTCCAGCCTGTCCAGATCCTTCTGAACAGCCTTTCTACCCTCAAGCAGGTAAACACTCCCACCCAACAAGGTGTTGTCTGCAAACTTAGTGAGGAAGCACTTGATCCTCTCATCTGGATCATTGATAAAGATATTAAACAGAACTGGCCCAAATACTGAGCCCTTGGGATCACCACTTGTGACAGGTCACCAAATGGATTTAACTCCACTCACCACAACTCTCTGGGCTCAGCCATCCAGCCAGTTTTTTACCCAGTGAAGAGTACGCCCATCCAAGCTATGAGCAGCCAGTTTCTCCAGAAGAATGCTGTGGGAAATTATGTCAAAGGCTTTACTAGGTAGTCAACATCCACAGCCCTTCACTCATCCACTAAATGGGTCACCTTGTAATAGAAGGAGATCAGGTTAGTCAAGCAGGACCTATCTTTCATAAACCCACGCTGACTGGGCCCGATCCCCTGGTTGTCCTGTACGTGCTGCATGATGGCTCTCAAGATTATTTGCTCCACAACCTTCGCTGGTACCAAAGTCAGACTGACTGGCAGGTAGTTCCCTGGATCCCCCTCCATCCCTTTTTATAGATGGGCATCACATTTGCTATCCTCCAGTCAACTGGGGCCCTCCCAGTTAGCCAGAACTGCTGATAAATGATGGAAAGTAGCTTGGTGAGCACTTCTGTCAGCTCCCTCAGTACTCCTGGGTGCATCCCATCTGTACCCAGCGACCTGTGTGTGTCTAAGTGGTGTAGCAGGTCACTAACCTTTTCCCCTTGGATTATGGGGGCTTCATTCTGCTCCATGTCTCTGTCTTCCAGCTCAGGGAACTGGGTACCTGGAGAACAACTGGTCTTACTATTAAAGACTGAGGCAAAGAAGGCATTAAGTACCTCAGTCTTTTCCTCATCCTTTGTCACTATGTTTCCCCCCACATCCAAAAAAGGATGGAAATGCTCCTTAGCTGTCCTTTTGTTGCTAATACATTTATAGAAACATTTTTTAGTGTCTTATATGGCAGTAGCCAGATTAAGTTCTAGATGGGCTTTGGTCCTTCTAGTTTTCTCCCTGCATAACCTCACAACATCCTTGTAGTCCTCCTGAGTAGCCTGTGCCTTCTTCCAAAGGTCATAAACTCTCCTTTTTTTCCTGAGGTCCAGCCAAAGCTATCTGTTCAGCCAGGCCAGTCATCTTCCCTGCTGGTTCATCTTTTGGCACAGGGAGATGGCCTGCTCCTGTGCCTTTAAGATTTCCTTCTTGAAGAATGCCCAGCCTTCCTGGACTCCTTTGCCCTTCAGGACTGCCTCCCAAAGAACTCTGTCAACCAGGCTCCTCTCCAGTCACCTCTATGAGCTGGAAACCATTTTGCTACCTGCTATTCCTCTAGGCCAATCATTCCAAGGCTCTTTCCAAAGACTGGCTCCATCGTGAAGTTCCCTATTCTGGAGCTGGTAGATCTTACAGTCCAAACAGCTTCAACAACCCATTGGCATCCACTGTTCACCATATTCCTTGTGGGGTTTCTCCTCCTTCTGACCACAATGGCTTTCTCTGCTGGCAGCAGGATTCCAGTTGCTGTATTGATGTGCCCTTGTGGTATTGTTTCTCCTTAGCTGCTAATCAACCAGCTGGGCTGCCCTATGGATATAGCACTAATGGACTAACTGGTGGCCACATTCTCAGTGCTGTGAACATTCCCCTGTCTGGGGCTGTGTTTCCACCAGGGAAAGCAGTTGGAAACATGCCTTTCCACACAGAGAATTTGCTTTCCAGGAGCTGCCAGGGCTACCTGTACCTCATGGCAGTCTTTTTGCTTGAAGGTAACTGACTTCATTCCAGGCTTTTCCTGGGAGTAGAAAGAAAGCTTTTTACAAGTCCATTTTGTTTTCTAGCCACAGTAGTAATAGCTGGCTGTTCCAACTCTCTTTGGAGCTGTTCCACAAGCCAAATGCCTCAGGAGTTTTCTAAGATGCTTTTGATGTTCTTTTTAGTCTCTAAAAAAAGGATTTAAAAGCTTTAAAAAATGCACTGTCAGTCCCTACAAAGGCTATTTCATTTTTACTGCACTATATTATCTCTGCAGTGACACTGGTAACCTGACAGTTCACCTTCTGCCCCAGCATGTCTCAGACAAAGAGGTGCAAAATTTGGTCTTTGGTGACTTAAAAACCCTTTGTGGCTAAGGAGTTCAACATCTTCTGCAGTTCCCTAGTTAGAGGAAAGGACAGTTGTCCAACAGTGTTCTTGATTCAATGTCACTGACACCAGGTATCCCAAGGTTACAACTTTCAGGCATGGACAATTTTTGTTTCAATCAACATCAATACCAGCACTGGATACAGAGAAATGAATCATAGCTCAAAAACATGACTCAGGGAATGGCAGCTCCAGCTAAGTTAACTCATGTATAGGCCATGGAGGGAGAGGAAGATCTCCAGGGCATCTTGCACAGGCTCTGACTGCCAGTCAGCTCTTGAGTAGGTGATATCTCTGTTTTGGCTGGGACAAGATGCCTAGGAGTAGATATCCTCCGCCATTGCTCTAGCTCAGTGAGTACCAAACATTATAGAGCAAAGCAGCTTCCTAGTTAACATTCAGACATATTTTCCCTGCTCAGAATAACATGCCAAACACTATCAGAAAGAAGTCCTCAAACTGAATACAGCTTCCTATTGATGGAAGATTTGTATGACACCAAAAAACATGAACGTCCTGCAGATCTTCCAAAAGGGCTCCCAAGGGTACTTGGTACTGTATAGAAGTAGTGAGCAATACGTCTGGGATGTGAAGAAAGAATACTTTGAAACACATAAGTTGTCACTATTTTTTTTTCAAGACATACTGTACAAAGCATTTGTTCTTCTCCACATAGATAAATTCATACACATAAAAATATACTTCTGTATGATTAATTTCTATGCAACAGTGACAGATAGCAAATTTCAAAATGTTTGGATGAAGAACAGCATAAAGATGTCATTACTGGTACTGAGCACTGCCACTAGAGGTAAATTGTATGTAATTTCATCATCTGTAGTTGTTCCAGCTAATGACTGTGATAGAGTGGTGAAAGCACAGGGATACTAAATGCCATGATTTAAGACTTAAACCAATCTCACCATAAGTGGTTAGGATGAACCTTGTGCTAGGCAGATTATCCAAGAGTGTCATGGTGAGAAGCCCCTGCACTTTTCTTCATAGCTTACAGCAGTGACAGCTGTTTCAATGAAAATGCAAAGCAAGCTGGACTGTCTGTCGACAGTAAGCACAGAAATTTCTGCTTTCCAGAGCCCTAACAGTGCACTGCAGCAGTCTCATATGACTGTTCCTCAGTTCTCAGCACAAAGCACTGAGAAAACAGCCATCTGTCATACCTGTAACCACAGTTTCTGAGATCCCTGTGTGTGCAAATGGGAGAACACCATTTTCCCAGGCCTGCAACTGCACCATGATGCCTTCAGTCTACTCACAGAATGAAATACCATGTCCAAAGGTAAGCTGTGAGTATGGTAGGTATGTCATGCTGTCCACAAGCATGACAGGAAAAGGTACCAGGACCCCATTTGGATTTCTCCTTAAATTTTCCATCCTTACAGGGCACATGGGTGGGGGGCTTACCTAAGTAGCCCTCTGGAAAGACCAACCTCTTCCCTTCTGACATTCAAAACATTCACTAGATCCCTTTCCGGAAACAAGGCAGGAAGCTTAAGGAATTGCTCTGGGATGCTGTGTAGACTCTTAATTCCTGCTCCTCACTATTACTCAGTTAAAAATGTTACCAAATAATCCTTTAGAAAAAGCTATTCCTTTAGAAATAAAAAGCTATTCCTTTAGAAAAAGCTATGAATATATGAAATAATTAGGATGGAATCCTTTAAAGCTGAAGTATATATATGTGAAAGGGATGGTAAATAATTCTTGCACCTTGTCCTGCCATCATGCATAGCATCCCCTGAATGATTTTTGGTCTCCCCAGGTGACTTGGGATAAGCCAATTATTGTGGTGTCGATAAAGTGCTGGCATATCCCTTACTTTTTAGATATATGCTGGAGGAATTTCACAAATTGAAGAAGAGATCTAGAAAGAATAGGCTGGAGTACAGTACCAGTGTAATGTCTGGGGCTGACCCAGACAGAGGAAGGGGAGGTGCTCCTGTTGCTTTCATGCCTGCTGTTGTCTGAAATCAATCTGCCAACAACAGCAAAGCAAGGCAGAAACAGTGAATTTGCACCCAAAGCCAGTGTGCTGGCATCAGGAGTCAGAAAAGTGCACCTTTGTTTTATTGGGTGAATTTTAAGTACAAAGAAATGAGGGAAAGTAAACCACAACCCTCATTTTATTCTCCTGCCTTTATAAATAAAGAGCTGTGAGCAAAGCTGGGATCTGAGTCCTTGCACTCTCACTGACCCAAGGAAGCATCTGCTAGGACACCATGTAGACGTTGGGCGACACTGTGGGAAGGGCCCTGAACTAACAGTCATGCATGGTGCCAGATGCCAGGCAGGGGTATTGTAATCCATATTAGACAGGCATCATCCTTAACTTCTGTCACCTGGTATTCAGGGGGTTCCTGGACACCTGCATGCTTACACCAGGCTTCCAGCAGCAGCAGAGGGACCGGCAAGGCTAAGTGCCCACAGAGGGGCAGGAAGTCCTTCCAGGCAGCCTCAGCAGTGCTCATATAGCAGCAACAGAAAGGGAATGATGGTTATTCACAAATGATGCGCAACCATAGGAAAGTTGAGTCAAGCAAATACATTGTGTATTTAGCTCTGTGCATGGTGGGGCCGATATTCAGCTCCCACTGGCTGCTGTGCCTGATTCCTGGAAGGAATGTCTGCCCCTTCAGCAAAAGTTTTATTATACTTTGCAAGCACTGTCCCTCAGGAACTGGACCAACTTCACAGAGACCTTAGACAATTCATTCACTGGGCTGTTGGTGCATCAAGACAACGGCATCATGTTATTCACATGCAGGTCAATTTGGCCATGATTAGTGTTTACACTCACTGCTTTTGCTGCATCCCTTAGCAACGATCAGCCCACACAACCTTAAGGCTAGAGTTTTGCTGCAACTGCCCCTCTAAGCAACTACCCCTCAGACTGAAACTTGCTTCTCACTAGTTAGTCCTTGGGAAAAAGTAGAGTGCTACCTCCCTTTTGGGGACAAGGGGGTGTTAGCATCTTTCCCTCCTTAGAAGGAGAGGAAGCTGGATTTTGCTGTGTGTTAAAACTGTGTGTCTGGACAGGACGCTATTTATAATTAGAAGGAAGGGTGAACAAATGCCAACTCCCCACTCAATGGCTCAGTCTGTGCAGAGAGATCCCATGCAAGAATGCTTCCCCAGGTGTGTGAGGATTACCACATTTGTTCAGCAGGAGCCTCTGCAATATGTTGCAAGCCCTGGGGAGAGGATGCAATGCCAAGTAGAGAGAGAGGTTTCTGGGCCTCTGGTTCCAACTTTCCATTTTAAATTTCTCAGATATGATGAGATCTTACTAAATGTATTTCACCCAAAAAAAAGTTGGTTCTGGTTTTGTCTTGAACAAAGCCTTTTAATTTTTTTAATAGCAGGTAGAGAGCTAGTTGCCCAGAAGTTCTTTAAGGGCTTAAGTTCTAGAATTACTGCTTTCTGCAGGTGGTATCTCATTAACTGTAGAAGCACCACTTTGACTGCCATCCTAGCACCTCAAAACATTTTACAAAGACAAGAAATTGAATGAACTGGCAACCGTGCTTTGCATTTCTTGGGGAGGTTTGGCTAGAACTGGCAATTCAGTGCATTTAGCTGAACTGTTTGAACTAATATAACTTAAGTCATGGCTGTATTTGGAGGCTATAAGCATACACGAAACAAGACAAAGCACCAAGCTCCTCCCTGACCTGTCTGTCAGTGAAGATCAGCCAGTCAGCAGGGAGAATCTGTGGTTAACAGATGATGTTCATCAGGTCTCTCAGCAGCTTGCAATATAAATATGTAAAGGGCACAACAGGTGGCAAAGATGTGGAGAGGCATGTGAAGTAACTAAAATCATTTAACAAAACAGTGTCAGTGTAAAGAGCAAAAGTCCTAACCCCTGTGCCTCGCTCAACCAGACTGCCAAGTCCTATAAATCCTCGCCCTGCTCACCAAATTTTCTTGTGCCTATCTCAATGTAAAAGCAGTATGAACTGCAATATATTTTTCAGTTTAAAAGAGTATCTTGATAGAAATGTCCTGGTACAAATCTGTGAAAGATTTTTATGTTTACTTTCAAGTACCAACACCTAGTTAGAAACGTATGTTGTTTGCTTAATATGTATGGTTTCTGCTATATGCATTTTGACTGGAGAGTTGTTTATGTAGGAGCTGCTCCATGGCTAGTGTGCAGGCAACTACGTCCCAGTCAGGTGCAATCTGCACAAGCAAGTCGTAGGACTTATCTTTTTTATAATATTCCTGAGAAATAAGACAAGTTGCCACAATCATTTAGATTCCCTTCAATACTGAATTTGACCTGAAGTCAGAGAGTCCTCCTTTCCAAGGAAAGCCGTTTCTGACTCAGGCTTATCATTCTTTTGCTCTCTGCAGGTCTGACCTACCTATTCTTAAAATATGCAATCAGCTTTTTGAGGCAAACCACTTATATCACCATGAAAGCCTATAATTGCTGTGAAAATAGAGATGTGCCTGTTGTGACTGTTGATTGAAATGGCAAGATTTCATTTTCATAATTTATTAACATCTATTATTTAGCTCACATTAGAGTTTTCTCTTTCAGTGCAAAAACGGAGTTCTTCATCAGACTCACAATTTCTGTTTGAAAACTAAAATTACATCATCTTTTGTAGTTGTGAGTGTTAACATATTGAACACAGATGTCTGTGCAGGAGCCTTGCTTACCCTGACCCTTGCAGGACTCACCCAGCCTTAAGGAGCACTCACCCAGTGCTTCTCTTGATCTCCTCATGCACTAAAGTCCTCTTGAAAACTGTATTTTCTCTGCACTTCAGAAGTGGAGTCTGACTTTCTATGCTTTCCAGGGCTGCTGAGAGCTTGCTGTGACTGAATGATTAGGAAACCAAGGGAGGGAAGTCCCTGATCTTCTTCTTCTGTCTGCCTTCCACTGAACCACAAACTCTATGTTCCTTGAATGAAGACCTCCACTGTTTTGGATATAACACAAAAACAATCTGGGTGGAAGGCCGGTGAAAGTTTAACATGATCACATGTTAAACTCTTAAAAAGAAGGTCACAGAGGTGTGGCAGTGCCAGATTTAGGTTTTTTTAAATGCCTTTATTGATTTTTTTCTGCTGTTTCCCAGCTGCTGCCTCTCACCGTAGTCTCCAGATACTGCTGTGTCTTTGGAGACCAGCTATATGTATTCTCCTTTCAATAAACTGATCTCTAGCTGAAGTACACAAAATTGAAATCTCACAGCAAATATTTCAGAAACATTTTATCTTCCCCTGTGTCATTCTTTGAAAAATCCGTGCTTATGATTGACTCTAGTAGTAGTCATTACAATCTGAATTAAAAAAACCCAAACTATAGTAATTGCTAATCTTTAAGTGCATGGACAATCTTATTACGTAGTTCAAATTCAGCACACATGTATGCTTATGAACTGCAACCTCCACACAAGGGATTAATGTAGCCCTTCTCTATTTATAGTAGAAACTGATGTGGGTATCTTTACTCGCACCAGAAAAGTAGACCTTGAAATGCATATACAGGACACTATACAGACAGAAAGTGAAAAAAATAAAAATGGATGACACTTACAGCTATTGCTAAATAATCCATAAACATTTTTTTTCTGATAAAAGGTCAGGCAGAAAACCTAGCAATTTGGACAAATCTGATGTAAAAATGCAAAACCATCTCCCCCTCCTACACATCAGTATGTGCTTAGAACTAGCATTGTATGTGTATTAAAAAAGATATGCAGTGGTATCAGATCTTCTTATTTTACATGCTAGTGGCACTTTTACCAGCCACTTGAAAACTACAGTTGTAGTACTGGATATTGGACCTTTCTCTGATTCTGAAGGTTTGTTGTGGATTTCACTGTTTCCATTTTCTGTGTCTCTGTAGTTTTGTTAAAGACCTCCTAGAGCCATAAAAACTTCCAAAAGTGTTAGACTGCTCCTTTGCAGATGTAAAAAGACCCAGATACAGTAGGCTTAATTCATTTCCACAGCATTTAAATAGGAATAATTGCACTGACTTCCTTGGAATTCCTCCTGATTTGCACAGCTGTGAATGTGAGAAGGATCAGGGCCTGCTTTGTAATTACTATTTCAATTATCCGTCCAATTTGCTCATGTAATCAATCATTTGAGATTGTTCTGGGGAGGCTTTGAGATGGAAGTCACAATGAAGATCAAAGGAAGAGGCATACGCTTATCATAAAGCAGTGACTTCAGATTGTGGACTGCCAGCATTTAGAGTGCCATCTCCTGGACATTCCCGATGCAGCAGCCTCTCCAGGAAACCTGCCAGAAGAGATGCATGGGCTGATGAGAAACACTATCTAAACATACTTCTGAGAGAGAAAACACATAGCATCTAAGGAGAAAACTCTCTTTGCTTCACTACCTGTCCACAAACACATTCCCTACACAGAAATCTCTGCTTTGTACTTGGACCCAGATGTAGTGTACTGCTGGTGGGGATGTGTGACCCAATACTGCCTGTCTCTTTGTGATGTGACGGATGGCCTCACCCATCTGGGCCAAAGCACTGGCTGCACAAGGAGTTTGGGTGGGCTGTCATTTGCAGCAGGTACACTGTGTCTGCAGGAAAGTAGATACGAAGAAGGAGAGAGACAATGACTTGGATGGGAGCAAAATCTAATATTTGACTTCTGCTTTCATTAAAGCAAAGAACAAGTGCCCTGAGCTTAGGTCACGCTGCCAAGTCTGAAGATCAGTCTTTGTCATTCTAGGTGTTTGTCCTTCTGTAAGGAGGAGAGGCTGGTGCTGGGACAATAAAGTCTGTCTGTCTTTGGGAGTTGCATTTAAATGTTGACAAAGGTAACTTGCTCCCACAGAGGCTCTGCAAGGATGGAGTTTTCAATGAAAATGTCTTAGGTTCTGCAGGAAATCTAAGGCTTGAAGATCCCTCTGGAGATCATTTAATTTATTTCCCAGGGAATATCAATTCAACTTCAATGTGTGTTTGTCTAGACCTTTTCTGGAAACCACCAGGGCAGTTGCAAGCACTCTTCTTCTTTCCCCACCCCCCGCCAAAACTAGGAATCTCATGTCCCTTTTGTTTTCTGTATCACTTATCTCCCTGGTACCTCTTCTGTAGACTCAATCCAATTCTTCGTCTTTCATGACGTGCAGCGGCCAAGCCTTGAAATTATAATCCAGCTAAAGCTGAGTAGAAAGGCCAATCCTACCTCTGCTGTCTTATACAAAACACTACATCTTCTTGTGTTGCTGGCAAGGGAGCTTGGTGCTTCTACAAGAACATTTGCCTGCTATATTATTTTGTTCTGCATGGTAACTCTAAAAATGCTGTCGATGGTCCCACTCAAAACCTAGCTGTTCTTCATTTTCTATGTGTGCATAAACTCCTTCTTCCTTTGTGTACAAGGAGTGTTGTTATTAGGAATGTAAGAAAAAAGTACTTAAAGAAAGGTGACCCACCCCATGAAATCAGTTCTGCCTCAGACAGAGGAAACATGTCACTGCCATGCACTTGCCTCTGCCCTGAAGGCAGAGACTCCTCCATCTACCACACCACCCCTCTGTTCTCATGTAACCAGAGAGGTGAATGCCCCTCTGCTGGTGGGTGCTGTTTTCACTGCTTCCCAAGTTATCTTTGCTCAGACTGTCCAAAGCAACTGCACATTCTCTTTGAAGGCCTGGAAGAGCCACATATTCAAAATGATAACAAATTTTGAGATGATTACCAAGAACGTGACAAATTAGTTGCTAGATGACACATCCATTGCATTTGGGTTCTCCATCATGCTCTGCAGTGAAAATATACTTGAACTGTCGAACTATACTTGAACACCTTCCCTTTAGTTTGTTTCCTAGAAATTAATACAGCCAATTGATGAATCAGATGCTCCTTAGCATGGCTAGAGAGAACATAATCTATGCAATAACAAGAATTCCTAAAGCAGGATCAGAGTTGTCATAGTCTTGTCCGAAAAGTGGATTCATCACCTAGTGTGCAATGAGTCAATAATCACACTCAGGGGAGACATTGCTAATTTATTTCAGGGTTTCACAAGCCTGGGTGCTTGGTGGTTTTCCACAAATCAAGCACACTGAAGCCAGCTACCTTTATACAATATGTTTATACAATAAGTCCATACATATTCATTCTAATCTACATAGGTTGCATAATGGCATTAAGTCACTCTTCTTGGCTCCGCTTCAGATTCTTCCGCGCATGCCTTCCTCTCTTCGGAGGTCTTTGGTGGTCTTTACAGATGAGTTACCCTAACCCTTTTTATCCATATATACGGCCACATGTTACACAAGAACAATTTAAGGCTATTTTCTCTTGCCAACTCTCCTTGATTTTCTTCTAAAAGGAATGCTTGTCCTTGATTAAATGGATAATCACTGATGGTGAAGATATCCCATCCCGAAGCTTAGGTTAAATATTAAAACATGGAACAGTGCGTGATCAAAAAGAAAGGAGTCTAGATTCATGCTAATTAAACATATACAATACCCCTTCTTTCCAAGGGGGGGTGGAGGGGTGTTGTTCTCTTACAATAGTACTGAAGTAGCCACACTGCTGTTATGTTATTATGGTAATTGACTGCTTTGGTTAACTATCAGATGTACCTTGCTCTTTCCTAGGTGCTTCCAAAATAGTAATTGAGTTCTTATTAACAGTTTTCAGGAATGATGGAAAACCAGTCTCTGAGCTTGTGTGTCATTTTATTGACATGCAGTCCAAATTTCTGAAATGGGAAGACATGAAGCACTTACTTTCTTCCATTAATTATTTTCAGGCCAACTGGAAAACTGAATATTTAAACTATGGTTTATAAGAAGGAATGGTACAGGGACAAAGCCCAGCATCTGCAATGCAGAATACTACTCACTGTTGAACAGGTATTTTCTATATCATTTTTGTGGTTCCTAAGGAGATGTTGTTGAGAAGTGGGTTCACCTAAATCTGAAGAAAGCACTCTTTGGAGATGTCTCCGTGCAGAAGTTGATGCTCAGAAACATAAAGTTGCAACCTTTTGGTGACTTACAATAACATGAATCACTATTACTTGTCCTAAACAGGAGGTAGCTAATCTCAGTTTCAAACTCTGTAAGACAAAGCCGTACTTCGTGTGCACAAAGAACAACTACAGGAGGAAACAGACTGGAGAGCCTGCTGCAAACCATTTTCCTCCTACAGAAAATCCAAGCCCTTTGTCTGGAATGACAGAGTCTTTATGGGGAATTATTGTGCTGTAGCAGCTCATTCTAAGCCATATTCGGCTGTTCTCATAGAGATATTGAACAACCTGAAAGAAATTGCACAGGCCTATTGCCTTGGAGAACAATGACAATGCAAGTTTAATATTAACATTTATCAAAAATGTAAGTTCTGTTAAAATAGTGCAATAAGTATCTTGCCTAGTTTTCTAAAAAAATAATTACACAGAAAAAGCATTGAAAACAAAAATCTTCATACCAGTAAAGTTTTCAGAATGTCACTGTGACTCATATCTCCTTCTACAGCATGAATGGAGGGCTGGCCACCCCCTGCAGATAGTAGAACAGAAAGACCCTACAAATCACATACAAGCTTGAGTCTTTTGCGAAGAGAAAGAGAAAAAGCTGTTCTTCTTATCCGTGGTGGATAGAACAAAAAGTCACAGGTTTAATATTTCAGCAGGAAAACTTTTATTAGACACTAGAAAAAAGTTCTCATTAGGAGTTGATGCAGGGTCCTTGAGAGCAGGTTATACATAAATTTACATCCTCAATTTTGTCAGCATAAATGTAACTAGGTTTGATCCTGACCTATTGCACGGAGTGATCTAGGTGACTACTCAGGGCCCATCTAGTCCTCTAGTTCTATGACATGAAAGGGCACTTGGCTATGGTTCAGCCCCAAGGAACTTCTGAGTTTCTTGACAATTGTTGCTGCATTTGCTGCTCATCCCCAGCTCTCTCCAGGGTATAATGTTGTGACAAGTGATGGCAGTGCGAGGAAACGAAATGCACCACCTTATTTTACACGCTGTTTCACAACAGAAAGCATAAACCCGCCAGAGCTATGTGGCACTGTGCTCCTCTGGTACTTGCTGTGCTACACTGCTTTTCCTTGTATTAACTGTAATTCTGCCTCAGCAGATTTTCCATGGGGTTGGCAAGTGGCAAGGCAGGCAGCATTTGGCATTGAGGAGCCCTTCAGTGAGGCAGTGGTGCCTAGAGAGTTGTCAAAATGGTGCTTGAGCCTAATTACACACTCCTAGCTGGTAGTGGCAGAGGTACACAGGACCTTTTCACATGCACAGCAAAACCAAGCACCTTGAGGAGCTGTTGGTGCAGTAATTGAGTGTCAGATAGGTGCTGCAGTGTGGTAAGAAATGAACAGCCAGTAGCATGGTGTCACAGGAGGCAAATAATTGGGTGTATGTGTGTAAGGGGGTGTGTGTGAAAGACTGTAACTGGTCTTTTGAATGCTCAGGCAGAAACCTGAGAGTTGCTAGTCACCACCAGGACAGATTGGTTGTAAATTTGGTAGCAGCTGGACTAAAGGAAAGTGGCACATTCCGAGTTGTCCAAAGAATAGAGAGATATCAGACAGGACAACCAGTTAGGAGGCTTATCATACATTGTGCTCCTGCAGGTAGACAATTTGAATTGGGAAAACCAGGTGCTAGGGTCTCCAGAAAGGAGAGCTGTTGCCAAAAAGAAATGCTCCCAAAAAGAGGCAGTCTTGGAAAGAAGATGGGGGCTGGGAAAGGAGGAAGGTAAAGATCCTGGCTGGAGGAAAGATCCTGAAAGTGGTGGAGGATTCTGGAGGTCATGGAGGCAGTTGGAGACAAATGCAGGGAGATGACCAGGGACTGTGGCTGCTGATGCCCAAGCTGGGTAACTGTGAGCAGCAGCACAGCACAGACCAACAAGACTGTCTAAGCATCCTGGGCCAGTAGCAATCTCACAAATGTAATGCCAGGAGAGCAAGAAATGAGTGTGTGAGATATCAAGAAGGGTAAAAGCTCTAATGTCCATGGTTTTTAAATAAACACCAGCACCCAGGTTCCCTACAGGTTGTCATTCACTCTCTCGTCTGTGACACATGACAACACAGCAGACCCCCTGCACCTTTTCTGAGGGCAATTCCCAGTTGCAATAAAGGGGGCCTGAAGTTATGCACCACAGACAAAGGCTTGACACTGGAGTAGGTGCCTTGCTGGATGCCCACTGCTCCCCTGCAATTTAGGCTCTGCAGTGACAAATTCCAGATCCCTCCTTCTTAAAGCTTCCTGGTGGAATACATACATCATGGAAGAAATGAAGGAGTGGTTTGTGTGCTTCCAGTGGTCTTGCTAACCTGAAGAAGTACAACCACAGGATTACATTCCTATCTCATACAGGGAAGAACATGCTTTGCTTCTGTAAATATTTTTGGATATTATCAGTGTAGTTCCCTGCACAGTAGGAAGATAACCATATACACCTCAAAGTGCTTGAAACCATCACTCAGACAAAAGATAGTAAATAGCTTATTTTCTCTGCCCTGTGATTGGGAGTGAAGCAGTTTGCTGTTTGCTTCCCCAGCTTCACATCATCTTGTGTTTGGCAGAATATGGCAAATGCTTGCTGCACTAAATGTCCACAAGGTAATTCAGACAGAAGCTCAACAGGCACAATTGCTTTACAATTTTGTAGCACACTTGGTAAAAGCTGGAGCATTATGGAGTCTGGAAGGCTACCTACAAAGCAACAGATATTGTCAGAACACTGCATAGGATTTTGACTTTATGATTTGTATTATTTACAGTCTACCTAAAATGAGAGTCTTCAGGTCCCTCAAACCACTGCATTTCATGAGAGTGTGACATAAACCTTGACATAAACACAGCAGGGTGGGATTGCTGGTTTTAAGGACTATACTGGTACTAATTTTTTGACTGGGTTATGCAGAGAGGAGACAGGAGGAGTTGAGAGGGGGAAGATGGATAGCAAGTTAGTATGGTATGTGAAAGCTTAATGTTAATGCATTTCTTATCAAATACAGGATGCTCTTATCTATACCTGATTGTACTGCATTGTAGTGAGGTGTAATCAAGTGAGTGACCCATACTAAGAAGCAATTACTAAGACTTCCTCATCAAAAATGAAAGACCAACATTAATGCTCTACTTTGAAACAAAAGTGCAATGTATGTGACATTCTGAAGGGGTATTTGTCTATGTTTCCTAGCAGCCAAATGCCTCTTCAGACAGTAAGAATAATCTATCTACCCTTCTAGGAGAAATGTTACACTAGGACAAGGTTGAGACACTAAAGTGAGAATAAAAGAGCCCTGCAGAAAAGAGAATCAAAGGCAGTATATAACACTCCCATCCGCAATTTTTGAAGCAAGGAGTGCTTTTAAGCCACAGAGGCAATAATAGCCTATGGACAATAAGAGCATAAAACAGGTAGCATCTAGTAAGTATAAAACTGCATCTGTGCTTACCTGGGCCTGTCTCTAATGAGGCATCACTTGCCTGCAGCACACCTGCTATTTAAGGGTAGTGCTGCTGAGTGGGGGTCTGCCAGGCTTACAGCACCCTGGCTGGTAAAAAATTTTGACATTTCCGCTCTGATACTCCTACATATGCATGCAAAGCCTCTCTAGAGTACCCCATGTCTGTGTCTCACTTGCTTCATGAAATAAGCATCAGTGAAAACAGAAAGATCTGGTGTATGTGTTTGACTTCCTCAGAAATATTGGAATGGCTTGCCTTCACATCCTCTGCCCTTAAAGTGCATCCTTTGGGAAGGGCTTTCTTAGAGGCAGCAGGGCAGAGGAAGTTTTGCCACTTGCTGGTGCTGAATGCTTTGGTCTGCAGCACAAACACAGCTGCATGGGACAACACAAAAAGCATATCCGCTTTCCAGGCACAAAACTGCTTTCATTTTTTTGCTTATGCAGCTGATTTTAGCAGAATGTCCAGAAACAACCATATTCATTTTTTAAAATATTTTATGTTAGACAGTTACCCTCTAAACGCAGTGGAAGATTTCTGTGGAGCTGCTACTGCAGTGGGGGGCTGTACATCCTACAATAAACATACAGTCTCCCAGTCACTGCATACATGAAAAACTTGATTATCCAAACCCTGGCTAACTGGAGCTCCCAGGCTGTTGAGGAGAAACACAAACAAATCCTAAAATTAAAAAAAAAAACCTTTTCACTACAGTTCCCAGACTATCCAAGCTTTGTCTTGTAGTGTTTGCAGACTCAGCAGGCTCATGTTCATCTGAGTCATGAGAATCTGAAATAAATTTTGTAGTCAGATAATTAAGGTTACATTGTATAACTGAACCAGTTATAGACCAAAGAAGGGGGAAAAGGGAAAATTCCCTCAACATGGTAATGATGAGAGAAAATTCCTCACCTATTTGCCTTTTATAGATCTTTTTAAAAATGAATCCACTTAGGAGCAGGGTACAGAGAAGCACAAGTGACTATATTATTTGTATACCTGTCTAAATATGGAATTGATACACCTTTCTCTTGAACATTTTATTTGAGGATAACAGCATACATTTGCTAAGAAACAAAAGAATCAATTTCTCATAAAATGACCTTGTGCCAAATGCTTAGCTACAGCAAGGATCTGGTTCTAATAACCAAGTTAAATCACTTAAGGTATGAACACAGCATACAAAATGCAGCTCAGGGTCAATTTTTTACACAGTTCTTCCTTGCCCTCAGTGTCACACACAAAGAGGAGAACCCATCCAGAAGAGGACTTTCAAAGCCTCCAAATAGGTAAAAGGCTGCCAAGAAAGGGAGATGTTTCTGGAAGGAATACAGAGAGGACTTGCATTGTAGCAACCCTCTGGTGCCATCAGGGAGAGGGGAGGGTGGCTGCTCCAGAATGGACCTGGCTGCAGATGGACAGTATTGCAAACAGGACAAGGCTCTTCAGACAGGCCTTGGTCTGAGGACACCCTCAGACCTACTGCTGCACTTCTCTGTTATCACCAATCACACAGGCTGTCCTGTTGACCTCAGCAGTGCTTCCTGCAGAAGCTGAAGATGTGCAGGAGGAGATACTGTTTTTCTCCAATGGCAGTGACATTCTCTGTTTAAATGACTGATGCGGAGAAATGCAGGTCTTCAGCCACCTATAATTCTTCTAGAGCACCAAGAAGCTGGTGTGGCCAAATGTCTCTTGAAACTGAAAGGAAATTAGTGGAAGTATCTGAAAACTGTACAGCTTTGAAAGTTCTGCTGGCATTTTTTAGTGGCAGTGGCCACCTGGAATGGCACTGCCCATATGTGGGCTGATACCAGTGTGACAAAACAGGGCTGTGTTCAAACATGATGACTCCCACTTCGTTTTGCAAGTCCAGTTCTATTTCTGTTGAAATGCCAGACCAACCTGAGCCAGACAACTTCAGTAGATGCTATTCTGCAAGTGAGGGACATGGCAAATCCAGAGCTGTTGGGCCTGAAGGCCACTTAGCAGCTGGTCCTACTCATAAGGCAGTAATCATGATGCAGCTGGTGGATGGCCAAGTTCTTCCCCATGCCATGTTAACGGCCAAAAAGACTCCCAGAAGAAAGTTTCAGGAAGAATATCTACATCCCCAAGGCGGAAGGAGAGAGAATATATAAGGGATATTTTTCAGCCTGAAATTACATCCTGGATTTAGATTCACAGGAGCATAAGATTGAGAGTAGGAAGTGGAGACTGAAGGAGCATTTAGTACCTTGCACAGAGCCATAACTTCCTAATACCCTTTTGGAGAGTTCAAGCAAAAATAGATATAAGCTACATTCCTTGTTTGCTAAGGCTGTTGCCAAGGAGGTGGAAAATTTCAGGAAATATATTTCAGTGTCTGTAGGGGACAGGAGAGAGGTTACCTTTCTGGACTTGCAGTGTGGTGAAAGAGGATGACCAGACTGGGGTGTACAGGCTGGGTGCACACCAGCACTTGCATGCTTGGTGTGTACACTGCTGGCTGGGTCTTTGCAAGGCCCTGTGCAAGCACAGGATCTGATAGACCTTGTTGCTTCCTAGCAACAGGTGGAAAAAAAACACTGGCAAGAAAATGGCTTCTGTCCAGAGAGGGACCAAACATTGATTGTGGCAGTCAGATTTGCAGACCAGTGATGAAATAACTTCAGAGCAAATTACAGCTATGATGAGCCAGCACACTGCCATTCTGGTTTTGCAGATTTTCTGATTTACTGGTGCTTTCTGTGGACAAGAAATGTCATTTATGTCACTGCCAGCCTTCCCTTTCATAGTCTTTACTATTAGGGTTGTAATACTCATTGGGGCCCGCACTGGCATGCTGTTCCCCAGGCAATACATGCCTCCAGGCACAGCTCTTGGCTGGTGGAGAGCAGTTCACCAGCCTCAGGCAGGAAAAGAGATCTGCTGCTGCCACATTGACACTGGCAGCAGGTACAGGAGGTCTCAGCAGGTCTCAGCAGAGCCTCTGCAGACCAGATCCCTCTTCTAGACTGGCACAGGCACATGTGGCAGCGAGGACACTGGGGTGAAAATCCTGGCCTTACTGAAACCAGCTGTATCCTGGGCATTATCTTATCTGACCAGCATGCCCCCCCCCCATCATTTGTTGACTGTTCCAGTAAACTACTAAAGGCAAATCTACTTGACACTTTTTCAGAGACAAGTACCAGCTACTGTCATCTCCCCAGATGCTAAATTGCCAAGCTATTGCAAGTGAATTTTAGTCAAGCGGGACTCCTTTCCCTCAGAAGACCTGTCAAAGGAGCTCTTCATCGCCAGGTCAAGTGCTCCAATTACCTCTCATTGCAAGCTCTGTGCAGGCAATATGTATGTAGTGAAGTCAGAATAGAGTCATGCCACCCTCTCACATCCTTCCCCCAACATTCACCGATGAGGCTATTCACACACCCTCCTTTACTTCAGAGACACTGGGCAAAGACAAACTACTAAGGGTTTGAGGCTCTCACCCTTGCAGTAGACACCAGGTAGAGCTTGTATCCCATCCCAAACCCAACCAAGCCAGTAATGGCTTTCACTTTGGACATTGTCCAAGGAAGGCACTCACTGGACCACTGAGAAGATTCTGGCTTTGTTTTCTTTACCTTCTGCATCAGGTGTTGCATACATATTCATAGGATCCTCCTGAATCTTCTCTTCTACGGGCTAAACATCCCAGCTCTGACACCCTCTCCTTGTATGTTGGGTGCTCCAGTGCTTCAGTCATTTTTGAGGGCTCACTCCAGTATGTCCACGTCTCTGTGCCATTCTTCAGGTCATTACTGAACATGTTAAACCATATCAGACTCAGTATTAATCCCTGGGGTCAACCACTATTTCCTAGCCTAGCTGGATTTTGAGTCACTGATCACAATCCTCTGAGCCTGGCATCTCAGCCAGTTTTCAGTCCCCCTCACTGACCACTTACCTAGTCCATACTTTATCAGTTGTATCTTCATCAGTCAGTGAAGATATGGGAGACAGTGCAGAAAGACTTGTCAAACTCAATAGAAAAAACATCCCCTGCTTTGCCCCCATTAATGGTCTCCTTTTTAATCACAGAAGGCTATGAAGTGGGTGAGCTATGATTTCATCTTTGTAAACCCACGCTGATCACTCCCAATCATTTTCTTGTCCCTCATATGTTTAGTAATGGTGTCCAGAATTAGATGCTTCATCATTTTCCCAGCAATAAATGTGAGGCTGATTGGTCTGTAGTTCACGATCCTCCTTCTTGCCCCTGAAAATGGGAGAGGCATTGGCTTTCTTCTTCTTCTCCTCAGGGGCCTCCCCCAGTCACCATGGCCTTTCAGAGATAAGCAACAGTGACCTCATATGACATAATCTAGCTCCCTCTGCACCTGTGGGTGCATCTTATAGGGACAATGGACTTGTGCATTTCCAGTCTTTTTACATATTCCCTGATCTGATCCTCCTCCATCAAGGATAAATCATTCTCACACTACATGTGCCCACTGGTTTCAGAGACCTGGAATTTCTGAACACCAGTCATACCAGTCAAGACCAAGGTGTTCAGTATCTCAGCCTTCTTCATGTCCATTAAGACCATGTCCTCATTCCAACTCACTGGTGTGTCCAAATCTGTCATAGTTGTCCCTTTGCTGCTGATGCACTTGCAAAATCTTTCGTTTTGCCTTTCACCTTTCTTGCCAGATTCAACTCCATGTGGGCTTTGGCTTTCCTAACACCATTCCTACCACCATTCCTACATGCTCCCAGAGTGTCCCAGGTCACTTGCACCTGCTTCCACCTCCTGAGTGCTTCCTTTTTATGGTTAAGCTTTGCAAGTAGCTCTTTGTTCATCCATGCAGGTGTCCTGTCATCTTTGGTTTTTTTCTGTTCGTCAGTTGAGTTTCTTGAGTTTGGAGCAGGTGATCATTGATATTCAGCAGCCTTCCTGGACCATTCTCCTCTTCAGGAAAATGTGTTGTGAGATTCTCCCAGGCAGTTCCCTGATCATGCCAAAGTCTGCTCTCCTGAAGTCCAGGGTAGTGATTCTCCAGTTGGGTTTTTTGCTTCCTCCTCCCAGGATCCTGGACTTCAGCATGTTGTGGTCATGCAGTCAAGAATGCCCAGCCCTCACATACCCTGGCATTTCTTCCTTGTTTATCAGAATCAAGTCCAGCAGTGTTCCTCTTCCCTTCAGATCCTCAGGCACCTGTCTCAGGAATTTATCATCAATGCACTCCAGAAACCTCCTGGATTGCTTGTGACCTGCTGGGTTGTTCCTCCAGCAGATATCAGAGTGGTTCAAGTTCCCCATGGAGACCAGGGCCTGTGAAGATGAACCTTCTTTCAGTTGTCTGAAGAAGGCCTCATCTATCTCTTCCTTATCTGGCAGGTAGCAGACACCTACCACAGCCTCACCCATGTTGATCTGCTCACTAATCCAGACCCATCAGCTCTTTGCTGGCTCCTGACCCATCTTCAGGCAAAGCACTATACATGCCAGCTGCTCTCTCACATACAGGGCAACTCCCTTTCCTCCCCTTCCCTGCCTGCCCTTTCTGTAGCCTGTATAAAAAAGGCTGTACCCATCTATGGCAGCACTCCATTTGTGTGAGCTATTGTGCCATGTCTCCATGAACTGCATGCTGAGTCATTGCTCCTGTTTGTTCCCCATGCACATGCACAGAGATGCATTCAGCTATGCTGATTTCTCAGAAGAGGTGTGAGAGCTTTCTGCATCATGCTGCTTGGTAGGCACTTCATTATATGTACATATATGCTTGGGGTGATCCCACTTCCATCCTGTTTTCCTGATCAGAAGGTCTCTCCTGCCCACATCACCCTGGACCATTTGCTGGCCAGCATAGGGCAACACTTCCTCACTTAATAGGGGGGGTCATCCTTTCCCTCCCCTGTTGTTTAAAGCTCTCCTCACCGAGTTGGCCAGCCTGTTGGCAAAGATACTTCTGCCCCACTTAGTGAGGCAGATCCCGTCTCTTCCAAACAGTCTTCAGTCCTAATCATAACTTGTTGCTGACACAAGCTTCACAAGCAGTTTTGACCTACAGGATCCACCAAACCCTCCTCAAGCCCTTCCTTCTCACTGGAAGGATAGAGGAGGCACTGCCCTAGCCCTCATGCCCTTGACCATCACCTCCAGAGCCACATTGTCATGCTTGAGCCTGGCAGTCATACTGTCAGGTCTCCCCTGATAATGTGATTACACTGCATTAATTGTAGATGTAACAGCTCCTTATGCCTCAAGACCAAAGTAGGTACAGTTGGTGATTATGTGTGGAGCAAGGATAAGACAAACTTGATTTTTGGACATGGGATTAGTTTTGCAGCATTGGTAGTTAAAGTAATCTAGTTTTGATTAACAAATCAGCACAACTGAGGTATAACTTGCTGGCAGAATCAGGATTAGACAAAAGATTTTTTAAGGAGTACCATTCAGGCTCACACATGCCTAACATGTTTAGGCCTTGTGTGTATGCTCCCAGGGAGATACATTTACTTGCCCTTCCTCCATATGGATTCCTTTTTTAACCCTCAAGCTCAGATCCAAACAGCCATGTCATACATTCCGCTCCTCCCTTCTTCCTAGTCAAATCCTTCCTGAAGGTGCTACAGCATAAGGGATGGGTCCTCTCTCCAACCCTTCTGCTCACTCCAAGGGAAGTGATGGTGAATAAAGAGCCCATCAGGCCATTCAGGGTCTTCCTGCCAGTAATACTGGTGTTCCTAGGAAGGGATTAAATCTCCCAAAGTGAACCAAGTCCCAGGATCAAAATGAAAACTCCAAATAGACTTGTTTTGTTTTGTTTTGTTTTGCTTTGCTTTTAACACTTGCTTTGCAAGCAAGAACAGCGTGAGGTTACTATGTAGTTTCATGTTGTACCTGTCATGTAACACAGTGCTGGGGATCTCCTGGGAATGGATGGAGCTGTGACCTTCATCACCTGGGGTGAGCAGGGAATCCTCCTTCTGAGCTGGTATCTCAACCAACTGAGCCACTGCTATGCCAGAGCACGTCCCCTGCACAGGGTTGTTAAATACCAAATGCAAAACAGAGTATCAGGTATTGCTAGTGTAATTCATTTGGAGCAAGAGAAAGCAAATGAACCAGGAGGCTCTAAGGCCTTTAGCTGAGGACAAACAACTCCCTGGTTTAAGCTTCCAAAACAGTGTTTATCTACACTTGAACTCTGCAACTCAAAGTGCCACTGCAGTCAGGGAGGGAAAAAAGAAGCACAAATAACCCTCAATCAGCTGAGAAGCTGCCTTCCTACATTGCGTTTATCATTCTCCCAGCAGTTCCTTTATTTTTTTCCCAGGGAGAACAGAGTTTCACTTATAAGGGACTCACCCTCAAAGATTAAACAACAAAAGCACTACATCCACTTGATTAGTAACCTGTGTACAAAAGGATAAAGAAATCCAAGCTCATCTGGCTTGCATTTTGTCATTGGTTATTTAACATGATAGACAGGCAGTGCCTCAGCCATGAGGGGATTTTCTCTAGTGATGACTGATTCCCGTATCTTCAGCACTGCAGTTCTGGAAAAGCCAAGTCATTTGCTGGTGGCAGCAAAAGGCTTTTTTTCTGCCCTTCTGTGACCTATTCAATGAAGTAAAAAATTGTGCCATAGTCTGGAGGCAGTTGCTGCCACCCAGACCAGAGATCAGCATTATAATTGACTGTCAGTACTATCAAAATTATCTCATTTTAATTCTTATTAACTAAAATGTCCTTTGCTGTAAAGTTGAAGTGTTTTGCTATGCTGCAACCAGTGCTGATAATGGCTTACCTCTTCATGGTACAGCTTATTTGCTATGCATTCTCTATAGCACCACCAAAAGGACTGCTTGCATTTAATTAGTTCAGAGAAAGTGGCAAGAAACGCTAAGGAACTGAGCTGCTGAACTGAAATGTACCCTGTGAGGTAGGGACAAACTAGTAGGTAAGCTGTGGCAAATTCCCATCTCTTGGGCATTTGCTTTCCCCAGATGCTACAGAACTGACATCTGGACTCAGATGCAGTAGCATGGTGCAGCCATATGGCAGAAATACACAGCTTTATGTACAAAAGCCCACAGACAGAAATCTACAAAAGCCATAGCCATCCCTACTGCACTGCAGAAGGTGAAGGTTCATATTAAAATGAAGAGTTCTGCCCTCTCTGCTCTCACCTGCACCTGCAATCCCCCAAGTGCACATAGCCAACCACCTGATGATGGATGCTGTATGATCACCTGATTATTGATCATTATAAAAACCAATACATTCCTTCTTTACCCTTCACAGAATCACAGAATGATAGGGGTTGGAAAGGACCTCCAGAGATCCCCTTGTCCAACCCCCTTGCTTGAGCAGGTATACCTAGAGCAGGGTGCACACGACTGTGTCCAGGTGGGTTTTGAATGTTTCCAGCAAAGGAGACTCCACAACCTCTCTGGGCAGCCTGTTCCACTGCTCTGTCACCCTCACAGTAAAGAAGCTTTTCCTCATATTCAGGTGGAACTTCCTGTGTTCTGATTTGTGTCCATTGCCCCTTGTCCTGTCACTGGGCATCACTGAAAAGAGTCTGGTTCCATCCTCTTGACAACCATCCTTCAGAGATTTATAAGTATTAGTAAGATCTCCCCTCAGTCTTCTCTTCTCGAGGCTGAACAAACCCCAGTTCTCAGCCTTTCCTCATAAGACAGGTGCAACGGTCCCCTGATCATCTTGGTAGCTCTCCACTGGACGTGCTCAAGCAGTTCCCTGTCCTTCTTAACCTGGGCAGCCCAGAACTGAACACAGTACTCCAAATGTGGTCTCACTGTGGAAGAGTAGAGGAGAGGAAAACCTCCCTCGACCTGCTGGCCACACTCCTTTGTATACAACCCAGGATACCACTGGCCTTCTTGGCCACAAGGGCACAGTGCTGGCTCATGATCAACTTGCTGTCCACCAACACTCCCAGGTCCTTCTCAACAGTCCTCCTTTCCAGTAGGTCAGCCCCCAAGATGTACCAGTGCATGGGATTGTTCCTCCTTGCTCTTGTTGAATTTCATCAGGTTCCCCTTGGCCTAGCTCTCCAGCCTGGCCAGGTCTCATTGGATGGCAGCACAGCCACTCCTCTCAGATTGGTATCGTCAGTGAACTTGCTGAGGATATACTCTGTCCCTTTGTCCAGGTCATTGATGAATATACTGAACAGAACTGGACCCAGTGCAGACCCCTGGGGAACACCACTAGTTATGGGCCTTCAGTCAGACTCTGCCCCGTTGATCATGACCCTCTGAGCTCTGTTGTTCAGCCAGTTCTCAACCCACCTCACTGTCCTCTCATCTAACCCACACTTCCTTAGCTTGTCTGTGAGGATGTTACGGGAGACAGTGTCGAACACCTTACTGAAGTCAAGGTAAACAACATCCACTGCTCTCCCTTCATCTACCCAGCCCGTCACACCATTATATAAGGCTATCAGATTGGTCAAGCATGATCTTCCCTTGGTGAATCCATGTTGACTACTTCTGATAACCTTCTTTTTGTCTACGTGCCTGGAGATGACCTCCAGGATGAACTGTTCCATCACCTTTCCAGGGACGGAGGTGAGGCTGATTGGCCTATAGTTTCCCAGGTCCTCCTTCTTGCCCTCTTTGATGATTGGAGTGACATTGGCTACCCTCCAGACTTCAGGCACCTCTCCTGTCCTCCATGACCTTTAAGAGATGAAGCAGAGTGGCTTGGCAAGAACAGCCGCCAGCTCCCTCAGCACTTGTGGATGCATCCCATGGATTTGTGAGGATCCAGTTTGCCTAGGTGATCTCTAACGCAATCCTCCTCCACCAAGGGGAAGTCTTCCTTTTCTCTCTCTCCTCTGGTGGCTGGGATGCCTGAGGATCAGCCTTAGCAGTGAAGATTAAAGCAAAGAACGCATTCAGTAACTCTGCCTTCTCTGCATCCTGCGTCACCAGGGCCCCCACCTCATTCAGCGGTGGGCCCACAGTTTCCCCAGTCTTCCTTTTACTGCTGATGTATTTAAAGAAGGCCTTCTTGTTATCCTTGACAGCCCTTGCCAGATTTAGTTCCAAGTGGGCCTTGGCCTTCCTCGTTGCATCTCTGCATACCCTGACAACATTCATCTATTCCTCCCAAGTAGCCAGTCCCTTTTTCCACATACCGTAAACCTCCCTTTTCCATTTGAGTTTCTCCAGAAATTCTCTTTGCTTATCCATGCAGGTGTCCTGGCTCCTTTGCTTGACTTCGTCCTCATAGGGATGCACCGATCTTGAGCTTGGAGGAAGTGGTCCTTGAATACTGACCAGCTCTCTTGGACCCCCCTGCTGTCTAGAGCCCTAACTCATGGCATTCCTCCAAGCAGGTCTCTGAAGAGGCCAAAGTTAGCTCTCTTGAAGTCCAAGGTTGTAATCCTACTTGTTGCCCTGCTTCTACCACGCAGGATCCTGAACTCCACCATCTCGTGGTCACTGCAGCCAAGGCAACCCCCAACATTCACCTCCTCAGCCAGGCCCCCCTTGCTTATTAGTATAAGGTCGAGCAGCACATCTTGCCTTGTTGGTTCCTCCACCACCCGCATCAAAAAGTTATCCTCGATGCTCTGCAGGAACCTCCCGGATTGTGCATGCCTCACTGTGTTGCTTTTCCAGCAAGTATCAGGGTGGCTGAAGTCCCCCAGGAGAACCAGGGCCTGCGATTGTGAGGCTACTTCCCGCTGCCTGTCGAAGGATTCATCCACTTCCTCTTCCTGATCAGGTGGCCTGTAGCAAACACCCACAACAGTGTCACCTATAATATTTGCCTGCCCCTTAATTTTTACCCATAAGCTCTCAATTCGTTCTTCCTTCACCCCTAGGCAGAGCTCAATGCATTGCAGTTGCTCCCTCACATAAAGAGCAACGCCCCCACCTTGCCTTGCTGTTCTCTCTTTCCTGAAAAGCCTGTAGCCATCCGTGACAGCATTCCAGTCATGCGAGTTATCCCACCATGTCTCTGTAACTGTGATCAGATTGTGACCCTGTGACAGCACACAGACCTCTAGTTCCCTTCCTTTCATCCTTTTTATTTTATCTATAATCCTGGGATCTCTGTGTGATGTGGCCATGGAGAACTGGGACCAAATCAAAGGCTTCAAAGTACGTGGGGGGATATTGAAAGAGAGCAAGGTCCAATCTCAAGCAAAATGCTGCTTCCAAGGGACAAAGGGCAGCAGCAGGATGCATGAATGTAGCTCACATCCAGAGGTGTGCAGCTGCTGAGGTGAAGATCAATAGTAGATCTAAAGGCACAGCTCATCATGATGGGCTTTAAAAAAGAGCAAGCTCATCCAAAGAACAATCTAGGTTGGACAGCTGGAAAACAATGGAGTTGCTGTGAGCCCATCTTACAAAGAGCTGAGCATCACACAGGTTTTTGTACTGGAAACATGGCTAAGGGCTCACTGAGGCTGACAAAAAGCAAATCCATTGCTTTCAGTGAGGTCTCAAGTCTGAGTCCTAGGTGTGTGAGACAGTGAGGCCTTTTCCCAGTGAAGTAACGAAGATGATCATAGCAGGGGACAGACACTGCTTCTGCAGAGGAACCTGCCAGATCTTTCACGCTGTTTGTGATTTGCTGCCGTACTGTCTCAGTGAAGTTGGAGTGATGCTAAGTGTCTAATGCTGTTGATGTATCTCTTGCCTATGGGCCTCTGAGGGCGATCCCTCTCAGAGCTCCAGTCAAATGTCTGTACGTCACTGCAGAGGCTGGGAGTAGACCCCAGGAGTTTAGCATGGGTGCAAAAGGCAGGAGGTGGCCAGACTAGGAGCAAGGGAGAAGCAGCCAGCTCAAACAGTAGCAGTGAAGGAAGGGAGGGAGATGAACAGAGCCTGTTACAAGCAATTCACTCTCCTCCTTAATCCTGCGTTAAATGCAGAGCGGGACAGGCACAGAGGCTGAGCAGGTGCAGTGGTCAGACAGATCAGTGCAGATAGCTTCAAGCTGGCCGCGTGGGACAAGATTGCACTCATCAAAAATCTGCTACAACTTTGAAAGAAATTTTGGGTATTGCATTAAAGAGACAAATTCCCATTGGGAGGCCAGAACCACAGTCGGCAGCATAAATGAGGAGGAGGGATCAGCCAGAGCAGAGCAAGCCCCATGCCACAGGCAGAAAGTGACAGGCTCACAGCAGAGCAGGGGGGATGTTTTCTCAGCCCACAAAGTTCATCATGTCAGGAGCATAGGTCTGGGACAGTGGCATAACTCAGTTTTCTGGGAAACCTGTCCTAAAGACAATCTGCAGGAGATGATATCTGTCTTGGGATTTACACCCTTTTTATGAATCCACTGATGTTCAGTCTGATTTTTGCACACAGGACACTGTTACGGTCCCCTCTACACATCCAAGAGAATAAAAGCATCGAGTGTCAAAGTGAAAAGCTGGGGCTGAGGTAGAGTCCATGTCTGATTTATACTCCAGAGGCCACTCCACTGTGGGCAGGATGCCTGAGTTGGTATCATCTCCCTTCATGTCTTCTCTTAGAATGCATTCTGAGCCAAAATGAAGTCACGGCTCTTGCATCAGCAACCATGATGACGAGAAACTGTTAGTGCAGTTAAGTGGTAGTGAAGACCTCTGGGATGTGTTTAATGTAAAGACGAGCTGCTTTTCTTTCTCGTGTTTTACTTGGTTGGCTTTTCCTTCTTATGGCAAAGCACAGCCCATTTTCTGCACTACAGAAAAAAATAAAAACAGACAATCAATTTAAAAATAGAAACTGCTGACCTAATCTTTTAGGGGAACTTTGCCCAGAATGTACTATTTTAGTATTGATTTTTTTAATTTTTGATAGGTTAGGATATATGATTTTGAAGCTTTTTATTTTAGTCCCATATATTCAGCAGTAAGGGTAGAGATGAATCATGCTACCCACTGGTAATTCTTTGTCTTCAATCACAGAAGCATTTAGTACCTGTGATGGTTACTACTTTTTTGAACAAGAATCAGAACTCAGAACCTGCTAAATGTACAAAGTGCTGAGAAGTTGCCTTGTATGACCCAGCACAAAGCAGAAACCCCTCCCAATTCCTGTGTTCCTTTAGGGGAAGCAAAATTCAATTCTAAAGCATATTTGGATAACACTGAGAACAGTACAGCTGATCAGACCCTCTAGAAAGCAAAATCAAAATATAAACAGCAATGAGTCAAGTTTCACAACAGACTATAAAGAAACACGAATATGACAGAAGCATAAAAGAACCACAAGCTGAGGCTGCCTTTTCAATCAATCAGTTTGTGAGGCCAGAAAAGGCAGTGTCTGGAATTGGACCCATACCTCTAACCTTCAGCCAGGGTCAAGGTCAGCTCTGGGTGTAGGGAGTTAACTGCAACCAGATCATTTAGCAGAGCACCAGGGGAGGGCCTGCACAGCATACCACGTTCCTGACACAGAAAATAACTCCGGCTTCCCCAGTGCGGGGATGGGGAGCCATGGCTGTCCAGCACTCCTATCCTAGATTGTGAACTGTCTCCTGACATTTGTGCATGAATAGTGTTGGTCCCATCACAGTGATGCACCAAACCAGTTTTGAAAACAGATGTTTCATGGAGAAAGTCTTTCCTGAAATATTTTTTAGTATTTAGCTGAATTTGTCTTGTTTACTTTCTCCCTCCCTGCTTCTGTTTTTGCTTTTCAGCAAAAGTAACTTTTATCATTAGAATCAATGTAAGCCGTCAGCTACAAACCCTGCCAACAAACCTTCATGCAGTGAGCATCACACTTTGTGCAATAAAACAATGTACAACAGACCTGCCGCTTGATTGTCTGCTTGCCATTACAAGCCTCCACACAGAGATCTTCCTGGACAACCGCCCATTTCATATAGTTATCACTGTTTGGGCTGGGAGAAATTGTCAAAGGAAAATAAGTAGCAGAAAATAAGCAGAAACCAGAGCTGTGGATACCCAGCATGACAATGCACTGAGTGCAGACTACGGCCATACCACATCATCAAGACAAGCCCCCAGGCTGCTATCTGCAATCTCCTCTGCAGTGACGTAGCCAAGACAACCCAAGACAACATATCCACAGGATAAATCCTGTATCAGTCCATTGCATCCCCATACAGGATTCAGCTCTTCATGGACCGACAGGACAAGGAGGAAAGCAGAACATCATTCATCCACTCATACAGTACCACACCTATGAGGAGTGCTGTCCATAAAACCCCTTCATTGTCATGTCCACTGCCTAGGGATCCTAATAATACACTTGAAATACTTTGAGTACATTTAACAAGTAAATTGAAGTTAATTAGGATTATTTAACACTAAAAAATATAAAACAGCTGAAATCTTTACCTCAAGCATTTTATGTAGCTCTGAAAGGTGATACCCAGCTGAGACCACACTACTTCATTGCAATGGACTACCCTTGTCATTACCATGAAGGAGGGAACTCAGTGATGTGCCTGGTCTGTGGACTGAACAATAAAGTCCCCTGTTCGAACCACAGGGGAACAAGTAAGGAGCCAGCTTTCCTGCTTTACATGAACCAAAGCTGCTTCAACACCCGTCACCACCAATGCGGCCCAAGGGAGCTCCTTGAGGAACCCTGCAACCATCTCAGACCACCCGTGCCTGTCAGACTGCTTCCACTCTCCACTGTGAATGGACTAATGAGGGCACCTGAGCAACAACACATCTCTGAGTGTGCTATTTAACAAGAAGGTGTAGAAAGCTGTCAATAAGGAGAAAATTGCTTACTTGTCTTGTTCAGGACTGTGAAAAGCCCAGACAAGAGGATGCAGTGAGTGACCCCAGGGCCCAGACTGTGCAATTTTAATGATCCAGTCCATCCAGGTCAGGCAGAGGCAAGGGATTTTGCAAAGAGGGACTCCAAATGGCATCTTTATGTCAGTAAGATGAAACTAGACTTTTCTAAGTGAATGCCAGCTTGCTGCAGAGAAGCAGCTACGTGGCTGAATTGTTTCTTAGGTCATGCAGGTGCTCTGGAAATGCAGTGCAAAGCAGCAGGGGTACTTACACCTGAAGGGTAGGAGAACTGCAGCTCTGGTTCTGCAGACAAGCCCTCGACTGGTGAGTGCTGCCCTGAGGCCCTACAAAGGTGAGCTCAGTCTTGCTGTGGGAGATGGGTGATAGGGCAGCAGTCATGGCCACCTTCCCCAGATCAGAAAAGATGGGGATGAGCCCTTCTGGCCAGGCAAAGTCAGCCAAGGAGACTGCCTGAGCAAGTCTTTCTGGGTACTCCTGATGTCTGTGGTTTTACCCTGTACTTCTATTTTACTTACCCTATCTCTATCACAGGGAGAAGAGGAGGTAGTCTTACAGCCCTCCATCTTAAAATCTCTTCTAGAAAGCAGTCCTCTTTCTCCTTCCTCCTGTGTCTGTCATGCTTGCCACCTTCCTTGCCTGCACCCCTCCTTTTTATGGCTTTAGCAAGATGAAGTCACCAGACCCCAGTGAAGGCTTCAAGACGAAGATGGACTTACGGGTTTTGTGTCTGAATTTTCAGATTATTATTCTGTTCCTGGCACGCCTGACACAGATCATTAATTTTTGTCCCCGTTTCTGCAAAACGGAGTGTCCACAGTGAAAACTATTTTCTTCTCCCTTCTGTCCCTGGGCAGGAGCAGTGGTTGTGACTAACTCAGAATCCATGAGTATGTTCAGGTTGCTTCAATTGTTCCTTTCGTTGTGCACTGCCAATTTGCAATGCACTTCCCTAAGTTGAATTTCAACTGCCATTGGGTTGCCCAATAATCAGTTTTGCTAGGGATTTTCTGGTGTTTCTCATAATGCTCTCCAGGCCTCACTAATCTAAATCATTCTGTACCATCAGAAAATTTGCCACCTAACCACTCCCCACCTTCTAGACCATTACTAAACATGCTGAAGCACAACTCCCCATAGCGCTTCTCCTTAGAGCACCTCACTATCAACTGCTTTCTGTGCTGAAAACTGGCCAGTCTTGCCTGTTCTTTGTTTCCTACCTTTTAACCACTTTTTAATCTATAACAAGACCCCTGTACATCACCTCTACTCCTTTAACAGCCCTGATCAAAACCTTCTGAATAAACATCAATGCTGCTTCTCCTTTCACCCGTGGTGTATTATCTCCTCCAAAGGACACCACAGGGCCACTGGCCCCTTCCTGCCTGACTCTCGCATGCACTTCTAGATGCTTTCTAATTCTGCCTTTAGTGTTTTCTCTTCCATTCCTCCTGGCACTAAATGCAGTGCACACTGTTCAATGCTGGGCATCCTGGCATCCTTTTTAACAACCATATGCACTGTTCATCACCACTGTGTTTTGAGACGGAAAAGGCCATGCTTTTATTAATGGCTTGATGTGACAAGATGTTGTATGAAGTTGTATGATTTATGAGGCTGTAAAGCATGAAAAAGGTAACAAGTAGAGGGGTCCCTTACCTCTAATAATTTAATTAGCCCAAGTAACGTTGAAAGTGCAGGAACTCCCAAGACTTGGTTTATATTAGAATTGGACAAGCATTCAAAAAATCAGTCCCATGGTATTTCTACATTTAAAAGCCTCAAATCTGATTTGTCAGGATTTGTGGGGCTCTTCAGGAGTACTCAGGTAAGCTGGAGAAGAAGGGGAAGGGGTTTTTTGGAAGGGTTTTTTAGTTCTGGGAAAGGAGCAGGGGAAGTTTCAGGGAGAAGAGATTTCGCCATCCCAGCTTACAGCACAGGGAGGTGGTGGCACGGCTGGCCATACAGGGGAAGAGGCAAATCCACAGCCCCCACAGGAGGAGGGCTGTGCAAGGGGCCCAGGAGTCCTCCCTCCCATGTCTCCTGCCTGCTGCTGACTTTCCACAGGGGCAAGCATCTTTCTCTCTCTCTCTGTCTCTCTCTGCTTCAGTTCCCCAGATGGAAAGTGAAGATCACAACATTTCTTCTGTCTTGCCTGCTCAGATAGTACAATTCTGATCTCTTCCTACACCTTCTAGTACTGCTACACCTACAAGTGGGCCACAGCCAGCTACCTTTTTTTTTAGTATATGTAACTCCTGCCTTAATGGTCTTATTTTAGTAATTTATTACTATGGAATTTCTTGAGGTTTTTGACATCTTTGCCTCTACAGTTCATGCTTACTAGCTACGAGCTGTAAAAGAAAATAAACTCAGAATACATATTTTCTAAAAAGAAGTTTGCCTTTAAGGCCAAGGGAAAAATGTCATTTAGCATCCCTGCAATGTGACTGATCGTTTCACACTCTAATGACCTAGTACAGACACTGACTGTCTTGCAAACTTCATACTTCTGATATACTTCAAATAATTTATTATTGCCCTTGGTATCCTTGGCTACTTGCTCTTCAAATTTCTTTTTATCCTGCTTCCACTCTAGCAGGTAAGATATAAGAAGAATATTAGTTTCTATTCCATTAGCATTATGAGAGCTAGATTTCCATTTCTTAAACAATAGTTTTGGTATGAATATATTCCTACTCTTTGCCATTTAACCAGAGTGCTTTCTATTTCCTCTTTTCCCCTCTGAGTGATGCACCCTTCTTGTGACTCTCTCTGTTAACTGAAGGCTGTTAGCGCTACAGATGTGTGCTGTAGCCTTATGTGTGTATATCAATGCAGGTTATATATAATATTCAAAAATATGCTACATGCAAAATCCATTTTCTCCAATCTCAAAAACTGTTCCAGAATACTGTGGAAAAAGGCACTGCATTGCATATTCAGTAGGAAATTTCAGATATGCTAAATTCCCTGAAACATTTCATCACCCGGTGCAGACAAGTGCTTTTAAATACCTTTCCCCTTGAGAAATCTTGACTATCTAGGATCCCAAACAAAATCCTTATGCATCAGGCTACACGCTAGGCAGAAATATCTCACA
This sequence comes from Morus bassanus, assembly GCA_031468815.1. Classification (NCBI taxonomy): domain Eukaryota; kingdom Metazoa; phylum Chordata; class Aves; order Suliformes; family Sulidae; genus Morus; species Morus bassanus. Next base: position 31,763,575 of record CM062600.1, read on the forward strand.
TCATAATGATAGGCCCCAAATCTAGGCATGCATCTAGGATTAGTCACACAGCTCCTGCTGGAGCAAAGTATAGGATGCAAGGAAGAGTGCCTTGCTACCTATGCACAAACAGTAATGCCGTGACATATGAGCAGGGCAGAAGGGCTGAAAGAGTCACTCTGATAACATGACTGCATTTGCCAATCATCAGGCTAGAAGTTCCTGCAGATTCAGTGTCCAGCCCAAATTCTCTCACGCCCAAGTCACCACTGAGATTTTTTGTGTAGGCAGAGTGAGGAAGTATAGGGGCAAGTAAACAAGCCAAGGTCCTGTGATGTCACCAGTGGTAGTCAGATTAAATAAAAGGCCTACCTACAACTTATAGGGCTGAGAGGGTCAATGGGTATAGTTTCCAGCATAGATCCTGATAACAGCTTCTCAAACTAACTCACCTCAAGCAATGAAATACTTGCCTTTCTCCAAAAAGAGTCTTCAACAAATTTAGGGCTGTTAATAAGGCCTCATCAAACACAGCAACCTAGCAGAGAAAGAAACAGGAGGGACCAGGGACTTCTCTCATTTCTGGCTTGCATGAACTGTGTTCATCAGCTATAGTTCAGCCCAGTCCGTAGGCACTTGCAGAAAACATAGGCATAGATCCCTTGATTTTACCAGGACCATTTTTTTTTTAGGTTCCAATATATATATATAGACTTTTATAAGACCTAAAGAAACATGGCCTTCAAAAACTAGTTACTTTCTAATCTTAGCAAAGCAGCTCTCCCAGTGATCTGCTTCATTGATGGGTATGGCAGCAAACACCACCGTTTCATTTTTAACTGTTGTTTGCCACCTCTCTCTTAATATCCTTCAGAGACCTATGATCCACTAAAGAGGGATGCAAAAAATTATGAGTGACTCCCTTTGATTTTAAAAAGTAGAGCTAGGATTTTAAAACAACTTTATTTTCCTGGTCCTCAAAGACTAGGAATCAGAGAATTTTGGTCTGTTTTTTTGAGACCAGTCTGCATCATAAGTGCTAAGTTTGTGGTAGACTCCCCAGTTTATATCACATGCAGAGAAGTCCAGGTGGGTAAATAAATTCCAGAAATTCACCTTCAAAAATAATTTCTTAGGCATCCAAGATAGTTTGCTATTAATTCTGTGCCAGCCCTGAAAAATGTTACTGATTCTCAACAGAGCAAGTAATTTAACTAACCATCCTTACAAATTTCTATTTGCGAGGCAGAGATTACCTATGCCTTACAAATATGTCTCTGTACTGACTATTGCATGCATTCCACAAGGTCTTCATCCCTTTCTGAAGCCTTTGAACACAGCAAATTTTCTCTTCCCTTAGCTCACCATAATGCTGCTATTGCCTTCAGATGCAGTACATCGTCCTGTGTTGAAAGCCACTGGAAGCTGCCGGACCATCTTAGTCTTAGTAACAGCACTTGGCAGAAACAAACAGCTAATTTTAAAAAGAAACTGTAATGCCAAATGTATTTTTCCATTTATAAATGGCAAGGAATTGCTTTTTGCCATTTTGTAATCTGGAGTGTGGGCTGAGGAAAATATCCCTGAGACTCCAATGTCAGAAGCAGTGCAGGTCTAAGTCGGGGGTGGGAGGTGATGGTATCTGATTGCAGACCAAGCCTTATGAACCTCACATACTCCATTAAAATCATACAGTTCAAGGTGTCTTCCCCATGCTGGATCATCTTGTTCCATCAGTCAACACTGTCAGCCTGCTCTTGGGCCCTAAAGCTAAGTGAGGCAAAGACCTGTTTGTTGGTGACTCAAGGCCATGAGAGTGAAAAGTGTGAGCCTTTTCCCTTTGGCTGTCAAAGAAAAACAGAAGGAAGTGAAGAGGGGCAGCTGCAGTTGCCTTTCTGAGAAGACAGAGGAACAAAAAGCACAAAGATGAAGCAGCCAAGCCCACCTGGGATTATGTGCCTGGATTGCACACCCCTGCATTTTGCATACCCAAGCAGAGCAAATTCTCAGGAGGTGCTCAGTGCTCCCATCATGCAAACACTGCTCTGTAAATCAGGCCTCTGGGAGGTCATGCTGAACACTCCAGGTTTGTGGATGCCTCTGGATGTCTGGGTGTGCACTGCTGTGGCTCCGTCTCCCATCATGGGCTGCACAGCCCAGCAACATCAGAGCTTGCAGCACTGGTCCTACGTGCCTTCCCATGCTGTAGAAGTGGTATGGATGCCTTAGCCTCCTTCAAAAGGTCTGGCCAGTGCCAGTTGTCTGCACCCTGTGCCTCACTACAGTCTTGCAGTGCTAAAATTATGCAACTGGGTTTCAGGTAAGCATTTTTCTTCATTTCCCCGTGGTTCCTATGGAAACCAATCCCACAGCCCTTCCCAAGTGAATGCAGAAACTGCAGCAGAGTTCATAAGTGGGAGATATGCCCATTTTCTGTATTGGCCAAATGTGTACTCCACTTACATTAAAATAGCTTCAAGACACACAGTCTAAGTGGTACATGATTTGGGACATCCTGCCCCTTATTCCAGTGGGGTTGTCTCTGCTTTATCAGGGGCTGCATTCTTCAAGCAACAGCTTGTCATACCTGCCAAATTTTGCTTGTGAAACTAATATATGTACATGATGATGTTCAACTCAGCTCTGTAGTTCAGCAGCACATGGTGATAGAGATCTCCTGGCACAAGATCCTTATAGTTCCGACATGCATTTATTTATTCATATGAAATGCAAAGATGGAATTTGTGTAAGACTAAAAAGTCATTCCTGAGTATTTAGTCGTTGCTGAATATTTATAGCTGATAAAAAAACTTCCATTAAAATGTAGGTTGCAACCTTTAATGATGACAGGCTAGGGATGTTGTAAATCTCTAATCACAAGCAGAGATTTTCTCTGAAATGCTGCTTGCACAACACACCTGACAAAAGAGTCAGCAAACTGCAGTAAGGGGAATGACACCTGGGGCACTCTGTTCCTCACAGGGCTTTGGGAACAGCCTCATCACATCCCTCTGCACCCATACCTGACTGCATCCCTCCCATCCACCTCCCACCCAGCTTGCTCTGTCATGTGCAGCTTTGATCTCAGATGCAGCAGAACATCTTTACTGTTGAAACAGACTGAGTAAAACATACCTAGTATGCTCTGAACAGGAGGTGCCCAGTGTAGCTTTCCATGACAAGAGTGTTAAAGGCAGAGAGGGAAGTATGTTGTAAAAGTCAGCTTGCTTTGTCAGGCTCCAGCCAGCACAGGCAGCAAAAGGCTTCCTGCTCCCTGCTATTCAGCAAGCACACTCAGGCAGCAACTGATCCAGCAGCTGTCTGAAGTTGCTGAAAGGGCTCCTGCTGACATCATGCAACAGCTGACTCATGCTTGAGTAAAGACTGGTGGAAAATGGTCAGCTGCAGGGCAGCCCACCCCTTAAGCAGAAGGATTTTCTGCATGGACAACGGGAGAAATAAGTAAGTCAAGTCCTTTCCTTCCCAAGGAGTGCTTTTGGTGAACACAATTAAAATTAGCTACAGATAAACTGGAGAATAAAGGGGACTGTATCTTCAACAAATGAAAAATATTTTTATCCTTGTTCAGTATGAAAAAGGGGACCTTATAAGTTGAACAAATTGGAGGATCTTAGAAACACTTTAATGCAACAATGCCTGTAGCTTGGGACAATATCCTTCCTATAAACACCAACACAGTGGCAGAGAAGTGAAGGCATCATTCTCCTCTTTCCAGCAACACAACCAGTCTACCAAAGAGTATCCTGGGTGTTTTGTGGGCAGCAGAGCAGTTGCAAAGCTGACAGCATCCCCAAAATATGAGAGAGGAAAAGGCCTTCTCAAAGCCTAAGGAGGGCAGATTTTCTGCGCAACCTCTGCTTTGTAATGTGCTGCTGAGGTACATGCCATTTACCAGGGCTGATGCTCTTTAGACCAGAAAGCACGACAGTGAAACACAGAGCTCAGAGAACTGGGGGCTCTCTACAAAACACACTGCACAGGCGTAACAGCACTGGAGGGACAGAGGTAAAATCTCTGCTCATAAATTGCTGAGGTACATTCTGGAGAAGAATTTAGAAATATGATGTCACAAAGTGACAGACCCAGTCATTAAACATCTGCCTGAAAAGACAATATGTCTGCCATTTGTCTGTTAGTCACCAAAGCAAGGTGAGGCAGGGACCCACCTACTAGGTTGTTCCCAAAAGACCTGTGAGATACTGACAGCTGTTCATAGGCTTCATGTTGGTGCTGTGACCATGTCTTCTGAAATGTTCAAGAAGTAAATACAAATGTGTAGTTCACTTGACATAAAGGGCATCCAGCAACAAAGGCAGAATGGCCTCAAAACGGAAAGCAATTATAAAAACTGATGTTTTCTCATTCGGCAATGAGAAATTTGAACTCCTGTGAGGACTTCATGACACCTGAATGGCAAGAGGCTCTTTTGGTCACTTCAGCTAGCCTTCCATGTCACACCAATCAGGGAGCCTCACTGCTGCTCTGTGTCACCTGGACAACCTCAGGTGACAGTCACTGGCTGAGACAGACCTGTAAACCAAAAAACCTTTGTTTCCTCTCTGCATCTGTTGTGCAGCCTCTGCCAAGCTGACGGCACCGCAGGTGGAGCTGGAGGTGAGACAAGAAGTCATCCTGCTGAACTACTGTTGTGACCATATCATCCATTCAGCCACAGGTAACAGGTAGATTTAGGGTTTCAGCTTTTTGGAAGGAGTCAGTAGGCAACTAGTGTCTCTGGAAATTACACCCGTTGCTAGTACTCTCTGTCTCAATAACAACCTCATTAAATCTTCCTTCAGTGACCAACATACCCTATTTTTGGTTTCTCCTGCTCCAACCTCCCCTTCTTGTCTGCTGGCCTGTGCCAAAAGCCATCACCTCCGTACATCCATTCCCTTGGCTGCCTCCCTAATTACCATCTCACTCCTTGTTTCTGGAGCCACCTCCAGAGCCCCTTGTCATTTTCCATTTACTTACCCGATATCTCTGAGTCTCCATTGCCTAACCCTGCCTTACCCACCTGTTTATAAGTCTGTGATAAAGGCAGCTCAGAGCTTCTTTTGTCCAGGCTTACCCGCAAAGAGTCTACTCTCTCTCAGTTCATGGTCCTCTTAAATAGCAGCAGCCACCCTGTTTCTTACAATGACTCAAGGCGACTTGTGTATAAATCATCTCTTGTCCTCTTTTCCTAATGTGTGTTGACATATCCACCTGCTCCTTCATGTGGGGACTATCCTTCTTGAACATCTTCAAGTGCTTTGCACAGGCTAAGCATGTTCTAAAATAAATGCATCTTTTTAAAACTAAGGTGAGGATTGACATTTCCAGATTTCACTAAACCAGGAAGGACACTGAGCTGTGGATTTCAAAGCTCCCACAAGCCATGTCTGTCTACCTGCGAGGCTACTTATGCTATTTTATTACACCATGTTTGTGCAACTAACAGGGAAAATAAGACTTTCATTCCCACTACCCCAATAACATTATGAATTCTAGCTGTAGTAGTTTTTTGATTCCAACAGTGAAGATTTTTTCCCCTAAAACAGAATATACCCACCTTTGTAGAATGCCATGGTAAGCTTTCCTATCTTTTGTTTGTTCATTCCCCTGGGGACCAAGCTGTGCCTAATGTTTCAATTACCTTTCTTCTGCTGCAGAGATGATTGGATCTGGAGTTTCAAGGGACTGTGAAAAATCCAGATATCTAGACAGAAAACCAATACCTCAGGAGCCAACAATTTGCTGGGCATATCTTACAGCACTTAAACAACTTAACTTTTGGCAGTTAATGGCCCTAATGGTATATTTATTAGACAAGTAAGGGAAAGAAAAGAAAATGACATGAATGTTTAATGAAGACACTAATAGAAGCCACATGAAAATGCTGAATTCTCTTTTCTGTTCAGGAAATACTAAGTGGCTCTTGTCAACCACATGTATATCTGATAAGTGAGTTCAGTTAATCAATACACTTTATAGCATTTCCTAGCATAAAGAAGTTCTTACTCTGAAATAAGGAGGATCTAATTGATCTAAACATAACAAGTATAAAAGTGCAACGCATCAGTTTGCTGAAATAATCCATCTAGCTTAAGGCCTAATTTATAACTGAATACTGAAATGACAGTGCCTGCACTTTTATAAAAAATGGATATTTTTTTTTCTTATGTGAACAGTGAAATGAAAAGACTTCAGTTGCAGAGAATGATTCCTGCTCCCCGCCGATTGACTTACCAGGACTGTTGCCTCTAGTGGAAGTAATGTGAATTTCAGCTCCACAAAGCAATGCCCTTGCTGTAAACCGTTTTCTTATGCTTTGTGTGATATCTGGCTGATTTTCTCTCTTGGACAAAAATCCAATGTAGAATAAGGAAGACCAGATGTCCAGCAGCTTATAGGAGTGTCTTCTTCTTGCCTTCAGCTAAGTGAGACCAATTTATGTCTTCCAAGGGTCCAGTGCTGAATACCTATCCCCAGCATGCTTAGGAAAAACATACATGTTTTAAGTCCAGTCACCATTTTTTGCAGGGCACAGAACATTGTGGTTACAGAGTCCAGTTCATACTAGCTAAAGGACTCATCTCTGCTGAGTCTGGCATGTGTCTTTTTTTGCAATTCAGAGAGGGCTACTCATGATTTAGACTCTCTTGAGATTTTCTCAGGTATATGTCTAATACTTCAGTTCCCAGGTGGTAAAAAACCCAGACCACAGCTCCCCTGGCCACAGCACCAGATCGCTCCCAGGCTAACCAAAAGTACAAATTTTATGTGCTAGCCAGAACACGTGGTATCAGCTCACTCTAGCTGCAGGAGGAGAGAACCAAGAAGCCTTCTGGCACAGAAACCAACCTGGCAAAATGTTTGGAATAAACTTGAATTGGCAGAGTGACTTCACATGCTTTGTGTCATGCGGCTGTGACATCTTTTAATTTGATAGTAGGGGACCTAATCCCAAGTTCTCTGTATTGTCAGACAACAGCTGTTGGGTACCATCCAACAGCTTTTGTTTAACCAGAATAATAAACAGTCAGATTTGAAGTGCTAGCGTCCAACATCTCCAGCTACACGACGCCTTCACTCTGACCATAGCTGCCTTGGAGTTGCCAGCCTAAACCTGGAAGCTCAGCTGCTCTCCTTTCAGGAGGCAGTTTCAGGTTAGGACATCAAAAGGAATACCTCTTTCTAAAGATGCAAAGAAGCAGTAGCACAAACTGAACAATACTATACAACATGTTCTTTATTTATTCAGTGCCAAACCAGAGAACTCAGCAGTTTCAGTTCCAAAATCCTCTTAGAGGCCCAACCTCTAAGATTTGCAAAGATTTGCATTTTACTGTGCTATATATGCTCATCATGTCTCTAGCTGAAGAATGGCTGGTATACAAGGTGGTGATCACTTATATCTTCAAAAAAATGCACATTACTTCTGGAAGAAGAGAAAAAGCATTAGCAGAGAAGGTATAGCAGAAAAAGGCTTCACATTTGACCAAGAGGAAGGTAAGGAATATGAGATGTGCTTTGCACAGAGCCCTGATCAACCTCATAGAGCTGAGTTTATCAGGTGTCTGTCAGGCTTTGCAGCTCCCCCCCAAGAGCAAAGAAGCACAGGACAAAGTATTAGCATTTCATCTTTCACCACAGGGCAGCCTTTTTTATCACAGCCCCTTCCCAAAGCTGGGGACAGCTGGAAAGCTGTAAGGCAGCAGCTCATAAGTCAAGAGTAGATGAGTGGATGGCTAATGAATCCTGAGGATCAGAGACTCAGATACACAATTCAAATCCACATCATGGGATAAAAGTTATTCTGTTACACATACTAACTCAGTTTATATGATACAAGCTATGTTCAGCTCCATAAATGACAGCAATATCTGGCAATACTGCTGTGCTGCTTAGAAGATTTTGTCCCATCCTTCATGGAAATATTGATGAATAAACAAATCCTTTATTCTTGCTTCTACTTTTGGCAGATAGGATTTTAAAGTACACTGAACAGCGCAATTCACACACACCCCAAGCAGACAGATGGTTTAATAAAATATGGGCAGTTCAATTGCCTGTGATGGGAAAAATATCTAGCTTCTGAAAAAACATGTACCTGCATGACTCACTTATTAGCTACAAGAAAAGGGGCTCTCTGGCTCTCTAGTAAAGTTAACAAGTCTTTCTCCATATTAATATCTTCCTCACTGACTGCAGTCCAAGAGGCTACCTGCTATGGTAATTAACTTAATCAGTTTTTTGTATTTTTTTAATATAATATGCTGTATTAAAGAATTGTAAATATCACAGTCTAATAGGCTTACAAGCAAACAGGATCACTTTGAAAAACGGTTATGAGATCAACAGTTCAGCAAACATGCTAAAGCAACCCTCTCAGCAGCCAGGGAGGAGGGGCACAGTCCCTCCATGCAGCTCTTCTGTTATGCAAATGAGGCTGAAAGGAATGATTTGCATAACGACTGGGGGAACTCCTCCATACGGGCTGAGACTTTGCCTTGCTTTGCTAAACGGGATATAGGTAAAGGGGTACTTCTTCTACCAAGCCCTCACCTCCCCACCCTGGGCTTTACCTGGCTGGGGCGCACAGGTGCCTCTGTGCAGGCTCTCATTTTTCACACTCAGTTCTGTTTCAGGGTAAATTTTTTATGAAAGTTTGAGATGAAGCAGCGCAGACATTTTGCATACAAGACAAGTGCATAAAATACACTTTCCCACAACAAAAAAATGAATGCTACCTGCTCTGAAAACCCTCCATTATAAACAAATGGCAGTGGGAAGGTGAAATATAACAGCAAAAGAAGACTAGTTTTGATAAAATACCAAACTGAGGCAGATGGTGTGCATGCTGTGCTTATCACAGTTGGGAAGGGCATTGCTAAGAGCTGGTGGGACATGTGCTGAACTGGGCTTAGCTGTGAGCTAAACCACCAGCCAGCCTTGGCCTTGCAGGCATCCCTTTGAGGGGTGGCTCCTGTTGGGACAGTGATCCCTCCTGCATGAAGAAATGCCCTAACCAAGCTGGTGGAAAGAAGCAATTTTAATGGATGCTCCATCAATCATTTCTGACTGAAATGAACATGCCTTCTTCTTTTGATGAAACAAGGTCCCCAAAATCTCAAATCTTTAAACATGGACATTATTTCCATTTCTTTTCCCTGTTTCTGAAAAATAGCACTTCAGAGATTTGCCTCTGCCTTCTCCTCTCAGCCCCTCCCTGATTATTTAGATTGCAAAACCTCTGTTGTCGTTTAACCCTGGTCAGCAACCAAGCACCACACAGCTGCTCGCTCACTCCCCTCACCTCTGTGGGATGGGGGAGAGAATTGGAAGGGCCAAAGTAAGAAAACTCGTGGGTTGAGATAAGAACAGTTTAATAATTAAAATAAAACAGCAATAATAATAATAATAATATAATGAAAAGGAAAATAATGAGAGAGAGAGAGATGAAACCTTGGAAGAAGGGGAAAAAAACCAAAACCAAACAACAAGTGCTGCAAAAGCTGACCACCCACCGACCGACGCTGCTGGTCCCCGAGCCGCGATCGCTGCCTCCCCCGGCCAACTCCCCCCAGTATTAACTGGGCATGACGTCACATGATATGGAATACCCTCTGGCCAATTCGAATCAGCTCTCCTGGTTGTATCCCCTCCCCTCCCGGCTTCTTGTGCACGTGGGAGAGCATGGGAAGCTGGAAAAGTCCTTGACTAGTGTAAGCACTCCTAGCAACAACTAAAACATTAGTGAGTTATCAACATTATTTTCATACTAAGTCTAAAACACAGCACTATACTAGCTACAGTGGAGAAAATCAACTATCCCAGCTAAAACCATGACAACCTCTGAGGAAGGGACTGTCTCTTACAACAGGTGTCAGCAGTACCTAACATAATGGGGCTTTTATCTTAGATATTCCTGGGCACTAATGAAAATAATAATAGTAGAGTTAGGCAATTCCATGGGATAGCTCTATTGTACTAAAATATTTAAGGTGGAAAAAGAAGATCTCAAAGCCATGAAAAAAACACATTGGTGCTAGATGCAAAACTTGAACCATTTTCCCATAAGATGCTATTATGAACTGTTCTGGTGCTTATTAAGCTAGCGTTTTTGAACTGCAAAATACACACATTCCCAAGCGCTCGATAATTAAATCAGACCTTCTGCTCCCTCACCCAGCCAATCCCACCTGGCTTAAGCTCCCAGGATTTGCTAACACATCAGTTTTGAATGTGCTGCTACCATTCAAATTGCATGTATTTGGAGATAGATACATGGGGTCCTAGTCAAATTAAAAGATTTCCTCCCATTAAAGAGTTCATTTCACACCCATTTTTGATTTTCTGATTGAGTGATTGACAGCAAAAATTGCATATGCCATCAAGATGTGAAGAGTCAATAAAAATCTGTTTAAAAAGATACTGATCATTTGTTTCAGACAAGTGGTTCCACCCGCAGTGGAATGCAGCTTGGGTCCCATCAGTGCTGAGCAGAGGCCGATCTCACAGTGCTGCCACATTTCTCTCATTTAGCACACAAACAGGGACCCTCTCTCCTCTCTCTTCTATCCGGATTCTCCATAATTTTTTTGCACTTAACATCCTCCAAAATCCTGGTCCTCTGCCAAATCTAGGTGAAAGCAGCTGGTTCAAACAAGGAGGCTGGAAAGGGGTTGTGCTGACAGACCAAAAAAAACATCACTGCAAGTGGGACAGGAACACTGCAAAAACTTCCCACATATTTGTGGATCAGGTGCCTGCATTCATCTCCTTTCATAATCCTCCATCATCACTGTACTATCCCCTCCAGTCTCCCCATGCTGCCAAAAGCATCCTGGTACTGAAGTGCTCAGAAATACATGTGCTGTTACATCATTCATACATACCAAACCCCACTCTGATTCTTCATGCATGGAAATTGGTGCTGTATTATATTGTATTTTATGTTGGACCTATAACAGAGGGAGCCAGAGCTCTTCTGTTTAGAATTTGCAAACAAATCAAAACCTACTAGGTATTCCTATATCCTACCAAATTCCAATGCCACAAAAGATTCTTTTGTGTTTGCTTTAGATTGAGAGTACGGCTGACTGCTACCCTACTAGTGCTTGTACATACACTGATCTCATCTGTAGTCCAATGTTGCCAAATCACTGTATTTACAAGTCTTATAATATTTGGCATAGATTTTTTTTTCCTCTGTTCTAGCCCCAGATACGGGATTCAGAGGGAAAACTATGTTTTCATGAAGGAAAATACTCCTTTTAATTTCCAGGGAGAGAAACTTCAAAATGTGAGGTTACTACACAGTCAGATGCCAGAAAACAAATAACAGAAACATGAAACTTACTGATTTTTTAAAAATCACATTATTTTAAAGACGATTTGAATTTCTGGCACATAACTCATGATCTTGGCCAAGTGCAAGGTCCTGCACCTCGGCTGGGACAACTCCCAACATCAATCCAGGCTGGGGGTTGAAGGGATTGAGAGCAGCCCTGCGGAGAAGGACTTGGGGGTACTGGCAGACGAAAAGCTGGACATGAACCAACAATGCACGCTTGCAGCCAAGAAGGCCAACCCTATCCTGGGCTGCATCAAAAGCAGCGTTGCCAGAAGTTCGAGGGAGGTGATTCTGCCCTTCTACTCCGCTCTGGTGAGACCCCACCTGGAGTGCTGCATCCAGCTCTGGAGCCCTCAGCACAGGAAAGACATGGACCTGTTGGAGCAGGTCCAGAGGAGGGCCACAAAAATGATCTGAGGGCTGGAGCACCTCTCCTGTGAGGACAGGCTGAGACAGTTGGGGTTGTTCAGCCTGGAGAAAAGAAGGCTGCGGGGAGACCTTATTGCAGCCTTTCAATACTTAGAGGGGGACAATAGGAAGGTTGGGGGCAATCTCTTTAGCAAGGCCTACCATGACAGGACAAGGGGCAATGGTTTTAAACTAAAGGAGGGTAGATTTAGACTGGATATAAGGAAAAAATTTTTCACAATGAGGGTGGTGAAACACTGGAACAGGTTGCCCAGAGAGGTTGTGGAGGTCCCATCCCTAGAAACGTTCAAGGTCAGGCTGGATGAGGCTCTGAGCAACCTGATCTAGTTGGGGATTCCCTGCTCACTGCAGGGAGGTTGGACTAGACAACCTCTAAAAGTCCCTTCCAACCTAAACCATTCTATGATTCTATGATTCTATGATCTTTGAAATACTCATCACTCAAGTTTGGCAGTACTGGTGGTTCACTTCCTTATGTTGGTGGATGTGGAAAGGGAACACTGAAGGAATGGAAAAGCAACAGGTCAGCAGTGAAGAGCAAATACATGCTCTACCTTGTAGGACTACATATTCTCCTGAGCTCTCTAAGTGCTCCCATCTTCTGCTGAAATCCCCTCCTCAAGGCTTCTGAAGGTCCCTTGCAAAAGCAGCTCAGAGGCTTTCTGCAACAGCCTCACAGGGTGAAGAGCCCAGGGGTGTTTGCAGATACACAGATTAATGAAGGAGAGAAGACGCACTCTTATTCTTGACACTATTCACTCCTGACACCTAACCCTGTCCTTCAGCCTCCAACTAGGGAAAAGCCTATTTCCACTTCCTATTTGGCCATACTTGAAGAAAATAGATGCTCTCTTCCTCCCATACAGACATGAGAGAGCTATTCTGGTCCCCAGATTCAGCTCTTTGATGCCTCTTAGACACAGGGTCAGAGTTGTTGAGGCCACAGGAAGGGCATTGCCTTCCCCTCCAGGCAGGAGGCTGCTACGTGGAAAAGCCACAGCAAAGCCACGGTGTCCTCACATCAGGGCAAGGTAGGGTCAGGAGCTGGATGATCACTGTGCTAAGCCTGAAAGTCTTTGCTCCATCAGAGGAACCATCAGAAGTTTGCTCAAATCAGGAGCACACATAGAACAGGATCAGGATTCAGGGCAAATCTATACTCACATCTAAGCTTGGATGCCACTGTGTAAGCACAGCACTTTGCAAGATTAATCCCTTGGTGTCTGAACCAGAACCAAGGCTTCTGTTCTCTCAGGGTCCCAGTCCTACAAGGTGCTAAGGCCAGTGAGAGCTGCAGGCATAGATTCACAAATCATTGCCATGCACACAGCAGAATCACGCTCTGCCCTCCAACGTGGCATGTCTGTGCCAAGGTCTGCAGGCACACACAACCAAGAGGCTCCTTTGCTCTGACAAACTTCAAGAAAATGCAATCTATTCATGGCTTCCAGGGCTGGAATGAGGTGAACACCGTGTTTCTTTCTCCATACACCTTGATAGCTCTGAAGCTACTGCTGATCTTTATTTCCTGATTGTGTATTTTTGAGATTGAATCGTGATGACAGAGAACAAGGAGCCAGACTTCAGGGACAGATAATGATATGATTGTAAAAGTGTTCAAAACAGGACAGGCATTTACAGAGAGAGCTGAGCCACAGTTACACATCTGGGGATTTAGGTGTATTGTATGCTGCCATGAATTACGCAACAAACATAAACACAGGGCTTTTTCCAGTCTCCATTACAGAGGTACACCATGATTTTAATCAAGTTTCAAAAAAACAGCAACAAAAAAACCTTGTCATTTCCTGTGGGTGGCAATGTACCCAGAAAACATAGTCCTCTGCTGCAATCACAGTTGTGTTTTTAGAAGTGCTAGAGCCCACTCGTTATCCTTTAAAAAAGCTTGGGGCATGGAGAAGGGGAGAGCTGGCAGTGGTGTATCAGCAGAAATAATGTCTACACCAATGTCTACATGATGGTGGTACCTCCTAGTCTCCTCCCTGCTCCCTAGGTAAAATGAGAAGTTGCTAAAAGCCCAGACAAACCTCCAAAAGCATGCCTCATCCAGGTGTTGAAAAGGATTCAGAGCCTGGCCAGAAATAAAACCTTTGCTTTCTTGCACTGTTCAGGAGAAGATAGCAAAGAAAGCTGAAGATGAGTGTACCAAGAGGCGAACAGCACATCTGAAGGAAGGGCTTGCAAGGCATTGCTCTCCTAAGGAAAACTTCCACCCTGAGAGAGATTCTCCACTGTCCTGCAGGAACAACAGTGTATCTGAAGGGAAGCTTACACCTATCAAGGCTTTCTGCACTCTTACACTCTGCTCAGAAGTAATCTTTTCCTCTCCCTCTCCTGGTTGCCTTTTTTCTTTTATTTCCTTCCTGTAAGTCTTTAATAATTAAAGGGTAACATAAGAAGGTCTTTCAGTTTCTGTCTTCTTTGATGATGTGTGACATCCAGCTACAGATGTCAGAGGATGTTAGGAGGATGGAGGACAGTGGAGGGAAGACCAGAATGGAGACCAGAAAGGAAAAGCAATGGAGAGAGGTATATGCCAGGAAGAAGTATTAGAAGAAAGGTGATGCCAAAGTACCACTAGCAATGAAGCTATGAAAGTCAAAGAGCTCATGGAGTGAAGGGTACACACACCAGAAACCTCAGCGTGCTGGGACACAGTGAGACCTTTGAGGGACACCTGCAAAAAGGAGCGTGCAGAGGCAGTGGGATACAATATTTACTAGTGCCAAATCTCACACTGGACACTACTCCTATTAGTGGAAGGGACATATAGCCACTGGCATGATCTGTACCCTTCCCCATAATTTGCCTAGAGAGGAAACTTTACTTATAGATAAACAGCCACATGCTCTAAGCAGAGGAACGCAGCAGAAACTTTAGGGAGAGGAAACAGCAGAATAAAGTTCTGTCTTCCAGGGGCCTTTGGAAATCAGGCCATGTGCAAAAAAGTCTGGGGATACAAGTATGGCTTTCACTTTAAACAAGCTCCTGTTTGACAGGAGAACAGCACAAGACAGTGGAAACAGACTACCTGAGGTACTGGGCACCACTGGTGAACATATTCAGGGTTCCTGTTCCTCCATCCTTGCACTTTCCAACCTCTCACATGGCTGTAAAGGGAAGAGGGACACAATCCTGGAAGGCCCAGGAGGCAAAGAGAGGTTTGGGAGCCACAGTGCCAGGCACCTCCCAGCACCCTGTGAGGTGCACACTGGTGGAGCAGCCACTGGGATAATGGTGCTGCTGAAGCCAGCAGGTGGACACAGAGAAGAAGCTCTCTTTCCTCCACTCCTGGTGGTTCTTTCAGGGCCAGCACTTCCCTGATAGGTGTGCAAGACCTATCACGTGAACAGAGCCAAGTGGTTTAGTCAGACTCATGATTAAGTCAGGCTTGTCTACTTTTTTTCCCCTTTGACTTATGTCTATTTTGCCTGAACATAAATCACATATTGTAATCATCAGACAGCCTTCTGTGCCTCCTTTCGAGGGACAAGAATATTCCAAGAAACAAAGAGAGAGGATTGAGATATGAGGGGAGAATCACTACCTCCAGCACAAGGAGGAAGATTTTTTTTTACACTCATGTTCAGAAAATGCCAATATTTTTCCAGGATTTCATTACTAAAGTCTTGGCCACCACATTCACTCTGCAGACTTTGAGGACTAGATGACTGGAATAACAATCATGACCACTAATAATCTCACTGCATGCATCATCAACATTAGAACGGAGGCATTCGGAGACAGTATCACTATTCTTGTCATCTGAAGGCCTGTCCTAACGCTAGGTGATATTTCAGTATCTCTGCAAGATTTTCAAGCTCTTGGCTTGCAAAAAAAAATCATCTCTCAGAAAGAAAAGCAATCCAGTCTGTTACATAGCATTTCCATGTCTTCACTCTCTTCTCAAAACCTGAAAGACATTTCTCTAAATATTATTCCAAGATGAGCCTGTCAACACCACGTGTCCCTTGCCTACCCTCCCATCATGTCCCAGTAGTGTGTCCAGACTGAGTGAAACAAGAACTTCTCTTTGCAAAAGGTTCCCAGCAGAGTTTTACAGATCTAGCCAGAATGAGATGGAGATAATGCTTATCTGAAAAAGAGCATTTCCCCTTGATTTCTTCCCACAGCCCTAGGATTAAGGACTAGATACTGCTACATCCCCATTGCAGTTTCGGCATTTCCAGTGTGCTGCCTGGCCTCCCTAAGCCA